>AP018153.1:13648383-14848383 GCA_003052745.1 Caenorhabditis inopinata | reverse complement strand
CAAATCCGATTTTCGCGGGCTCGAAAAAATGTCGGAACTTTTTTACGGCGATAATAGTTTATTATTATTTTTTATCAAAAATGTTTTTTTTTTCGAGAATTTTCGAAATTTTTCAAGAATTTCTCGTTTGAATGGAAATACGATAAACAATGCGCTTTGCGTTATTTCGGAGTGTCGTTCGAACTAGTTTATTATTATTATTTTTTATCAAAAATGTTTTTTTTTCCAGAATTTTTCGGAAATTTCTCGAAAAATTTCTCGAAATGCTTTCGAAACGACACACTGGTTCACACAATAATATATAGGACAGATGTGTGGGTGAGAGCTGAAAAATCCGGGGAAAATGAGGAATTGGGTGAGGGGGGAGGGGGGGAAGAACAGGAATATATGAGGATAGAAGACGGAAGAGAGCGGGTGAGATGACAAAACTATTTCCCATTCGACTGCTTTTTTTTCCCGGCTCGCCCGCCCGCCCGCCGTTCCGGGCGGAGGGAGGATGCTCAGGATCATTATTCTTCGTGGAATTGACGTGAAAATGAGCGATTCTTATCAGCTCTTTTTGAGAAGAGCAACAGGCCGATTCTCTGGTTGCCATTAACGAGGATAACGAGACTGTCAGATGTCAGATGGGGGGGGGGAGAGCAATGCAGTTAGGCGCGGTCTCCTGATTTTTCCATTTTTGAAAACTTTATTTTTTTTAATTTTGGCGCTGCTCCGCAGTTCTGCAATTACGTGGAAGTCTTCAAATGCGGTGGAAAGAATCAGCTACACTTGGATCAATAGATTTAAGTTTGCTCTGGACTAAGGCTTCCACGAAAGACTAAAAAATCGGTCGTCTTTCAGTTCGTCTTGCATTCGTCTTACGCAATAAAGAAGTGCCTATCTCTGCGTCAGACGAATCCAAGACGAAGACGAAACGGTCGTCTTTCGTTTAATTCTTTCGTCTCATCTTCGCTCGTCTTTCAGTTCGTCTTGCATTCGTCTCACGCTGTCAATTAAAATACATGTGTAGCAACACAATATCTATCTCTGCGTCAGACGAATTTCAGACGATTTCGAAGACGAGACGAGACGGTCTTGTTTCGTCTTTCGTGGAAGCCTTACTCTGGACTTTTCCGGAAACACTGAACTCAGTTTGGAAAAATTGAGCTTTCCGAGAGCCTTATAACTTGCTAAGCTCCGACTCGATAGATTTAGGTTTGCTGTGGACTAAGGCTTTCACAAAAGGCTAAAAAATCGGTCGTCTTTCTCGGAATCGTTTCGTCTCGTCTTTGTTCGTCTTTCAGTTCGTCTTGCATTCGTCTTACGCTATAAAAAAGTTGTGCATATTTACGAAGACGAGACGGTCTTATTTCGTCTTTCGTGAAAGTCTTAATCCCGAATTCTGTTTGGCTAAGGCTTCCACAAAAGACTAAAAAAAAGACGAAGCCTCGTTTTTCGTTGAATGCTTTCGTCTCATATTCGTTCGTCTTTCAGTTCGTCTTGCGTCATCAATTAAAATACATGTGTACCAACACAATGTCTATCTCTGTGTCAGACGAATTCTAGACGATGACGAAGACGAGACCAAGCGGCCTTATTTCGTCTTTCGTGAACTTTTCCCGGAAACACTGAACTCAGTTTCTGCTTTAACTCGTTTTTCCAGTGTTTCCAGTTTGTAATCTTAAAATCAAGAAAAAATAAATGAATTTTCGATTTTTCCATTTAGATAGCGCTGCAATTTGTTTAGTGAAGTCCGAACATTCTTCAGAATTGTAAAATTGCACTTTTGCTTCGTTTTCTGTTTGCCTATGGTATTTATTTTCATTTCGAGATCACACTCAGAGGTGTGCGAAGCGGAATTCGGAATTTTGAAAATTCCGCCTATTTTTTCTGAAATAAAGCTGCGAATTTTGGTAAAATATTGCAAAAAATGAAACACGAGGTGCACGGTATATCTTAAAGGCGCAGGACCACATTTTGTGTTTTATCTCGAGAGGATTTTTTCTTTGAATTTTTTTATTTCAAAATTTGTATTATTTCTCGAATTTTGCAATGAATTTCCCTGGACAAATAGATGAAATTTAATACTTTTGCTCTCAATTATTCCTCTAAATTACAGATGCGAATACAGATGTGAAATTGCAGTATTTTTTATGGCTATATGATAAGATATTGATTATTGTTGCTGCTCTGCCGGTTTTTGTGGAGCATTTGATGTACTTTGGAACATGAAATGCTCCATTGAATGACTCGGAACACGGTGATGCTCCGAAATTCCAAAAAAAATATTTTTTTTTCGGAAAATATCGTAATTCCTCACACCCCTTATCATACTTTTTTTAATACTTTGAACTTCAATACACTTCTTTCCGTGCCGCAAGATTGGGGGGGGGGGGTTTCCGTTGAAAATGTCTAAAATGTTTGACTATAAATTAGCCAGATGAAGCTGAAACGCTCTGAAAATTTTGATATGAAATATTCAATCCGAACACTGCATTTTCGTAATTGACAACTTTCTTCTGGAATTTTAGACAAAACTGCTAAAACTCTGAAATTTTTGCACGGCAAGTTGCCCGGCAAAAACGTTCACTTGCCGCTTCCAGGGCAACCTGCCGAAACCCCTGATTTCGCACGTTTTGTACCCAGAGTAGGGCGGAATTGGATTCTGGGAACTCGGAATCCGGAAAACGGAATACGGAAAAAATTTTTTTCACGGAATCTGGAATCCGGAAAACGGAAAAAAAATTTTTCACGGAATCTGGAATCCGGAAAACGGAAAAAAAATTTTCACGGAATCTGGAATCCGGAATCCGGAAAACGGAAAAATATTTTTTCAGGAATCTGGAATCCGGATAACGCAAGAATATTTTTTCACGGAATCTGGAATCTGGAATCCGGATAACGCAAGAATATTTTTTCACGGAATCTGGAATCTGGAATCCGGAAAACGGAAGAATATTTTTTCACGGAATCTGGAATCCGGAATCCGGAAGAATATTTTTTCACGGAATTTGGAATCCGGAATCCGGAAAACGGAAGAATATTTTTTCACGGAATCTGGAATCCGGAATCCGGAAAACGGAAAAATATTTTTACACGGAATCTGGAATCCGGAAAACAAAAAAAAACTATTTTTTCACGGAATCTGGAATCCGGAAAACGGAAAACGGAAAAAATATTTTTTCACGGAATCTGGAATCCGGAAGACGGAATGAAAAAAACGGCGGAATGCGGAATCCAGAATACGGAAAAAAATATTTTTTTCACGGAATCTGGAATCCGGAAAACGGAAAAAAATTTTTCACGGAATCTGGAATCCGGAATCCGGAAAACGGAAAAATATTTTTTCACGGAATCTGGAATCCGGAAAACGGAAGAATATTTTTTCACGGAATCTGGAATCCGGAATCCGGAAAACGGAAAAATATTTTTTCACGGAATCTGGAATCCGGAAAACAAAAAAAAACCATTTTTTCACGGAATCTGGAATCCGGAATCCGGAAAACGGAAAAATATTTTTTTACGGAATCTGGAATCCGGAAAACGGAATATAAAAAACGGGGGAATCCGGAATGCGGAATGCGGAAAACGGAATTTAAAAAAAAACATGAACTGTTGGGAAAAATTTCAAAAAATAAAAAAATGATGTAAATGCGCTCTGTTCGCAAAAATTTTTGCGGGAGTTCAAAAAAGTATACTTTTCTCAACAATTGAGAATAAAGAATTAAGACAAAATAAAAACGCCATATCGCGGAATGCGGAATGCGGAAAACGGAAAAATATTTTTTCACGGAATCTGGAATCCGGAAAACGGAATGAAAAAAACGGCGGAATCCGGAATTCCGCCCTTCTCTGTTTTGTACCTGCATTTCGAGTTAGAGCACACTTGCCGGGGACGGTAGACACAGATAACTTGCTCAGAGAATTTCAGTTATATCTAGCTGGTTAGCTCATTCTGAAAGTTTGACATTTTCAACTGCTCTCCCCCCCCCATCCCGTTTTTGTATATATTCGCGTTCTTTCTCATTTCGCTCAAATTCGCATTCAGATGTCGAACAACACGACGCTGCCGTCGAAATCAGCGACGGACATCTGCCTGACGGACCGACAGATGTCTCTCTCCGTCAATTCCACAGAAGGCGTGCTCATCGGAACGATCATTCCAATTCTGGTGCTTTTCGGTATATCGGGGAATATTCTCAACCTCACAGTACTGTTGGCGCCCAACTTGCGGACACGGTAAGTGCTTCGAATTTTCGAAGAATCTGAATCCCCCGTTTTCCAGCTCGAATCAGCTACTGGCCTGTCTGGCCGTGGCCGACATTGTCAGCTTGATAGTGATTCTTCCGCATTCGATGGCCCACTACGAAATGTTCGAGACGGCGCTATGGTTTCGGAAGTTCTATGGGAAATACAAATTTCAAATAATTGGCATGACGAATTGGTCAATTGCTACAGCTACCTGGTTCGTCGATTTCCGTATGAAAGTGACTGACCTCTAATAGAAAGGCTCGAATGGGGTCGTTTTATTAGAGTTTCCCCCTGGGCGCTGTTTTTTTCCTTCAAGGGTTTTTTCAGGCTGGTTTTTGTGATTTGTCTAGAAAGATTGATCATCATAAAGTACCCATTATCAGTGCGGAAGCAGGCAAAGGTAGGCTCTGTCTGTAATGTGAGCACAATTTTCAGTCCTATTCCTTCTTTCAGTTTTTCACTCCTCTCAACGTCGTCACAATGATTGTGCTCACCACGTTCATTCTCACCTCGTACAACCACGTGAGTCACGCGTGCGCTGAAAAGCTGTTCTGCAACGGAACGCAATACCACGTGGCGTGCATCGGAATCGACTCGGAGCGCTGGTTTCGCAACGAGCCGAACCCGAACTCGGAGCTGATGAAGTCGCTGGTGCGGTACGCGCCGCAGGTCAACGCGATTTTCGTCGTGCTCATCCCGGTGATTCTCGTCATCATCTTCAACGTGATGCTCATCCTGACGCTGAGGCAGAGGTGAGGAACGCGGCGGCGTAGCCTTGACAAACGGCCGACAACAGCATTCCAGACAAAACCTCTTTGAGCCGTCCAAGTCCATCAGGGGTGACTCGCAGCTCAACGGCTCGCAGGCGAAGACCGAGCACAAAGTGACAATAACAGTGACGGCGATTGTCACGTGTTTCACGATAACGCAGGTGAGATATATTGCTTGCAGTGTAGGCTTTCAGAGCGACTCTCTAAAAGATACTCTCAATAAAAGCGCACCACCGGAGCTGAGCTGAGCAGTTTCATTTTTCATGCTTCATTTAGAGCAGCTCAAATCTTCTGACTTTGTATTTTGCGTCGACGGCGAAGAAAACGTGATCTGATTCTTCCATAATCCGATAGCGATTATTCGTTAAAATTGGTATCCGAAGAAATTTTCCGAAATTTTTGCGAGTTTTCGAGCAGCTTAAACAGTATATTTCCAGCATTTCTAGTTGAGATCAGACAGATCTGATTACGCGCCGTAAGCACGCCAGTCACGCTGATCTCATCGAAGCAATAGGCTCATTCACGAGCACAGCGAGGTGGGAAAGAGGAGAGAAGAAAGTCTGGAAGTATGCTGAAAGTAGTTGAATTTAGCTGGAAAATAGTCGAACACCTTCAATCGGGCTCGACTACATTCAGCGTTTTCGCAGAGCATTTCCTCTTTTCCTTCCATTTTCCCCGCGACTGCTTCACCGCAAGTCTCGTCTTTCTTTCAGAGTCCATCGGCATTTGTGACGTTTCTCAGCTTCTACATCCAAAAAGACTGGGTCACCCTTGTAAGTCGCACCGTTCGGTCGGCGTTCATCGAGCGCTGGCGCATTGCGTTGCACCACCGTCCGTCTCGTTGATTTCAGAGCGCAATCTGCACAATCCTGGTGGTGCTCGGCAAGGCGCTGAACTTCGTGCTCTTCTGCCTGTCGTCCGCCACGTTCCGCCAACGTCTTCTGCTGCAGACGAAGCAAGGGATTCTGCGCAAATCGGCGAGGTATACCAGCGTGGCGGCTCACGTGTAGTAGGCGAGGCGACCCCCCGGGGCGTTCATTGTCCGCTTTCCGCAGGTCTTTTCCTCCTAAAACAAAATGTCGACACATTCCTTCTGGAAAACGGGTGTCCCCTGAATTGCCGTCCTTCTGTTTGTCGGCTGCAACAGTTCAAAATATGAATGACAGAAAAACAAAACCCATCATTTCCGCTGTATCTCGAATTTGTTTGATTACGTGTATCACAATCCATCCGCATGGCTTCTGAATTCCGCTTTCCGATTCCGACTCTTTCCAGAAAACGTTTCTTTTTTTTTCCCATTTTTCTCGATGTTTTCCTGTTGTGATTGCCTGGTGCTTTGGCTGTATCTATCTTGTTAATAAATCTGTTTTTTTTTCTACGATTTCCGATTCTTTTGTGCATGTGCTTCTCGCTGAAGTGGCAGCTTGTCTCCCCCCCCCCTCCTCCCTGATTCCTGATTCCTCTGAAATCTACATATATGGGAACTGAAAACCGTTTGGAAGTCTCTATTAGAAGGGGACAAAATCGAGACCCTCTCGATTCGGGCGTGCCGCTCGGGCCGACGCGGGCCGACGCGGGCCAACCACGGGCCCGCGCGTAACTTTCTTCAAAATGAGTATTAACGAGTGCGACTGATTGCAAATTGAAGATCTCGGCGATTTCTATGAATCTATACAAAGATCGTCCGCTTACCGGCTTCTGGCCGGATGCCAAATTGTTCATTAGGCTCACGTGAGCACTTTAATTATAGCACCGACTGGCATCTACAGTTTGCACTATTTTCTGAGCTCTCATTTTCTATTTGAAGAAAGGTACGCGCCCCGGCTCGCGGCTCGGATGGAAAGTATGAGATAATCTCTACGTTTAGAGCTCTTTTATGCTCTCATTGCCAGAACACCGTAATACAAGGGCATGCTTTACAGATTTCTTCATACAGTTGAAATGCACCGTGTTTAAGAGCATCGGAATTGTCGAGTAAAACAGGGAAAGAGGAGGAGGGGGGGGGGAGGTCTTAAACACGGTTTCTTCCCAGATACTTTCTGTATTTTGTCTTAAATTAAGGGAACTCTGCGGCCTGTGACCTGGTGCATAACAGAGAAGGGCGGAATTCCGGATTCCGCAGTTTTTTTCATTCCGTCTTCCGGATTCCAGATTCCGTGAAAAAATGATTTTTTTTCCGTTTTCCGGATTCCTAGTTCCCAAAATCCAATTCCGCCCTGCTCTGCAGAGAAGGGCGGAATTCCGGATTCCGCCGTTTTTTTCATTCCGTCTTCCGGATTCCAGATTCCGTGAAAAAATGATTTTTTTTCCGTTTTCCGGATTCCTAGTTCCAAAATCCAATTCCGCCTACTCTGCAGAGAAGGCGGAATTCCGGATTCCGCCGTTTTTTTCATTCCGTCTTCTGGATTCCAGATTCCGTGAAAAAAATGATTTTTTTCCGTTTTCCGGATTCCTAGTTCCCAAAATCCAATTCCGCCCTACTCTGGTGCATAACTGTGGCAAAGGATTACGGTATAAACAGGAATCTGACACTTTCAAACTGCCTCCGTATCACCGTCTAGTGCATTATTACACAGCGAAAAATTTGAAATTGGCGCGAAATCTGCCCGCTCCCCTTTAAAACTTTTACTTTTGAATTTATTACGTTTATTTCAAGGAAACTTTCAACTTTTGGTAAGAAATAAAGCGGCATGCCCTTTTAATAGGTACTATGAAACTTCATAAAAATCATCCCCCCATTCCTCATAGTTATATAACATTTCTCACCCCCCCCCCCACGTCTAGCTAACCAAACGCTTTCTGTTCGCAGAACCGTTTCGATGGTCACTTCGTCGACGGTGGTTGTTGACAGCCTGACGGATACAAGGAAGCGAAGTCGTGTGGCGGTCGAGATGGTCGAGCGACGGACGTCGGCCTCGTCGTGCTTGGTGGGCAGAAGCAGAGCCGACAGAACTCACCGCGCCAACAGCAGCCAGTCGATGATTGGAGAGAGAATGCCGCTCAAGGAGTTTCGGAGGGGAACGAGCTTCGTTTGAGGCGTCGTGTCGAGCCACACCCCACTCACCCCCACCCCCATCCGCCGCTGCCGCCGCTTTGATCTTTGCCAATTTGCCGAATTTCTATTCCATGTATTGTTTGATCTCGATTATGCAACGGGCATTCATTCTTGTTTAACCAATAAAGTACACTGAGAAAAAACGAGAGGTTTGTGCATTCTGCGACGAGCTGGCAGAGCCAAGAACTTGTGCCTCCCCCCCCCCCATGTGCACGTCTTCGTTAGAATTAACGGAGAGAAACGACATCGACGTGTTTCGGGGCATTTCAGCGCGCATTGTTCTAGCTGACCACTTGTTTCTACAGTCTCCGGCAAGTCTGCTTCAGCTCGAAATGAAGGTACAAAACGTGCGAAATCAGGGGCTTCGGCAGGTTGCCCTGGAAGCGGCAAGTGAACATTTTTGCCCGGCAACTTGTCGTATAAAAATTTCAGAGTTTTAGTTTTTACATTTTGTCTAACATTGCAGAAGAAAGTTTTCAATTACGAAAATGTAGGTTTAGGATTGGAAATTTTCATATCAAAATTTTCAGAGCGTTTCAGGTTCATCTTTACACAGACTGAAATTTAAGAATTTTCGAATGAAACCTCCAACTTTCGTGCATCTGAAGGCTTAGGCTTAGGCTTGGGTTTAGGCTTAGCGTTAGGCTTAGTGTAATGAAGGTCAAAGTATGGAGTGTGCGGAATAGAGTTCGGAATTCCGAAATATTCTGCGACTTCCCAATTTAGCAAATTTTGTGAATGCGTTCGTCTGGAGTCCTCCGTATTCTGCTCAGCACACATTCTGCGAGAGCTATAACAGATGGCAGAAATGCTCCGATTACCGATTCCGATTGATTGCCGATTTTTCAGCTTGGACACGACCTGCCTGTCCAAGCTCTCGCACCACTCCTGACAGAGTTTCACAGTACGAGCAGGAGCAGCGTCCTGTTGCAGCAAAGTATTGCAGGCTCCGTGGGAGAATGCGCATCAAAAATTGAGCTAGTCAATTTTAATAATTGTGGCTGTCTTGCGGTTCTTTTCGAGTTTCCCAGGCCATCTGGTCATCCGCTTTGGTAAGATGGAGCTGCGAGACTACACGAGCAGCGGAAAAAACAGAACGATTTAAAGGATCAAGAGTACAGTAGCGATCATAGGATCCTAATCCACGAGCATCAAATATTGGATCACAACCCTTGGAAGCTCTCTACGCTTGAGCGACTTCGCTGATCAGGCGTTGACGTTCGTGTAGTCGAAATCGGATGTCAGTGGAAGCTCTCCATAAGTGCGATGTATTAGAGCTGTAGAGAGAGAGAGAGCTCCAGTTCTTCGAGCGCGAAGTGCGGCCATTCGCAAACCGTCTCCACGTAGAACAGGCTCTTAGACGATTGCCGGACCCGCTTCTCTTGACGGCATTGCCCATCAGCTGATTCCAATTCCGAGGTGCCCGACGAATCCGCAGACGTTTTAAGCTTCAGTGAACGAAGCCGTCGCACAACAAATACTGCGTCGCAGTGGTCCATCTGATTGGTTTCAGGTTTTAGGAAAACTGGAAATGGCCATGCTATTCCATAAGCCAGCGCAGTGAAGACTCGACAACTGATTTGTTTGAAGGCCTTCGAAGGAGACGTTGGAGGATCGGGAAGCCGTGCAGAATATCCTCTGAAAAGCGCGTTACGTGTAAAAATATTGAACGTCGCTGAAAAGGCTTTGGGGGAGAATCCCCGAAGAAACCAGCAAAGCTCAAAAGTTTTCAGACATTTTCAGCCAGATTTTCATATCAATTCTGTCATTTTTACAGAGCTGTTCCTCAGTGTTACTCACTTTTTTCTCGGGTAGCGCAGGGAAGAGAATGTGGCCGTCGTTGATTTCTATGCCGGGTTCCCTAGGTCATCTAGTCGCTACAGTAGGATGAAACTGCAAGAGCTAATGAAAAATGGCATTTGTGAAGCTTCAATTCTGTAGAACTGAAGGCGGAATTTAAAAAAAATCAGTGAACAAACATTTAAAGGAACATAGCTGCCGTAGTTCGTTTGGTCTCGCAGTTTCATTGTTTCTTGAATTTAAATTATTTTGTTTTATTCGACGCGTTTTTTTTCTGAATTTTGTTCTTGCATTCTTGCGCTCACCATTCCGGAAAGTAACGCTTCCACGAAAGACGAAATAAGACAGTCTCGGCTCGTCTTCGTCTTTGATTCGTCTGACGCAGAGATAGACATTGTGTTGGTACACATACACAATTTTTTTATTGCGTAAGACGGACGAATGCAAGACGAGACGAAAGACGGTTTTTTTAGTCTTTCGTGGAAGCCTTTCCGGAAAGTACGATGATGGTGCCTGGAGGTCACGGAGAAGGGGCATGGAGGTCTAGAACAATGCCAGCATCGCCTGGCTAGTAACACAAAACGGCCTTCTAGACAAGGCCGAGCAATGAGTTTCTGGAAAAGCGAAAAAGCGCACGTCTCATTTTTTACGTGCGATCAACCCGAAATTGAAGCATTTCATCGAGGCATTTCTTCCGAAATTTCTACTCACTAAGGACACATCGTCGATTCGTTTTTTCGCTTCTGAAGGCGCGCATCACAGCCAGCCATGCTTCACTATCTTGGGCGAAGGTGGTCCAAGAAGTAAATTTACTATCTCGAAAAACTGCTTTGCTCTATGTGCCGAAACAACATTCCGGCGTTTTCCAGAGAGTCTAATAGCCGAAAAATGCTCTTCCGCGAGCCGCCTAGAAAAACGGGTAATTTGGTAAATGTTTATCATATTTTTTACGGGCGGCGAGCAAAAAATTGCAGTGTTTTTCCCTACTCAAAATTCCTAAACCATTCGTTGAATGCTCGCTAAATAACCGCGTGATCTGAATTGTTTTAATAATTGAAAATGGCTGGAAGACAATGAAAAACGCCGAAAATTAGAAAACATCATTACTATTTTTCGTTAACGAATACGCGACGATGGCAAACAAGGAAAAGTGAGCGAGACGAGCGGATTTCAGATTCGCTCACCATTTTCAGGCAACTAGAAGAGGACGTGAGTCTTCCCTACTATCATGGAGCACTTATGAATCAGGATGCCGATCAGTTGCTAGTAGTGAGTAATTGGGCAAGTGCGCTCTGTAGACAAATTCGAGCACAGCGATTTCTGGCGGAGGATTAGCGTGTCATAGGAGCGTTTTCGCCCCTTTTTTGACGGAGGGATATTCCCGAAAAGTCAAATTTAGATCAAATTGAAACAGTGGCGATTCGAAACCACTGTTTCGGCAAGACGCCGGCTCCGCCCGATGTCCACCGCTTGAAGACGCATTAATGCTCAATGGAGCGCTTTTACATCACAAGCGAAATTTGCAGAATGACGGAGATTACATGATCGTGATGAAAATGAACCAAGAACTTAATAAAGGTCAACTCTACCTGGCTGTTCGATTGAAAAAGGGAATTCGTCGATTTGAGATCAAACGCACGCCGAGTGTGGCGAAGTTTGCTGTAATTTGTGTTTTGCCACGTGGCAATAGGATTCTGAAACTTTGATTCACCATTTTTCAGAACAAATCAGCACCAAACATTGGTAAACTCATTGACATTTTGCAGAAGGATGTCGTGGAAGTTAAAGGGGAAAAAGTGATTTTAAAGAGAGCCATTCCCAAGGGCAAATTTCAATTAATGCATAAAGATGTGGATTTTAAGAAAAAGGTATTGAGGATAATGCGTATGCAAACGCGCTCCAACGTTAATCGGAATAGAGCGTGTTTGCTTACTCTCCGCTGTCAGAGATTCATGGAGTGGAGGTTTTCAGCTTGGAAGTGGAGCCTACGGTACGGTGTACCGAGGTCGGCTGGTGAAAACCAATACGAAAGTCGCCGTGAAAAAGTTAGATACAGAAGGAAACGATGATGAAACTTTAGCGGAAATGATGAAGGTATGGCATCACGGTGATTTCCACACTCCGCGCCAATTGTTCGCTGCGTGACTGCCGTTTATACGTATGCAATCTCTCAGCGTAGAAAAACTTGAGTTAACAGCAAATTAGACACCCACCAAGTAAGTACACACGCACAGATATTGATTTTGTTGACAGTAGGACTCAGGGACTGTCATTGCAAGTTCGCTATGTTGATAAACTAATTTTGTCTAAAATTCCCCGAATTACAGCCTGGATCTGAAATTTCAGCGATGTTTGCGGATGCCAACTTCAATTTTTGTGTACGTGACTCGCGGTTCTCAAGGTACGCAATCACCGATATCGAAATCTAGTAGTTTCGACGACACGCAACATGAGATGCACGTAACTTGCCAGGACTTTTCTGCAGACACTTTTTGTATCTATTGGCACACTGAAATTTCAAAAATTTTCAAACCAAGTTAATTTAGCAATGTAGCGCGCATGCATTGGCAGCCCCCAAACCGGGTGACTGGTCACGGCCGCGTATTGACCTTGTTTTTCAATGTTCTATTTTTAAAGGAGGCAAGGGTGATGCAACTATACGATCATCCGAATATTGTGAAATTCTACGGATACATTGTGGATGATACACCGTATCTTCTAGTTTTGGAGTACTGTAACGGAGGATCAGTGGAAGATCGATTAGTTGAGAAGGGATTCAAATTGAGTGTAAAGACACGTGTCACTTTCACGTATCATGCTGCGTGTGGAATTGATTATTTGCACAAGAAGAAGTAAGAGCGAATGAGGGGCGAGAGAGACAGAGAGAGAAAGAGAGAGAGATACGCCGACAACGCGACTATTCTAATTTCTCTAACCTCTCCGCTTTGTATACATTTCCTCGGTTTCTCAATTTCAGATGCATTCATCGTGACATTGCCGCGCGAAACTGTCTAATCCATAAAGAGATCGTGAAAATCGCGGATTTCGGAATGTGCCGTGCTACGTCGATCTACAAAGTCGACCTGAATAAACCAACAAACATCCGTTGGTTGGCTCCGGAGGTGTGGGACATCGGAGAGACACGGTCTAACACAGACATTTACGCTTTTGCCGTAATGATGTGGGAATTCTTTGAAATTCCATACGACACTCCGTACAGTCAGTGGAAGGGCTATGTTGTCAAGGTGAGCCTTTACACGGAACTTATCGGGAACCAAGTGAATTTTGGAACGCCTAGCAATGTTTCACTAGCCATAAACGGGTTCACTACATCATACTTAACATCCTCAAATCGTCATAGATAGAGCGCACTTACAGCGCCCGTCGATGATGGCTTCGGAGTTTTCCTTCTCGTCTCCTCCTCCTCCATTGCCTCTCGTTTGGCTTCTTCCAGTTTTTCGCCAATTCTTACGTCAGCATTATCTAGGCTATCGATTAATATTTACTTTATACGATATATTTCAGTGACTGGCGAAAAAAAATGTTGGCAAAAATTAAATTACCTAAAAATTCCCAATTTTCTTAATTATAGAAATTAAGCAAAAAAAATTTTTATATATTTTTTATAAATAAACAATTTATATATTTAAAAAATTCATATAGCTAATACAAGAATTCTTGTTTTTGGTGCGTGAGGGTCACTGTATTTGAATATCACTTTTTCCCGAAATTTTGTCGAAAAGCGATTGACATCGTTATTATCTGAGAGTAGTTAGCTAAGAACTGGCGGCGAATTCCCAATTTTAACAAAACGTTAAAGTTTTGTCGACAGTTATTAACGGGAGACACGTCAAAAACGGAATCCAACCTGTGACGGGTTACACGAAAAGGGGTTACATGAAGGCGGGATATTTAAAAAAAAACGGGACTCGCGCAATTGCGCTCCACCAATTGCGCTCGAGTCCCGTTTTTTTTAAATATCCCGCCTTCATGTAACCCCTTTTCGTGTAACCCGTCACAGTTTGGATTCCGTTTTTGACGTGTCTCATTAACGGTGAACCAAGAAGTGCGCGATACAGAATTTCGGAGCATCGTTGTAAAGGAATCATCATTTTTTACTTTTTTATTTCATTATTTTTGGGCAATTTTTGTAAAATAATTTCGATAACTTTTTGTTACGGGAAATTTCACCATTTCACTGCTAGCTGTTACAGAATTAAATACCTTGAAAAGCTATAGATGTGAAACGGCATTGATGCACACCGGTTCTCGGTCAGCCTACACGGAATTGTCCGAAGTTTAGCAAGTCTGGCTTAGATGGCTTAGTCATCGAAACGCCGGGAAATTTCTGAAAGCAATGGATTGTTTTATGAAACAAAAATTAATAGAAATTTGTCGACAAATTGTCGATAAACAAACCGTTTCGACGTCGAGTGCCGAAGATATGTCAGAACGTTGTCGAACCGACGCGCTAGCTGGGATGCTGCCCAATACATCGTTGCGGTGCGAACATGCTTTACACGTCGACACTGAACGCGAGCCGAAAAATGAGCTTCTTCAGGCGTTGCAAACTCGAGATAGGGCAGCACTCAAATTCCGCTTGAAGCTATTTGAGGAGCCAGTGTTGTGCTGTAAATATATAACACTATATTAAATAAAAACCAGCATTTTTCATTCTTTCAAGAATGAAACTTGAAATTTCACAATATTAATTACGCCCGGATGTCACCAAAACGAATTGTATAAAGAATATATGAATCGATAGGTCCATTAATGCTGTAAAACTTTTTTTAGTGTACAATATTACGAAAAACTTACGAAAACGGAGTGAAAGTGTTATTGCAAAATTGGAGATAATGGAGCACGAGAAGACGTAGAGAAATCCCAGCCGACGCCACACACTGGAGGCGCGATGCTAATTATATCTGAAATAAACGTATATTTTGCGTAATTCTATAACTTTGTGTATACTAAAATTGTATACTAAAATTTTATTTCGTCACGTCAGAAAAGTGAGAAATGCTCGCATCGATGTCGAAAAATTGCGGGCTGGGCTGGGCACGAAATTCGAGAAAAAAAAGTAACATTTTTCAGCAGAAAACGCGAGCCGGATATCGTCTCCCAATGCCAAACAGTATGCCGCAAAATTTGCGAAAAATTATGACAGAATGCTGGGATGCGGATCCAAATAAACGTCCAACGGCTTCCGAATTGAAGGATAAATTGGAGGAGGTCATTGCTAGAGGAGAATTGTCTAATACGGCGGTGGAAAGGAGCCGGAGCCAGAGCCAAATTAGCACTGTATAAAAGAAGAAAACGACTATATTTTTCTGAGCAATACATAATTTTTTTGTTTTCACGTGAACTTGCTTAAAATTATTCTAGATTATTTTTAGTGCTCCTTGCTTCATACGTGGCACTTTTTTTTCAAGCATATTCCAAAGAGAAGCGCTTACTTAATCATTTTGATTTTTGATTCGAATTCAATCGATTAGTTTTCCAAAACGTATCAATGGGACGACTACATTATAAGGAATCATCGTTTGAAAACGCTGAAGAAGGCGATGAAAAAGAAAAAGAGGAAGAGGAGCACGTGGTGCCAGCGAAAAAAGCAAGAACGACTGTATTATCTGAACAGAAAGAAGAGGAGGAGGTTAGAGAGTTCTCGTTTCGCCGCGTCTCTCATGCGATGCACATGTGCACTTGTTGCTCCAAACTGCGCGAACACACAGTCAGGGCTTGCTCTGTGAATACAGTATTCAGCCTGCACATCAACGGATTATATTAAAATGTGTTTTATAATTTAGGAAACTATAGAAATATCAGCGACATTTCTTATTATGTTACTCACTAGGCATTGGACGAAATTGTTTAAATGGCATTTCAATGAAAAATAGGAAACTCGCATTATTTTCAAGTATTTTTTTAATGAGAATTACCAGCAGAAATTAGCAATATTAACAAAAAAATTAATTAGAAATTTGACAAAATGAGTAACCAGAGGAAGTGGTACTTGCGTACGCAAGCATCACGCAATATTGCGGACTACAAAATTTCATGGAATTTTTATTTATTTTTAAAAAAATTGAACTCTCTCAAATTATTTTATTCGGGAAATTTTCTTTTTAGATGATTTAATTGAGAAAAGAACATTTTAGAAAAAGCACAGAAAAATGCGCTTTTGCGAAAAACCTAATTAAATTTTAATTTTTAGGCCAAAAATAAACGAAAAAGAATTCATTTGAAGTGCGTGGGCTCCACCCGCTTTTCCTTCTAATTTTGTGATCAAATAATCTCTTAAAAATGTAAAAATTCAGAAAACTATAGAAAAATCAGCGAAATTTCTTTGATATGCAGGCTGATTATGTTAATCACGTGAGATGTCATTTAGGCATTGGACGGAATTTTTTAAATCGTATTTCAATGAAAAATGGGAAACTCGCATCATTTTCAAGTATTTTTTAGCAAGAATTAGCAGCAGAAATTAGAAATATTAACAAAACATTAATTCGAAATTTGAAAAAATGGGTAACTAGCCGAAGTGGTACTTGCGTACGCAAGCATCACGCAATATTGCGGACTACAAAATTTCATGGAATTTTTATTTATTTTTTTTAAATTGAATTTCTCAATTATTTTATTCGGAAATTTTTTTTTAGATGATTTTTTTTTTAGAAAAATGCGCTTTTGCGAAAAACCTAATTAAATTTAAATTTTTAGGCCCAAAATAAGCGAAAAAATTCATTTGAAGCGCATAGTCCCCACCCGCTTTTACCTTCAATTTGGTGATCAAATAATCTCTTGAAATTGTAAAAATTCAGGAAACTATAGAAAAATCAGCGAAATTTCTAGATGTGCAGGCTGATTATGTTAATCATGTGAGACGTCGTTTCGGCATTGGACGCATTGTTCAAATCGCATTTTAATGAAAAATGGGAAACTCGCATCATTTTCAAGTATTTTTTTAATGAGAATTAGCAGCAGAAATTAGCAATATTAACAAAAAAAATTAATTCGAAAATTGAAAAAAATGGGTAACCAGCGGAAGCGATACTTGCGTACGCAAGCATCACGCAATATTGCGGACTACAAGATTTCAAGGAATGTTTATTTATTTTTTTAAATTGAAGTCTCCCAAATTGTTTTATTCGGGAAATTTTGTTTTTAGATGATTTATTTAAGAAAAGAAAATTTTAGAAAAAGCGCAGAAAAATGCGCTTTTGCGAAAAACCCAATTAAATTTAAATTTTTAGGCCCAAAATAAACGAAAAGAAATTCATTTGAAGCGCGTAGGCTCCACCCGTTTTTCCCACCTATTTGGTCATCAAATAATCTTTCAAAATTGTAAAAATTCAGGAAACTTTATAAAAATCTGCGAAATTTCTTTGATATGCAGGCTGATTATGTTAATCACGTGAGATGCCATTTAGGCATTGGACGGAATTTTTTAAATCGTATTTCAATGAAAAATGGGAAACTCGCATCATTTTCAAGTATTTTTTAGCAAGAATTAGCAGCAGAAATTAGAAATATTAACAAATAAATTAATTTGAAATTTGAAAAAATGAGAAACCAACCGAAGTGGTACGTGCGTACGCAAGCATCACGCAATATTGCGGACTACAAAATTTCATGGAATTTTTATTTTTTTTTCTTTTAATTGATGTTTCCCGAATTGTTTTATTCGGAAAATTTTGTTTCTAGATGATTTTTTTCAGAAAAATGCGCTTTTGCGAAAAACCCAATTAAATTTAAATTTTTAGGCCCAAAATAAACCAAAAAAATTAAGTTGAAGCGCGAAGACTCCTCTCGCTTTTCCCTCCAATTTTGCGATCAAATAATCTTTCAAAATTGTAAAAATTCAGAAAACTATAGAAAAATCTGCGAAATTTCTTAGATGTGCAGGCTGATTATGCTAATCACGTGCGATGTCATTTAGGAAATTGGACGAAATTGTTTAAATCGCATTTTAATGAAAAATGGGAAACTCGCATCATTTTCAAGTATTTTTTTAGCAAGAATTAGCAGCAGAAATTAACAATATTAACAAATAAATTAATTTGAAATTTGAAAAAATGAGAAACCAACCGAAGTGTACGCAAGCATCACGCAATATTGCGGACTACAAAATTTCATGGAATTTTTATTTATTTTTATGAAAATTGAAGTCTCCCAAATTGTTTTATTCGGGAAATTTAGTTTTTAAATGATTTTTTTATGCGCAGAAAAATGCTCTTTTGCGAAAAACCTAATTAAATTATATATTTTTAGACCCAGTTGAAGCGCGCAGGCTACACCCGCTTTTACCTTCAATTTGGTGATCAAATAATCTCTTGAAATTGTAAAAATTTCAGTTAAAAAATTTTTTTAATTCATCCTATGAAAAAGTTAAATTTTTCAGAAGTTAAACGCGTCGCTGTTCGTATTGCCGAACCGCTTTACGGTAGATTCTTAAGCTTCTTGTCGCAAATGTCAGAAATCGGAAAAATTGAGAATTTCGAATAGAAAATGGTGCTCCCGGTGAGCTGCAAGTATTGTTTTGAGGAATGTCGGTGATTTGTATTAAATTATTTTTCAAGCGATGACTTTCACAAGCAGCGTCGTCGCTTCAATTCGATTTCTTTTATAAGTTCAATGGCGGCGAATAAAAATGTAAGGTTTCCATTTGTGCGAAATTTCGGCCGTCTCGTCTCGTCTTCTTCGTCTTGAATTCGTTTTTTTATTGCGTAAAACGAACGAAGACTTTCTTTCTTTCTTTCTTTCGTGGAAGCCTTATAAAAATACGCTCCTCCGTTGAATAACTCGTTTAGCGCTGAATTTTTCTGAATTTTCAGCTTCTAATCCGACGAATTCATTTGTTTATTTTGTAATTTTCCGTTCTTTTCCGCCGAAATTTCAAAAAAAAAAAAGTTTTTAAAATGAGTTATTCCACAGAGCGATGGAAAATCTTGATATTTGGGTCTCGCCACGAATTACTTCAACTTGATATTTTTAGATCACATTTGGTGAACAACTACAGGATGATCTGATTAATTCGTTTTGCGACAAACTTCAGTCAGTGTGCCCTTACAAGATAGAAGCATTGTTTGCAATTCAGTATTTACTTATTGTAAGCTAGGCTCCGCCCCTTTTTCACTTGTCTCTCTGTTTCTCTGTTTCTCTCTCTCACTCTTAATGGTTCTCGCCGAGTTTCCCCCCGTTTTTTCCGCATTCAAAAATCGAAATTTCAGACTGATGTGGCTGATTTGAGAAAGCAGGTGACCGGAAAGAATCCGGCGATCCAGGTGCTCTATGATCGAACCAGATCCCATTACGTTCTTGCGTAGTGAGTAAAGGAAACGAAAACGCGGCGTAGGCACTCCAGAATGAAAGGATGGTTTTCAGCTATAATGTTGAGCACAAGCATCTGGAGTTTTTCGACAGTCTACAGCAATTTTCATCGAATGGCACTCCAAAGGTAAAAAATATCGTCTTAAAACATATAATTAGAAGAGTTTTGATCTGCTTGATCCGTTTTTGGTATGCAAGCCGAGTTTGGATCTTCTGATTCCGACTTTGATCTGCCAATCAGAGTATGGGTCTACTTGAACCGGTTTTTGTCTGCAAGCCGAGTTTGGATCTTCTGATTCCGACTTTGATCTGCCAATCAGAGTATGGGTCTACTTGAACCGGTTTTTGTCTGCAAGCCGAGTTTGGATCTTCTGATTCCGACTTTGATCAAAGTTTGGGTCTGCTTGATCCGATTTTGGTTTGTCGATCAAAGCTTGGGTGTGCTTGATCCGACTTTGGTATGCAAGCCGAGTTTGGGTCTGCTGAATCCCAACTCTGATTTGCCAATCAAAGTTTGGGTCTGCTTGATCCGATTTTGGTCTGCAAACCGAGTTTGGGTCTGCTGAATCCCAACTCTGATCTGCCAATCAAAGTTTGGGTCTGCTTGATCCGCTGAATCCCGATGGCTTCTAAAATTTGGTCGTATTTTCAGATGGTCACTGAGATTTGTGTGCAGATGAACAACCTTTTTGGCCATTTATACACGAAGAATGTCCCGTACCTGATTGACAGAGAATTTGAGCTGCAGGTACAGTAATCGCGTTGCTCTCGCCACTTCAGCCATCGAAGAACTTAGTTTAGGCTGACAACTTCTCGTGTGGCTATCGAGTGGTTGGAGCCCTTGTGGACATTGCTCGTCGCAATAATCCAGCTCATTTCCGGTACAGTCGAAACGCAATTTTGGAGTTTCTAAGGCAGATTCTGAATGAGCCGAAGCCCACGTGGAAGATGTTTGAGACGGCGAGAATTGGGAAGCCGAAGCAGTACAGTGGCAATAATCGTGTCAAGTTTTATCTCTCCAATTTGACGTACACCGCAACGACGTCGTCGAGTAGAAGCTCATCCCTGGATTCCAATGCTTCGGAGAGCTCGAAAACATCAAGAAATTCGAATGTATCGCAGAACTCTGAAGACTCTCGCGTTCAGAGCTCTCAACTCAGTGCGACCATTGATAGAAGGGTAAGTGGACTTGCAATTTGCTCTTGTTGGCCTTAAACGACTTGAACTGAAATGATCTGAATTTCAGTTATTTTTCGATTTTTTTCATGAGGGGGGGTCAATGGTTCTTTTTTTCTTTTAAAGAATATGAAGAATGAAAACGATAAAGAAAACTCTGGAAAAGTAGAGCAAAAACATTTTGTTTTACCTTTTTTTGTCAAGATCCAAAGCAAAACATTTTGTCGTTGAGCGGAACCGAACCCACACCCCCCGATTCTTACACAGGTGATTTGCGTTTTGACTAATATAGATGGAATATAGCTCGCGCAAAAATTGGCTGGGTACGGGAGATAGCGTTTTTTATCAGTCTATAATAGACAAATCGCGAGTAACCACCTATAAACTGCACATATCCTGCTTATCGCGAGCAAAAGTAGTACATATTTGTCCTATCGCGAGCACCGTTATAAATCTATTGCATTCTCAAAATCGGACAGTAGTAATCCATGAAAATTTATTTAAAAAAGAAAGTTCTGTTGAATGAGAACAGAAAAAGCGATATTAAAAATCAACAAAAAAATGGGTCAACAACATTGAATTCTAACAGCACAATAAATTAAATTTACTAATCGATAGCGTTGACGAATTTCGAGTCGTCGTCTTTATCTTCGATTTGTGCAGTAGTCTCCGTGTGAGTTCCGTCGTTTAAGTCCGTATTCTCATCGTTATCGTCGCCATAAGGGAACATTAGTTGACTGTAAAAAAACGCGAGAAATAATATTTCCTCTAATTTTATATTTTTATCTATTTTTAAGAAATGTGTTCATTTTTAAATTACGATAAATGGCGCTATCTTAGCTGGGGGGGGGTCCACTCGTTTTTTGTCATTTTTGGAGGTTTTTGCAATTTTTTCTGAAAATGCTTGTTGTTATTGTTAAAATATTTGTAAGTTGTTTTTTTCACGCGTGGCGCTTACTCTTGACACGAAAACTACGATTCCATTTTTTTTCACGCGTGGCGCGATTCAACGATGAGCAATTTTTGCAATTTTTTTTTGGATTTTTTTTTGCTTATTAGTTAATAATAACTTAGTTAGCTTTAAAAAGCTCTAAAAATGACTAAAAACGAGTGGACCCCCCCCCAACTAAGATAGCGCCCGATAAATATTTTAATTATGTTTACTACTGCGGCCTCGTGCGTCTTTTTGCTATAATATTTTTCTCAAAATGAGCACGGTAGATTAAGTCTGTGATAACCATTTTCATTTCGTATTCATTTCTCTCCGCAGAACATTTGTAAAATTTTGTTGTAAAATTTAGTTATCTTGTAAAATTTAGTTGATCGAACTACAAGTTCGATCAACTAAATTTTTTCGTTTGATTCTCGCTTATTGATTATGTTCCGAGGAAAAAATTTTGCAATTACGAAAATTCTATCATTCAATCAATTAGAAAGGGTTCTTCAACTTTTTAAACGAACATTTTGAAAATTTTCTTAAATTTTGCTTTTGCTTTCATTTGAAATACAAAGTATCTTGGAATATTCCGTTTAGCGTTGCGCTAAAAAAATGAATTTGCTGATTAATGGAGACCTGCGAAATTGCGAAAAATGTTTCAGATGAAGCCGTTTTACCTTAAAAAATAAAATTTTTTCAGCAGATTAAAAAAACTGCAAAGAAATAATTCAGAAAACGAACTTTTTGGGAATAAGAAAGTAGAAAAAGCGCGCTTAATCTCGAGTCCGCAAACACCGCTAGTCACAACAGTAATCCTTCTTTGAATTTTTCAACTAGCTAGGTTCATTGGAGTTTTTAAATGAATGTGAGTGATTATCCTAACGATCTTTACTGAAAATCAAAAATGATTAATTAATGTGACATATTTACAACAAAACTTTCGTATTTTCAAAGAATTTAAACAATTTATTGAGCACCTGTGACTGGCTACGATGGCTATCGCTTTTTCTTAAAGAAATTTTATTGTTTTCGGCGCGAGAATTTAAAATCAATATACAATCGCTATTTCCTAAATTCCTAAAAATGTTTTTCCTTAGGTCACAATTTCTCGTGAACTGAGCTGAGTCTGAGGCTTGAAAAAATGAGGCTTTAGCCCTTTAGGCACCGCTTTTTACGCACTCTTTGAGCCTTAACGTTTCAACATTGCTCATTTGATCCAAAATTTAATGAAAACCTTTTTCATATTCATTCGTATTTTAGTGAAATTTTCTTCGCGCATTCTCGCTTCTTGCCCAAAAACTCAGAGACATGCACATTATTATTAAATGTCTTTTACAATTGTTCACAAAACATACGTTGTGAGATTATCGAAAAATCAGTTTCAGCCTGGAAAACGATAAATAATCGTTTTTTACGCAACAAGTGCGCCAACAAGAGGCGCCATCGCGCTCTTCCTCGTTTTCCAATCGAGGGTGCCGTGTTCGACTTCTGCTAAAAGTTAGTTATAATGACACAAAAAAGTAAAAAAAAATTGTTGAAAAGTTGAAAAAAAAAGAAAAAAATTTCAATTTAGTGGGTAAAAAGTTGGAAATCATTTTGGCATCATCTTTTCGCCGATATGCAGAATTTAGACTTATTATAAACTTATCGCAAGTGCTCGCGATATATATATATATATATTACATGTACACCCTTCTCGCCGATATATGTTTTATAGGTGGTTTTTGCACTCGGAGATATAATAGACTAACCGCAAATCACCTGTGTTATCCATCTCTCTTCCCACCTCGACCACCGATGCTTTTTTTTCGATAGTGGGGAATGCATATAAGAAGGAGAATGCAAGTGGGTGAGAAAAGGCGCGCGGAGCTCCAGATTTTCAGATCGAAATATCTCGATTTCCAGATATTTTGGTTTTAAAAAAAGTTGAAATACCATTGACCCCTCCCCCAACTAAAATTGCGCCAATCAAGTGATCGTCAATTTTTTTGAAAATTCTTTGCAAATTTCCAGGCCCGCGCCGGATACACGATGTACGAAAGAGAGCTGATGAGAAAACGAATGATGACTCGAATTCCGTTCACCGCCGACACTAATGAAGCTTCAAACTATTTGTCAGCTGAAATCTCATCTGAAACGCTTACCGCTGAAAAGGTGGAGTTTCAGCCACCGGACGGCTCGATTTTTGGTTATCTGAAGGCGCAATACCATCACTATATTGGCGGGATTTGGAAGAGAATTAAGGACGATGATGGCGATGCGGCGGATCACGTTGAGAATGAAGAGGTGAAGGAGTAGAAGGAGGATTGATTACTCGCTGATTTTGGTATTTTTAGATTTATTTTTCAGTTTTTTTTTTGCCTTCTTTTGAAAGATTCATGAAATATATACAATCTTGTTTTCGAGCTTCCGAGCTTCTGAAATTCTGATATTCTGAAATTCTGAGAGAAGATTACATCTGGATGACGTCCCTATGCTGTTTCACGTCTTTATCATTGATCTTGTGATTGCTCTCGGATTTCTTTTTATCCTCGACGAAGTGACCCTTTCCGTCATTCGTCAGTGAGCTGATCTCTGCCTATGGTCATTGTCTTCTCGTATCCTGAATCCAGTGAGCTCTCTGTGCCGTTTCCCAGCTTCTGATACTTCTGCTTCTGGGTGCCTTCTCCGCGTGTTTCTAGATCAGCGTGATGGTTGAATTGTGAATCGGTGTTCACGCTGGATCCATCGCACTTCTTCACGTTCGTCTTGCGGCTCGCTTCAGCGTCATTTCGGTTCTTCTCGTGGTCCACATGACTGTTTTCATTCGACATGACGACTGATCCGTCGGCCATCGGTCGGTCGGTCGGATCCCCGCCCCCTCTCTTCCCTTCAACCACCTAGGATTGTTTTTTCGACAATTTGAGAATGTATAGAAGAAAGAGAGGATAGGAAGGGAACGAGGAAAGGGCGTCGAGCTCAGGATTTTCAGATCGAATCTTGGTTTTCGCGCCACGCGTTAAAGAAAATAACTAATAACTTACAAATATTTTAACAATAAACAACAAACAATTGAACAAAAAAAAACACTAAAACCTCCTAAAAAGTCGAAAAACCATTGACCCCCCCCCAACTAAGATGCTAATCACTTGTTCTTCCACGTGTTCTATTATACAATTGTTTTTCCTTTTATAAAATAAAATCAAAAACCAGCAAAATTCAAAGTCACCACGTCTTCATCGTCTTCTCCTCCAATCAGTAAAAAATCTATAACTATCTGGGTAGGTTTTCTCCAGAGAAGGGCGGAATTCCGCATTCCGGATTCCGCGAAATGGCGTTTTTATTCCGTTTTAATTCATTATACTCAATTGTTGTGAAAAGTATACTTTAATGGTTAAAATTCCATTTTCCGCATTCCGAATTCCGCCGTTTTTTTCATTCCGTTTTCCGGATTCCAGATTTCGTGAAAAAATATTTTTTTTTTCCGTTTTCCGCATTCCGGATTCCGCGATATGGCTTTTTTATTCCGTTTTAATTATTTATACTCAATTGTTGTGTAAAATATACTTTAATGGTTAAAATTCCATTTTCCGCATTCCGCATTCCGCATTCCGCCGTTTTCCGGATTTCAGATTCCATGAAAAAATATTTTTTCCGTTTTCCGGATTCCGCATTCCGTGAAAAATGTTTTTTTTTTTTCGTTTTCCGTTTTCCGAATTCCGAGTTCTCAAAATCCAATTCCGCCCTCCTCTGGTTTCCTCGTTTAATTTTCAGAACAAAAAAATGATATTTTTCAGAGAGTTTTGAGAACAACAAAGTGCGAAATGGGTTCCATAATTGCATTTCTGTTTTATGGATTCCTATCAACCATCATATTAGCTGAGGAAACTGGTAAGTATCTTTCTCTCTCTCTCTCTTTCTCTTCTCTCTCTTTCTCTTTCTCTCTCTCACCGTTCTGAAATGTCCGACGAAGCCGTGCTCTGTTTTCAGCCAAATCCGATCTTCATCTGATATCTGAAGAATTTCGAATCGTGTCCCACGTCATCAATGCGATTTCACTGCAAGCCTCCATCATTAAAAAGGAAATTGAAGACCGAGCCTTCATGGCGGAACTATTGCAAATCGATAATGAATCGCTCAATAGTATAGTGAGCGTTCACTTTGACAATGCCGTTTTTTCAGAAGTGAAACGCATGTCTCGTGAAATGGAAAGCGTTGAAACAAGCAAAAATAAATCAACTCGTGTTGATACGAAACAATTATTGGAAGCATTTTTATTTCTCAATAAGACTGATGAAATATTGGCAACAATGAGAGATTCCGTGAATTATTCAACCGAATATTTATTTATGAATTTTGAGAAATTTGGGAATGAAGTCGTCGTGAATAACAGATGCTACGATTTAGATACTCTCAAATTTCGGAATTTCACGACGCAACTGTTGCAAGATGCAGAATCGAGAAATGGAGATGTTAACAAAACGATAGGAATTCTCAGCGGATTTCATCAACAATTTCAAATCTTTCGGGATTGTTTGAAGAATATGTCAACAATTCAGAATGCATTTAATACTCAATTGGAAAAATGCGAGAAGCGTAACATTTTCAAACCCGTAATGAAATACATCCAGCTGATTTTAAATCACAAAAAGTATTTATCCGAATTCAGCGGTATTTGTTACCATATTGAAGGAATATTACAAAAGGCAGAAGGACTCCTGAACGTTACGTCACACAAAGAAACGGAAGCGGCCATGGAGAAAATTCTGGAGTCATTCGAAGCTTTGAAGCACCACAATGAAAATCACTCAAGAGCAACCTTGATATACACGCCAGGTTTCGAACAAGCTAACGATATGCTAAGAGTTTTTGATGACTTGAAATCTCCGTGGTTTCTAAGGAAAGTTGCAAGAAATGAAACAGCAGAGCATCTTGAAAGAGCTCTTCAATCTTTTAAGCATACTGCTGAAAGCTTGGTCAGTTTGCAGTTGTCTTGGAGAGAATTTGTTAACAAAACTCGGGCTATCGGCATAGATTTGTCAGTTAGTGATGGAGTACGCGGAATTGCGATGATCAAAAAGTTCCAATATTTCTATCCGGATTACTTCACCATTCTTAATAACACCAAGAAAAATGTGACAGAATGTCTGAAACGGGGCTTCAAAAATGGGCAGGAAATATTCGCTAATGCTTTCATAAAATCACAAGAGCCCAGAGAAGCAGTATGCAGTTCCATTGAGAAAATTAAAGAAAGTGTTACTATTATGAATAGTTACATATTGGAAACAGGAGATGAAACAACGAATCTGCTGTCTTACATCGGCAATGCAACCGATCGAATAGACGATGTTTTGAAAGGAAACGCGAGTTCGACGAATGCGATTTCACTGGAAAAATTGATATATGAGAAACTCGATGAAACTGGAGTTATTTTTAAAATGATCGAAGAAGTCACCTTATTGATATTAAATATGCAAATCTTGAAAGAGAATGTGCAAGAGGAACTTACGAATATGGGTTTAAAAGTCTTGAAATTAGATATATTCCTAGAATGTTTTCAGTAAGTTTAACAAGTGAACAGAGCGGGCGTAATCAATAGTGTGTCGTGTCGATTTTGGAATTGATCGTTTGAATCGAATTAAAACGACAATTTTCGAATCGATTCAATCGATTCAACATGATTCGAATTGTGATTGAATCAAATCGAATCAACAAAAATAATGCAAAAATAAAGAAAATGCGCTCTACCGATCAATGCCTTCGGCGGCGGTTCTAAATCGTATTTTTTTAACTGTTTTTTTAGTAAATTGCATTTTTCAAAGGATTTCTTCAATTTATCTATAATTTTCATATTTTTTATCTATTAATAACAAGATTAATATCAAGATAAATAAACATTTTAACAATAAGATCATCGTTTCGAAAAAAAAACAATAAAAATTAAAAAAAGAAAATGTAAAATAATTCAGTTGACAATGTCTATGGAATCCTGCGTGTCATCCAATTCTTCTTCAATGATCTCTGAGCCTGGAGAGAAACAAATTAAAAATAAAAAAAGATCCGATTCGGTTAAAAAATTGTAAAAAACTCATAATTGCTTTAAAAAACGCAAAAGCGATAAAAAATACGATTTCAAACCGCCGCCGAAGGTATTGATCGGTAGAGCGCATTTGCACTATTTCTGTTGATTCGATTTTATCGAATCGAATCGATTCAAATCTGTTTCAAAGTGACTCTGAAGTGTTGTAAATCGATTGTTTACAGAAAAAATGTTGATGCATGGAAAATGTATCAGATTCTGCAGACCTACCTCGGTATCCTCGACTTCCCGTCTGCCGATGCTTTGAATAAAACGAACGAATACCTGAATGATCTTGCAGTCGTTAGTTTTAAGCAATTCGACTATTTTTCCAGTTGTAATCATCCTTTTGTTCATTTCAGTTTCAACAAAAATTGGCGGCGACTAGAAATATTCTAAAATTGGATCAGATGAATCAAAAGATAAGTGACAATTCATCTACCAATCCAGTTTTAGCTTTGGATCCTACAATTACTAAAACTTTGGGAACGTCCGTAAAAGTTTTGGAGGATTTGGACGAGCTGCGAAATCATCGTCAGCAGATTCTGGAGTTCAAAGCATTCGAAGGATTTGCGTACAGATGTTTACGTGATGCGCATCTCCTGCAGTGGGAAAACCCCGGAAAAAAACTTCAAAAAATGATAAAAGACGCGGATGAAGTGAATTCGCTGGCGAGGAATGTCCGGGATAAGACGCTGATGGAGATGTCACAAATCTTCGAAGCAGCTGCAAAAATTGAAGGCATTCTGGGATCGCAGCAACAACTCTACGGATTAGTTGGTGAGAATAGACATTCTTTTGATAATCAATTTACAATCGGCAATAGACCAGATTTCTATTATTTTTTATGACATTAAAGATCTGAAAATACTCCAATTAGTCGTAAAATACAGGAGTCGTAACATTCGGAAATTCCACTTCTATAATAATATGGTGGAACCTCAAATGCAGTCTGTCGTTTCGAAAGCGTTTCGAGAAAATTTCCTAAAAAAAATTCTCGTGAATTTTTTATCGAACACCAAAATTTTGGAGAAATTCGCGAAAAAAGTAATTTTTCTGCCTTCGGTGGTGACATTTCCGACAAAATTGTCCGATAAAAAAATAGTTTTTGCTATATAACCAATTGAAAATATAATTTGACAAGAAATTAAAAAAAAACAAGAATTTATACATGAGAACGCGATTTTTAAAAGAAAATTTTGATTAAAAAAATAATAAACTAGCTCGTACGACACTCCGAAATAACGCATAGCGCGTTGTTTATTGTATTTCCATTCAAATCATTTTTCGCGATTTCTCGAGAACTTTTTCGTGAAAATTTTTCGAAAAACGCATTTTTTGAAACGACCTTGCTCCAATGTTATTATTATTATTTTTTTTATTATTTATTTTGCCAAGATCCGAGGTTATACACCAGCACTTTTGGGTTGTAGTAGTATCATATTTATTACCGTAAAAACTCAATTAGAGTTGCATGCAATACTATTGTTCTATTATTATTATTATTAATATTATTATTTTGTTATTATTATTATTATTATTTTATTAGAGGTTTTACGGTAGATTAAATATAAAAGCGTATTGTAGGTGCTCCGCCCATACGCTACAGAGCCAAAAAGCATGAGTCACAGTCACCTCAACACATTTCAGGAACTCTCGAAAGCGGTGTCAATGAAAATGGTTCTGCGCTGAATGCAACGGAGCATGATGTTAAAGCAGCAGAACAATTCCGAAGCATTCTGAACATTGATATGGAGTTTTCCAAGTACAAGGCTCAACTAAAAGGAGCTCAGTCTGCAGTCGTCTCGCTGGCTCATTACTTTGATAGTATATCTAGTCATAGTCCTAGTCCTAGTCATAGTCCTAGTCCTAGTCATAGTCCTAGTCCTAGTCCTAGTCATAGTCCTAGTCTAGTCTATTCATCTAGTCATAGCTATAGCGAGGTACAGAACACGACGTTGCCCATCGAGGAGGGAGAAGACCCACTAAAAAAATGGGCAGTACTTTGTGCTATAATTTTAGCTGTAGGTTTTGGTTTAGTGGCTTTAGGATCGATCTGTGGGGTAGGTTGTATGTATAGTGATTGGTTCTATAATGCTGATCGAAACCTGTACGGAAAGGAAGAATATCTCGTGGACCGTTGGACATATTACGTGGGTTTCTCCGCCTATCGTCACCAATTTGATAAAAATAAGAATTTCAGCTTCTCAAAGGCTTATTAAATTTGCTATCAAATGCTATTTTTAGAAAGAATGAAAAGGATTTTATAGAAATAATGGAGGCGGGACTATACGTCAATTCTTATATTGGTAAGGAACGTTGTCTTGTGTCTTGAATGAGCATTTTTGCGAGTTTCAAAAATGACCGTCGTAGTAACCGTCGTAGAGCTTTAATTGAGAAAACTGAAAAATTTCATTGAAAATGTTGTGTGCATTTCCAAGTTTCAGTTAACGGAAACACTCTTCTCCACATAACGACACGTGATGGAAATCCCGAGATGGTGAAGTATCTCATCGAACATGGAGCTGACAGATCATTGTTAAATGCGAATAACAAAACTGCCGAGCAAATGATTCCTTTGGGATATCAAGAATTGGACAAGGCGAAGAGAGAGAAGTACGATAAGATTCGTGAGATTTATGAATTGCACAGAAATACGAAATTCCGCATGAGTGAGTCTTCGTGATGGATCAGCTGACAATACATGTACTAATTAATGAGGTTTTAGGTGTTCCTCCGAAATTTCCGACCTCCTCGTTCCTCATTCTTGTACATAAGCGTACTGAAACCAGATTGAGGGTTAAATTCATGCGATCTTATTCTGAAATTGTGAGTCGATTATGTTCATTTTATACAGGGTGGCTGCCATGTAGTGTTACACAACTTTGCGTGGATTCTGGCGCTTGAGCACAAGTCGCTACTGTATCAATTTTATTTTTTATTAATTATTACATATTTATTACTATGTTTTTCAATTTTCTGGTTGCAACTTCCATTTGTAAGGTAATGACGGCTGCTTCACCCCAACGTGGTTCTATTATTAATCTGATGCAGCAGGGTGTGTCGAATTCGGAGATCGCTAAACGGTTGAACGTCAACCGAATGCTTCTTGATCGGACTGTTACTCGCTTCCACCGTCTTCGTACACTTGATGACCGTCCAAGATCGGGTCATCCTGTCACTGTGACGACGCCAAAAGCTGTGAAAGCCGTTCAAGAAAGAATTCGAAGAAATCCGAAGCGAAGCATGAGGAAGCTTGCTAAAGACTTCAAAATGAGCCGATATTCTATGGGAATCATTGTCAAAGAGAAGCTGAAGATGACTCCGTATCGTATGCAAAATAGCGCATTCCTGACCGAGAAAAACAAAGCTGTCCGAATGCAAAAAGCACGAAAGCTTCTTCAAGTCACGCGCTCAGGCACACTGTTCACAGACGAGCTAAGAAGAATGGCCAAAACCATCGGATTATTGCAAAAGACTTTCAAACTGCCTGTAAGAACGGAAAAATTCTCAATAAGACATCTGATCCGTCTTCAGTCATGGCTTTTGATGGAATGCGCCAAGCCACTCAGCAGTGGTGCAAGGACAATTCCTCGTCAGGATGGCCCTCGTCGTCACCTGACCTGCCTGAATCCTCTGGACCACGCCGTTTGGGGATATTTGACCCAGAAGGTTTCCACCAAAAACTACGCTAGTTTGAGCGCTCTGAAGGTCGCACTTGTGAAAGCCTGCGACGAAATGGATGCCAACTACCTGCGTGCCGTGGTGGACGCTTACCCGAAGAGATTGAGAGCGGTGGTGAAGGCCAAAGGAGGGCGATTTGAAAACTATTGTTAAAACTTGTTTTTGTATCATTTCAATAAACTTCTGTCCAATTCTGGTGAAAATTGAATTTGTTTGAAGACATTTATAACGTTTCAAGCGTGTAACGCTATTTGGCTGCCACCCTGTATTTTAAAAAGCATTTTCTCAACAAGCAATGACCGTTGAGATGCATGCTTTTCTTACTGAGATTTCTCTATATACGTGGTTATCATTGGTGTGTTTTGTACTTCTTCCACCGAATTTGTGAAATTTAGACCTGTGATTATCGAAAGGAGTTCATTACCCATGTCATTGTGGAAACGGATAAAAACGGGATTCTCGTAACTGACAGCATTGATCTCCTCTATTGGATTTTCTATGGGTCAATTTTAATGCAGGAGAAATGGATGTCCGCTTGTCTAGATGACGACTACGTGCTAGAGCACTACAGAAACTATAAGGTGAAAAGTGTAATGTTCAAAGGAGTCATCTATAATACGGTAAAATCATGGACTGAAGCAGTCGGGAAGTCCTCAATGCCCTATTTGTATGGAGTGTTCGCAGCAATTGTGATAAAAGATTACGAACACTGTGGGTTACTGTAGAATCACGGAATTCGATTTATTTCCTTTTGGCTTAATTTTTCAGCGTCCTCTCTATCCGATATCATCAAATTGGGAGGTGGTAAATTATTTTCGTCGATCCCAAGCAAAGAAAATTTTAATCCTGGATCACACCCTTACCTTCATGTTCATCTAGGTCCGCTTTTTTTGATTCATGATGGGACGGTATGTACTTTTTTAAGCATTTAACTTCGATCAGACTTAAACGATCTCTTTCAGACTGATCTGAGTGCCTACAAGAATGATGAAATGTACACATTGTTCACCGTTGACGAATTTCTCATTTTTATGCTGAAGAGAGAGATCAACCGCGACATGAGTGCGAACCCGATTCGTGTTGAGAAATGAGTAATTCACGAACATTTTCATTTTTTTTTGTAAAAGACACCTCCTGTCTTGAGGTTTGGAATGAATATTTGAAATAGTGTCTACATAATAAGCTTCTGATTTGACGACGACGACAGGTTCAGCGTAACTCGTTTTCTAGCATTTCAATTCTTGACGACTGGCAGATTATTGATTCATTTTAAATTATCTCCCTTTAAAGGAGAAATCGTTTGAAGAATGAGCACTGGCTGATACCAGGTTGTGCCGAGGGTGTGTGCTCGCTAAGATGGCATGTTTCTGTAACTCTGAGACTTGAGAGTATTTGAGAGAACGGGTAATGAGAATTTTGAATTACAGGGTGGGTGGTAAATAGTGTTACACGCTTGAAACGTTATAAATGTCTTCAAACAAGTTCAATTTTTACCAGAATTGGACAACGGTTTATTGAAATGATACAAAAACAAGTTTTAACAATAGTTTTCAAATCGCCCTCCTTTGGCTTTCACCACCGCTCTCAACCTCTTCGGTTAAGCGTCCACCACGGCACGCAGGTATGTAGTTGCCGTCCATTTCGTCCCAGGCTTTCACAAGTGCGACCTTCAGAGCGCTCAAACTAGCGTAGTTTTTGGTTGAAACCTTCTGAGTCAAATATCCCCACACGGCGTGGTCCAGAGGATTCAGGTCAGGTGACGACGAGGGCCATCCTGACGAGGAATTGTCCTTGCACCACTGCTGAGTGGCTTGGCGCATTCCATCAAAAGCCATGACTGAAGACGGATCAGATGTCTTATTGACCTTGCACCTTGCATTTGCATTTTGCATTTTGCCTTGCATTTTAACTGAACATAGTACTGAACAACATATATTAAATGTGTTTTTTTTGCATTAAAATGCTATCGTGAATAAGATTAAAGTGGCATTTTTTGCATTTAAGAGACAATGTCTGAGAGATTCGACCACCAGTAGTCACAGTCTAAAAAAGTTGTTTCAATTGGTCTGATTTTTTATATAATAGGTACTTGTGGTGCCCTAAGTACAAAACCGTATTCAGAATTAGGCTCCGCCCCCTTCGAGTTGAGATACGGTAGGGGTGTGTCGAAAAAATTTTTTTTTTCTTTTTTGAGATAACTTCGATTTCTTTTCTGGAATCGATAACCGGTCACTTATGAAGTATTTTTGTACTGGAGAACATTTCTCTAGCTGTTCTCCTTCCGACCAAAAAATTGAATTTTCGGAAAAAAATGGTTTCATTTCCGTATTGTCGAAAAAAAATATATTACCGGAGATGAATTCTCATCAGAACTTTATACTTCAGAGTATGGGTTACAAGAAATGTGTCCATGAATGTGTCCATCGAATCACTCAAAGCAAGAAATGGGAAAAATGGTACCAAAACAGTAGAAAAATGACAAAAATCGTGAAATAACTGACGGCCGCACCCAAACTGCGGCCAACCAGTAATGAATTCTTATAGCCCATACTCTGAAGTGTAAAGTTCTGATGAGATCTCACTTCCCGTAATATATTTTTTTTCCACAATGCGGAAATGAAACAATTTTTTTCCGAAAATTCAATTTTTTAGTCGGAAGGAGAAGAGCTAGAAAAATGTTCTCTACTACAAAAATGTTTCATAAGTGACCGGTTATCGATTCCAGAAAAGAAATCAAGGTTATCTCAAAAAAGAAAAAAAAATTTTTTTCGAAACACCCCTACCGTATCTCAACTCGAAGAGGGCGGAGCCTGATTCTGAATACGGTTTTGTACTTAGGGCATCACCAGTACCCATTATATAAAAAATCAGATCAATTGAAACAACTTTTTCAGACTGTGACTACTGGTGGTCGACCCCCTCAGACATTGTCTCTTAAATGCAATTGTGCTTTTCATGAATAACCCCATAACGTTTGCCTCTATTATCGTAATATTTGGCAAATAGTCCAGGTATGTCTATGAAGGAGGAGACAAGGCCCAATATTCAATGGCTACCTACTCTTTGGCTACTTGATCAATGACTACCTGATGATCAATGACTACCTGATATTCTTTGGCTACTTTTGCCTTTGATTATCAATGGTTACCTACAGTACTGGCCATAAAGAATGTCCGCGGGCTTTTTTTTTTTGATTTTTCACTATTTTATTGCGTAAGACTAACGCAAGACGAACTGAAAGACGGAGGAAGACGAGGAGACGAAAAATGGGATAAAAAACGATTTTTTGTCTTCGTCTTGAATTCATAACTTCGCTGGCACTGCTCGCTAATTTTGGTATTTTTAGATTTATTTTTCAGTTTTTTTTTTGCCTTCTTTTGAAAGATTCATGATTCATTTATTTTGAAAAAAAAAATAATACTTTTCAGTTTTTTCTTTCGAAAAAAAATTATTTTTAAACATTTATTCGGTACGAACGCTAGGATCAATCAGAAAACCACATTATTATCGATAAAAACACAAAAAAAGCAAAGATACAAGAAATTAATTTTTTTTTCCGAGGTTTTGACGATAAAACAAAGTTTTACCTAAAAAAAATAATTGAAAAATATTTGACAGAAAAAATGTAAAATGAATCCAATCGAGACGCAAACAAGTCTTTCGATATGCGCCTTTAACATACCGTAATCCTCCTATATTTCGATTTTTGGTTTCTCATTCTTCAGAATCATTTTTTCTCGAATAATTCTGAATTTTATTTTGTTTTCATTTTGTAAAACAGCAGAATAACAGAGTTTTTCGCATTAAAATTGAAAAACTACTTTTCCCTTTGATTATCAATGGTTACTTACTGTACTGGCCATAAAGAATGCCCGCGGGCTTTTTTTTTTTTTGATTTTTCACTATTTTATTGCGTAAGACTAACGCAAGACAAACTGAAAGACGGAGGAAGACGAAAAATGGGATAAAAAACGATTTTTTGTCTTCGTCTTGAATTCATAACTTCGCTGGCACTGCTCGCTAATTTTGGTATTTTTAGATTTATTTCTCAGTTTTTTTTGCCTTCTTTTGAAAGATTCATGAATATATACAATCTTGTTTCAGAGAGCTTTCGAGCTTCTGAAATTCTGAAATTCTGAAATTCTGAAAACTCAACTCCAACGGACTTTTTTATTTAAAAGTAAAAGTGAATATTGATTAAAACAGAAAATTAAAGATTACATCTGGATGACGTCCCTGTGCTGTTTCACGTCTTTATCATTGATCTTGTGATTGCTCTCTGACTTCTTCTTATCCTCGACGAAGTGACCCTTTCCATCATTCGTCAGTGAGCTCGAGCTCTCGTTTGTCTGATCTCCGCCTATCGCCATTGTCTTCTCGTATCCTGAATCCAGTGAGCTCTCTGTGCCGTTTCCCAGCTTCTGATACTTCTGCTTCTGGGCGCCCTCTCCGCGTGTTTCTAGATCAGCGTGATGGTTGAATTGTGAATCGGTGTTCACGCTGGATCCATCGGATTTCTTCACGTTCGTCTTGCGGCTCGCTTCAGCGTCATTTCGGTTCTTCTCGTGGTTCACATGACTGTTTTCATTCGACATGACGACTGATCCGTCGGCCATCGTCAGCTTCTTCTGGTTCTGCGCCAATTGAGCTTCTTGCAGTTGAGATGTAGAGGTATTTGAGTGTTGAACATCTGTAATTTCAGCACCGTCCTTTCCTTTGGAGTGGATCTTTGCGTTGGCTACGGCGTCCTGAAAAAAACAAGGATAAATGCTATAAGTGGACCCGTTGATTCCCCATTACAGTATCATTGCTATGTGTGGCTGTAAGACTCTTCTTGAACTCGGATACAGAATTTCCTTTAGCATCAACGTTCACGAAAGAGTTCTCTCTGACATCAGAAGCATCTTTGACGGCGTTCTTCGTGGCAGAGTCGCTGCTGACGTCGGAGAAGGTTCCATCGGCATTCTGAATCTTCTCATGATTCGATTTCTTTGATGAGTCGTCATGTTCGACGGCGGTTTGGTTGCTGCTATCATTTGAGATTGACTCGGAGCCGTCGGCGTGTTTCACGATCTTCGCATCGACGTCACTGCTAGCGCTAGCAGCATCGTGACTGGCTGAAGCTTCGCTGCCCTTCTTTTCAATCTTGTTTCCAGCGGCATCAACACTATAAGCGGAGGTTTCGATGGCGGATTGAGCGTTTGCTGACGCAGCGACTTGTCTACTGTCTTTCTGATGATTGACTTCGGTTCCATTGGCTGTCTTCTCATGAAGATGATTGAACTGATTGGATTCGGCGTCTGAAGTGTTGTAGGCGTTCGATGCAGAAATGGTTTCGTTGGACTGTAAATGATAATTAATAGGAGAGACTGAAAATGTCAGTGGTTCATTCCAATGTGTCGTTTCGAAAGCATTTCGAGAAAATTTTCCGAAAAATTCTCGAGAAATGTTTCTCGTTGATTTCTCGAGAATTTTTCGACAAATTTCTCGAAAATTTTCCGAAAAATCAACGAGAAAAAATTTTCGAGAAATTCTCGAAAAATTTCGAAAATTCTCGAGATATCAACGAGAAAAATTCTCGAAAAATTTCCGAAAAATCAACGAGAAACATTTTTCGAAAAATTCTCGAAAATTTTCCGAAAAATCAACGAGAAAAAATTTTCGAGAAATTCTCGAAAAATTTCGAAAATTCTCGAGATATCAACGAGAAAAATTCTCGAAAAATGTCGAAAATTCTCGAGATATCAAAGAGAAAAATTCTCGAAAATTTTCCGAAAAATCAACGAGAAAAAATTTTCGAGAAATTCTCGAAAAATTTCGAAAATTCTCGAGATATCAACGAGAAAAATTCTCGAAAAATGTCGAAAATTCTCGAGATATCAACGAGAAAAATTCTCGAAAAATTTCGAAAATTCTCGAGATATCAAAGAGAAAAATTCTCGAAAATTTTCCGAAAAATCAACGAGAAAAAATTTTCGAGAAATTCTCGAAAAATTTCGAAAATTCTCGAGATATCAACGAGAAAAATTCTCGAAAAATTTCCGAAAAATCAACGAGAAACATTTTTCGAAAAATTCTCGAAAAAAAATTCGATAAAAAATTATAATAAACTAGTTCGAACGACACTGCGAAATAACGCAAATCGCGTTGTTTATCGTATTTCCATTCAAATCATTTTTCGCGATTTCTCGAAAAATTTTTTGATAAATTCTCGAAAAATTCTCGAGAAATCAACGAGAAAATTTCTCGAGAATTTCTCGAAAAATTTCTCGAAAAATTTCCGAAAATTTTCCGAGAAATCAACGAGAAAAATTTCGAAAATTCTCGAAAAAAATTTCGGGAAATTCTCGAAACTTTTCGAAAAATTCTCGAAAAAAAATTCGATAAAAAATAATAATAAAGTAGTTCGAACGACACTGCGAAATAACGCAAAGCGCGTTGTTTATCGTATTTCCATTCAAATCATTTTTCGCGATTTCTCGAGAAATTTCCCAAAAAATTTTCGAGAAATTCTCAAAAATTTCCGCAAAATCAACGAGAAAAAATTTTCGAGAAATTCTCAAAAAATTTCGAAAATTCTCGAACGACACTCCGAAATAACGCAAAGCGCGTTGTTTATCGTATTTCCATTCAAATACTTTTTCGCGATTTCTCGAGAAATTGTCCAAAAATTTTTTTTTTTTTTTCAAAATTTTCGAAAATTTCCGAAAATTCTCGAGAAATCAACGAGAAAAATTTCTCGAGAAATTGTCAGAAAATTTTTTTCGAAAAACGCATTTTTCAAAACGACACACTGGTTCATTGTATTACCATAACTCCTCCGAGTCCCTTCACAAAGTTGCCACCAACAACGCTAGATCCTCCATCGGTTCTGTTGACGCGAGAGTTGGATCCCTTACTCTCCACTTTGAAGGTTCCATCAGCGTTCTTCTCGTTCTTAAAATTGCACAAACTGCGCTTTAAGTTCTGAAATTTCTGTTACCGTATTCTCCTGAGCAGTCTTCTCCGCCTCGTAAGTGTTTTTGTTGGTGCTATTCTTGAGGTTAACTTGATGCTCGGTGCCGTCGGCGTTCTTGACAGAAGCCACAATCTCAGAGTCTCCGAACGCGCCGGTTTTCTTGTTACGGTAGGAATCATCAACCGAGTGATTCTTGACGTTGCCGAACTCATCCACGGATGCTTGCAGGGCATGAGTGGCATTGTGATTCTCATCTAAAGAGGTTCCACTGGACGTCTTGCTGCGAGATGAGCTGACCGTGCCGTTCGCACTGACAGCGTCGATGATGTCAGCGGATGTGTTGTTCTGGCTCTCTTTCTGAAATTGAGAAGATGTTAGAACTCAACTTAGAAGCTCAAGGTGAGCCAAGGTAACAGTACTTTTCTTCCACGTTCAATGCTTGACTCATTGAGTGATCTCTGTCCGTTCTTCCCAATTTGCTCACTGATGCTTCCAGCACTTTGATTCGCCTCATCCAGGGAATAATCATTAGTTTTATTGCTAGCCACGTGGCTCTTTGCTCCATCCTTTCCAACCAAACTAACATCTGAGTACTGTCCACCAGAAGCCTTGACTTTGGAGCTGTTGCTTCCAGCGTGGCTGGCCTCGAACGATGATGTTCCGTCGGCATTCACATTTTTCTTCTGCATCACTTCCTCGGTCTTCGCGTTATCGTATGTAATGTTCTGGAAGCCTCCCGTTGAGTTTGACACGGATGTTCCGTCGGCGTTCTTCAGCGACAGTGAATCGGCTTCGAAGTCGGCGTTGGATCCAGTGTCCGACGACGCCGTCTTTATTTGGCTGAAGTTCTTTCGGTTTCCTTGAGCATCCAAGCTGGCAGCGTTGGAATACGCATTCTGATCAGAATGATGCGAGTCTCCGACGGAGCCCTTCTTCTGAAAAATTCGAAATTCTTGATTCTCCGAGAACTAGACCTATTTACATGAGATATGTTGCGAGAGGTTCCGTCGGCGTTGACGGCCATCTCATTATTCTCATCCAAAACATTGTGGCTGAGGTGAAGATCAGAGTTTCGGTGTCCAGTATTGTTCTTGATGAAGGTGCCATCCGCGTTTTGCTGATTTCTAAACTCGTTAGCCTCATCCAGTGCGGAGGATCTGAAATTTCAGAGGAGCGGTTCCCACGAGAGTCAGAAGCGCGCGGGTCACCTGGATTGGTTGTTGATCTTATTCGTGTTGCTGCTAACCATGGTTCCGTTTTTATCTGCATACGTTTTGGCGCTGTTTTCCAGAGAATATGAGCTCGAGTCATTCGACGCCTTATTATGGCTCTTTCCAGTTTCGATCTGTTAAATTGAGCACAGTTAAGGATTACGGTACTCTAGACATTTTGACAGAGAGAGAGAGAGAGCGAGAGCCCTTAATTTGCTCATTGCTCAGGTGACTACAGTAATCCAATGAATGTGTAGTAAGAAAGAGCAAAAATAGGAATCCATCCCCTCTATTCAAATCCGGTTTCAGCAGTTCCTAGTCTCCAGAGAGTTAGGCTTCCACGAAAGACGGAATAAGACCGTCTCGTCTTCGTCTTCGTCTTGGATTCGTTTAACGCAGTAAAGCTTCCATTCGGGCGAAATTTCTGCCGTCTCGTCTCGTCCCGTCTTCACCTTCGTCTTTGTCCTATCTTCGTCTTCGTTCTTTGTCTTGAATTCGTCTGACGAAGAGATAAACATTGTGTTGGTACACATGCGCAACTTTTTATTGCGTAAGACCAACGCAAGACGAACTGAAAGACAAACGAAGACGAGTAGAAAGACGAGAAGACGAAAAATGGGATGAAAGACGACTTTTTGTCTTTGTCTTTCGTGGAAGCTTTATGACGCAGAGATAGACATTGCGTTGGTACACACGCGCAACTTTTTTACTGCGTAAGACGGACGAAAGACGAACTGAAAGACGGAGGAAGACGAGGAGACGAAAAATGGGATGAAAAACGATTTTTTGTCTTCGTCTTCGTCCCGTCTTTGTCTTCGTCTTGAATTTGTCTGACGCAGAGATAGACATTGTGTTGGCACACACGCGCAACTTTTTTATTGGGTAAGACGAACGCAAGACGAACTGAAAGACGGAGGAAGACGAGTAGAAAGACGAGAAGACGAAAAATGGGATGAAAAACGATTTTTTGTCTTCGTCTTCGCCCCGTCTTTGTCTTCGTCTTGAATTCATCTATCGCAGAAATGAACATTGTGTTGGTACACATGCGCTACTTTTTACTGCGTAAGACGAACGCAAGACGAACTGAAAGACGGAGGAAGACGAGTAAAAAGACGAGGAGACGAAAAATGGGATGAAAACCGACTTTTTGTCTTCGTCTTTCGTGGAAGCCTTGGGATCCCTACATCATTATTGCGTAAGACTAACGCAAGACGAACTGAAAGACAGAGGAAGACGAGGAGACGAAAAATGGGATGAAAAACGACTTTTTGTCTTCGTCTTTCGTGGAAACCTTGGGATCCCTACATCATTATTGCGTAAGACTAACGCAAGACGAACTGAAAGACAGAGGAAGACGAGGAGACGAAAAATGGGATGAAAAACGACTTTTTGTCTTCGTCTTCGTCTTCGTCCCGTTTTTGTCTTCGTCTTGAATTCATCTACCGCGGAAATGAACATTGTGTTAATACACACATGCGCAACTATTTTATTGCGTAAGGTGAATGCAAGACGAACTGAAAGACGGACGAAGACGAGTAGAAAGACGAGAAGACGAAAAATGGGATGAAAGACGAATTTTTGTCTTCGTCTTTCGTGGAAACCTTGGGATCCCTACATCATTATTGCGTAAGACTAACGCAAGACGAACTGAAAGACAGAGGAAGACGAGGAAACGAAAAATGGGATGAAAGACGACTTTTTGTCTTCGTCTTCGTCTTCGTTCCGTCTTTGTCTTCGTCTTGAATTCATCTATCGCGGAAATGAACATTGTGTTGATACACATGCGCAACTATTATATTGCGTAAGGCGAACGCAAGACGAACTGAAAGACGGACGAAGACGAGTGGAAAGACGAGAAGACGAAAAATGGGATGAAAGACGATTTTTTGGTCTTCGTCTTTCGTGGAAGCCTTTTTATGACGCAAGAGATAGACATTGTGTTGGCACACACGCGCAACTTTTTTACTGCGTAAGACCAACGCAAGACGGACAAAGACGAGTAAAAAGACGAGGAGACGATAAACGAGATGAAAGACGATTTTTTGTCTTCGTCTTTCGTGGAAGTCTTATGACGCAGAGATAGACATTGTGTTGGTACACACGCGCTACTTTTTTACTGCGTAAGACCAACGCAAGACGGACAAAGACGAGTAGAAAGACGAGAAGACGAAAAATAAGATGAAAGACGACTTTTTGTCTTCGTCTTTCGTGGAAGCCTTGGCATCCCTACATCAAACTCACCACTGAACCATTCGCACTTTTGACCCTCAAGATCTCATTGGCCTCGTCAACCTTGGATTCCTGATTGTACCCATCACTCTTGTTATCATGAGACGTGATGTTCTTGCCGTCCGCCCCAACAATGGACACGGAATGCGAGCTCGAAGAGGATCCACTGCTCTGATGATGCCCCTTGTGAGAGCTTTTCGATGAGGAGAAGGACGCTTTACTGGCGTCCAGCTTTGGCATCACAAACGGCTCACTTCCATCCGCCGTCGATTTCGCTGAAAGCTTTTGACAGTGTGCTCTTTTTCTCCTCGTGCGGAGCTCTTACCTTTTGAGTTTCCGAAGAGTGCCGAGCCAAATGAGCTCGATGGTTTTCCGAATTTTGACTTGAGCTCGTCGAAAAGACTTGCATGAACCACGCAAACACACAAAAGCGCCGCCACAGCGACACCTTTAGGAGACAACATTCCAGAAGCCAGCACAAAGAGTACGGTAGAACTGGAAGGGAGGGGGGAAGCTGACTGCAATTTCCATCAGAATTGCGATCTTTTATACTTTTGCGTTTATTACCGTAACAAAACTCCGTGTGTTGCAGCAGCATTGAGCGGGTTAGTTTTATGGTTGAATCCATGAACATTGAGAAGCGAATCGCTTTTCACATTCGACTGATAGTTCAGGCTTACCTGGAATATCTGAAAACTTTCGATGTTTCTAGAAACTTCAGCCTCCAACAGCATCAATGCTCGGAGAGTTCGACCTACGGATTCAGCGTGGGGGATCTTCGAATGCATCAAGAAGTCTTATCTGGATCACCTGGAAGCCATTCCCGGGCAAATATTGTCATTTGATTTGTATTGTCCCTCTAATAGTATTGCCTTTGAACAATGAAAAAAAAAGAAGGAACGTTGTACGGTAGCTCGTTTTTCACGATCAGCAGAAATTGTGTCGTTTTCAAGACGATTAGTGAACCAAAGGCTTCCATCTCGTCTCGTCTTCGTCTTGAACTCGTCTGACGCAGTGTGTTAGACGAACGCAAGACGACTTTTCGTCTTCGTCTTTCGCGCGGAAGCTTTAAGTGAACCACAACATTGAATAATTCTAAATTTGTGAAGACTGGGCGGTGCTTTCAGAAGCTTCATTCGTCTGAAACTGAGCAGAAAGCTCCCTCTTTCAGCGCTACGAAAATCACCCATTGAGCAGCTTGCAAAATGTGCAAACCGACTGGAAGCCCTTGGAATTTCACATTTAAGTGTAGGGGAGGGGGCAGAAATGAGCAGCCAGCAGTTTGGTGATCGGCGTCGGGCAACAAGTGGGCGATTTTTCGCCCGCCTGGGGGGTCTAGCCACCAATCAGAGAAGGGCGGAATTCCGTCTTCCGGATTCCAGATTCCGTGAAAAATGTTTTTTTTTTCCGTTTTCCGGATTCCGAGTTCCCAAAATCCAATTCCGGCCCTACTCTGCCCCCAATACTCTATATCGTCCTTCTGGTATTCTGGCACCCGGCGAAACTTTGAGAGACCTTTTTTATAATGAAAACTGAAAAAAAATCGAATTTCAGCGCATTCAGGACTTTATTCTTTTTGTTGGAATGAAAATTCTAAGACTTCCACGAAAGACGAAATATGACGGTCTTGAATTCGTCTGACATGCGTAAGACGAATGCAAGACGAACTGAAAGACGAGGAGACGAAAAACGAGATAAAAGACGACTTTTTTGTCTTCGTCTTTCGTGGAAGTCTTAGAAAGTTCTTATTGATTCCATTGCAAACTAGTTTTTGGAATTAAGGCTTCCTCTAAATACGAAGACAAAAAGTCATATTTCATCTTGTTTTTCGTCTTTTCGTCTTTCTCCTCGTCTTCATCCGTCTTTCAGTTCGTCTTGCGTTCGTCTTACGCAATAAGAAAAGTAGTCAACACATTGCGTAAGACGAATTCAAGACGAAGAAGAAGACGGGACGAAGACGTGACGAAGACGAAGAAGGGACGAGATGAAGACGAAAACGAGACGAGACAGCCGAAATTTCGCACAAATGGAAACCTTACTGCGTCAGACCAATCCAAGACGAAGTCGAAGACTAGACGAGACGGTCTTATTTCGTCTTTCGTGGAAGCCCTACGATAAAAACGATTGCCAAACAATTAATAGCGTGATATGCAGATGCATTAAGACTTCCACGAAAGACGAAGATAAAATGTCGTCTTTTTTCGTCTTGCATTCGTCTTACGCAATAAGAAAAGTAGTCAACACAATGCGTAAGACGAATTCAAGACGAAGAAGAAGAGCAGATGCATTAAGGCTTCCACGAAAGACGAAGACAAATAATCGTCTTTGTTCGTCTTGCATTTGTCTTTCGTTTTACGCAATAAAATGTAGTCAACACATTGCGTAAGACGAATTCAAGACGAAATTTCTCCCAAATGGAAGCCTTATTTGGAATACCTTCAGAATCAATTTCTCCATTTCTAGAAGCTTCGGTCTTCGGTGCAGTCATTGCATTGCACCTGTTACCACGAGCGCTTTCTCTAGAACAGTGATACTGTTCTCATGAAGAATTCACCTCGTGACATAGAAGACGATCACGTCTTCTGGTCACGTACTTCACGTGACCAGAAGACGTGATCGTCCAGCAAACCCCCCCCCCCCGATGACCCGTAACATCTGTAAACTTGTTCAAATGCTATCATGTTATGAAACAAGTTATCAATTGTCTGTGTGCTCGGTGGCCTCACTGTCTTTTGTGTGCCTGCGTACATTCACTTCTCACTATCTCTTTCTCGTCGGACAGCAACAGCCGTCCGTCCGGTCGCACCCCAGTCCTTCGTTCCCCCCCCCACCCCCGGGCAAGCGTCTTTGAAACCGAATCGACAATTCAAATGTAGTCTGAGTCTCTTGCCTTCGTGTTCCCACTGCTCCATTCCGCGTTCAACGACCGGCGACGAGCGCGTGCGCTTTTTTCCGCGGCTCACTGATGGTCCGCTTTTTTCCGATTGCTCCCTGCTTACGTTGATCTCGTGTAGAATTGCTCCAATTGCTTCTACACCCAAATTTCAGACTTTTTCAATCAATAAACGTACAAGACTGATGAGTAATCATTACACATTTTGATAAGAAAAAAGAAGTATGAATTCACTTATTTTAAAATGTGCCGGCGGACTTTTTTCTTTAATAAAAACTATTTTATTTTATTTTTACTTATGGGGTTTTTCATAATGCAGTTTTATGCAAAAAATGCCACTTTAATCTTATTCACGATACCATTTTAATTGAAAAAAATGCACCTTAGTTCAGTGCTATGTTTAGTTAAAATGCAAGGTGGTGTCGGATATCGTCACCAAGAAAGTCTATGCGCCTTTAATGTGTCGATTTACGAGGCCCTCAATTTTTTGGAGAAGAACTTATAATGTGCGAAAAATTCACATTTTCAGAAGAAATTAAAATTAATTTGATAAAAATAATATTTTACAGCCAAAAATGAACGATGAAGAGGCGAAAAAACGTAAAATTACTATGGCAATGGTGAGAAAATTAGTAAAATTATTTATTTGAAAGCCAAAAATAAATTAAAGGCGCATAAACTTTCTCGGTGACGGTATCCGACACCACCTTGCATTTTAACTGAAAATAGCACTGAACTACGATGCATTTTTTTCAATTAAAATGGTATCGTGAATAAGATAAAAGTGGCATTTTTGGCATAAAAATGCATCATGAATAACCCCATTAAATTATTAGAGAAAATTTTAAACATATTTAAAAAATTAGGCGCTATGGTAGTTGGGGCGAGGGGTCAATGGTTTTTAGTCATTTTTGGAGCTTTTTTCTTAATTTTCTTTTCTGAAAATGTTATTAGATATACTCGAATAACACTAGCAATTTTTAGAACAATTTTATTGGCAGACAACAAAAATACGCAAAAAAAAAGAAAATGACTAGGTGACTGGATATTTCTTGGCGATTCCGGCTCATAACTCGTAAAATTTCGCTCAATCATGATATTTAAAATGCCACAGCGCCTCAAAGTAATGATCATCCCATAAATTTTCTTTGAGGCCACACTTTGGCTTAGGCTTAGGCTTAGGCTTAGGCTTAGGCTTAATCTTACTTCAAGTCGAGAAGTGCATCAGCTGCGGTTCTATTCGTATCTATGATTAACTAAGTTATTATTAACTAATAAGCCAAAAAAAATCCAAAAAAATTGCAAAAATTGCTCATCGTTGAAGCGCGCCACGCGTGAAAAAAGCAACTTACAAATATTTTAACAATAGCAACAAACATTTTCAGAAAAAAAATTGAGAAAAAAGCTCCAAAAATTACTAAAAACCATAGCGCCAAAAATTAAAAATATAAACTTTAATTGAAATTTTTTTTCCTAAATTTAAATATTTTTTCAATGCAATTACTGTAGTCATTTAGTCCGTAATATGTCGTAAGGTTCGATGCAAATGTATTTATAAATTTTGCTCTCATTATTCTTCTATTAATGATTACTTTGTGTCTGATTCTTCTAATTTCTTGTTAGCGCTTCTTCGAATTTCCGTTTAAATTTATTTAAAAGAATTCCAGATGGCAGAGATCTCAAATAATCCTCTCAAAAAGTTCAAGCTTGTCTTTCTCGGCGAACAAAGTGGTAAGTCTTGCAGTAATTCGAAGGTTTCTTTTTTTTTATATTAAAAGTTTATATATTTCAGTGGGCAAAACGTCCATTATCACTAGATTCATGTACGATTCATTCGACAATACATACCAGGCCACCATAGGTATCGACTTTCTCAGCAAGACTATGTACCTCGAGAACAGAACGGTAATAAATGAGTATTTTTTTCATTAATATTATTTTTCTGATTCCTATTCAGATTCGCCTTCAGCTTTGGGATACTGCAGGCCAAGAGCGTTTCCGTTCGCTAATTCCGTCGTATATTCGTGATTCGAGTGTTGCTGTAGTCGTGTACGACATCACCAGTAAACTTTAAAGCCGAAAAAGGGGAATCTGTAATATATTATTCTTTAGATGCTAATTCTTTCCACCAGACAACGAAATGGGTGGACGATGTGCGCAACGAGCGCGGATGCGACGTGATTATTATGCTCGTCGGAAATAAAACAGATTTGGCAGATAAACGGTTGCGTATCATACAAGCAGATAAAGTAGGAAACCATGTTCTTTCAGGCAAGTATCCACAGAAGATGGCGAGAAAAAGGCTCGTGATCTGAACGTCATGTTTATTGAAACATCTGCCAAGGCTGGTTATAATGTGAAGCAGGTAAAGTTAATTTCTAAAATCAAAACTAATTCAGATATTTGCAGCTCTTCCGCAAAATCGCCACTGCTCTTCCAGGAGTTATTCAGGAAGAAAATTCGGATCAGCGTATGAATAAACCCATTCTTCAAAAAGATAACTTTCGAAATTATTTTCAGCAAATCTCGTGATTATGGACCCGCCGACAGATTCGGAAGAACGTCAAGGCCGCCAATGTCCATGCTAAGCATGCTTTCACAACTGGCATGGCATCTACTGAATTTTCTATTTATTTTTCAATTATGGGTTTTCAAAAAGTCGCTCCTTTCTTCTTTTTCCGCTCATCCCCGTCATTTGTTCATGTAAAAATTAATCTATTGACCGTCTAGATGCAGTAATCCATTATAACTATGTCCATTAAGGTAATGAAACCAATTTTTGTGGTATTCAATTTCAAAAAGCGAAGGAAATAGTTAAATTATTTTGTTTGAAAATCCGTTGAATGCGGTAAAAATTCAGAATCAAAGAAATATCGATTTAGAAAGAATCAATAAGGCAACTATGATCAGTCAAGGTTTGGTCATTGGAAATTTCAGATTTATACGAATTTAGAAAAAAAAACGTTAAAAATTACAGAACTTAGTTCAAATCTGGCAGCATCATCGGCAGCATGTTTCGTATGTTTCGTCACATTTAATAGGAAATATAAAAAAGAAATATCTGGTTGTGGAAGGCTTCCATTTGGACGAAATCTCGTCTTCGTCTTTGTGAAAAACAAAAAAAATTTTTTTGAAAAAAAGCCAAGGATAAAATAACTACTTGTAGCTTTTCAAATGAAGAAATGCACTTTTTGTCATTCCGCAAGACGAACGAAGACGAGTTGAAAGACGACTTTCGTGGAAGCCTTACTTAAGTTTCTCTGAAAACAAGCAATTTTTAAAAGGCCCCTTCTGCGCCGCTAGAAGAAAAATTTAGTCGAATCTTGCAGCGGAAGCTAAGAAAAATTCGCAATTTCTACGTTTTCTGAATTCCCAACTAGAAACGCCTGCTGCATCGCAACATTTTCAGATAATTGACCGCATAGATGCAATATGATTGTTTTTTTTTTCATTTTTATCTGAGGAAATATTTTTAAATAAGATACTAAAAGCGCCACAAATTAGTATTGAAATCAACAAACATCGCGAATTCTTCCGGATTGCTCCCATCTCGCATTACCCCAAAATCGCGTCGCTGCTTTTTCTTACATTTCTGAATAACGAAAATTGCAGGAAAAAAAGTATTTTTGAAGATTTTCTATTTTTCAGTGAATAGGTCCATTATAAAACCACAGAAAATGCGAGAGACCTTGCTTTTTCCGGGTAAATAGAGTCCGGCTATTTGCAAGCATTTCTCTCTTTTCTAGCAGTAATTGTAGACATTATAGAAACGTCGTCTTTCGTCTCGTCTTGCATTCGTCTTACGCAATAAACGCAAGACTGTAAGTCAGACGAATTCAAGACGAGACGGTTTTACTTCGTCTTTCGTGAAAGCTTTATAGAAAAGAGCCGGAAGTAGGGCTATGATCCAATTCAGTGTGTCGTTTCGAAAAATGTTTCTCGTTGATTTCTCGAGAAATTTTTCTTGTGGATTTCCCTAGAATTTTTCGAAAATTTCTCGAAAAATTTTTGGGAAATTTTTCGAGAAATCGCGAAAAATGATTTGAATGGAAATACGATAAACAACGCGCTTTCCGTTATATCGGAGTGTCGTTCGAGAATTTCTCGAAATGCTTTCGAAACGACACAGATTCCAATCCATCTGTTTCCACTTTTGCGGGCACTCAAAATGCGTTCAAAATCGTAAATTAAATTTGATTTTGTAATTTTTTCTTTTGTAAGTTTTGAATTTTTGAGTAATTGAATTTGAGTTTGAGTTTGAGTTTGTGAGGTAATTTTGAGCAACATTTTCATTGATTTTTTCTCTTTTTTTATTGTTATGATATGAGGTTTATCTAGACCTAATTTTCTTAAACAATAAGTTATCATCAGAGACTCTGACTCACCTTCCAAATGCGTCAAACTCGAAGCATTTCAGCAGTGCTTACTATTGCGAAAGCGGGTTTTTCACTGAGCAAACCTACTCTTAAACGTTGTGTGTTGCGTACGCTTTCACAAAAGACGAAACAAGTCGGTCGTCTTTCAGTTCGTCTTGCATTCGTCTCAAGCAATAAACGCAAGACTTACGAAAATCAGACGAATTCAAGACGAAGATGAAGACGAGACGAGACGGTCTTATTTCGTCTTTCGCGGAAGCCTTATTGCCAATGATCGAAAAATGTGCAGTTCCGTTATTTGGAAGAACTGAAAACACGAAATACTGCTCCGATAACAAAGATAGATAAGCTCACTATCTGCTGGGAGCACCCACGTAGCACAAATTAAGGATTCGCGAAATTTCGGCCGTCTCGTCTTGAATTCGTCTGACACAGTTTGTTGAAAACTTGTTTAATGCGTAAGACGAATGCAAGGCGAATTTTCGTCTTTGTCTTTCGTGGAAGCCTTCGTTATTATTATATTGAAAATATTATTATTTTCCAAAATCTGTTCGGAGTCGGCTCTTGAGTCAAAATATCAATTTGGAAGCATTTTCGACTGGAAATATCTGAAATTTTTGAAACAGAACAGAATTTGCATCAAATATCGCGAAGACTATCTTAATTAATTCATTCTATATTGTTAAACTAATAAATCGAAAAAATTGCTGAACATTAGTCGAATGAGAAACCCGCGACACTGTTCAGCGGGCATTTAGAACATTTTGAGAAATCAATTTTAGATTAAATTATTAAAATTTCCGGTAATATGAAAAATTCTACCGTAAATAATCTGGCAACAACGACTTCAAGAATTATTAGTTACATAGAAAAGAAGGCTAATTACACAATAAATACAACATTAAATCATTAAATGAATGGGCGTTGAGAAATGCGAATAAATATAAAAGCAAAAAAAAGAAAGAAATGTGAATATACAAAAAACGAAATAGGTTAGAGTTTTAGAAATTTTTAATTAATTTTTGTTATATTATCATTTTCCTTCAATGGTAATTTGAGGCAGCAAACTGCTTTGTAGTAATTTGGGTCAATTTTTACACATCCTTTAAGCATTTGTCTACATTTCAGCTGCAGTGTCAATGGCTGGAAGTACGGAAGCTCGCAGAACGTCATTCCTGAAAATTTGAATGAGAAATAGGGAATTTACACGCTTGGCTTGAGAATCTTGAGTGTCCACAACAGATTTTCGAAAGTAAGGGTGTATGATATACCCTTTTCAAGTTTGGCTTGTGAACCTGTTATTGTTATCTCTTCTTCGTCTTGAATTCGTCTTTTGCAGAGGTATAAAGTTGTACACAATTTTTATATTACGTAAGACGAATGCAAGACAAGTCGAAAGACGACGTTTTGTTTTCATTTTTCGTGGAAGCCTTAATGCATCTGCATACCACGCCATTAAACGTTTGGCAACCATTAATATCCCAGCTAGTCATTTAGAAGCCGACGGTTTTTTGTCATCGAGGAGTACACGAAAAGAGCGGTATCCCGGGTGTCTTGGCATCACATGGATACCACAACAGGATCCATACTCGCCGTTGAAATCTTTCCGTAAGAAATTCAAGAGTATACATGGATTCTCTAGTTTTATTCTTTTTTTTTCAGCGATTTTGCAATATTTCAACACTCAAAATGTTCGAAACAGCTCGAATTTCAGTCCAGAAACCGTAAACCTCATATTCTGGATATCATTTTTTAAATATCCTGTAATAAAGACCTTTCGAATTCTCTTTTTTTCTTTTCCGAGATTCAAAGCCTGACATAGAATACCCGAGGTTTTAAGAGTTGAACCATTTTTCGACTATTGAAAGTTAATTCTTCCAGAAAAGACGAAACAAATCGGTCGTCTTTCGTGGAATCCTTTCGTCTCGTCTTCCGTTCGTCTAACGTCGCCAATTAAAATACATGTGTACCAACACAATGTCTATCTCTGCGTCCGACGAATTTAAGACGAGACGGTCTTATTTCGTCTTTCGTGAAAGCCTTACAGAAAGTAACGAACCATAAATTTCCTTGTATCGAAATAAAAAAACAGAGCCACTGGGGTGCGGAATAATGACTTCAGTTCTGAAAATGGATAAACTTTAATGAACTGGAAAATTAGGTGTACATACCCGAGAAGAAGACAGTCGAAGAACTGCATCTTCTCATTGTCCAAATCAATGTTGCAAAACGACGGCTCTCGCGAGTTGTTACTGCAGCATTTTTCACGGATTTTTAAATCGCTGATTCGCTAAGAAAAGAGATGTCACACGCCCAATCGAATTATATTTTCTGAGCCTTACCGTCCCCAACTTCTTGGTGAGATTCATATCAATCGTATAATGAGACCATTTTTGAATAACCACACTTTTCCCATGTTGTGAAATGTTGTAGTGTGTGGTGGAACGGTAGTCTTCATGAATCTTGCGCCACAGTTTGACGTCTCTTCGATTAAATCGCGTCTCTATGGCATCCGGGTCTTCTGCGAATATCTCATCTTTTGCCCCTTTTTCGATGACATTTTTTAAATCCACTCGAACTTGGAATACACCGCGGTAAGGTCTCGTTTCCGCTACGTCGAGCTGGAGGTCTTGGCCATCATTTCGGTCATGTTCTTTCACAAAGGAATACGAATCGATGCGAATAAAAAAGTTTATGTCGTTCCGATAGACCCACGGCACATAATGGTAGGACATAAATGGGTCGATATAAACACGAGTACCTAAAAAAAATTCTACAAACTGCAATATGAAAAGGCTTAGAGCTTACCAACTAATTGACTGACAATTTCATTCATATCAAACGATACACACTTTGCTTTGTAGCACGTACTTGTGGGAAGATATGGAAGAAGAATTAGAGAATCTGCTCCATTGGAGAAGACAAGCCATAAGTTATTTTTATGGTCAATAAAGGGTTCGCCGTGGCGATTTTCGAAGATATGGTACCAGTAGGAAGCAACTATCGTTTTGTTAGTACGGTATTTACACGACGCAGTGTGCTCCACAGTTTTCTTTTCATGGGAAATGTAGTAGAATGACTGCCGAAACTTCAGTTGCACGTCATCGTCAGGCCTTGGCTCATAATCTTTCTGAAACATATTCAAGATCAAATGACTGGTTGCTAAATGGTAGGGAATGTCACTCACAATAAGTGTAACTGTTGCAATTATATCGCTTCGTGCCCAGTAGAGAAAGCAAACTCTCGGAATTTCGAAGGAACTGTCCACCATAGTGTACAGCGACCACGTGTTTGAGTGGAGATCAAATACAGCCATGCGGTTTTTCAGATTTTGGTTAATGTTCTCTCGACCACCCTGAAATTACAGCATTTTTTTTTAATACAGACACTAATGACCCTATGACAGGGACGCAAGTCATGGTTAGCTGTGATCCGCGCCCACACAAGCGATTAACAGATCAACTAAGTATGTAAGTAAGTATTATCTATCCGCGAGTACGTGATTTTTCGTTTCAAGGTGCTGTTTGGATCTCGTTAGGGGATAGCGTGTTTTAACGCGCTAATTTAAAAATTGTTAGAAAGCGCACACACTGCGTTTGTGATTTCTTTTCGAAAATTGAAGCGAATATTGGAATTGTTTCTATTTATATTTTGCTTCGAAAATCATGTTTTTTAAATTAATTTTTATTGTCAAATTTCTTAAATTGTTTATCAAACTGAATAAATCACAAACGCAGTGTGTGCGCTTTCTTACAATTTTCAAATTGGCGCGTTAAAACGCGCTATCCCCTAACGAGACCCAAACAGCGCCTTTCAACGAAAAATCATGTACTCGCGGATAGATAATAAGTAAGTAATGACTATTTTCCACTAATCAGCAAGAAAATACTTTTAAAATAAGCATTTCCAAGTTCATTTAGATGATTTTCTTGCTCTCGTGAAACGCAGGAATTCATCGCTTTATTTTTTTTTGAATGATTGATAATCAACCAAAATACATAGAGGTCCTGTCCGATTTCCTACATCCAAATCTCAGCGAAATGTCCGTGAAACCCCCATTAAATGAACAGGTTTCAGTTGACACCCGTTTAAAGACGCTTACCGGAAGATCGATTCCGTATCTTCCACACGGAGACCATTTCCAGACGAACGATTCCACATCGGTGAGACGTCTAAATTATAATTCTTCAATAGTTCTTCCTTTGGAAAAATAGCCAACGGAAAGGGCCTATTCATGCAATATTTTTCAATTAGAACACAGAACACATTTAAGAAGTTTTTTCGGTAATTTTCAAAGCCCTTTTGAATGTTTTGTGACTAACAAGACGAGCTCTTTAATTGCATGAATACGTTTAATATTTGTTTATTTCATACCTATGTTTATCGTCAAGAAATTTGTATGCCTTGTATCCATCACAGATCTGAAAGAAATGTGGTTAATCGTGGTTAAACCTCATTAATTAACGCGTGCAACCAAAACTACAGGGTGGGGAATAAATATAGCGCCGCTTTCAAGACGGTGTAATAACTTCTTCAAATCGTAGCATTTTTTTCTGAAAATCAACAAAAATGCTTATTAAACAACAAAAAAAATTATAGGATTAACAGTTTTCGAATCTTCTTCCTTTCGCTTTGATGACTGCCTGAAGTCTTGTCGGGTAAGAGTCGACGACGGCACGGAGATAGTCAACGTTCAATTCTTGGCTCCAACAGGGAATATTATATCGGGAAGATTCGGCGATTGGACATACCAGCAGGACGGAGCGCCGGCTCACACCGCAAAACTCACTCAGCAGTAGTGCAAGGCAAATCAATGGCCAGCTTTGAGCCCAGACCTCAATCCAATGGATTTTGCTGTATTTGGGAATTTGGGAGCTCTGAAGATCGCTCTGAGATCAAATATTCACAAAAAATTATCCGAATTCGGGAGCCCTGACAGCTGCATGGGACAATTTAGACGTTGATTACCTCCGTGTCTTCGTCGACTCTCGACTTCAGGCAGTCATCAAAGCGAAAGGAGGAAGATTCGAAGACTGTTAATTATATAATCTTTGTCGTTGTTTAATAATCATTTTAATAGATTTTCAGGAAAAAAAATCTTAAAATTTGATGTTTTTACACCGTCTTGAATGCGGCGCTATATTTATTCCCCACCATGCCCTGTAGAAAACAAAACTCACTTGAGGAACCAATTTCCAAGGAATTTCATTGACACAAAATTTGGACGATTTACGGGAACATACTGTGGTAGTGCTCAATGGTACTTCTTGCGTGAATGATTTCGACGTGCTAACCGAGCATGTAGATCTAACCTCACTCATTGTCTAGCAGGTCTCTGAAAAAAAAAGACATTTCTTCGTTTGTCGGTTTCATTTTTCAATTCTTTTATAACTTGAATTCCTGTCTCTCCCATGGATATTTTCAGGTAAGTCAAAAAAAACGTTAAATAAAAATAAGCGGCTGAAAAAGATAATTTAAAAAAGCGTATTCAATGCAGATTGGAAATTCGAAGATCTGAAAATGTTCTTCTTTCGATTTCCCTAGCTGCGAGTATAATTATTTGGGGATACACGTTTTGGAAGAATCAGAGAGACACCGACGAAATACCGACGAGTCGTCGAAAACAGAACGTTTACCACTTGGTTCGTTCTCCAGGTACACCTAGGACACGGGCGGCATTCAAAAAACGAGGATGTTCTTGTCATCTCATCGACAGTAAAGACGCTTGTAGACTGGTTAGCAAGAAATCAGATATTTCTAACGACGTATCGGCATTGCAGAATAAAGAGAAGCGCAAGGTGAACGGCAGTGACGAAGAGGAGCTAGATACGGATGTAAGAAGCGTTCTGGCATATTTATTTTTTTTAATATTCTTATTACAGGGAAGCCTTATACCATCTTCAATGAGATCTACACGACGTGTAATGCTAAATCGGTAGCTTCTAATTTATGTCAATAAATTATATTTATTTTTTAATTTTATTATTTTATGCGTGGTGCACGTGAAAAAAAAACGAAAAATGCCACGTTATTGGGTCATCCACGACGATAAGCCGCTGTTACTTACTGAAAATGCTCCTCATTTTTCACTATTTTTGAATAGAAGCGAATATAGGCATGTCGGCAACGCCAGTCACCTTAAAAGCTGTACAAAGTGAAGGTTTGTAATTAGCTGAAAAGCGAAAAAGATAATTAAGGCGTCTAAAGTGGACGATGCGAGTGAGACAAAACTGAATGCGGCGATGGACGTATGATTGATTGGGCTGATGAAGGCGATTGTTTTGATGCGGAATAAAACGAGAAAACTTGGAAAGCTGCATAATTATGAAAGGTTCTCGCGAGAAACGGAAATAGGACGTTCTCGTCTCATCGTCACCATCTGCTAGCTTTGAATTCCCGCGTGATAAACTTTTGCGCGCTGCAAGACCCGCGATTTTCATTGAATGTACCTTTAATAAATACAATTTTATATTCTTCAAAACCGAGTAGATTTTCATAATATTTTCATAATATTTCAGTTTCTGCTCAAACTGCCAAGTCTTCTGAAGCGGATGTGAAGCGATGTGAAGACATTATCTTAAATTACTCAAAACAACTAGCTAAGGAAAAGGATATCACTGGGATCCGAACTCTCGTTGAATCAATCCGCAGTTTTTACGATCTTGTCGGAAAAGCTAGGGCTAGTAAGCTGATGAGAGATATTGTTGAGCAAGCCCTAACGATTGAACAAGGAAAAGAGGAAAAAGTGGACCTTTTGAGTAATTGCATCGATTGGGCTACTGCGAATAAAAGGGAATTTCTGCGTCGAAGCCTTCAAGCTCGTCTTGTCAGACTTTTCAACGATGTACGCGAATTTACGAAAGCACAGACGCTCGGTCAAGAACTTTCAAAAGAACTTAAGAAGTTAGAAGATCGTGAGTTGTTGATAGAAGTCTCTGTCGAGGAGAGCAAATCCGCATTCAATCTCAATAATTTAGCAAAGGTGAGTGACGCTCAAGTTATGCAACTATGTACTCAGATAAGATAGTTTCAGGCGAAATGTGCGCTTTTGACGGCCAAAACCAGCACCAATTCGGCTTACGCTTCGCCGCAACTGCAGGCATCCGTAGACTTGCAATCCGGTGTGTTATACTCGGCCGAGGAAAGAGACTACAAGACGTCGTTTTCGTATTTCTACGAAGCATTTGAAGGATTTTCGAGCATTGGAGACAAGAAAAATTCGGCTGCAGCGTTGAAGTATATGATTCTCTGTAAAATAATGCTCAATGAGACTGAACAGCTGCCCGCGATGTTATCAACTAAGGAATTTCTTCCTTACCACACTAATACACGTATTATCGCTATTCGTGCCATGGCAGATGCCTTCTGCAAGAGAAGTTTGAAGAATTTCATGAAAGCGTTGGAAGAACACAAAAGCGAGTTAGTGGAAGACAAAGTCGTCGCTGTGCATTCCCAGAATCTGGAGCGTAATATGCTTGAAAAGGTATATTAAACGGTAATAAAATTAGTAAAAGTGCGAATATTATAGGAAATTTCGCGAGTCATTGAGCCTTACTCCGAGATCGAACTTTCGTACATAGCGAGAGTTATCGGAATGAAGGTTCCACCGATTGAGAGGGCGATTGCTAGGATGATTCTGGACAAGAAGCTACTAGGGTGAGGATGTGAAGAAAAGAAGAAAGTTTACATTATTATTTTTCTCCAGTATTCATAAACTTAATTTAAATCTGTTGAATTTTGTGATCTTTCTTAATTTTTATATTCGCAGAAGCATCGACCAACATGGAGATACAGTTGTGATCTATCCGAAAGCAGGTGCCACAAACCAGTTCACTCGATCGCTCAAAACCATTCGTGAGCTAACCAAGGTAAAGTATGAATTTGAATAAATTCATTTCAATCTTGATTGTTTCAGACCGTAGATGTCTCGTATACCCGAACCAAGAATATCAAATGAATATTTTTTTTTGTTATCATAATTTATAAAAGTTTATCTCGGTATATTCTTCTATATTGTTCTCCTTTTCATCGGAAAACTCGAAGCTTTGTCGTATGTCGTGGTTATTGCCTTTTGAATTCGTTTATGAAATATCAAATTGTTATCTAAACAATCGTCTTTCATCTGCTCCGAGTATCGATTAATTCTGATAAGATAGTAGAACGTATCAACGGGCAAACAACAGCCACTCTGTGCTCTCTCTCTATAGTTTCAGTTCTCCACAATTTCAGTTTAATGCCAGACCTACCATGACGCAGTCTAAGCGAGTGAGCTACGATTCAGAGGTGCTCGCTGAGCCTGAAACCGGCAATTTATTGCTTCAATTCGTGAACTGCTCTGTTTTGAGAGCCGATGGTCTTAAAAAACAACACATTTGGGTTCGTAACGGAAGGATTTTAGATGAAAAAAACATTTTTTTCGATGAGAAAATAATGGCGGTCGTTCAAGTAAGTATTTTCGATTCAGTTTTCGACCACAGAAAGCAAAAATGAAATTCAGATTGACTGCGCCGGTTTAATATTATCACCTGGATTTATTGATGTTCAATTGAATGGTGAGTGTTTTTGAATAATCAGCCGAAGATGCTACAGTTGGGGCGTAGGGGATTGCCACTCGTTTTTCGCCTATTTCGAAAAATTTTCTTATTTTTAAAGCGTGTAGAGCAATAACTACTCTTTACGTGTTTTATAGGAAGAATGAAGCTTGGGAGATATAAAGGAGAACTTCGAGGTTGGATTTTTGAAGGGCTTCCACGAAAGACGAAGACAAAAAGTCGTCTTGCATTCGTTTTACGCAATAAAGAAAAGTTTTCAACACACTGCGTCAGACGAATTCAAGACGAAGAAAAAGACGAAGAAGACGAGACGGCCGAAATTTCGCCCAAATGGAAATCTTGGTATATACGTTTTAAGGCTTTCATTTGGGTAAAATTTCGGCCGTCTCTTCTCGTCTTTGTTTTCGTCTTTAATTTGTTTGACGTTTCATGCACAATTTTTTTATTGCGTAAGACAAATGCAAGAAGAACTGAAGGACGAACGAATACGAGACGAAAAACGAGATGAAAGACGATTTTTTGTCTTCGTCTTTCGAGGAAGCTTAAGTACCTCGAAAATCGAAAATAATTATAATAACGAAGCGGAAAGTTACAGCAATAACCAAAAAAGGTTCTATCCGATATCTCATTTCTAAAAAATGCTACATGTTGCTTTTCTACTTTTCTATTCTCTTTTCTAAATACAAAATTAATAGAAATGCAACCAATACTGTGATGAAAAAAAAAACTGAAAAAATCGCAGAATTAGACGAAAAACGAGTGCCCACCCCCTCCCTTACTCTCATAGCGCCCAGCCGAGCATTTATTTTCATTTATTACAAAATTTTTTTGCGGGTGGCTTCGGAATTGACTTCTCCACCTACAATTATGATGACCAAGAGTATATAGCTGGATTGAAATCTGTTGCGAAACAGCTCCTTGCCCACGGGGTTACCAGTTTTGCGCCAACAGTCATCACAAGCTTGCCGGAGACTTATCACAAGGTAGGAACAATCTCTTTCCAGCTGACACCTAATATCTCCTTTACGTTCGTTCTGCCGACCAATGTCCACTCTGTTTTTCGTCTGTGCTTCTTTTTTCTTTCGCTCATCGCTGAGTTTGTTTTCTTAACGTTCGTCTGCAGCGGCCACGGTCCATATTTTATATAGTTATTCACAAAAACCGCAAAAAATTAGAGAAAAAAGGTTGAAAGTCGCTCACATTGCTAAAAAAAACATTTTTTCTAATATTCAAAAAATCGAGCAAATATTTTAGTTTTTATTCGCTGTAATACGAGGTTTGAAACAAAGTTCATATTTTCATTGCATTAAGTTTTTGAATAATTAATCCTAATTTTAAAAACGATTAAAACACGTGCAAAATTTTTAAAAATTTGTAAATATTTCATTTTTGCCTTTTTCCTGAATACCTTAGGATGTTCTACATATTTCTGCTGTTTGATTCCACTTTTATTGGAAAAACATTATATAATATTATATAAAAAATTGTATAATATAAAGCCTGCCAAATTTTCCAAAGTATTCTTTTTTTCCTTCTTCGATGACTCATTCCTTTTCAGTTTTCGTCTTTCACAGTCATCCAGTGCATTACGCTCTGACACACACCCGCCTTCTCCCCGTCCTTCCAGTCTCTCTCACGACACATTCAATTGCCCCCCCCCCCTCCCGTCCGCATTTCCGAACGTGGATTGTGGTATTCAATGAGGAAGAGACATTAACCAGTCTGTTGAAACACAGGCAGCTAAACAATAAATGCGCGATCGATTTGTTTCATAACCATAATGTAGGAAAAGCTGATTAATTCCTTTAAAAAGTTCTATAAATGTCTGAACGTGCTCTCGCTGTCTTTTCCCTATTTTCGTTGCCTTTGTTTGTCCTTTTTACCTCCCCGCTATTCCTCATTGTTCTGTTTTTTCTATCATTCATTCATCGTATTTACAGGTTCTTCCACTTATCGAACCATCGAATGCGTCAGCGGACGGTGCAGGAATTCTCGGTGAGTCTATAATTTCTAATTAAAGAAATTTAGTTTAACAAGGGGGTATTGAATGAAAATTATGGTTCAGTAGTACTTTGTATCTAAAAATGATAAAAATTATGAAAAAAAATGATAAGAATGCGCTGCAGTATATAGCAGTGACCACTGAACAATTGTTTCCTTCGTCTTGTTCTCTGAAATTTTGCAATTAATTTTATAAATTTTCGTGTTTATTTTACTAAGTCGACTCCACTATAACTCATTTTCTTTTTTTTTTAACTTTTTTATAAGCGTACCAGATCTGAGTAAAAAGCTGTGTTCACCGCGATAAATTCTTTAAAATTCCTTGGTAGCTGATGTAAAATCATATTTTCAACGCCACGAGCAATTTTTCGTGGGTTTCTGAATATTAGAGTAAATACAGTATTTATTATTCTCTAAATTTTGCTTGTCTTTCAGGCGCTCACCTAGAAGGGCCGTTCATTTCGGCAGACAAGCGAGGATGTCATCCCGAGCAACACGTAATCACATCTCTAGGACCCAACCCACCTGAAACGATACAAAATGTGTACGGAAGCACAGAGAATATTGCAATTGTTACCATGGCTCCGGAACTCGATGGCGCACGTGAAGCAATCGAATATCTTGTTTCTGTTGGAGCTACTGTTTCGGTCGGGCATTCCTCTGCTAAGCTAGGGCCTGGAGAAATGGCTGTTAACTCTGGAGCTAAGATGATCACGCACTTGTTCAATGCAATGCAGTCGGTACGTTCTTTTGCGATATTTCCAAAAAATTTCATGATTAAACCTTAATAATTAGAAAGAAAGTGCTCATTTTCAAAGGTTTTATCTATATTTGCAGTACCATCACCGTGATCCTGGACTTATCGGACTTCTGACTTCTTCAAAAGTAAATCCCGATCGTCCGCTTTACTATGGAATAATTTCTGACGGAATTCATACTCATGACTCTGCTCTCAGAATCGCTTACCATACGAACGCTGATGGGCTCATCTTGGTGACAGATGCAATTGCTGCGCTTGGAATGGCAGACGGAGTTCATAAACTTGGGACTCAAACGATTCATGTGAAAGGTCTAGAAGCGAAGCTCGACGGTACCAATACAACGGCTGGAAGCGTCGCTAGTATGCCATACTGCATTCGTCATCTCATGAAGGCAACTGGATGCTCAATCGAGTTTGCTCTTCAAAGTGCTACACAGAAACCTGGTAAGTTTCAGCTATATTGATCTTCATGACTCATTATATCGACATTATTTCAGCGACGCTGTTAGGCATTATTGACGAGAAAGGGACATTAGATGTGGGAAAACTTGCTGATTTTGTATTGATCGATGAACATTTAAACGTTAAAGCGACATTCTGCTCAGGAAGTCGTGCTTTCCTTCACACTGAGTAATCACATTGCTGTAAAAATTGAATGAAAAAGTTTTCTACTTCTACTTCTACCTCTACTTATAAAAATGAATAAATCTTCGAAATAATATATTGTCTTCGTTAATTTAATTTTCAATTAGAGTTCAGTGCTCTCTTGTAATAATATATTCAAAGCATGCTAATTTTAATTCCATTGCAAACTTTTAGACCTAGATGAGCGAGGAAGAAGGCCGTGAAAGATCGGCGACTGCGGAGGGAGATGCAGAATCGGTCAACGATGGAAGAGCTCTGGTGCAGGCACCTGAAAGGAGCGGAGATGTTATCACGTTAGTATTTCTACAAGAAAGACACCGAAACTTTGAAATTGTTATGAAAAATGTGTTTTTTACAGACCATCTCGTGCCGTCCTAACACTTTCAAAATCCATGTTCAATGCTGGGTGCTTTTCTCTTCCGTACGCCTGGAAATTAGGAGGTCTTTGGGTAGGTCAACTTCACCCGTTTTTCTTCTCGATTTTCGACATTTACAGGTATCATTCGTAATGTCTTTCGTTATTGCTGGTCTGAATTGGTACGGAAACCACATACTCGTCAGAGCCAGTCAACATCTCGCAAAAAAATCAGAAAGAAGTGCTCTGGATTACGGTCATTTTGCAAAAAAAGTTTGCGATTATAGTGATATTCGATTTCTGAGGCATAACAGCAAAGTAATTATGTAAGTATCAATGAGAATTTATTTAAAATTATTTATAATTGACTTTTTTTTGTTTTCAGGTACATTGTCAATGTTACGATATTGTTCTACCAGCTAGGAATGTGCAGTGTCGCAATTCTTTTCATTTCTGATAACTTGGTCAATCTCGTTGGAGATCATTTGGGAGGTACTCGACATCAGCAAATGATTCTAATGGCTACAGTCTCGCTATTCTTCATTCTCCTGACTAATATGTTCACCGAAATGCGGATAGTTTCTTTCTTTGCTCTCGTTTCTTCGGTATTCTTTGTCATCGGAGCCGCTGTCATTATGCAGTTTACCATTCAGTGAGTTTTCTTTCAAAAGCACATATTATCTATCCGCGAGTACGTGATTTTTCGTTTAAAGGCACTGTTTGGGTCTCGTTAGGGGATAGCGCGTTTTAACGCGCAAATTTAAAAATTGTAAGAAAGCGCACACAGTGCGTTTGTGATATCTTTTCGAAAATTGAAGCGAATATTGGCATTTTTTCAATATTTTGCTTCGAAAATCATGTTTTTTAAAATTAATTATTATTGTCAAACTTCTTAAACTGTTTATTAAACTGAATAAATCACAAATGCAGTGTGTGCTCTTTCTTACAATTTTTAAATTAGCGCGTTAAAACGCGCTATCTCCTAACAAGACCCAAACAGCACCTTTAAACGAAAAATCACGTACTAGATAATATCGTTATACGTATTATCAAATATTTTTCAGGCAACCGAATCAATGGGACAAACTGCCTGCATCTACCAATTTCACTGGAACTATTACAATGATTGGAATGAGTATGTATGCATTTGAAGGTCAAACTATGATTCTACCAATCGAAAACAAGCTCGACAACCCAGCAGCTTTCCTGGCTCCGTTCGGAGTTCTTTCTACCACAATGATGATCTGTACCGCATTCATGACTGCACTTGGATTCTTTGGATATACTGGTTTCGGAGATGCCATCGCTCCCACAATCACGACAAATGTACCAAAAGAAGGTCTCTACTCAACAGTCAATGTTTTTCTAATGCTCCAATCGTTGCTGGGAAACTCAATTGCGATGTATGTTGTGTATGACATGTTCTTCAACGGGTTCCGTCGAAAATTTGGAGCGAGGTTTCCGAATGTACCGAAATGGCTGTCCGACAAAGGATTCCGTGTTTTCTGGGTTCTCGTAACCTATCTCATGGCTGTTCTGATTCCGAAGCTGGAGATTATGATTCCTTTGGTTGGAGTCACAAGTGGAACGCTCTGCGCTCTCATCTTCCCTCCGTTTTTCGAGATGATTACATTCTGGACAGATTGGAAGGTTGCTTTTACTGCTTTAACTTAAAATTTTTTAATTCTCTTAATCAAATAATCAATTTTCAAAACAGTTCTCCCAATTTTACTTGCATTCGATGGTCAATCGCTCGTTTTTCAGGGTCTCCTCACTCATCGCCAGCGAATGACGAAGATCTTTATAAACTGTGTTGTAATGGCTATTGGAGTCTTTGCCATAGTTGCTGGAGTTTATACGAATATTCACGCCATCATCCAATCGTTCGCCCAGCCGGATCCGTAGATTACATTCGACTCCGACTTGAAATAATTTAAGGTGGCTTGCTTTTTAACACGTCTCTTACAAAACGTTTAATCATTCCCACACACCTCAAATTCTGTTCTATCACCGGTACGAAATTCCAAATGTTTTTTTCTCATTTTCACATGTTCTATGTTATGTACATTTTGATATAGCATTCCCCTTTTTCTCCCGCCCCCCCCCACCTCTAATTAGTCACTTTGTCCTGCTCGAACTGGTTAGTTTCTCATTGCATTTATTAGCACTTTATTTCATGTTGAAAATGTATCTGATTAACTCGTCGGAGAAAATTTATCGGGATAGCGCAGGATACCGTTTCGATAAGAATAGAAGCCTAATGAAATTTTCATATTGTCTCACGCTGCTGCTTCTGGCTCATTCCTGTCAAAAACAAAAATTACTGATGTGCAACACCCAGATATTTGGAAATTAATGATGGTAAGCATTTTGCATCTTTTGACGGAAATAGAAAAGAAAAACGATCAAATGTGGTTTAATAATCAATAGTGCGGCCATTACTGCGGGTCACTTAAAAAATACGAGAAATTATGGAAGGTTAAGGATTATTCTTGATCCACCAGTGATCATTGTGTTTCGTTTCGAACAAATACACGTAATGGCAAGATAGAGCTCCACGCCACCACTACGTGGCTAGGTAATTGTCAGAGTAGGGCGGAATTGGGTTTTGGGAACTCGGAATCCGGAAAAAAATTTTTTCACGGAATTTGGAATTCGGAAAACGGCGGGATCCGGAATTCCGCCCTTCTCTGGTGATTGTGGATTCCATGTTCTTGATTGGCCGTTTCGCTTGCTCTCATCATCGAGAATGTTACGCGAATCATGGTGAGAAAAAAATACGATGAAAGCAAGAGCTGCGACAGTATCCCGGCTTTCAAGCAGGCTATCTTCGATGCATGACTTCTGGAGGATCAAACATCGATGGAGAGAACAATTATCTTATAAATTTTAGCCTTATATTACCGATAAAACCAGGCAAATGCGCTTCAGATTACCGTAAATGTAGAAGACGAAATAAATTATTCGCCGTTTCAGATTTCAGAAAGCCAACCCGCAATTTGCAGTTAGTAACGCCCGAGATATGATCGAATCGAGATCACTTTACTGCTTGTGCTACTTGTTGGGGTACTTGTAGATGACTTTCAGATGATTCCCACGGAGACAAAAATGTAATTTTTAATAATATAACGTCATTCACTTTTCAATTTCGATAGCGCCCTTGATTTGGAAAATTTGGGCTCTTATCAGGCAATTTCAGGGTCTTATCGAAGTTAGCAGCTTGAATCATTCTATTTAGATAAGCATCGAGCTGCCTGAATTCGGAAAAAAAATTATCTCCTTACCAATTTTAATACATCAAAAAAGAAACTAAAAAGAGTGCTGATGAAAATGCTGAGCTTTTTGAGAAGATAACTAAAATAGGAATTAGTTTTAGGTTAGTAACAAAAAATAGGAAAGAAACAGAAAAAGAGATATAGAGATACTGTCGCAGCTCTCTTTTGGTAAATTGAAAAAACATTTGGAATTTCGTACCGGTGATAGAACAGAAGTTGAGGTGTGTGGGAATGATTAAACATTTTGTAAGAGACGTGTTAAAAAGCAAGCCACCTTAAATTATTGCACGTCGGAGGCGAATGTAATCCAATCGTTCCCGTCTGGGCGAACGATTGGATGATGGCGTGAATATTCGTATAAACTCCAGCAACTATGGCAAAGACTCCAATAGCCATCACAACACAGTTTATAAAGATCTTCGTCATTCGCTGGCGATGAGTGAGGAGACCCTGAAAAACGAGCGATTGACCATCGAATGCAAGTAAAATTGGGAGAACTGTTTTGAAAATTGATGATTTGATTAAGAGAATTAAAACATTTCAAGTTAAAGCAGTTTTTAGTTTTTTTCAACCTTCCAATCTGTCCAGAATGTAATTATCTCGAAAATGGAGGGAAGATGAGAGCGCAGATCGTTCCACATGTGACTCCAACCAAAGGAATCATAATTTCCAACTTCGCAATCAGAACAGCCATGAGATAGGTTACGAGAACCCAGAAAACACGGAATCCTAGCTCTAACGAGTATGTGGTTCCTATTCAATAACGAATGATACCTGTAAATGTCGAAAATCGATAAAAAAAACGGGTGAAGTTGACCTACCCAAAGACCTCCTAATTTCCAGGCGTACGGAAGAGAAAAGCACCCAGCATTGAACATGGATTTTGAAAGTGTTAGGACGGCACGAGATGGTCTGTAAAAAACACTTTTTTCATAACAATTTCCAAGTTTCGGTGTCAAACGACTCGACTCGACTCATTTTCAGTTATTTTTCAGAAATAATATTCTCGTAGAAATACTAACGTGATAACATCTCCGCTCCTTTCAGGTGCCTCCACCAGAGCTCTTCCATCGTTGACCGATTCTGCATCTCCCTCCGCAGTCGCCGATCTTTCACGGCCTTCTTCCTCGCTCATCTAGGTCTAAAAGTTTGCAATGGAATAAATATTAATATGCTTTCAATATATTATTACAAGAGAGCACTGAACTCTAATCGACAATTAAATTAACGAAGGCAGAATATATTATTTAGAAGATTTATTCATTTTTATAAAAAGAAAACTTTTAATTTAATTTTTACAGCAATTTTACTAGTCTCTATGAAGGAAAGTGCGACTTTCTGAGCAGAATATCGCTTTAACGTTTAAATTTTCATCGATTAATACAAAATCAGCAAGTTTTTCCACATCTAATGTCCCTTTCTCGTCAATAATGCCTAACAGGGCCGCTGAAATGATTTCGATATTAGGATTAATATAGCAGAAACTTACTGGGTTTCTGTGTAGAACTTAGAAGATCTGTATTAATATATGGCCGAGAAATTAGAAAAACAGAACAAAGAGGAATAATGGTGAGGTAAAAATGACAAATAAAGGCAACGAAAATAGGGAAAATACGCAATATTTTTGTTATTCTAACGACTATATTAAGTGCGCGCTAGCGCACTCTTTTTGACCATTTTGACCTACCCGCGAAGTTTGTGACCCGCGATATCTGGAATTTATGTGTTTTTCATACTCCTTCTTGGACAGTATAAACGAGTTCGCTAGGATCTGATTCTTCGGCGCAATTATTTTATTTCATAGAACTATTTATTTATTGTTTAAACATCACCATGCACTACGCTCGCAGGAGAAGTGCGGCACTTAAGACATTGAATTCAACTTCGCCTAAATCAACAGGTAACCTATTCTTTTAAAAAAGTTTGTAAAAAAAATTGTTTCAGTCTCTGGGCAACCTGCATTAAGACAGCGAGTCGTAGTTAGACCGCAAAATGCATCTCGTCTCACTGCACCCCTTCCTTCAACGATGTTAACAGGAAGACATTCGGCTCCTACTCCATCAACAAGCCGCAATATTTCCGTTCAAAGTAGTCGAGTCCCAAAGCCAACCACATCAGCAGGTCCATCAAACCGTCCGCCGGTTGCTTCCACAATAATCCGTCGCGGTCCACTCAATAGTACGAATAGTTCAGCAGCTGCAACGTCTAAAGCAAGAATTTTACCGAAAAAAGTTTCACTGCCCTCTCGTCCATTGTCAGAACTTGCACAACTTAAGGAAAAAATCGCAAGGATGGAAAACGAAAAAGAAGAACAAATGAAAAGATTTGAAACTACGAAAATGGAACTCGATAAACAGCTGCAGTTGGTCGAAATGCAAAAAGAACAGATTGCAGCGAAAGATCTTGCATTAGAGCAGATGACTGCTTCTACAAATTTTCTAAGCGAGCAACTGAACGAGAAAGAGACGATACTCCGGAAACTGCATAATGACGTTGTCGACCTGCGCGGCCAAATCAGAGTGGCTATTCGAGTTCGGCCAATTCTTAAATCTGAAGAAGCTGCCTCTTGTGCTGATGTTATAGAATATCCATCTGTGAACGCTATCAGTATTCACTCTGGTTCGAAGCCAAGCAGAGTCTTCGCCTTCGAAAAGGTTTTCACTCATGTATTCTCCCAGAAGAATGTTTTTGAAAGCTTAGAAGATTTCATTTTGGTAAGCAATTTGGTTAAGCCTTACTAGGGAAGGTTGTAAACTCGCAGTGGAGTTTCCATACCAGACCTATGATAGATTAGAACACACTGCGACAGCGACATTAAAAAATTAAATTTCAGTCGGCACTGCACGGCTTCAATGTCGGTCTGATTGCTTTTGGTCAAACTGGAAGTGGAAAGACTCACACTATGCGTGGAGGGAATGGTGACGAGGAAGGGATTATTCCACGTGCAGCTTCTTTTTTATTCAAAGAGTCTGAAAAATTGAAGTCGTTCGGTTGGGAGTTTCAGTTCTCACTCTCATTTCTCGAAATCTATAACAAAGAAGCATATGATCTGTTGAATAATCGCGCTACCGTCAAGATAAGGCTGAGCAATGAGACGGTGGTGACAGAGGGACTCTCACAGCACCCACTCGAAAAGTTGTCAGACCTCTCGGGCATGCTCCGTCTTGCAGATGGTCAACGGATGACCGCAACTACAAAATGCAATGAATACTCATCCCGCTCACATGCCATCTACACATGGAATATAAAAGCACACCAGAAAACGACAGGTTTGATACAGTCATGTGTCATATTTAATTTTACTCTTCTTTCAGGCATTTCGACAACTTCGAAACTAAAGCTGGTCGATCTAGCCGGTTCGGAACGTGCAAAAGAATCTGGAGTCACAGGCGCCCAGTTTAAGGAGATGACCAACATCAATCAATCCCTGTCGGTTCTCAAAAAATGCGTGAATATGCAGAAGTGTAAAGCACCACATGTTCCGTATCGCGACAGCAAACTGACAGAAGTGCTTATGGACTGTCTGGGACGTGGAAACTCGAAGACAATGGTGTTGGTCAACTTAAACCCGTGTAATGAGCAAGCCATAGAGTCGAAACGGAGCCTCGAGTTTGCATCGACGATGCGTGAGACACAGATTGGGGCCGCTCTGCAACAGCGTGATCTGTAAGATAAAAGAAACAGTTGTCAAATAATTAAACTCACATCACATATTACAATTTCTGTGTCAAATAGCTATAACGTCTTCCATGTATCATGTTTCATTTGCTAACCTAATTCTATAAAAGCTAACAAAATTTTAATAAATTTTTATGATTTCCTCAGCGACATAGGTCAGCATTAACGGTATCTCCGGTTTAGAGACTATCAATGCAAATGCGATGTTTAAAAGGTCTTGTTAAGGGCTTTAACCAGTTTCAAGCAAAATAACACTATTTATAGAAGGCCTACGGGGATATTATAATCTTAGTACATAGTATTTTTATGAAATTTAAAAATTATTCATTTGCAGCTCGATTCCACCAGTGTTATAAAGCTGAAAATAGAACAAATTCCACGTTGCAAAGAAAAGTTTGAAAGCTGTGAGTTTTTCAATGTAATATCAACAAAATCTGATGGCGTACGCTTTTCGCGATTTTGTAAATGTTTCTGCGCGCCAATTACTCTTCTGTACTTTATTCCTTGGTCAATATAACTATTCTTTGACAAATTGTTCAAAATGAATATTGAATGTTTTAAATAAAATGCTGTATTTTTGCACATTGGAAGGAATGGGATTGCAGGCAAGCGAAGCGTTGTCACATAGAAAGTATTCTGAATACTTTTTCGGTGTTCCCGAATGGTCTGTAAGTATCATAGATACGAATGCGAAAACTGAAAAATGGGCTCACAATATTTAGCACGCATTGCTCCACCAAGAGCAGCCGAGCCATCCACGTCAATTGTGAACACTGGCATATCGAAGACATCAGATAGCATTTGGAGAAGTACAGTATTTCGAGAAGCACCGCCCGTCACCAAAATCCTGCTGGAATCTGATTTCTTGAAACCCATTTTTTGGGTGTACAGAAGTTTGAGGAAGCACTGGCTTTCAAAAACCGCACGAGCGAATTTCTGAAAAACCCTTACATTAAATAGCGTGCCGTCGTTGTTACAAAAAGGTAAAAATACATACTTCGGGATGTTTCATTAATTCATTCTGACTAATTCCAAATGTATAGTCTCCTTTTGTCTTTCTCGGAACAATTTCATCTTCATCGAAGAAAAATCCAATGCAACCGTCATTGCCAACTGGGGTCTTGTCCATTACCTCCTTCCAATTTTCCCATGAACAATTCGTTAAACCACGAGCTCTTTCTCTTGTCAGCGAGCCGTTCTTGAAGCTAAAAAAAAGGATTCGTAAAGGAACTTCAATGATTTATGTGCCATACCAGACCATAACCATGTAACCGCTGTCTGGGGCGAAATGAGAGAACACATGTGCATCAACATTTGGTTGGAAAGTTGGGGTAAAAAAGAATACAGTATCACTTGTTCCCAGCGAAATTCCGATATCAGTGGGCAATAAAGAGAGACCAGCAAGGGAAGCTAAAAGAATTATAAAAATTGACTATATAGCATTCAACGGGTCTGTAATTTCAGCTTCTTTTTATAAAATTAAGTCAGCAAGCGTTTCATCTACTACGTCTTCTTAGCACACATTAACACGCGGCGCAAGCCACAAAAGCGATTTTCTCAAAAATCTGTGACATGATAAAGCAAAATTCAGATTCCGAACAAAAGACATCAATAAATGCTTCAGAAATGCTTCTTTTTCTGAATTTTCCTTTCGCTGTGTACTTTTTTTCATTAAAATTTAAATATAAAGATAAATATAAAACAGAGCAAAGAGCAAGGAAATTTTAGTAAAATATATGAATATTTGGAATTAAGATTTGTGCGATAGAGCGCGTTTACACTAATGTCCTTGATGAAATCCCGTGAGATTATGCAAATAAAATCTTCGAACTTACAGGGATTGTCTCCCAAAAATGCTAGTACTGAACAATCTTTCGGAATCCCAAATCTCTGCGTCCAATACGGGTGTACAGTTCCCTTAATTAATTCTTGAATTCTCATCTAGAAAATTCATTTAACTCACGAGAGAAGTCATCGATTGTACGAGGTCACCCAGCTTTTCTGCTAGATCTGTGGCTATAAAATCGAGCAATGGTCTGTGCCATTTCTCCGTCTGAATCAAATGAGTAATGAGGCGTCAGAATATTGGAAAAAGAGATTATACTTTAATATCCATAAGATTCATTCCACTTCCATCGGTGAGATCAATTGGAGCGTATTTTCCGATAAGAAGCGATGCAATGAAGGACGATATTAGCGATACTCTCTGAAAATTTAAAGAAATATTTTCTTAAATAAAATCTTTAACAATGATTTAAGAATATTTAGGAATTTACAGCAATTTTAGCACTCGAATAGGTTTAAAATTCGAGATACCTCAGTTTCCCTCCAAATTAAAGCGTTCTCGTCGACAACTTTCTTAATCTGCGCCGCACTGAATCTGTGATGAGCTCTTGACCCAGTCAAATGCGCCATTTGTCGATCGCCTCCGACGAATTGCTCGAGCTCCTGACACTGTTTTTCGGTGCTTGAATCCATCCAAACCGGCGTGTTTTCGATGGAAAAGCATGTCTGTCAAAAGAAAAAAAACTTGATAATATGATGAAATAAGGGAAGGATGAGGATGAATTATTAGCTTCGTTGTCTAGGTAGCCGTTTCCAGAATTGCGGGTTTTAAGGTGTGTAAGGAATAAGAAAACAAAAGGAATACACATAGAAAATGAATTGGGCAAAAGGATACCTTCGATTTTATATTAATGTTTTACAGTTCCTCTTCTAAGGGAGTGCTTCATACTAATTCATATTTATTCCGCGTTAAAAGTTGATTTCCAGGAGAAATGTTCTGGAAAAACGCTGTCCAAAGCTGCCATTTTTTCCAGATTTTCCGGAAAAACTGAGACTGAGTTACAATCTACTCACGAATGTTTTCGAGATCTTCAACGATTTCTCCGTCAGAATCCATCATTTGAGGAGAAATATTCAGAAAAAACAGCCGAATATAGCGAAAAAAAGTTAAAAAACTTGAAAAATTGCGTTAAAAAGAGCCGTAAATCGTGCGACGGTCGGTGGTCTCGAAGGGAAGAGGCAAACTACGGAAACACACCACAGTTTCCGGAAATTTTGTAAAAAAAAAGTGGCAGCTTTGGACGGCGTTTTTCCAGAAAATTTCTCCTGGAAATCAACTTTGAGCGAGGCATTATATTGATATGAGATGTGATTCTTCTACAGTTACTGAGCCTCTACGTGGCGTAGGAGATCAACGGCAGAGAAGGGCGGAATTTCGGATTCCGCATTCCGGATTCCGCCGTTTTTTCATAAATAGGCACACAAAAACTCCAGTAAACAGCAACCAAAACTGCCTTAGCCCTATCGCAAGGCATGGCTAGCTGTGATCCGCGAGTTACGGATAGACTAAGTAACTAAGTACAGTACCGTATACGAACCGGGGTGATTTTTACCGAAACTCGACTTCGGATGATCCGATCGACCCCAAAGTTTCAGGAATGGAGAAAAATGCTTAAAAATGAGTTTGAATGATAAATTATGGTAAGCAGTAGCAATTGCAAACTTATTTTTGAATTTTTCGATAATCAGTAAAATCCGATATTTCGGTTTTTTTCATTTTTTTCTAAAAAACATTTTTTTTTTTTTTGAGTAAATTTGTTCTTTTGTTATTAAAACACATTTTTAAGCGTTTTTTTTTTTCAATTTCTGAAACTTTGGGGTCGATCGGATTATCCGAAATCGAGTTTCGGTAAGTATCATCCGGTTCGTATCAGAGTAGGGCGGAATTGGATTTTGGGAACTCAGAATCCGGAAAACGGAAAACGGAAAAAAATTTATCTGGAATCCGGAAAACGGAACGTGAAAAACGACGAAATCCGGAATGCGGAAAACGGAATTTTAACCATTAATGAGGGAATATTTATGATGTAAATGCGCTCTGTTCGCAAAAATTTTTGCGGGAGTTCAAAAAAGTATACTTTTCACAACAATTGAGAATAAATAATTAAAACGGAATAAAAACGCCATATCGCGGAATCCGGAATGCGGAAAGCGGAAAAATATGTTTTCACGGAAACTGGAATCCAGAAGACGGAATGAAAAAAACGGCGGAATCCGGAATTCCGCCCTTCTCTGGTTCGCATACTTTTGCACGGTATTGTAAGTAAGTAAGTAAGTGATGAGATGTGATAGCTTTGAGAGGTGATAATTCGTGAAGTAAGAAAGCGAACCGAAAATTTAATTATTCAATTCAGCCTTATTTTGTCTAAGTAGACACGTGGTTTCTAATTATTATAGATTACTATCAAGTTGTCAAACTATATTGCATAACTGATTTCTCCCAGTATGCGCAATTTGCCAATGCCAAATGGCTTACCGAACCTTTGTTGAAATCTTTGAATTTAGTGATTTTGCATATCGTTTATTTGGTTTTTTAAAGATCACTATGTGACATTTAATTTCTTATTACTGCGATGTGCGTTTTTTGGTTTACATTGTGTCGATTCGAAAAATGCGTTTTTCGAAAAATTTTTACGAACAATTCTCGAGAATTCGCGAAAAATGATTTGAAAGAAAATACGATAAACAACGCGCTTTGCGTTATTTCGGAGTGTCGTTCGAAATAGTTTATCATTATTTTTTTTATCGAAATTAATTGCGAAAAATAAATAAAAATTACTTTTTTTCGAGAAATTTTCGAAAAATGAGGTGTTCGATGTAAAATTTCTCGAAATGCTTTCGAAACGACACACTGGTTTACATAGAAAAAACATTTTCACTCAAGTGTTTTTTCAGTTTCGCTGAAACTAGAATATGAAATATCTATCATTTATCATTAATTTTGCTTTGTTTAAACAAGAATTTTTTCAAAATTTTGATTAGATTCGATTATTTTTGGAAAAATATATTTTATTTTGAATATTAAAATACCTGAGATCAATTTTGCTATCTTGGCATCTTCAAATTACCTGCAGCTGCACTGCCAATGCCTTTAGAGCGCTTATTTTCTCCAGCTTTTGGCGTGCACCACGTCGCCAGTACACTGTTCCGTGCTGCTGTGCACAGCCCGATATTCCTATCAATTTAGCCGTCCATCCATCATTTTGCAGTTCATCGAATAGCAATTCGATCGCTTCGATCCACATCATAACAGGAGAGGTGATTGTTGATCCGTTTTTGTAAACTCCGTTTTCGGTGCTGAAAATTAGCATGGATATTGTTAGATCAGTGCAATTTTTTTTGGCAGCCTATTTAGATGCACTAAGTCATGCAAAAAGTTGACTAAACTTTTGAGATTTTTGAAAAAAAAATTGAAGAATTTTGAGAACAAGCGAAAGCAGGCCAAATGTATTGGGTTGAGGAATAAGTTCGTAGAGTTTTCATATTATTTTTTGTTTCTCAACAATTTTCTTGTTGTTTGGCAAAGTGTATATATTTATCTGATAGCGCTTTTTCTGCTCTACAGTGTTTTTAGTTTGTTTTGAAATTTTAATTTTTCATCATTTTTCAGGCTTAGAAATAAACTATCCAGAAGGGAAAAATCAGCATTTTCGACATTTGCTCTTCTTCGCTTTTCATCGAAAGCCAAAAGCAGCCGAAGCCGCTCGGGAAATATGCAGTGTGTATGGAGAAGGTGTCTCAGGCGCGTCTACTGCACAAAAATGGTTCGCAAAGTTCAAAAATGGTGACTTTAATCTTGAAGACATGCCTCAAAGCGGACGACTTGCAGAATTAGACAAAGAGTATCTGAAGGCACTATTGAAGGAAGATGGTCGCCAAACAAGTCGTGAATTGGCCGAAACGGCGAATACATAATTGATTAAATTACTATTATAATTATTGTTTTTTGTTCAAATGAATTTTTGTGAAAAAACTCTACGAACTTATTCCTCAACCTAATATTATTTTTATAGCTAAAACTTACCCAAACTTTTTCAGCCTTTCATGACTCGAAAAGTTAATCGCCGCGCTGTGAACGGCTTTTCCATCTTGATCAATGATCACTCCTTTGATCTGAAATAATCATTTTCTGAAGCTTTCTCAAAACGCTTCTAGACTTTCTCACCTGTTGAGTACTCAAATCAAGACCAAGAAAGCAGCCTTTTTCTGCCATAAAGGAATTCCTGTAAGCTCACTATTAGCCAGACTATCGATCGATTTAGAAATCATGGAAACATAGATCATTTCTAACGTAATATATAAATTGAAGAGCGCTCTTTTCTATTTTCTTTTTGTTTAAAAGACGCTGATTCTTGATTTAGAAAAGAGCGATTATGAAAGAATTGAGAAAATTAAAGAGATCAGTTGATAGGCTTTATCATATAAGTATAATCATTTAATCGGATAACAGAAAAATTCCAGCACGCAATGCTTTTTTTAAGTGTTCCGAAAAAGCTTTTTGATTTATTACATCTTCGATAATAGCTTATTAAGGCTTTTCACTATTTAAAAGGCACGTTGAAATAAGATAATACAAAGTATTGAACCCATCCATCGTATAGTTATTCGAATATCAAATTCAAATAAAAATCTGTCGCATAATTGACGAATAAAAAAAGGCAAATTGGTAAAATAAAATTTATATACCGTAAGAATTAAAGGAGCAAGCGTTGATTCTTTTCTCACACTCTCGAGCGGAATATTTTGTTTTGAAGATTGTTTAATTTTAAATATTATTTGTGAGTTTTATTTTTTTTAATTAATCTTCAGTTAACTTTTTTTTTCCTAATAATTAATAAAATGTGTAACAAAAAGCTCACCAAAATCACTTAAAAGGGCCGCGTCACCTGCAAACTCAGTGTTAATTTCCACAAAGTCATTTTAAGCTATTTAAAAGAATGCAAACACCGCGCGTCACCCAATCAATGGCTCATTTTCTCTTATTATTCGAAGTTCTATAGTTAAACGAAAAAACGACGAATATACGATTATGCGAAAAAAAATCCGAAAAAATGGAGTACTGGCTTTTCAGACTCTCTTCTCTCAAAAAAAATATTTTTTTTTTAATTTTAAGAAGCGATCAAAAGGTATTGTAGACATATTCCAATAACGAAATTCATTGTTTTTGAGTATTTATGAAAAGAGACATTTTCAAGACATAAAGTGACATTTTAGAATATTCAAAAAGCTCTAGATTAACTGGTAGACGAGAAACAAATGAAGGTAATTATTGCAAGTCTTTTGATAGTAAATAGTATATAAATAGTTCAAATGAATAAATAAATAATTTGAAAATAATTTGTGCTTAAAGCTCTCAAATAACAGCGCTCGACGAGCAATCTTTGTTTAATTATGTTAAATGCATGAAGTCCTTTCTGTTTCTTCCACACTATTTTGGTACTTCAATAATTCACTGTAGAAAAGCGTAACAATATTTCTGAAAATTGACTGAAATAATTCATAATTTTCGAGTTTTTGTCTTACACTTCCTCTATCCTTTCAACACCGAGCATAGCTTCGAAATCGGCATGTATCACGCACAAATCGTATTTTTTAAATGTTCTGTCGTTTTGAAATTTCGGCCATCTCGTCTCATCTTCGTCTTGAATTCGTCTGACGCAGTGTGTTGACAACTTTTTATTGCGTAAGACGAATGCAAGACGAACTGAAAGACGACTCGACTTTTTGAACTATTTGCTTAGTAAGATATAATTATATCCGGCAATAAGTTTATCTTAAAGATGACTCTGAAAATTTTAATTTCCAGTACATCTATGTACTAATTCTTTGAGATGGAGATTTGTAAGAGGTTTTGGACTTTTCTCGAATCTTCGATTTTCAGATTTTTCGGATTTAGCTTATTTTTTATTCAATTTACTCTGATTCTTTTATTTCTTTAAAAATGGGATTTTTTTTGGATTTTCCTCATTTTCGAAAATTTACTTGAAGAAGCTGAAAATGAAAATGAAAAAGCATTTTTAAATTTTAAAAAATAGGATTTTAGTGGAATTTTTATGCTCTTTGTTCATCTATTCGGCTTAAAATGTGCAATTTTCAAATGAAAAAATGTCTAAGCAATCCGATAAGGCGCTTAAGTTGACAAGTCCCCATAAAGTCCGCCAGTAACAACATTTCATATCTAACTTTCAGTGTCTTGTATTCAGCGGAACGTGCTGCCCTTTAGTTCAATCTTCGCATTTTTTAGCGCGCTTTTCGTTTTTCAAATATATTTCATATAACTAAAAAAATAACTAGGTATTTGCTTCATTAACTGATCAACCAATTACCACTCATCAATTAAAGTAGCAATAGCACGAAACTATGCGGCTAAAAAGGAGAAATGTTAATTACAGGGTGGGGAATAAATATAGCGCCGCATTCAAGACGGTGTAATAACTTCAAATCAAAAGATTTTTTTCTGAAAATCAACCAAAATGTTTATTAAACAACAAAAAAATTATAGGATTAACAGTTTTCGAATCTTTCGCTTCGATGACTGCCTGAAGTCTCTTTGAGTAAGAGTCGACGACGACACGGAGGTAGTCAACGTTGACTTTGGCTCCAACAGGAAATACTATATCGAGAAGATTCTTGAAACGGAGATGTTGCCGTGGACCTAATCCCACTTGGCGTTGGCGATTCGACAAGCCAGCTGAACGGAGCGCCGGCTCACAACGCAAATCTCACTAAACAGTGATGCGACGAAGCCAATTTCCCCGATTTTATCACTAAGAATCAATGGCCACGAAAAATTATCCGAGTTTGGGAGCCCTGAAGATCGCTCTGGCAGCTGCAGGGGACAATTTAGACGATGACTACCTCCGTGCAGTTTTGCGGTGTGAGCCGGCGCTCCGTCCTGCTGGTATGTCCAATCCACGGCAATACCTCCGCCTAAAGAATCTTGGAGCCAAACTCAACGTTGACTACCTCCGTGCCGTCGTCGACTCTTACCCGAAGAGACTTCAGGCAGTCACAAAGCAAAAGATTCGAAAACCTTTTAATCCTATAATTTTTGTTGTTGTCTAATAATCATTTTAGTTGATTTTCAGAAAAAAAATCATTCGATTTGAAGCAGTTATTACACCGCCTTGAATTCGGCGCTATATTTATTCCCCACCCTGTGCATTCTTCATTTGGACAAGAAACTCATTGGATTTGTTATTCCAAGGTAAAAAATAGAGCTTATTACTTTGGCTCTTTCAGACTAGATCCACCTATGGAACTTTCATATTATCTGACGATCCCTTTGTTTTGATCTACCTATAATTTCCCCAGCACTGCGCCATATTTCTAATATATTCGCGCCCTTTAGGAAAATGGGAAAAGCATTTTAGGCCAATTTTTAAGGTCTTGAATTCGGCGCTATATTTATTCCCCACCCTGTACTATGTAAGAACATTTTTAAAAAACCTTAATCGGCTTGAAATTTTGCTTGAAATAGTCAGGTTTCTATCGAAGTACAACCTATGAAATATTGACGGAAAATTCCTGAAACCTTTGAGCTTCTTTTTTGTCGTATTTTTAACCGGAATTTGAAAAAAAAATGCTCATTTGTACATTTTTAATTACATTTTTCCCAAAGTTACAAGTGGTTTGAACAACAACTTTAAACATTTTTTCACTATGCTTCCCCCCATTTGCCGTTTTCCGGAAAAACCCCATAAAAGCTAAAAGTAATATAATAGATAACTGGTTGCGTGCCACTTCTCTCTTTCCTGTTTCCGAACTCTGTACTAATCCAGCAGTTCAGCGATAATACCTAAAAATAGTGATTTCCGGTGGTGGCGTCCAGAAATGCACACTGACACACACGCGCACGCTTCACGTCTTCATCATCGGTTTCACACTAATTTGTCACCGCTTTGCTCTTTTCTCTCCTTTCTATGCGTATAAGTGCGCTCCTATTTTTTCTTCTTCTTTCCTTCTTCTCATGTCCTCTTGCTCATCTTTCCGTCTCCCGTGTGTTTTCTTCCACAAATGGGCTCAATCATGCGTTGTCTTTTCTCTTGTTTATCGATTCCATTCCTCCTTCATGTCCCCCCCCCCCCGCCCGCACCCGGTGTGTTTTTCGCGTGTTTTTTCCCCCGTTTTTCACATTCATTTCTCAATTTTCGCCGTGCCTCCCGTAATCTCTCGGCGCTTTCTGTCTCCGTCTAGATCGCAGTTCGTTTCAGACGTTTTTAGAGGTTTTTAGAGGCTCGTTTTTTACGCTTAATGGATGAATTATTCAGTGGTAATTCATGGTGTCGTAGCTAGATGAGACGATAGTAATGCTTCCTTCATTGATATTCGAAGGGAGCTAGCGCCGCCTCCGCCTTCTTTAATTCTTCGTTAGGTACTTTAACTGGATTAATATCGCAAATTGCAATGACAGTGATTTAAAAATGCTTTATTTGGTTCATCGCAGTCACGCAGCGCCACCATCTCTCAGTCCCTCCTACTCTTATTCAATTTCAGTGATGAAATCGTCCAAAAAAAACGTTAAAATTTCATCACTAGATTCAATGCGGGTATTCTGCTCTTGCTTGCAAAGCGTTATTTTCCAATATTTTTTAAAACTCAAAAATTCGAAGTCTTTAGAAAAGCCTTTCGCCTCGTCTTGGTTTGTCCTGCATTCGTCTTACGTCGTCTATTAAAACGCTTGTGTCTATCCCTGCGTCAGACGAATTCTAGACGATGACGAAGACGAGACGAGACGGTCTTATTTCGTCTTTCGTGGAAGCCCTAGCTTCTGTAAATTCTGAAAAAAATACCAGGTGAAGCTACTCTACGTTTTTATGAGAGAAGCAAATTTGAGCAAGCATTCTTAGCGTAACCCTAGGGACTTCCGAACTGCATAAACACGCTGAAATTCGGCTTTCGGCAATTGCGAGCATCAATGGCTCCTGGTTTAATGTCTATTTGGTTTATAATTACAATTAAATGTTGGAAAAAAAGGAAATACGCGAGCAATTATTTGGTTTTTCAAGTAATGACCCGGACTGTTTCAGCCCCTAATAGACTGTCCTTTCTTATGGAAAAAATTGATCGCTTAAAATAAAAGCTATTATTCGCTGAAATTCAGTTTGCAATTCCAAAAATAAAGCTTGAAACGAACCTTTTTCAAAATTAAAAATTGTATATCTTGGTAGCTTTTATGAGCTTAGAGTTTAAGCAAACCGAAAAATTTAGAAAATATACATAGTTTTGAGAAGAACCAGCAAGGCTGTCGGGCAGAAAGCATGCCTCAGTCCGCGCGGATTCTGTGGGGCCGCCTCTTTTTCTGATAAAATACAGTGAGATCTATAGCGTAATTTTTCCGGAATCGCATGTATGATTTAAAATGAAAATTCGTATTAATTTTTAAAATTTTCTTGCATTTAAGCTCAGATAACTACCAAAATCATTGCTGTAATTTACCGTAATCAACAGAAAAGATGCTTGCGAGCTGATAAAAGTGAATATAAATTTGCTCTCCTATTTAGTATAATGATAAATGTATTTTCAGTGGCTATCGCATCCTTACTGGGGTTATGAGCGAAGCGTTCCATTTTTTGCCTTAAATTTCCTATTTTAATGAACACACTAACTAAATCCGTAAGCCATAGACCAGAGCGACTCGATCAAGGTGCTCAATTCTTCAAATTATGAGCCGAAATCTAAATACTGGCTTGTCTCGGATTCCATTTGGGCGAAATTTCTGCCGTCTCGTCTCATCTTCGTCTTCTTCTTCGTCTTGAATTCCTCTGACACAGTGTGTTAACCGCTTTTTTATTGCGTAAAAGAATGCTAGACGAACTGAAAGACGAACGAAGACGAGGCGAAAGGCTTTTCTAAAGACTTTGAATTTTTAAATTTCAAAAAATACTGGAAAATAAAATTTTGCAAGCAAGAACAGAATACCCACATTTAAGAAATTTTGCACGTTTTTTTTGACGATTTCATCACTGAAATTACCATCATTTCTTCGAATCGTATTTTTTAATTTAATGCAAAAGTTAGCCGCGCGCCAGACCAGCAACTTCGGCGCGTGATTCTAATAGAAAACGCTAAACCTCGTGAACCAATTCTACAGCATATCATCAAAAAAAAGTGTGTATCATGAAAAGAAACAAACTTTAATTATGATAGGCTACGTAGTCAAAAATCAAATGATTTGAAATTGACAAAAATACGGAATAACCAACATTTCGCAGTACGATCTGTTATGATTTTAGTTGAAATTAGAGTAAAAGAAATAGGTTTCTAAAACATTCCGGAATGCTCCCGAATATTCTAGAACAACAGCGTAGCTGCGAACTTTCCACCGGTTTATTGTAAAAGAAATAGGCCGAAAGAATTTAAAAAATATTAATTTGTAGCGTTCGATAATCGGAATTATCTAAAAAGCGCAAGAAATATTATGAAGCTTAGCGAAAAGTGAACGCAGTGCAGCCTAAATTGCGTTTTAAATACAAATTTCGTCGGAATCTAGATGAGAAGCGAGCGTTTCGCATCGTCATTTCGCTAGCGCAACGCGAACTGCTTCGCGATATCTCCAAACCTGCGGAAGCTATAATAGAAAGCTTCAAGTTTCAAGACCGTGCGCCTTCAAAACGGACATTCTCTGCAATCCAAAGCCGCCGCCTTTTTTAAGAATTTCTAAGCGCGTGAATTGTAGAATTTCCGAATGGTATCTGAAGTTTTCAGTTTTAAAACGTGAGGTATTCTGCAAAAAATAGATGATTCCAGACGCTGTTCTCCCTTTTTAGTGTCCATATATGAATGATAATCTCATCGAGCACATCAAAAATCCCTCGGGGAGGGGGGGAACAGTCAGAAGAACTTCATCTTTTTTTTATTTTTTATAATGTATAGAAATGCCCAAAATATCTTTTCCATTATTTTTTACTTTTTTACTTTTTTAGTCCAAGTTAGAGAAAAGTGTGAAAGCTTTGGTGCAATGCAATTTCTTTTCCGCGATATATATTATCGCCGTAAAAAAGTTCCGACATTTTTTCGAGCCCGCGAAAATCGGAATTTGAATTTAGAGGCTCCGCCCATTTCATCAGCGCATTTGCTATGCGCGATATATTTGTATCAGAAGAAACGAAAAAAAATAAATAAATGACGCAAATTGATATATTTAAACATTCGAAGAAACGTGTAAAAAAATTCACGATTAATACAATTTTGTTCTTTTAATCCAGTTTAATTCTGAAAATTCAGAAGAAAAAATAAGGAGGCTCTAAATTCAAATCCCGATTTTCGCGGGCTCGAAAAAATGTCGGAACTTTTTTACCGCGATAATATTATCGCCGTAAAAAAGTTCCGACATTTTTTCGAGCCCGCGAACATCGGGATTTGAATTTAGAGGCTCCGCCCATTCATCATCATTTGAGCGCATTTGCTATGCGCGATATATTTGTTGAATTTTTATTTTTTCTTCTGAATTTTCAGAATTAAACTGGATTAAAAGAACGAAATTGTATTAATCGTGAATATTTTTACACGTTTCTTCGAATATTTAAATATATCAATTTGCGTCATTTATTTTTTTTTCGTTTCTTATGATAAAAATATATCGCGCATAGCAAATGCGCTCTGATGAAGAAATGGGCGGAGCCTCTAAATTCAAATCCCGATTTTCGCGGGCTCGAAAAAATGCCGGAACTTTTTTACGGCGATAATATATATTTTTTTTTTCAAAAATGAAAAGTTCAAAAGAATATTTGCAATATTAAAAACCGGAAAAATGACAAGTGAATTGCGTAAGCTTTATGGAGCACCATCTCATTTCCGGAATCCCAAGATGAAAAGATGAAGTTCTGAAGTCACGATAATTATTTTGTATTACGTAGTTGAATTTTTTAATCAAATTTTAATTTTTATAGATAACCGCCAGCGTTCTGTGAAATAAGGCTTCTATTCGGGCGAAATTTCGGCCGTCTCGTCTTCTTCTTCGTCTTGGCAACTTTTTTATAGCGTAAGACGAATGCAAAACGAACTGATGGACGACTTTTTGTCTTCGTCTTTCTTGGAACCCTTATTGTGAAAACGTACCCCACAATTTGTTATTTGTCATAATACCGAAAATTTTTACTATTTCATACGTTGATGAGTGAAATCTTCACAGATAGAGCTTCATTCTCTATCTGTGAAGCGTTAGACAAATTCAAGACGAAGAAGAAGACTGCCGAAATTACGCCCAAATGGAAGCCTTGCTCAGGTGTTCAGGTGTCTGGCAAGCCTGCTATATCTCTATAAAGTGAATCTGAAAAAATGCGAATTTCAGTCGAAACCACGTGAAAGTAGTGTGTCTTCTTTTCAATGAGCAATAGCATCTCTGCTCAAAGATTGTAGAAAGAATTCTTCAAACTACAGAAATTTTGTTTAAAAAGTGAAGATTTCACACTGAAATTTTCAGAGCATTTCAGCTACTGCTATCTCATTTCCACAAACTCATTGCGTGCGGATTGTAAAAGGAAAGAAAACTGTTTTGCGCGACAACTTGCTACTTCGCGGCGCATCAATTTTCCGGTATTAAAACCGCAGCATTCTGTTTCCCACTGCGATTAACCAATTTCACCGCAAGTTACTAAAATCCTTTTAAAACCAAATAATTTTCGCCATTATTATAGCTGACTATAGCGAAATTTCGCCCATCTCGCCTCATCTTCGTCTTGAATTCGTCTGACACAGAGTGCTGACAACTTTTTTATTGCGTAAGACGAACGAAGAAGACTTTTTGTCTTCGTCTTGAAGCATTCTCCCTATGAGCTGCGACACATAAGATGCGACACTTGAACTCTATATACCACAATTTCGGTTTTACGATTTTAAATTTCAATTTGTTATTCAAAACTAGCCAAACACGAGGCGGGTTTTACGAAAAATTTCGGATGCGTTTTCAAAAATTCTAAAAACGATTTGCCCGCCTCCCCCCCCCCGTCCATTCCCTCTTCCTCCCGAAATACAAAATATCAATCCACCCCGTTAAGTTTTTGTGAATGTGGGCAAACATTAAAACATAACATATAATGCAACATGTTCGGGTGCTTCGGTAATACGTCAGCGCACAGAAAAAAGAAGAGAGAATCTTCATTTCGACACGCGTTTTTTTTCTGTCGAAAACCAAACAGTACGTTTCGGTTGGCGGTGTGTGTGATTTTGTTTCTGGTGAACAACCCATTCTTCGACTCGCAGCAGCACACCACACGTGCTTTATTCATCTTTTATTCTCAGTGAATACACATCTGATTACACATTTTCTATTAGTTTTTTTCTAGTTTTTAATTCATTCATTATCCATAATAAATCCGGTGGAAAACCAGCACAATGAAAGATGTTATTTGTGAGGGGATAATAAAAATCAATGAGTGACTGAATGTGTGGAATATAAAAAAAAGAAAAAAAACGTATATAAAACGGAAGAGATTGCGAAAATAAAAAGAAGCGGAGAGAAAAGAGAGGAAGAGAGATAGAGAGAGATGAAGAAGAAGAAATCAAGGAACATTGTGATAAGATAAGTGAAGCGTTCGGTCGGTGGTTCAACATTACGCGCGAGAAGCGAATACCCGTTATGCTATTCTGTGGGTCGTAGCCGAGATGTTCTCTGTAGCCGAAAATGGCTCACGCCGATGTACCCCGGGCGAAATTTCGGCCGTCTCGTATTTCAGTTCGTCTTGAATTCGTCTAACGCAGTGTGTTGACAGCTTTTTTATTGCGTAAGACGAACGAAGACGACTTTTTGTCGTCGTCTTTCCTGGAAGCCTTTGTGCCCTGTTTCTTAATGCAGTACGCACATTTTTCTGCTTCTTTTCGACGCAATTTCGCCCATCTCGCCTCATCTTCGTCTTGAATTCGTCTGACGCAGTGTGTTGACAGCTTTTTTTATTGCGTAAGACAAACGAAGACGACTTTTTGTCTTCATTTTTCCTGGAAGCCTTAGTGCCCTGTTTCTTAATGCAGTACGCACATTTTTCTGCTTCTTTTCGACGCAATTTCGGCCGTCTCGTATTTCAGTTCGTCTTGAATTCGTCTAACGCAGTGTGTTGACAGCTTTTTTATTGCGTAAGACGAACGAAGACGACCTTTTGTCGTCGTCTTTCCTGAAAGCCTTAGTGCCCTGTTTCTTAATGCATTATGCACTTTTTTTTGCTTTTTTTCGACGAAATTTCGATGAAATATTCAAAGAAATTTAGGAAAAGCCCTGAACAATGAACAAGTGAACAGCTATTCAGAAACGGGGCACTTCCGTTGTGACCCCCCCCCCTCTGAAAACACCAGATTTTCGGTTTCCTCTTCTCTAGAAACCTCCCCTGGAAGCATACCAACGCGTAGTAGGTTGAGCGGAATCGCTCGGTTCGACCTGTGGTTTCGAGGTGAAAAGTTCTGAAATTTAAAAAATATTGTGAAAAATACCATTAAATCTCTCTTTTCTATTTGAAGTGTAAAAAACTGGTTTCCGCGCTCAGCAAAACTAATTAAAATTATCATAAAAGCCATGCGATGACTGATTTTTTATTAGTTTAATTATATTTTTATTAAAATTAATTTTCCGGCTCTTGGCAACTGCTGAAACTTGTATTGAAAATGCCAAAATTTCAACGATTTTATCAGACGCCCTCTGGCAAGAATTGCGTTATTTTCAGCTGAAAAAAGTTGAATATCTCATTTTATTTTTAAACTTTTCTAATGGGGTTATTCATGAAAAACCACAATTGCATTTTAATGCAAACAAAATGCATTTTTTGCATTAAAATGCAATTTTCATGAATAACCCCATAAGAATTTGAAGATTTTAGAGAATATTTACCTGCCAGACATTTGCCTGTAGTTTTCAGCTGGAGGTTGAATACATTATGACTTCTGATACATATGATTTTAAAGAAAGCTCTCGCAGCGATTTAACTTTTTTATATTGAAAAAATTGCCTCGGATTTTTTTCTTTTTTTCTTTTTTTTTCCGATTGAAAATTTCCAGTTACATTTGTGTAAATGAGATAGCTAAAACTGAAATTTTCTGAATTTTTTTTGTAAAATCTTTACTCCAAACCTTTTTTACAGTCTCTGCCAAGAGCTATATATCTCAATGAAGTGAACACAGCTTATTTGGCAAGGTTTGTACTGAATTCCTTTTTTTAACATCTACTGCAGTCTAAGTCTGAGACTGAATATCTGAATAGATGAAATGGAATAAGTTGTCCAAGGCTTCCACGAAAGACGAAATGAGACCGTCTCGTCGTCTAGAATTCGTCTGGTACACATATATTTTAATTGACGACGTAAAACGAACGCCAGACGAACTGAAAGACGAACGAAGACGAGACGACCGATCTGTTTCGACTTTCGCGGAAGCCTTAAAGTTGTTAATTCCAAGAATTCAGTTTTTGGAGGGAAGATTTTAAGCAAAAAAATAATAAATTCGACGGATTCTTTTCATGAAACGAAGATAACAACCCCTGCTTTCCCGAATTCAAGCCTCGACTAATATGAAGAGGTGAGCGCCTGAAATTGCCAGACTTCCAGCACTGACCAAAATACAATAAAATTTTATAGCCTTCATTCCAAAGCAGATTGAATACATTATTGCGTTTTCTTAGTGCTCTGTTTTTCGATGTAGTCGGCAAATGGTTTGCACAATTTCTTCTAGAGCTCTGTGGCTTTATCCTAGATGCACTCTGACGAAGTGTTGTTTAGATAAAAATTCTTTTTTTTTTTCTCTGAAATATACTGTTGAGAAGATTTAAAACGATTATTTCTCCGAATTTTTTTTTTAATTTTGGTTCTTTTTCTAGCTTTGGTTTTTCCCTTTCTCCTCGATTTTATGCGATTTTTTCGCGTAAAAAAAAAACTTTCCAATCATTGCTTCTTTCTTGTTAATCATATTAAAAAGGAAAAAAAATTCCCCCCGATGTTAATCGGCTCACCAACGTCTCAACACACCACCTCTTTCCATTGTTCCATCGCCTTTGGCCTAAAAGTGATTCTTTATCTGCTTCGAAAACATGTAGACGTGGCCGCACTCTCCTCTTTTTCTTTTCGCACTTTTTCTTTTCTTCCGGTTATCTTGGCGCCATCACTTATCAGCTTTTTGAATATTTCACAATGTCACGCGCCTTGGTTTTCTCGACTTATTCGTGTTTTTCTCCAGTTTTCTTGTCATTTTATTGATTTTCAATATAATTAAAAAGAAAAAACAAATCAAAAAATATTATTTAAGAATGGCTTTTTAAGAGGTGTGCAACAGAAAGCCACAGGGAGGTATTGGGAATTTTTCGCAAATAAATATTATTCGATAACCAGCGCTATCCGTTAAATTTCTGTTAAAATTAAGACGCTTACGCGCTAAATAAATTCCTCGTTTCGGTATTTTTTAGACTACGAAAACTATAATATTAAGTTCTTGAAGTTCTGAAATCGAAATAAAAAAGAGGAACAAAGGGCGAAACCTGTCTTCTTTTTGTATTATTGAATTCTTGTTTGCTTTTACTTTTAATTAATTCTCAATGACAGCATAGCGGAGAATCTTCCCGGAAAAACGAAACGGGAACCGATACGCGGCAAAAACGAGCGGAGTATAGAGTTGCAGGCTCGCTACGCATGCGGAAGCATTTCAAAACATTTCGATCTATGCTCCGCTCAGTTCGCGCTCTTTGGACACCCGCGACGGGAGAAGCTAACGCGGTAAAAGAGGAAAAATTATCGTAAAAACGACAATTTTCGTCGCTTCTGTAAATAATCGTTTCGAACGAGGCCCTATCTATATGCGGAATTTATAAAATGTTGAGGAAAATTGAGTGGAGGCAAATTCCAAAGTCTCCGCGAACTGCTAGGCTGGAATTTTTGTCACTGAAATAGGCGGTTTCTAGTTAAATGAAAGAAGAATTTTTTAATATAGGAAAAATTGATAAATACGAGAAGAATTCGCTCATTTTGTACTTGAATGATTTTTTGCCTATTTTTCCCAACATTTAGAATAGATTGAACCACTTTCTTTTGTGCTCTGGAATTGATTCTTCTCAAAAATTAAAAAATATTAAATCAACATGCTGCTCCTTAAAGTGGAAATAAAGCGTTTTTATTTCTCATTTCTCCGCCACCTTTTTCCCTCTTTCTTAGAGTTTCACTATTACCAAATCGCAATCGCAATAGAGTGGACTGGAAAGTTCATTAAATTTATAAATCGTTGCGAGACCTGCTATTAAAATGTCGCATGCGCCTTTTCAAATAGTACAGTTACAAATTTTTGAACGCTTTACGTGTAAAACCTTATTTTTTTGCTCAATTGGTACAGCTGTTCACCTCTTTTTTTTAATGTGTCACTTGTCTCGCTGTTTCCTGCTAGTTTTTAGATTCGGACTAAAATTCTTCGCTGCATGGCTGCTGCAAAACTTCTATTTTGACGAAAGAGCTGCGAAATGAAAGCACAGTGCGAAACGGCAGTGCACTATGGTTCCCTCCAATATCTTTTGCCTTTTCGCCGGTGGAAATGGCTGCGTAACACGTTTCATATTTTATTGAATCTAAAGTTTTCATTAAAACCGCATGCGTCGGAAGTAGGATGATATTTCATTCTACGTCATTCACACTGATTTGAACACTTCGCCTCTATATTGTGTAATACCGTACGAGAATATTTAAAAAAGTGAGGGGGGGGGGTGGAAAACCACCAAAAAAGTGGTAACGAGGGAATGAATAGTCGGCGATACCTAAAGAATCCCATAATCCATTATGTTTTTCTCTGAAAATGTTGTTCTTTATTCTAGATTATTAAGATAACCCAAACACGCAATCGAAAGAGCGTAAATTATGGCGAATCGCAGGAAAGAAGCGGTGAAAAAATCGGGTGAAACGTGGTCAGTGACTTACTTTTCTCCTCACTTTTTCCTCCAATTAGTTTCCCCCCCCTCTTTTTTCGCGTTGTCTTTACAGTACAATACCTGCTTTTTATATTGTTTGTTTTGAAAATATTATATTTTTTTCTTATTTCTTGCATTGATTTAAGTCTTTCTGTGTTTAGAAAAGCTTCCTCTATCAATTGCATTGTTCCGGTTTTATATGTTGCATTTGCCTTTAGACAAATTACCGAGCTCTTAAAGGAATTTCTAGCTGTTATCTGAAAATGCTCTCAAGTTTCTGCTCTAAGACACCAAACAGCGCAGCGACCATCGTTTCCTAAATGCGACTATTCCGCCTTTTCCATTTTCCCGCAATCTGTATTCGCAGCACAATTCAAAGACACTTACAATTACTATCTTTAGCCAACTGTTCGTGATGTTGAGAGAACTCAAACATATTTCCTGTGAGTTTTTCCAGTTCCAGTGAGAACTCTTTACATAGTTTCCCCATTTCCGACAAACAGAAATGATGGAGAGATCACTCCTGAAATTCCCATCAAATCTCATGGCAAATCCCGTTCAGTGTGTTTCTCTGCCAATATCTCGCAACCTGCGTCCTCTACACCCGCACGTGCTCCTTTCTATTCTCAATTCTTCGTCAGCTGGCAACCAGCCAAACACATTTATTCATCGTTTGTGTTTATCTCTTCGCCCTCCACTATTCCGGCTACGTTTCATCGTGCTTTTTCTCTCTATTCACGCGCTCATTTTTCCTATTTCCTCATTGAACTTGTTGTTTCTTCGCCCATCACTTTGTTCTTCGTGGCACCTCCCCCGCCGTCCACCCGTTTCCGACATATTTAGACAGTGCAACAGAAGCGAGGGAAGGTGAAAAATGAGGATAGAATTAAAAAACAAACAAGAATGTTAGAGCGCAATAAATGCCTTTCCTAACTTGCCCATCCCAAATTGTATTCTTCTCCTATCCTGACTTGATTACGTCACATTTTCATTCCATCGAAAAGTTTAAAACTTTGAGTCGAAGCCCCGCGTTCTCATCAAAGATGGCGAAAATCGAACTTTTGCGTTTTCAAGTAACCGTATCTCATTGTATAATATTGTGAACAGTTAGAACCCCGTCCCTTTTTCTAGCACAAACTAGCTCGCAAATTTATTTCGCTTTTTTTTATAAATTAATTTCAAAAGGACTCCCTGCTCTCGAATTTAACCATGTTTCCCAGATCTGTGGTTCTCCCAAACCAGTGCCAATCGCGCTTTAGCTACATAAAACTGCTGGCTGGGTTTTCTTTTTCGATCAGAAATATATTTTTAACCTTAAAACATTGAATTACAACCAATACGATAAAAGCTGTCTGAAAATCTGGTGCGTGCTTAAACACGATTGCTCCCATGTCTGAAAGGAAGAGGGTATATGCTCATTGAGTGTCTGTGTATGTGTGTGTGTGTGTGTGCTTCAAACTAAGTGCATTTTGCATTTCATCAAACTAAGTGCATTTTGTTGACCAGATTCATCGTCCGCTCCACTTTATTTATCGTGTCTTCCTGCCGAGTATTTAATATTCGCAACAAGCATCCAAAGCGAAAATGTTTCTCTTGTTGTATACATGTTATCAGCTGATTAATTCCTTTATTGATGATAGTGAAAAGAAGTACGTATGATGCCTGTCTCCGAATGCGCCATCCATTTATTACCGCACTCTTTTTTTTTAATTTTTAAAAATAGATGCAATTCTTTTAACGACGCCTTCCTCTCTGCCTTAAAGAGATTTCATCAAATACTTTGAAATCTAAAGTCGAGATTTATGAAAGCATACATATTCGCGACCTTTCATCTCGAAATGTTGCTTATATATGTGTACTCCTCTCCATATATTGTAATTATTAATAAAATGTTCATTGAATTCGTGTAGTCGAAGTGTGTTTCGCATTCGATTCATGCGTAAAAAACTTCCGTGCATTTTTAGCGAGAAATTCGGAAATTTGAGTCTTTGCCGGGTACGTCACAATGAGCTTTGTTGCTGTCGTCGTCTTCTCTCCGTACGCTGTATTTGGTTATAAATATTAAAAAAAAATCATTTTTGTGAACTTCCCACCTTTAGTATATGATATACGAAGTGCAATCACTTTTGGCCAATTTCTGTGTTGTCGTAAATACGAACATCCTATCGAGACCATTAAATTTCACCGTGCGGTAACGCACGTGTAGTCTGTGTGTCTTCTTTTTCACATTCCTTTTATAGTGGAATTTTATAGAGAGAAAATGAATCTTCTGGGCGTGCGGACTCTAACACTGCCACTTTTCCGATCTCGTTTATCGAAGAAACTGCTGTCTTTACTAATAGTTGTCATTCGGATTCCATCGAAAAAATCGTGTGCGCACACTTCCGTCTAATACGCTGACACTCTCATTCACTTCTTATCATTGCCTCATTCACCGTCATCGTAGTGTCGCATGTGATGGACTAATGAAGACTGTATGTGTTCTGAACCATCGTAAGAATTCTGTTTCAGTCCAGAGTACACCTTGTCTTGGTCCTTGCGAGAGCTTTCAGTTCTTTGATTTTACGATGTTAACAAACATTTTTTCCGCCTCTTCGCATTTATAGTTGCCTGTTTGAGCACATCGTTTGTTCTTTGAAGTAAGGCTTCCATTCTTCTTCTTCTTCGTCTTGAATTCGTCTCACGCAATGTGTTGACAACTTTTTTATAGCGTAAGACGAATGCAAGACGAACGAACACGACTTTTTGCCTTCGTCTTTCGTGGAAACCTTACTTTGAAGAGCACGTTTAACGCTTATTTATTAGAATCTGATTCTCAGTTTCCTTTTGCTCGACTTTCCCGTCTCGTAACAAGACAAAAAACAAGTGACCGTGTGAATCGAGTAGGATTTTTCCAAATATCAAACTGAGAGCAAGGCGTCTGAATCACTATTTATTCAAAATAATCGCAGTTGTAGCGGCCAATGAAAATGTTGGCATAGAAATTCATAAGAAACAATTTTTTCTTAATTCTTTTGGACTTTCTATTATCGCCGTAAAAAAGTTCCGACATTTTTTCGAGCCCGCGAACATCGGGATTTGAATTTAGAGGCTCCGCCCATATATCGCGCATAGCAAATGCGCTGCAACGATGATGAATGGGCGGAGCCTCTAAATTCAAATCCCGACTCGAAAAAATGTCGGAACTTTTTTACGACGATAATAGTTTATCTAATTATTTATCGGTCAGCGTCTCAATATTAATAATTTGTAAACATTCCACTTTTGGAATTATTACGAAATGTGCAAACGCGCATTATTACTTCTTTCCTCCTGGGTGCTGGCGTTCATTTCTGGTTCACGCGCGAAATTGAGTTTAAAGGCGCAAGATTTAAAATGAGCCTCAGTTTAGAAGTTGGAGCGACTCAACTACATGCCACTGGTCTTCCCGTATCTCAGGTTTTTCAGGTTTCAGGCATTTTGCGGCTAAAAAAACAGGATAATCATCGAAACCTTGAGTTGTGGTTTTTTTTTGCTGCAATTTCAAATTTCTTGTTGCTTCCTCATATCGCATATCTTAAAACATGCTCTTCTGTTGTGTGTTTCGTTAAGGCTTCCACAAAAAACGAAATAAGACCGTCTCGTCTTCGTCTTCGTCTTGAATTCGTTTGACACAGAGATAGACACTGTGTTGGTTGGTACACATGTACAACTTTTTTAATTCCTAGGACGAATGCAAGACGAACGAAAACGAGACGAAAAACGACTTTTTGTCTTCGTCTTTTGTGGAAGCCTTACGTTTCGTAAACGCTTTTCAAAATGGTTTTGAAATACAACAAACAGAAATGCCAACTCTAAAAAACATGACATTGGATAAATTTATGAGAAATGCAAGCGTTTTGCCCTTTTTTTTTGGAGCTAATAACCAAAAATTCCTTTTTGACTTATTGAATGAAAATTTAAGCATCAAGAAACTTGGACTTTGAAACTTTTTTCTAATGATTTCTATAACTTTGATTACTAAGAAAATTAACTCTGATTCATTTGGCTTATTTGACTCGTTTGCAAGAATATTTGTGAAATACATTTAGTTTTTTTCTGTAAATCTCTGAATACGTTTAATCAGCGCAAAGAGAATCAATATCAGAAATTCTTCCTGTTATCGGTCAATTATACTGACGCATTAAGAGAATTGGGGAATGAAATCCGCGAAAAATTAATTTTGCATTTTTTTAAAAGTCATTTTTATTGTGCTGGAGCATTTAAATACAAAATTTACTTGGTTCAACGTGAGCTGAGCTGTAAAATTGCTCCGCTTCAATTTTTTAGCCAGCTTTAACAATGGAGGTGAAGTGGATAGGTTTTGAATTTCAAAGTGAATATCTCCTACACCCGTCGCCTAAGTCTTTAGGACCAAGCTTAACTAATATTTATTTACACGATCGGTTCCACATCGAACAGTTTTAGGAATGTAAAGAATGAATGTATCGAGAGTGAATGTAAGAAACATTAAAAGTTAGTGTCGTTGACCGGGAGATAAGGTTAGAGATAAGGACCGGGACGAGCTGGACGCGCCTGGTGAAAAACTGAAGCGGAGACTCGAGTTTATTTGCTAGTAAGGCATTCGATGGGTCAAATAGTTTGCGGCTGTATTCTATTACAAGACGAACATCCACGTTATGAAGCAGGAATAGGAGCCTTGTTGAATCTGATGGCTTACAAGCTTTTTGACTTATACCGATGGCTCCTAAGTCTCTTAAAAACAATTTTTTTTGCGCACATTAACTAAATTCATAACCCCATAAATGTGCTCGCGAAAAATTATGTCATTTGCAATATTATAGCGCTCACGCTGACGATTTCTGCTCACCCCTTTCAGTATAATTTCGCGAAACTCTTAGATAACCGGACTGAATTCTTTGAGAATTCCATTCATATCCGATTGTTCTGCGGCAACGCGTTTCTTCCGATAGTTAAAAGCAAGAGAATTGTTCTCGCATTGTTTTTCACCGGACGTTGATGCCTTTTATTGTTTTTTCTTATCTCTTCCTTTGTTACCGACCGACCCGAGTTTATCTAGAATTCCGTCACTTTTCAGAATCGTCGTCCCCCGACGACGCCACTAATTTCCTAATTTGTGTCGTGTTGGTGTCATTTATTTTGAAACGATTGTGCTCCCATTGTTCCTCCCTTCTCTAGCAATGAAATGAAATGATGGTGGTTAGTAGTGCATTGCACACCAAGGGTCCAACGTGATTTATTACCCCGCTTTTTTCAAAGGCGTTCTTTTCATTTTAGGAGAAGCTAGCCGTAGTCATGCAGCCAGCTGACTCGCGGCGGCCTCTTTCCTACTCTTGGCAGTTTTCTAAATTTAATTTGTGCTTCAGTGCTATTCATTCATCACCTGTCAACACTTGTCATCCTGTGTGCATTGTTGCTTTGCTAACTTGTTTATATCACATATCTGAAGTATTTCTGAGATTTCGACAATTTTCCTTCTCGTCTTCGTTCGTCTTACGTCGTCTATTAAAATGCATGTGTACCAACACAATGTCTATCTCTGTGTCAGACGAATTCTAGACGCTGACGAAGATGAGACGGTTTTATTTCGTCTTTCGTGGAAGCCTTGGTTCGAATATAGTTTTTTTCGCATCTATTTATCCTAGCACCAAAGTTCCTTAAATTACCCTACAACCAAACCTAAGGCTTCCACGAAAGACGAAATAAGACCGTCTCGTCTCGTGTTCGTCATCGTTTAGAATTCGTCTGACGCAGAGATAAACTTTGTGTTGGTACACATGTATTTTAATAGACGACGTTAGACGAACAAAGACGAGACGGAAGGATTCTACGAAAGACGACCGATTTGTATCGCCTTTCTTGGAAGCCTTAGCCAAACCTGATTATTCTTCTCTGTATTCTTGTTTTTTTTTCTTCTAGTTATTATTACCTTATTAATATTTTCACAAAGCCTATTCAAAATGGACGAGGGAAAAAAAGAGGAAGAAGCGCCAATGCGGCGGTCCAATTACTTTTCTGTGTCTGCGTTTCACCCCCCCCCCCCCCCCTCCCTCTTTTCACTCTTTTTACGCACTATCCTCTCGTTCCTCGGCGCTCATTGAATCTCGCCCCCCTATTCCTAGTCTCTTTAAAATGGATTTCATAGTTTTTGACGTTTATGACTATCTGGGTGGCGTTCAATATATTTAATCGTTCTTTTTCTCTCTTTTTTTAAAACATGTTTTTGTTGTTTTGTGTCCGGTTTTCATTTTTTTATGTGTGTTTCCCCCCCCCCTTTTTTTCTCTTAATGCCTAGTGTCTTTTCAATCTCAAGTTTTGCTGCTGCTACTAGTCACTCAAAAAAGCGCAAAAAACACCATTGGGAATTCAGTCCAGAGCTTTTTTTGTCGTGCTCTTTTTCTGCGACCTTTCACATTTTTAAGCATTCCGAATCAGACATTTTTCAGAAAAATAGGACGACGACGAATTGAGAAAGGAGCCCATTCAAAAATCAATAAACGAAGGAAACTAACAAGTTTTAACTTTGTCGCCGCATCTTCTGCTGGTTTCACCTACTCATCCCCAAAGAACGCATGTTCTATGCTAGAATTGCGTCGAAATTCTTCACCTTCTACTCACGTGCCCCCTTCTGCTCCTCAGACAATCCGTTCAAATTTCTCGAGAGGTAAGGTTTTCTGATTCTTTTTATAACGTCTTCTGTCTCTCTTCCCCACTTTACGGCTTCAACTCTTGACTCGCTTGATCGAAGAAAGTCGGTCGTCATAATTTGGAATTTTGCAATCGTGAATTGCTTGAAAGTTGCTTTAAGATTAGTCAGTTTGAGTTTGTCAGCTTTTTTGATAATTGAAGTTGCTTATTGGCGTTCTTCTGATTAGTCCGATTATTTTTTTTAGTTTTCACATGGTTATGAGAAATTTCATCTTAATCATGTCCGTGTTTTGTAGGTAAATCGGCCGGAAAAACACGTTTTTTTGTAAAAAATTTTTTAATCCATTAAGATTTACTTTGAAAATACTATGAACGTGTCCCTACTTTTATTTTTTTTTCATTCCTCATCGGTTACAATTTTGCTTATGAAGCAGCTCGCTCTAAAATAATATTTATTTCAAAGAATGGTTTTTTTTTATTTTTTGCGTTTTAATATTATTGAATCGATTTTGTAAGCTTTCGATCTTATTTTTGTATCTTTAAAACAAAAGTCGGATTGAAATCACATTTAAAATTCTTGCGTTGCAAAAAGATTGAAGTATTCAATACGTGCCGATAGCGATGTTGGAATTGAAACGGTTCTCTTTGTATTATTCCGGAAAACTGTATTTTTGATTGTTTCCGACCTCCATTTCCCCATCACTGAGAGAGCACTGGCAAAGAGGGAGAGGAAGAGTGTGAAGCGAGGTGTATTATAAAGGCGCAAGCACCCCGCCCCCCCCCCCACCGAATGTGTCATTCATTCATTCATTTGCCCGTGTTTCCAGGTGACGACCTCCATCATCTTCATAATCACGAAGCCGCCAGTGGGTCAACTTGTTGCGGAGGCATGACTGGTAAGTTTTTTCTAGTAATGATTTTCTTTATTTAAAAAAAACTAGCGAACGGTTTATAGGAATATAATGAAATTAAAAAATATATTCAGAGAAGCCCCGAGAGTAATACACTCCCTCTTAACACGAATAATGAATGAATAAATTATAGTTTTTTGAAAAAATTGTTACGTAAATGTTCTTAAATTTTTCAGTCCACAGTATAGTCTTATAAAGATTTATCTAACTGACTCCTTGTTCCAGTTTTCACGGGCGTTAATGCTGCCAAGTCACCAAGCGAACCGGTGGGATCTGCGAGCCCGACTGTTTGGAGGAAAACGTCTCATCCTCCATTGCACTTTAACAATAATGAGACTCGAAATCGTAATCTTCAGATGCAGCTAAAGAATCGAGGAACCAAAGATGACTGGGGAGCATCTTTACGATATGATATAGAAGAACCGGTTAGTTGGTCTTTTTTAAAAACGTGGAGTGTAGAGATGACGTTATTATTCACGTTATCCTGCCATGGTGGTTTTTCCTAAATTTCTTTCTGCCAGTCAGCTGTTATGAAGTTTTGAAGAAAAGTGGAGGTTTCGCCATGAAAAGGTGCTCTTTTCCCTAAAAATATGTTTACCCGATTTCTTTTCGAATGTAATGTTCTCTTGAACGTGTATTGCCTCTACTCTCCTCACCATTCATCATCCTTATTTCACTCTTGCTGCTTTTTCTCTCGACTATAATGAGAAAAAAGGGAAATTAATGAAGAATACGATTACGTTCCGCTGACGCACACCTGCTTCCTATCAGTCAAAACTGTTGGTTAAATGCCCACCATTTCAGACTTCCTCCGGTGTTACCGAATTGCTTCCCGACGTTCCAATCGTTCGAAAGTTGAGCAGACCGCTTGTGAAAATAAATGATCTTGACGACACCATCTCAATCGCGTCGGCGGATTCAGATCGGACTGTAATATCGCCGATGGTTCCAATGTCTATATTTGATAAATTTCTATGTCTAACTAACAATCTCAGTGCATTGGTCAGCTGTATCATAGCAGAAGCAAAAACGAACACAGATGCCGAAGAGTGGGTTTCATACTGTATCAAATTTGTAGCGAAATTATCAGAACAAAATTTTTGACAATTTTCGAGGTCTGTAATTCTAAAAAGACGTTTTTATTATTTTCAGCTATTCTGTATTCTTTTACGATGAAGATAATAAGCAAATTATCTTGTTTAATAATGAGACAATGCTAATGACGGGGAAGAAATTCGATATTGGTTATGGAATAGTCGGAAAAGTTGCTGCAACGATGCGAACTATGAACATTCGAGACGTGTCCAGATGCCCGTTTTTCAACCCGGAAATTGACGAGCAATTCGGCATAAAAGCGCAAAACTTGATTGCATTTCCGCTCATCGACAGTTCATGTGAGTTTTGTAATATTATCTCAGTTCTTTCATCTTTTTTAATTTGAAGGCTTTTTACTTTTAAACTAAGGCTCTCACGAAAGAAGAAGCAAATCGATCGTCTTTCAGTTCGTCTTGCATTCGTCTCACGCAAAAAAAGTTAACACAATGTCTATCTCTACGTCAAACGAATTTAAGACGAAGGCAAGATGAGACGGTCTTATTTCGTCTTTCGTGACTGCCTTATTTTAAACAACCTGAAAGCCTAGTTGGATATGACTCTGACGCATATCATCTTTCCATTAATACCACCATCACACACTAACTCACTTACACTCACATACGCTCACTTTCTTTTTCCATTTTCTCCAATCGTCTTGTTACGTAAATATCAACAGAAAATAATAAAATAACCATTGCCAGGAAAAATTCAGGATAGTTATAAAAAAAGCGATAAGAAGGACAACTCGCCATATCTGAAATTTTGAAAGAACTCGAGTTCACTCGAATTTACCTATAGATGCTTAAAATTTCTGAAAACTGAAATATCTGTATGTCTTTTTGTGATTTTTCTAGATTTATTTTAAGTTATTTCTTATTTGTAATGATACGTCCGGAATATTCGCTGCGCATTCAGCAGAAAAAAAAGCAAATTTTATGCGATAGGCTGATACAGGAGCTAAGGCTTCCACTTCGTCTTCGTCTTGAATTTGTCTTACGCAGAGGTAGAAATTTTAGTTGTACACAACATTTTTATTGCGTAAGACGAACTGATAGACGACTTTTTGTTTTCGTCTTTAGTGGAGACTTTAATAGCGGCAGCTTTTCAGATCTAAAAACCCTGAAAAAAGCAATTGATCCATTGTATTCGCTTTCACATATTTCATAATAACTAGAAAAAAAAATTATGAATTCAACGTCCAGAAACGTTCGTTGTGGATCGTCACGTGGTATCCGCTCGCGAAAATATGGACCGGGTGTGAAAAGTAGGCCAAAAAGGTCAATGTATGGAAATGTTAATTTCACTATTCGCTTCGATACATTTTCAATACCCTTTTGACGCACGGAACGTGTTTTTTGCGATCATATATCACCGAGTTCTATTATTCCTCTTATGACTGAAGGTACGGTAATTTACATTCCGAATTTGCGTCTCGATGACCTACTCATTTGGTGTTTCCTCCAATATTCGAAATTTGAATGTTCCGTAACGTTGTTCATCGAATGCCTAAAAGCATGGCTGTATTTTCATCATGAGTGAGAGGCGATTCTCGTTTTGGCAGGTGTTTTTTGTTTATTCCACCGGAAGTTTTTCAATCATAATCGAACAAAAAGATATTTAGAAGAAAATGGTAATCAAGTTTTTTTGAAATTCGAATATCTTCTTTTGTTAATGATTATAGAACACCCAAACCATAAGAGTGCCTTCGAATTTGTTTCAGAAAGACTAAAAGAGATACTTTTTAAGAAAAATTGATATTTGCGAAAAAAAAAACTAAAATCAAGATTTCATCAAGATTTAAATGATCAGAACACAATATTTAGGTTCCTTGATTGGTATCATCGTTTTATACAATAAGGTGAACGGATTTTCGCGTCAAGACGAGAAATACATCAAGCGGTTTTCGTATTTTGTTGCCAACAGCATTGCACATGTAAGTTTATTCAAAAAGAAGTGTAATAAGCCTTGTTTCGTGTTAACTATAAAATACTGTTCATAAATGCATAGCTAGCTAGCACTCACGCAACTCTAAATCACATCTTATTATTAGCTTCATAGTTCCGTTATCCGAAGAATCGGTGCGATCTTTTGACCCGTTGTGAAAGCCATTATCTCCTCAATATTTGGATACAACCTTGTAATACTCGTTTTGCTTGGTTTATTTCGTTCTATAGTTTATCCAAAATTCGTTTTTGTATGCTTGTTTGATCACCTGGTGTAGAACATGTTTCCGGTAGCAAATCTCGATATTTCATATTTGTAGGCAATCCTGGCTAAGCAAATCGAAGAAGTTCGCACGCGGATTCACATGGTAGAAGAATTCAAGATTCAAGGCGAAGATGCAGTGGTACGTTGAATTGATTAACCTTATTAAATGATAATATGTGACATTAAACTATGGCTCATAAACCTTATTTCAGATAGAAGAAGTAGACATAATGCGATTAGTCAATGACCCTCTTCGAGATTGGCGGTACTTTAGTCAAAACTTTGCTGACTTCTCGTTTCCCCCCAGATCAGTTGGAGAGAATCATTTTCATCGAGCCTCGATGATGTTCTTCGAAGATCTTGGGTTTTCTATGCTCTACAAATTGAACAAACGGAAGCTCTCCTACTTGGTTCTTCGTGTCTCTGCTGGGTACCGTCCAGTGCCTTATCACAATTGGTCTCATGCATTCGCTGTGACTCATTTCTGTTGGCTGACACTTCGAACTGACGCAATCAGGCGGGCGCTGAGTGATATGGAGCGACTGTCGTTGCTCATCGCTTGTCTCTGTCACGATATCGACCATCGCGGGACCACGAATTCATTCCAAATGCAGTCACTTCAGAAGACGCCGCTTTCCGTCTTATACAGTACCGAGGGCAGTGTTCTCGAGAGACATCACTTTGCACAAACCATAAAATTGCTTCAAAAGGAGGAGTGCTCCATATTGGAGAACTTATCAGCAGCTGACTTCCGAACAATTGTGAACACGATACGTGAAGTCATTCTCGCCACAGACATATCAGCTCATCTCAGAAAGCATGAACGTATCAAGAAAATGATTGCTGAAGGGTACAATCCAATGTCTTTCGACCATCGATATTTACTCATGTGTCTTGTCATGACTGCTTCAGATCTTTCTGATCAGGCGAAAAATTTTCACAACGCTAAGGGCATAGCCCAAAACATCTACTTGGAATTTTTCGCTCAAGGAGATCTTGAACTACAATTAGGAGTAAAGCCTCTTGAAATGATGGATCGAACGAATGCCTATGTTCCAACTGTTCAAATCGACTTCCTCGTCAAAATCGGCGTCCCTGTTTTCCAGTAAGCTACAAATAGCGAATTTTCAGTGTTTATTTTGATGGACGATTGTTTTTCAGACTTCTGGCCAGTGTCATTCCCGAGGGAAGGATGACAGCCGAAGCGATTGAAGCCAATCACATGTGTTGGGTGGCTCTCGATGAAGAGGTCCGTAACAATTCTGCGGCAACGAACGAATTGGAGTATCTCCGTGACGATAATCTAGAGCGAAGGGTTGGCTTATAGTTTTTATTGATTCCCTCTAGTTGTTACATTTCCAGATATACGAGAGAATTCGGAAGCATGATCCTAGAGCAGCAGAAATTGCGTCGAAGCGATTCGAACCTGTATACGCCAATGGTACTGTTCCACAAACACAGGATATTCTTGATCACAGATTCGATGGATACGACAAAAAATATCAGATTGGATGTAATGGAGCTCAGAATCAAATCAATGGCAAACAGCAGCAAATTCGATCTTTGCAAAAATCGAAATCAAAGGTTTATAGGAAATAACTACCAATTTTCAAATGTCATTCTTTTCAGACTTCTGAAGACGTTGCACTATTAAAGCCCATAGATAACTGCGATAGTAGCTCACCACGTCGAGGATCTCGCACTCCACGCCGTCTGTGGAGAAGGGCAAGGCAGCTGATTTCTTCAATGTCTTCATCGTGTGCCTCTTGCTCTCCACTTCCTTCACGTCGTCATGTCAGTGAAGATTCCGAATCGGGTTGATTGATTCAAAACAAATCATTGCATACAGTTGTTTCTATTCGAATAATCTCCTTGTCTCTTCTTTTCATCATATTTTCACCCATATCATATTCCTTCTTGCATCAGCAATTCGCAATATTCTCTTCCTGTAATTTTCATGTAATTCCTTGTTTTCTGTCTGCCCAAAGTGGTCACCACGTAACACACTTATACCATCAACATCATTCGTTTTTCTCTTTGTTGTCTTGTCTGTACCATCCTTCGTTTAACCTAAGTTATAGTGCATATGGGTAGTTTTCCTCTGAATTCCCTGTCCCCACCCCCCACTGATTGAGAAGTATCGACGATACGCTTGTTTCACCCTGTACCTTTCTCCCATATTTCTGTCAACATTCCTTGTTTCATCCCCCCAAAAAATTACCAACGATCAGATGATTGTTTTTCGAAGAAAAACACACCAAAAAGTCGAAATCAAATCGCTTTACCTCGATTTCATATTTTGCGTCATGTCACATTAGCAAATTCTAAATAACAAGCAGAAAGAGAATGAACATTTTAATTTTATTGGTTTTCCTGAAGAGCTCTTGCTTACAACATACCAGCGGAAAGTTCGCGGCTACGCCGCGACTTCCACTGGCTTCCACTGGCTTTCGTTTAGAAATATTTGTAGTCGTTCTGTTTTTCTCTTATTAGTAAAACAATTTATTAGCAGAACGTCAAAAACCAAATAAAATTTACATCCCGTCCCGTATCCCAACTACCCTGCGACTTCCTAAATATATGGTTTCGAAGCGCTCGGGTGGTCATGACTCCATCCCGAATATCAAAGTAAAAGACCCACGATCTTTTGAGTTATTCAATGAAACGTCTTGGACAGAGTTACAGACAGACAGAACTATTCGCTTAATAATAAGTAGATAGTGACGTTCCAAAAACGTTGAAAAACAATGTCCATAAAAATTGTAGTTTTAAAGATATCAAGCTGATTTTTTGCATGTGATATACGGACATGTCAATTGATATATCAGCAAAATTTTGGCTTTTTTTATCGATTTTAAGACAGTTTTGTAGATTTAGAGTGTACGGTTCTACAGTATCCCTAGTACCCTGCGACCTCCTAGATATATGGTTTCGAAGCGCTCGGGTGGTCATGACTCCATCCCGAATATCAAAGTAAAAGACCCACGATCTTTTGAGTTATTCAATGAAACGTCTTGGACAGAGTCACATACAGACAGAACTATTCGCTTAATAATAAGTAGATAGTGATGTTCCAAAAACGTTGGAAAACAATGTCCATAAAAATTGTAGTTTTAAAGATATCAAGCTGATTTTTTGCATGTGATATACGGACATGTCAATTGATATATCAGCAAAATTTTGGCTTTTTTTATCGATTTTAAGACAGTTTTGTAGATTTAGAGTGTACGGTTCTACAGTATCCCTAGTACCCTGCGACTTCCTAGATATATGGTTTCGAAGCGCTCGGGTGGTCATGACTCTATCCCGAATATCAAAGTAAAAGACCCACGATCTTTTGAGTTATTCAATGAAACGTCTTGGACAGAGTCACATACAGACAGAACTATTCGCTTAATAATAAGTAGATATTCGAGCTGTAGAAGCATGGTGTGGGTGGGGGATCCGGTTAAGTGGCTTTAATTACAGTGTGAAGCGAGATCGTGAGATATGAAGCAATGGAAAGGCGAACGGTGATCTAATAGAGGCATGTCTTTTTCATAATTTCGAAGAACTGCTGTTCATTGATCCCAATTTTGTTGTCTCCGCCGGCTTCGCGGATCATCTCTTCGAATTCTGCTTCAGACAACGTTTCCCCGAGCTCCTTGGCAACCTGAAATGAGTGTTTTCAAAATTACATATGTGTTGGGTTCCCCCCCCCCCTAAGTTTCAAACTGCAATACGTTATTTCACCTGGAAATAAGTGATCGTTACACACCACTAATCATTATCAGCTCGCTATACAGGGTGGGGAATAAATATAGCGCCGCATTCCAGACGGTGTAATATCTTCAAATTAAAAAATGTTTTTTTTTCTGAAAATCAACTAAAATGATTATTAAACTACAAAAAAATCATAGGATTAACAGTTTTCGAATTTTTCGCTTTGATGACTGCCTGAAGTCTCTTTGAGTAAGAGTCGACGACGGCACGGAAGTAGCCAACGTTGACTTTGGCTCCAACAGGGAATACTATATCGAGAAGATTCTTGAAACGAAGGTGTTGCAGTGGACCTGCGCTCGAAGTTGGCCATTGATCCTTAGTGATAAAATCGGAGAAATTGGCTCCGCACTAGTGTGTCGTGTCGATTTTGGAATTGATCGATTGAATCGAATTAAATCGACAATTTTTGAATCGATTCAATCGATTCAACATGATTCGAATCGCGATTGAATCAAATCGATTCGAATCGAATCAATTCGATTCAGTTCGATTCGATTCGATTAAATCGAATCAACAAAAATAATGCAAAAATAAAGAAAATGCGCTCTACCGATCAATGCCTTCGGCGGCGGTTTACAATCGTATTTTTTAACTGTTTTTTAGTAAATTGCATTTTTCAAAGGAAAATACGATTTCAAACCGCCGCCGAAGGCATTGATCGGTAGAGCGCATTTGCACTATTTTTGTTGATTCGATTTTATCAAATCGAATCGCACTAAATCGATTCAAAATCGAATCGATTCAAGTCGATTCATTCGCGAAATCGAATCGATTCAAATCGATTTGCCCGTTCAACAAATCGAATCAAAATTGATCGATTTTTGAATCGACACGACACACTACTCCGCACCACTGCCGAGAGTTTCGCGGTGTGAGCCGGCGCTCCGTCCTGCTGGTATGTCCAATCGCCACTCACGAAGTGGGATTTGCCTCTAGACCTCCACTTTAAGAATCTTCTCGATATAGTATTCCCTGTTGACTTTGGCTTCAACATCAACAAAAACCAGTGGCGTCTTACCATCAGAGGACAGCGGCCGGGTGAGACCTTTTATTTAGGAATTTTCCTCTTTTGCAGGCAGTTTCATAATCGACAGCTAAAATCTTGTTGTTTTGGCCGTTCTTATTCGCTTCGTGAACAATGAACAACGGGTGCCCTTCTGTTTGCCTCGTAGAAGAGCTCTGGCTTTCTTCAATCGTAACGCTTTGTTGCGGTCAGTGAGGATGGCGTCATTCTGAATTCCATAAGGGACCATATGAAGCTTTTCCGGACAATGAGTCTTATCGGTTTTGGGCTCATCGCAAGCTCCGCTGACTTCTTTCTCATGCTTCTCTCCGGGTTCCTCCAAATTCGCTTTATCGGCTTTGACGACATCAGGAGTCGTGACAGACGCCGGACGACCGCTTCTCCTCTAGTCCTTCAAAGTTCTTAGCTTTCTGAACCGAATTAAAGTTCGATTCACGCCTAGCTCTCCGAAGAAGTCATCCCCTTCTTTGCACATTCCACAATGGCAGACCGGAATGGAGAAGGAGCCACCATTACCTTCAAAGTTAATATAATTAGCTAAAACATTCAGAAATAGCTAAACACAAAATACTGAATCAAAAAAAGAATACTGTGTGCCACAAAAAAACCGTTCTGCAGGCGCCAGAGCTTTCGCAAAATTGCGGCGCTTTATCTATTCCCCACCCTGTATATTGGCAGACGTCTCTCTGTCCAGGAGTTCGAGATTTAAATAAAACCTTAAATTCTTCTCCACTACGCAACAGTATGAAAGGTTAATAAAAGCCTGAAATTGGTAGAAGTTCTTCAGATATTTTAAATGTATTAATAGTACCCGCAGACCTTACGCGCTTATGCGACTAACCATTTTTAAATTTTCCACTGTGATGCTTCCTTTGCTATCCGGATCGAATAGCCTGAAAGCAGACCTCATTTCAGCAGTCACTTTATCTTCAGTCGCATCATCTTCATCCTGTGATTGCAGTGCGTTCCATAGCTCTTCGACGTCCATATAGTCCTTTTCTGCAAACGTAAATTTAGAGAGAGAGAAGTGCACAAAGTTCATCATACCTCCATGCCAGCCTATCAACTTGCTTCTGCCATCCTTAATTTTTCTAGTCATCTCTTGAACAGTCGAGTTTCTGGGATCGTAGCCAAGCGCTCGGAGCACTAACTTCAGTTGGGAGAGTTTCAGCAAATTGGGTGTTTGCTCGGTGCTCATGGTGGCAAATGTGACTTCTATCTCTTCGCGAGTTACGGGAGTTGAAGGAGTTGGAGCCATCTGATTTTAAAAAAATCTGAATATTGGATAAAATCGAGATAAGTTTGCTTTATTAACAAATATGAGTAAACTTACGGAGATAAAGTGCTGGCCAAAAAGGCATTGATAATCCGTTTTTTCGAGATTACTTGGCTCACAGGTGAAGTGCGGTCATGAATTTTTTTTTCATTTTTCATTTTTTGTCGAAATCAAAGTTTCAGTTAACGTGATTTACCTTCAAAAACATGCAAAAAAAATTCATGACCGCACTTCACCTGTGAGCCAAGTAATCTCGAAAAAACTGATTATTAATGCCTTTTTGGCCAGCACTGTATTAATGAAATAAAATTCGTTTTAATTTTGCTTACGCTTTATTTAGCGTAAATTGGGGTTTAATGGTTTAAGGTAATATATGAGACGGTGAAGACCAGCAAATGAAAGGAAAGACAATACGGGGCAGTTACTATGAAATATATTTATTTCTGCGGCTGAATATTATAAAAGATGGTTGGGGTTTTGATCGTTGAAAAGAAGGGAAAGTTGGATGAGTGAGGAAAGTAGGATTTATTAATTACATACTTTCCATTTTCGTATTCAAACTTCTCCACTACTTCTAGTTTGGAAACTTCTGAAAAATATGTTCAAAAATTAAAGTAAGGCACTAAGAAAAACTAACTTAAATGATGCTCGAAATTCTTAATGCTTGCTTCGTTACGCCGAGTGCACGCAACTATAGCAGCCTGCGAGTGACAGAGCAATAGACGTAGAACATTGCAGAGAGAGGCGAGAAGTGCAGTGTCGTAAACGACATCTGAAAAGGAAGCGAAGAGACATTGGAAAATATGGAGAGCGAAATGAGGGAATTTTCAAAGCCTTTTGGCTATTGATTATACTTTAAATATAAAAAAAAAGAAAGGAAATACTAGCCTGCAGCAATAATAAGATCTGCCGGCTCATTCCACTCGGCGAAGTTGAAATTACACCAATCTAGACAACGTACTGTTGCTTGACTTTTTGATGTATTTCCTGCAATATTGGAATTGCAATCTTTTTATTTTAATTCCTCACCTTCATTATCACTGATAAGACCGTTTTTGAAAGCATTTTCTTTCAGCAAATCTAGAACATTGTCATCGTAATCGGTCAGAACCACTTGGCAATTGTTCCCCTTCGCTATAGAAATACCACTGACTCCACATCCAGACCCAAGTTCAATGATTTTCTTGCAGTCTCTTGAAGGTACTAATCGGAACAAGTTGGCAAGATCGCAAGAAGCTTGCCACACTGATAGTCCTGTTGTTCCCATGGAAAGTTGATTGACAGATTCGGAGAATTTCACCAAAACATCGTTGCCATCATCTGTTAGATAGAGCTGCAAACCAATTTTTATATATTGGGTTGAGGAATAAGTTCGTAGAGTTTTTTTTCACAAAGATTTATTTGAACATGATTTTCTTTTGATCACAGTTCATTTTTTCGGCCAATTCACGACTTGTTTGGCGACCATCTTCGTCTAATTCTGCAGGTCGTCCGCTTCGAGGCGTGTCTTCAAGATTAAATTCGCCATTTTTAAAACTCTACGAACTTATTCCTTAACACAATATTTCGACTGTCTTAAGTTATAAATATAGAAATAAAAAACGCACTCTGTCTACAAATTTTCCTTGTTGCATTCCCATCAGAACACCAAGACGATCAAAAATTGAATCTGGAATCATTATTTCATGATTTTCGAGCTCAGAAATCAATGTCTTGATTGCGTTGATTTGAAATTGATATCGAATATTATGTGAAGTGACGATGTCGCAGTTGAATACCTTTAAACTTTATTGTCGCCACTCAACGGCTTAAACAAAACGGAATTACACTATTTGATAGATATTGCGCATACTCTGGATTTTCTCCACATTTCTTTACGATTTCAGTCATCAGTTCGTTTGGAATTTTTGAGGCACTGCAAAAGTGTCTCTTGTATTGTAGCTCAATTGTTGCGAAGCGGTCCGTCTCTTTCGGTTCTTCGTTTTCGAGACATTTGTTGGAAGTTTCGAGTTCGAGTGCGGACTGAATAAGCGGTGTCAGGAGGAAGATATTCTGGCCTGGCGTGTGGGATCCCATAGTGCTCGGCTTGCACGATTCGTTGCTCGGCACGGTAAATGAGCTTACTGATCACGATTGGATCCGACTCCTGAATAATTCATTTAATTTTTTAAATATAATTCACTATTTGCACATACCTTTTTGTTTTCTCTGAACGATTGACGAGCTTCAGTTATTATTTCTTGTCGTTCAATCGCCGTGTTCCCTTCTTCCTTGGCTTTCCAGTTTTTCGCTAATTTCAGTATTTGTCTATAAAGTTGAATGACGCGTGTGCGTTGCGGCACTGTATTCATCAATCTTGGCCGGTTTCTTTAAATATTCTGAAACCCAATGAGATTTCACAAATTTCCAAAAGAAAAATGCGCTTGAAAATGGGCGCAACGTAAATTTATAGTAAATTCGCGAGAGTACGACGATTCAGAGCCGACTATTGGATAGATTAAAAGTCATTATCAATATTAAATTATAGAAGCAAATGATTAGAATATAAATTGACAGAAAAGATAATGTAAAAGTATATTTAATATCTTAAGCGAAAGAGCCCAACGCCCTAAATTCCATAAAATAATGCAAATTAGCTCTACGGGACATGAGGCCTCCATGTTTTCTTTTTAATATGAGGCGAAATCCACGAGAGCTCAAAACCATTTACCCGTTTTGAACGCCATAATTAGGAATAGTTTGTGGGAAACGAAAATTTAGGCAACCCCCTAAAAACTATGTTTTCTTTCCTATTTTTTTATTTTCTAAAACTATTCCTGTTTTCTTATTTTCTCGATATTTGGCAATTCCCTTCTCGCCTTGCTGAAAATATGCAAAAACTTATATTGAAAAAATGCTATTTTGAGCCGTTTTTTTCTTTTTATTTCCTCAATCTCTAGACACACTGCTCCGCAACACTCAGAATACTGCTATACTTTCAACTAAGACAGGAGCTGACTCGCTCTTACTGGACAGATTTTTCTTTTAAATTTTTAAAGAGTTTTAAGAATTTTATAATGTAAAGCGAACTGCAGTTTTAGTTTTCCCAGCAGTTCTTTTGTTGGATTCTCTGGAAAAGACGCTCCTTCGTGAAAAGACAGAAATGCGTCAAAGCCTTGCTGGCCCATTTCGTCATGACGTCTTTCCGATAAAGTGTTTCGTGGTTTCTTTCACGTTCTCTACGATTTCTGTTCATCTTTTCTAAAAATTTAATTTCCGAGTTTTCAAACTTTCACATATCTTAATATTAAAGTTTTACGTTTCATTTTCCTCACCAATACATTGCCTTTGACCTTTAAGCTACTTTTAAATTTTCTGGCCTAAAACTATTGTTAATTGACTTATAATAGATTTATTTGCAGGTATGGCGTTACCAAAATTTGAGCTATTGTCATTAGCGGATAATACTTCTGGCTGGGGGCCTCTAACATGTAGCTCTTCAGCGGAGGAGCCTGTCCCATTCCAGCAATTCAACAAGGCTGATCGTATAGGTCGTGTTGCTGATTGGATTGGAGTTGACCGCTTTTATAGAAGAGGAAACGAAAGGTAATGGCTAAATTCCAATTTTAAATTTGATTTAATAGTTCCAGGTACAACGAGCGCGTCTACGGGTCCGCGGCCAATGCGGGTAGTCAGTTTGACTACGTTCATGAGATGGACGAACACAACTTCCAACTCGTCGACACTTCGAAGCCCGTGGCTCGTAACCCACAGCGGAACTTCCGTGTTCGTCAAATGCACCTGCGCAAGATGATGCAGAAGGAAGTAGAAAAGCGTGAGATGGTGAACCAGTCTACGAATTTGAGAATGAAGAGAAGTATTGCCAAAGAACAACAGCGAGCTTTCAAGATGTGGCAGCGTCGTGGAGGAAACGCTCGTCAAGGACAGCGTGGTCAAGGCGGCAGATTTGGAGGAGATCGGCCGAAGGAGCGTCTTCCATCCGTCCAAGTTCGACCAGAATGGAAGGTTATCGAAGAGATGAATTTGAGTGCTTTCTCCAAACTTGCTTTGCCTAATATCCCAGGAGGTGATGACATTGGAGATCACCAATACGGAACCCTGCAGTACTATGACAAGACCATTGATCGTGTTTCGGTAAAAAACTCAATTCCTCTCCAAAAATGTGCCGGAGTCTACTACAATGTTACAACTACAGAGGATCCAGTTATTCAAGAGCTTGCTAAAGGCGGAGTTGGAAACGTGTTTGGTACTGACATAATTCTGGCTACCTTGATGACTGCGCCACGGTCTGTTTATTCATGGGACATTGTTGCACACAGAGTCGAAGACAAACTCTTTTTCGATAGGAGAAGCTCCCGTGAAATTTTGAATCCAATTGACACTCTCACTGTTTATGAAACAAGCGCGGAACCACCGTTGTTCGATAGTACTGGAGTCAATAATGCCAAAGACCTGGCTAATGAAGCCTTCTGCATCAACCAAAACTTCCGTCGACAAGTCGTGAAGAGAAATGAGCCAGGATTCACTTTCAAAAACGCTCGAGCACCATTTGAAGATGATGAAACTGGCGAGTCGGGAACGGCATACAAGTAAGCTAATTTTAAAAATGTGAGAATAAATTCGTCGAATTTTGCAGATATCGTAAGTGGAATCTTGGAACCGGGGTCGATGGAAAGCCGGTTGAATTGGTCTGCCGTACCGAATTGGACGGAGTCATCCATGGGCCAGGAAACGAGGTTCAAACTCTCACAATTAAAGCATTCAATGAGTGGGATAGCTCGCAAGCCGGAGGTGTGGACTGGAGAACGAAACTTGATTTGCAAAAAGGAGCCGTTATGGCTACTGAAATTAAGAATAACTCAGCTAAAGTTGCCAAATGGACTCTGCAAGCACTTCTTTCTGGTTCGGACACTATGAAACTCGGTTACGTTTCTCGTAATAATACCCTAAGCCCTCAAAATCATTCTATCTTGCTCACTCAGTACGTGAAGCCAACCGAATTCGCCAGTAACATTGCCTTGAACATGGATAACTGCTGGGGAATACTCAGATGTGTCATTGACAGGTAAATTGATGGTTTAATATAGATGTTTCATAGTGATATTGATTACAGTTGCATGAAGCAAAAACCAGGAAAGTACTTGCTGATGAAAGATCCGCAGGCACCCGTTATTCGTCTCTACTCTCTCCCGGAGGGAACATTTGAAAGCGATCGGGAAAGTTCTGTCGAAGAGAATTCCGACGACGATCAGTAAAGGACCCGTGTGTTTCTTTTTTTCATTTAATCAATGTTCTAATTTCTTGTCTTTTGTTAATGCAACTTGTTTCTGATTAAATAAACTTTATTGTCTCTGATCTGATAAATTGGCTTCAGATCCTATAAAGAAAATCACAAATCTTATGCAAATAATATAAGGTCTGAAACCGAATTTTTGGTCATTCACAGTAAAAAAGATTCTCAGAGATTCCTGATGATTCTTCGCAAACTGGCCAGTTTAGATGAGTCCATCCCACAAAGATCATTGGAAACTGCGGAGAGTTCTGGCGACGGATTGTCATTCTTGAAGTAGTCATCACCGAGTTCAACGTCAACATGGCAAATTCTGAAGGCTTTTTTTGGTAACGGCAATGAGCGCGAAAAACCTACAAAATAAAGAGTGCAATAACAATCGTTTTCAATTCTTGTTTATTCCATCCAGTGATATTTTCCGAGTCCAAGCAAAAAGTGGTGGCAACACGGCTCAAAAGATCCCGTCGAGTTGGAGTTACATTCATCTTTGCTTCGAGTTCGAGCCAACTGGAATTATTAACTAAAAATGAGCATTAATTCTATCATTCGCTTACTGGTGCTTAATTGAATGCAGAAAAATATTTAATCGCTTCTCCTTCGCATTGTATTTATCAAGATTTGGCAGATCCACCATTTTCTGAGCGTCCACCTTCTTTCCCGATAGAAAATCCATCAAAATTTGTTCAGTAGCTCCACCAGTAGGTCTGGCGCCTTCTCGGATGAGCTTCCGCGTTTCAGCAGTGAACCAGGATCTGAAATAAAGAAAGTTTAGACTTCAGTAATACGGAAAGTTGGTACTTAATGAGATCAACGAGCCACATGTCGTTTTCATCTATTGTATTCTCCATGCTATGATTTTCTCGAAATTTTGGATGAAATTTGGGAGCATCAATAAGAATCGGTGGCTTCTTCTGTTTGGCATTCTTGTTTCCATACTTTTCACGGAGTTTTGATAGAATTTCTTCTTCCTTTTTCTGATTTTTTTCCGATAATTTTGGTTTTTCTTTTATATGAGTTTTTAAAGTATTCGAAGATGACTTCTGGCTGAAATTTGCCGCTCGAAATTGGCGAATCGATTTGATAAAATCTTTGTCATCGCTTGTCAATGTGTAGGGTTCTTTTTCAGGCTCTTCTGAATCGATATTCTCCGACGACTCTTCTTGCAATTTCATATTTTGCACATTCGCGATTATCTGAAACAGTAGAAAACTATGATGCTCGTTGCTCTTGCTCTCTACGAATTTGTAGGCATTTTTTTTAGAGATTTTTCAATAAATTGCGGCAACTTTGTCGACTAGTCACAGTGATAAATTTTCTGTATTTTCCCATATACGGAATCAAAGATACAGCGCAAACTTCTTTAAATGAATGACGATATGTGGAGAGGTAAGGCTTCCACGAAAGACGAAATAAGACAGTCTCGTCTTCGTCTTGAATTCGTCTGCCGCAGAGATAGACATTGTGTTGGTACACATGCACAACTTTTTTATAGCGTAAGACGAATGTAAGACGAGACGAAAGACTTTTTGTTTCTGTCTTTCGTGGAAGCCTTATGGAGAGATATATAATTTGAAAATAAGAAATACTAACCGAATCAGTGACATATTCAATTGTATTCTCTTCTTTAAATTCAATATCAGATGACTTTGTCTTTTCAGGGACTGGACTGACGAATGACTCGTCTGGCACTTCATATACTTTACCTGCAATTTTTGTATTTTAATTTGAAACAATGGAAAATGTTTAAGAATTATCTCACTCATTCTTGACTCGCTCAGACCAGTGATCCATAGTGGATGCTCCTCGAGTTGATTCCGGACAAAAATACTCATTTGATAGCATCGCTCCGAGCAAAACTTGTTTCTTTGCTTGCAAAACTCGTAGATCTTCCCTTCCTTCCTGTCAATTTGATACATTTGTGTCATTTTCTGGTTTGATGGGGCTTTTGGACACGCTGGGAATCCACACTGCTTATTAAGGAAACGCTCTTCGACGACTTCATCCCAACCTAGAGCATGAAGATGTGGAAGCTGAAAAACAACTTTGCTAGATTTAGACATTCGAAAAATTAATAAACTTACGTAACGAGATAAATCTGATATATGGTTTATATCGATCACGGCTTCAATGGTCTGCAGTACTGTTCTACGGAAGGATGTTTCTTTCTCTTCTTCTTCGCTTATAGTCATGATTTAATTCTAACTGGACGTCGTCTAGGATTCATAATGTCAAATAATATTTAAACTTTCAAATAATATTCCGATTTTTTCGATTACTTTTAAATGGGCCTATTCGGGTGATTAAAAAAACTATTTTTCAGATTTTAATTAGAAGAAAATGCAACAAAAAGAACTGAAAACACAATTTAAACGATTTTCTTAAAATAAATGGCAAAAAAATTACATTACACGAATATTACATGAATAGGCCCATGGTTTTTCTAATTAGATTTTTTAAAAATTGCTGAAAGGTTGAGATATAGGCGCTGTTGGATTTTGATTGCAAAATAATTTGATTAAATTTAAAAATTCTCACCTGCGTATCACGTTTTCTCCTTTTCACCGGTTTTCCAATTGCCGCTTAAATTGTATGGCTTAAAATAAAATAGCTCGATTCCAAAACGATGAAAACATTTTTTTATCACAAATGGCCTAGAACTCCAAAATGGACGAACTTTTTTTTTCGAATTTATTTTAGACAGTTTTTCAGTTATTTTTATATTTTATTCATTAAATAAACTTTAAAATTATATCACTTTGCAGATATGACATCAAAAGCAGATTATCTCAAGAAGTATCTATCGCCAGCGTCTGACGAGCCAAAGAAAAAGAAGAAGAAGAAAGATAAACCCAAAGGGTTAGTTTTAAATTGTTTGCATAGCTTCAAATAACTGAAATATTTTTCAGACTGCGATTAATTGAAGAAGATGCTTTCCTTTCTGTAGATGCCGCCAAGACAAAAGAAATTGGATCAGATGAGGAGCAAGAAGAAATTGAAGTTTTAAAGCAAAGTGTGAAAAAAGCAAAAGTTGTTCATGGATTTAAAAAAACCTTTGCTGAAGTTGACGCTCCAAAGGAGTTAAAAGCAGAGCCACTTTCACCGCATAATTCACTTCCTAAAACAGAACTTCACCGGTCTTCAACGAAAAATTCCAGTGGCAGAGGTACTAGTGATGTGAATAGAACTGAATGTTTAATTTTTAAAATTCAGATAACTCCGCACGACAACGTCACGATAGTGATGAATCTCCTTCGAGAATATCGAGAACTCGAAAAGACAGTGGTGAGATATTATCTAAATACCTATTTAAAGTTTTCTAAATATTTCGAATTTTAGATATTTCACCTGATCGTCGGCGCTCTTCACCATCAAGACAACCGAGGAATCGGCATGATAGTGATAATTCTCCACCACGAGAGCGTTCGCGCAAATCCCCACTCAGAAGACATGACAGTGATGAGTCACCTCCAAGATATCACCGGAAAAGAAGAGATAGTGGTAAATTATAATTCGGCTTCAGATTCTTAACTAATATCTATTTTTCTTAGATATGTCTCCTCCTCGGCGGCATAGCATTTCGCCGTCAAGAAATAGAAGAAGCCGACATGACAGTGATAATGTCTCCCAACGAGGTAAACATGACAACTCTCATCACAGAAGTCGTGAACGTGATTCTTCACCACCACGCCGTCGAAGGCAGAACGATGATGACTTGAGTCCTCCTAGAAAAAATAGAAAAATCGATGAACCTAGAAAGATAAAGAAGGAGGAGCCGGATAGTGATGATAATGCTTCTGGAAAAACGTTAGGAGGCAAGAAAGCTGGACTGCAGTCGGCGAAGGATTTGAAAAAAGAAAGTGATAAGTTGAGATTAAAAAATGCGAAAATTTTCGAAGAAATGGATAGCTCTGTCAGTGGCCGATTTGCTGACACAGTTTACCGACAGAAGCAGACAAAAAAGAAAGGGAAAAATTCTGAAGAAGATGAAGCAAAAAAAGAGCGAGAAGCGAAGAAGACAGAAGAGCTCAAGGAAAAATACAAATCATGGAACAGAGGAGTAGCTCAAATCGAAGATCGAAGAGCCCAACTGGAAGAGATGGCTAAAGTCGCTGCTGAACCAATGGCGAGGTCTCGTGACGACGAGGCGATGAATGAACATTTGAAAGAACAGTTGCATGCGGCTGATCCAATGGCAAATATAATTCAGAAGAAAAGACGAGACACCGCGATTGATCGGGGGGAGCTCGTGTATCCAACTTATCAAGGACACTGGGTGCCTAACCGTTTCGGAATTGCTCCAGGATACAGATGGGATGGAGTAGATAGGTAAGAAATAACTTGGGGTTATCTTCGTCTTTTTCTTCGTCTTGAATTCGTCTGACGCAGTGTGTTGACAACTTCTTTATTAATTTTTTAAACTGAAAGTCCGACTTTTTGTCTTCGTCTTTCGCGGAAGTCTTAGTAGTGAGTGGTTTAGAGTCGAAAGATTGTTGACACACTGGTTTGGAGAACTTTTTCGCTGCCGCGCTCCATAATGACATGCAGAAAATTACCGGGGAGTCGGATCGAATCAATCTATTAATGGGTCCTTTAACTGAAACTAAAAAACGAAAGACAAAAAATTCAACTAAAAGACGAATGAATCCGACTTTTTGTCTTCGTCTTTCGCGGAAGCCTTACGTGGGATAAATGGTAACGATTAATAATATTTTTTCAGATCAAATGGGTTCGAAGGAAAACTCGCAAAGGCAGCAAACACCAAAACAGCGAATCAGTCGGAGTATTATAAGTCGATTGCCGAATACGAATAATTTCCCATATTTTATGTTCCCAGTATTTAAAAAAAACTTATTTATAACATTTTCATTTTAAAATGACATTTTACATATCAGAATTTTCAGATGAAAATGTTAAATCTGCCGGAATCTTCGGTCATTAGACAAGTGGAGACAAGGCTGTGGAGAGCTGGCGTCATTATTCATTTTCCACTTTTGCTCACAGTCTGAACGCTCAATTGCTTACTGCGGACCAAAGTAAGTATAAAATAATTAGGTAAGGCTTCCATTTAGGCGAAATTTCGGCAGTCTCTTCTTGAATTCGTCTGACGCGGTGAGCTTTTTTATTGCGTAAGACAAATGCAAGACGAGTTTTTGTCTTCGTGTTTCGTGGAAGCCTTAGGTGCAGTGTGTCGTTTCGAAAAATGATTTTTCGGAAATTTCTTGAAAAATTTTTCTCGTTGATTTTTCGGAAATTTTTCGAGAATTTTTCGGAAAAATTTCTCGAAATGCTTTCGAAACGACACACTGCTTATGCGGTTATTCATGAAAAACACGAAAAGCATTTTAATGCAAAAAAAAGCTTTTTTTGCATTAAAATGCAATTGTGCTTTTCATGAATAACCCCATTAGGTGTATCAGTAGCCTTCTTATCTGACAGGTTCGCGCCATGTTCTATAAAAAAGTTCAAAGAGAATAATTTATTTGAGGTTTTCGTTGTGTTGCTTTCCGTGAGTTAATTGCAAACGCCTTCAAAGTCAAATGGGTCATGATAAATATCGAAAAAATTATATAAATAGAGATTATGAAACATTCTGCTTTGAGTTTAAGCTTTTCTGAGGATATAACAAGCGAAATTTTCAGCTTTGATGAAGCAGTGCTCTCTGTTCTCTCCCACAATTGGAGAGAGGCCTTGCTCTCCGCACGCCACGTAGAATTCGCCGCTAACTAGGCGAGATTTGACACGATGAGCCAATCGTTGCATCGATGACTCGGGGTCTTCAGTGATACTCTGCAATGATGGATCATGAGTTTTTGAAAGTTTACGGTTTTCAGAAGGCCAACCTGTCTGATAAGCCTTCGCAGTCTGACAGAATTGCAGTTTGGAGTGTCATCAACGGCTCCTACTTTGGAGAATCGTCGGTTTCTGAATCCGCTGACTCCTCCTTCGTACTCTTCCGCTTCTTCTTGTGCCTCGTCATAGTTCGCTCCACTTGGTGCTCCACCCGCTGCTCCACTATATCCACCAGATGTTTCTTCTCCGGGTGGTGGTGCTGCAACTTCTCCTTCGGCGCCAGAATATGTTTGTGCTGGCGCAGGTGGTGGTGGTGGTGGTGGCGGTGGTGGCGGTGGCGGAGCAGCAGCGGTGTCTCCACCTCCAGAGTAGTTGCTGTCTCCAGAAGGTGCTCCAGCTTCACTTGCTCCTCCAGAGGATTCCGGTTGTCCGGAATATCCTCCGCTTGATGGGACAGCGGGTGCTGACTCTGATCCGCTTGCTGAATAGCCCTCTGCTGATGGGACAGCGGGTGCTGACTCTGATCCACTTGCTGAATATCCCTCTCCTGATGGGACAGCGGGTGCTGACTCTGATCCACTTGCTGAATACCCTTCTCCTGATGGGGCCGCTGGAGCCTGCTCAGCTCCTCCTGTTGAATAGCCCTCTCCTGATGGGACAGCTGGTGCTGACTCTGATCCACTTGCTGAATAACCTTCACCTGAAAAATTCAGCTAGCGATGAGTGGATCCCACCACCAATATACTCACCTGATGGCGAAGGCGCAGGTTCTGTTGCGGCGGCAGGTGCCGGCGCGCTCTCCGATGTTTCTCCCGGATAGCCACCAGAAGAGGATGAGGAGCTCGACGCGGAGTCAGTATATCCAGCAGATGAAGCGTCCGCTCCAGACGAGGAAGCCGGTGCGCTGTCACCTCCAGATGAGTAATCGCCTCCTGATGGTAATTCATCTGCGCCCGATGAAGAAGCTTCCGCTCCACTATTTAATGAGCTTCCAGAGTTATCAGATGCTCCGCTGCTCTGTAAAGCAAGAGAATCATAGAGAAGCTTGTGATAAGGAGCGCGCTCCTAGACAAGCCTAGTCTTCAGGCTTCTGAAGGCCTATGTAATAAGCACATTGTTAGTAAATCATGCTGAAAATATGGAATCCATGCATCGTGTGCAACGCCCCAGAAAACGCATTCGGTGTGCTCCATTGCTCTGAACCTTTAACCGAGTTCGTTCTTCTCCGTATTATGTTTGTTTGTAATGTTCATGCATTGCGTTAGAAAACGACGTACACATTCAAAAACATTTATATACAGGACACAGGAGGCTGCTCTCACGGCCGATTGCCAGCCAAGCAGCCCTATTGAGAAGAGGTGCTTGATGGAAATCGGCTGCGATTTTCGAATAGATGATGATGGTGGAAAAAACGGCGAAATAACTGGACACTTTGAGAATTCACTTCTACGTCATTCTCGGTTTCTCACAACAATAACATAAGGGGGTCGAGATGGGATTGGATTGGAATCATAATAGTTTGAATACGACGATTCTTAAATTATGCCTTGCTAAAGAAACGCGAGAATCTGAAGCGTGACGGATAAGAGGAACCACCACTTGCTTGTTCAGAGTATCCTCCAGCGCTCGGCCCAGCTGGCGCTGCTTCTGGACCTGGACCTGGAGCTGGACCTGGTGGTGGTGGTGGTGGTGGTGGTGGTGGTGGGGGAGGTGGGACTGGAGCCGCTGGGGCGGAGTATGCTCCTCCACCGCTGCTTCCTCCTGCTGAAAGACGCGTTATTCGAGTGCTCTTTTTTTATTCTATTAAGATACCTCCGCCAGTGGAGTATCCTCCTCCTCCTGCGCTTTCGCCACCGGAGTATCCTCCTCCGGCTCCTCCACCAGTCTGGTATCCTCCTCCGGCTCCTCCACCAGTCGAGTATCCTCCTCCGGCGCCTCCGCCAGTGGCGTATCCTCCTCCGACACCTCCACCAGAGGGGTAACCTCCTCCGGCTCCTCCGCCAGTGGCGTATCCTCCTCCGGCGCCTCCACCAGTGGGGTATCCTCCTCCGATGCCTCCGCCAGTGGAGTATCCTCCAGCTCCTGGAAAACTTAGTTTACTTCACGCTTTTGACCTTTGGCCCGCGCTACCTCCAGGAGCAACTGCGTATCCGCCTCCGGCTGCTGGGCCTCCTCCGCATCCACCTGATGGTGGTGGGGCGGCGTATCCGCCTGCGGGTGGAGCGGCAGCGTATCCACCACCTCCTCCTCCGCATCCACCTCCGCATGGTGACGGTGGTGGGGCCGGTGGTGCGCATCCGCATCCTCCTCCGCACGATGGTTGTGGTGGTGGGGAGCAACCGCAGCCTGAAACTCAATATTCGAATGATGATTCAGAAAAGGAAGTGATACACCCACCTCCTCCACCTCCTCCCGTACTTGGGAACAAGAACGACGAGACATGGGTCGTCGCCAGCAGCAAAATTGCTACCAACCGAAGGGAAGTAGCCATTCTGAAACCGTAAAAAAGCAATGAAGTCGAATAAAGTTGAGTTTAGATTAAGGCTGGTCCTGCATTCGTCTTAGGCAAGCCAGACAGAATTCAAGACGAAGACAAAGACGAGACGATCATATTTCGTCTTTCGTGGAAGCCTTAGCTTAGACTTAAAGAAAAATGAAGTGGGCATCTGAAAAGGATGAGAAATAAAATTAATTATAAGATGAACAAGTCTATCTTATATACTTATCGCAGTTACAGCGGAACAAGTCGTTTTTCGGAGAATTCTGGCGCCGCCCCCATCGCATGCGCATAACTTCTGGTTTTGGCAAAAACTTCTAAACACTCAGCTGGCCGTCAGTGTTATCAGAGAATCACACCGGTTCTCCCTTACCAGTTACGATATTTATGCAATTTGAAAGCGTCGTTGCCATGTCTGTCATCATCTGCCACACGAAGACCGCTTTGAGAGAGACGGCAGGGAGCGCGATGACGCTGCCCGCTTTTCATGTTTGATTCTGGAAGCTGAAAGACTCTATCTGTATCTGATCCTTTAAGGTTTAAGGTTTAAGGAATTACACATTTTGCACAAATCAAGCAATAATTAATAATAAATTTTAAACTATTATTTAAGCCAGTTTTTATTCTATTTTACCATTTTTTTTTAAAGTTGAATTCACCTAAATTTTGGAAAAAAAAATTGAGCAAGAGAGCCTATAAATTCAATGAAACAAAACAAGAATTTAAACTTTAAAAAATGTTCTCACAACTCAAAAAAACTTCGCAACGACACTCCACCGAACGGGGCGCGCTCTCTTTAGCTAAAGGGAGTACGGTGGTTTTTTAAATTCAAATTTAGGCCAGAGAGAGTTCTGTATTTCGGCTGTATTTTTCTTGTTTTTCGGTGAATTTTGGTTTTTTTTTGAAATAATTTTTTTAAGGAGAGATCTCGCTAGTTTAACCCCTTTTGGTTGAAATTTTTCTTGTTGTTCTTGTGTTCTTACTGAATATTTTTGGGCGCAATCTTAGTTGAGGGGGGCTCAATGGTTTTTCGACTTTTTTGAATTTTTTTTGTTTCTGAAAATGTTATTAGATATACTCGAGTAACACTAGAAATTTTTACAAATATTTCATTGCCAGACAGCAAAAATACACTTAAAAAATGACCACAAAAGAAGAAAACATGAAAATGACTAGGTTACCGGATATTTTTTTGCGATTTCCGCCAATAACTCGTATTAAATATTTTTAAAAAATTAAATTAAACTTTGAAAAAACAAAATCAGAAAAGCAAAAAAGAGTGGCGTCGAGCGGAATCGAACGGGCGCGCGCTCTCTTCAGCTAACGGGACTGTTTTAGGCCATAGAAAGTTTTGTATTTCGTCTGTAATTTTCTTGTTTTTCGGTGAATTTTGGTTTTTTTTTTTGAAACAATTTTTTTTAGGAGAGATCTCGCTAGTTTGAATTATGTTTGTTTCTGAAAATGTTATTAGACATAAATTTTATTGGCAGACAATACAAATACGCACAAAAAATGTCCAAAAAGGAAGAAAACAAGCAAATGACTAGGTGACCGAATATTTCTTGGCGATTTTGGCCCATAAATCGTTAAATGTCGCTTCATAATGATATTTAAAAAGCCATAGCTCCTCGCTTATTCAAATTTAAATTATCTTTTCTTGTCATGATCCAATTAAACTTAAAAAAAACAAAATCAAAAAAAAAAAGTGCCGTCAACCGAAACCGAACGGGGCGCGCTCTCTTTAGCTAAAGGGAGTGCGGTTTTTTTTTAATTCAATTTTAGGCCAGAGAGAGTTTGTGTATTTCGTCTGTAATTTTCTTGTTTTTCGGTGAATTTTGGTTTTTTTTTTGAAATAATTTTTTTAGGAGAGATCTCGCTAGTTTAATCCGTTTTAGTTGGGATTTTTCTTGTTGTTCTTGTGTCCTTACATGGGAACCTCGAAACTTTTTTAAAAATCGACCACAGGTTCTTTCGATTTGTTAGTGAATTTTTGTTTTCCAATTTTTTGCTGGAATAAAGTTCATTCTGCTGTAAATTCGTTTTCCTTTAGGAACCCGACACCCCTTAAATACATTGGCAATTGTAGTGCTCAACAATTTTAAAGTCAAAACTGCATATTTTCTAGGACGCAAAATTGCGCATTAACGTTTTCCCCAAATAGGACGATTCTCATTGTTAAAGCTTTTAGGCGGTACAGTAATACGGTGCCTACCCCCAGATCTGAAATTGATTGAATTGAAAACAATATTGTGCTCTACAAGATTTCAGAGTTTTTCAGTGCTTGCCGTACCCCATGAACCATGTGCTGCTGTCTTTCTTTCCAAACTGAAACCTGTTAGAGCTTTATTAAAATAATAAGGCTTATGATGATTGGGCAGGTGGTTTGCATCTGCAATTCCAGCATCAGAAAGCATTTTCAGAAGGAGAAAGTACGCTTCCTAAAATATTTCAGCATCATGATTTTTTCTATTCATAAATACAGTTTTGTTCTACTTTTCAGCTATAGTTTAGCAAGTACAGTTTGGTACTGTATTTGCGAGATTCCTCGAATTGCAGTTTCCTTAACGAGTTTAACAGCATCAGCCGGTATATTACAGGTTTTCGCAGATTTTTTATCCGTGTTCTAAACTAGAAAGACTATTGAGGTTTTTGAGATGCCGGATTGTATCCTTACGGTGTAAAGTTGGTCTGATTGTGAAACACGGGCATCATATTCCGATTCTCAATACCTACCAGAGAAGGGCGGAATTCCGGATTCCGCCGTTTTTTTCATTCCGTTTTCCGTGAAAAAAATATTTTCCGTTTTCCGGATTCCGAGTTCCCAAAATCCGATTCCGCCCAACTATGAGTTTTAACGCTTTATTCTCAATTGTTGTGAAAAGTATACTTTTTTGATCTCCCGCAAAAATTAATGGTTAAAATTCCGGATTCCGCCGTTTTTTACATTCCGTATTCCGGATTCCAGATTCCGTGAAAAAAAAATTTTTCCGGATTCCGAGTTCCCAAAATCCAATTCCGCCCTACTCTGATACTTACCACAAGAACTCGTCGTAATATATATGCCGGTGGCATGACGCCCTACTTACAGTAACCACGCAACGACACTCCACCGAACGGGTAGCGTGCTCTTTACGTAAGCGAGAGAGGTTTTTTAGATCTTCTTAGACCAATTCCATTAAAAAAGTTTTAATCAGCTGTTCTGGGGCGTCCAGAACGTTGAGATCCCGTGAGTTCCACCTCCCCAATCCTAAAGTTTTGGAACTAATGGGCAACTTGTGCTTGATTTACAGTACCAGGACCCATCAATAGATTGATTCGATCCGAGTGCCCGGCTGAGAAGGGCGGAATTCCGGATTCTGCCGTTTTTTTTATTCCGTCTTCCGGATTCCAGATTCCGTTAAAAAATTTTTTTTCCGGATTCCGAGTTCCCAAAATCCAATTCCGCCCTATTCTGGTCCCCGGTAATGTTCTACCTACCATTATGGAGCGCGGCAGCGAAAAAGTTCTCCAAACCAGTATGTCAACAATCTTTCGAATTTAAACAACTAAGACTTCCACGAAAGAAAAAGACAATAAGTCGTCTTCGCTCGTCTATCTGTTCGTTTTGCATTCGTCTTACGCAATAAAAAAGTTGTTAACACACTGCGTCAGACGAATTCAAGACGAAGATGAGACGAGACGGCCGAAATTTCGCCAAAATAGAAGCCTTAACCTCATGATTGTTTAAAATATTCTTTTTAATAACCACTACGTTTCTCTTCCCCCCCCCCTTCCCCATTTGGCCACGGATTTGTCCAATAGGTCATCTTAACTTATTACTTCTCACAGTTCTTATGGGGTTATTCATGAAAAGCATTTTAATGCAAAAAATGCCTTTTTTTGTATTAAAATGCTATTGTGAATAAGATTAAAGTGGCATTTTTTGCATTAAAATGCATCATGAATAACCCCATTAGCTTTGATGTTTATTGCTTTTTTCTTTTACTGCTGTGAGAAATAAATGGATTATTATTATTATTTTTAGCCTCAACCAACATGTTACCCTCAACCAGTTCAATATCCTCAACACTTATTACCCTCGATCAGCGTGAGCAACCGTGCATTGATCGTTTCTTGTGATAGCAAAATCTAGAAGATAAGAAAGCTGATAGCAGTTTCTCTTGTTTATTTCATATCCTTGATGCAATTGCTTTGTTGTAGAATAGTAGGCGGTGCTTGCTTGTTTTGCGCTAACACTTAACAGGAGCACAGGCGCTGAAAACAATGAGAAAATCATTTTTCATTGTTTTCCTTTGCCATGTTTGAGCACCTGTGCAATAGATATAAAGGTCCGGGTCATTGGAGGAATTCCACAGAAACTTCGAGAAATAAAAAAAACAAATGCTTCGAATTCTTTTCTTCGTCGTTCTAATTCATTCTTCTATTAGAGCAGTGAATGCTGAAGCGGAGGACTGTGCAGAATCGAAACGAGAAACGAGATGTGCAAGCATATTTGAGGATCTCAAGAACTGCTATAATGAAACGTTCAAGCCTATGCTAGCGGTACGGTAACATTATTTATTTTATTAGAAATCTGTGATCCTCGTGACAGGATTCTGTTAGAAATTCGAGTGATTTCTCCATTTATTCCGAGAATTGCATCCGCTGAAAACAGGCAGACGCACACTAATCCAATAAGAAGACCGGAGAACTACGCCAATCTTCAACAATCAGATGTAGTAATCGGCGTTACATTGAGATCATCTAAATTTGTTCATTGAACCGCATGTAACGATGATATCTTCTGAGAAAGTCGGACTTTCGCAAGATGGCAAAAACCTGCTTTACTTCGATCTGATTGTCAGTCAGATTTGATTTCAAAGTATTCACGAAGTGACTGGGGGAAAATAATACAATTGAGAAGCATAGAAACTCTCATTTTCCGAAGAAAAATTCCATTTGATTTTTAAATTTCAAAATTAAATGGACGCCAATTTGCTTTTCGCGCGCGGTTGGGTCTTAGGATTCTAAAAAAATTGCTTCTGAATCCTTTAAAATCACATTTGCCTCTACACTAGACTTTGCTAGGCATTAATTATCGATTTTTGAAAAGAATGGCGTTGGGGGAAAATGTTAATAATGAGATCTCGATGGGCGCTTATTTAAAATAAGTTTCGATTTCCAAAGACAGCCGCAAACTGCCCATTCCACAAGTTGTTGCGCTGGATTTTGTGGCGAATCGTGAGCCAACGAAAACCAAAAAGTTACCAAAAAGGTCTTCGTTGTAAATTAAAACGAAAGACCAAAAAAGACCAAGAAGGTTTTCGTTGGAAATTAAAGATAAAATTGGATAATTTTTGATAGTTCCTTCTTCAAATGACATATTTTCGCACTATTTTAAGCTTTGCAGGACTGCCTGGTAACCTGCAACGCTTGCGACTCGTACACTTGCACAAATCCGCAACCGGACACCGTCTTGAACTGCACAGCTTTAGCCCCTCAATGTGACTCTGACACTTTCAGCGAGTTCATGAAGGTATTTTGGCGTTTACTCGGCAAAATAAATGAGTAAAATTGGGGGTTTTTTAGGAGAAATGTCCAGCCACGTGTGGCAAGTGTAACCGAAAAAACGCCAACCTATGTGCTGACAAGAGCAAACCGGACGTTTGCACTGCAATGGCGGTAACACTATTTTTGATTCACTTTATAGTTTTTCATCTTTCAGAGCTTCTGTAACACAATTGACTACTATTACCTGCTTTCCGTTGAATGCCCATCAACTTGTAACAGGTGTCCAAATAATGGTACAATTCCTCCAAACAGAGGAAACGGAACCGAAGGTTTGATAAGACACCTTTTGATCTCAAATCCACGGTTAAAACATTTCAGTTTGCGTGGATGTGGCGAATGACTGCTCCAAAAATCTCAACAGATGCTCCGATTCCCAATATGCTCCGTTGATGCATCGGCTGTGCTCAAAAACCTGCAAATCCTGCAAAACTTGTGAAGATGCTAATAAAATGTGCTCCACATGGGTGGCTCGTGGCTTCTGTAACAAATACAGTCAGCCGGCCGTTATGAAGACGTGCTCAAAGAGTTGCAACCTGTGTAAATAAATTTTGAAATTAATTATTAAAGATTTTCGAATGAATAATTTAAATGAGAACAATATAACTTAAAGATGGTACAAGGACATTCTAATACAGGAATCTCTGGGTAACACAAATTGGGGGTAAGTTGGCACATTTCGAAACATCTGCAATATTAAAATTCAGCATTAAACTTTGAGTGTTCAACGGAGCGCGCTTCCTCACTCCTAATTTGGAACATTTATGAGAGCATGAAGTGGTTACATGGCAATTTTGAACAGGTTACGACGACAACCGTTACAACTCGATGACATATTCTTCCCGTGGCATTTCTATCTGTTCATATGGCAATTTAACGTAGTCGAGCATCTTCCTAGATGCACGGAATGGCAACTCGTCCCGATTTTCCAAGTAGTAAACCTTACGGACTCGTGATTGAATCAGCATTTGTGCACATTTGTTGCATGGGAAAAGGGTGACGTAAACGACACAATCGTGCAGTGTGGCGCGACGCTGAAAAATATTAATTGTGAAGGATATTATTCGAACAGAAAATATTGATTTTTACTCAAGGCGGCGGTTTTATAACGGTTTTGCGGAAAAAAATAATATTAAGCATCTTTAAATGCATTAAAATTTAATTATTTTTGAAAGACGGAAATGAAATTACGGAAAACATTGTACATTGTTCGCACGGTGTTCGCGCACAACTTTTGAATTTTTTTTTGATTTTTTGTTATTTTACCTAAATGACGGCAGCGGTGGCGGCAGAACATTTTCTTAATTAAGCTTTGAGACAGTTTTAAAATAATTCTTAAAACATACAAATGCTTTACAAGGGGCACTCGAACAGAAATCTTTTTAACTTTTTCTAAAAATTTACGGATTTACGGAGACTTCACATGGTGGCTATCTGCCGAAATTTCTGGAAATCGAGATATTTCGATTCGAAAATTCGGAGCTCCGCGCCTTTTTCTCGCTTTCTTGTCAGAGAACAAGCAATGGAAAGAGATAATACAATTTTGAAATAGCTGAGATTTTTTTTTAAATTTAAAAATATACGAATAGTATTTAGAAGAGGTGCAAAATAAACCTCGATCACTTGCGGTATGCAATATTAATTTTAATAAATTATTAATACGAAATTCCCGTATTTTTTTTAATTTGAAGTTTTTAAACCATCCGTGTCTTTAAAATTATAAAATTATGATATTTCTTATATAAATAATATTTTAGAAAATTAAAAAAAAGTTAAGCAAAAATGCGAATCTACGCTTATTTTAAATAACCGAAGGCTTCTTTTCGAAACTTTTTAAACGAGAAAAGCTATTTTTCGAATTAAATCAATAAATATGACTTACTTTGTTTATTATCGCATTCATTTCAGCATGAACAACATAGTGATTTTTGTTGTCTTCCTGATCCTCCTTATCCCATCGAAAAGCATCGTCGTCCACTCCAATAGGGAATCCATTGTAGCCAACCGAAACGATGCAATCGTCTTTGTCAACAATAACGCATCCGACTTGTGTATTCGGATCTTTGCTTCGAAGAGACGTCACTTTGGCTATCCGTAGAAATCGTTGATGTTTTTGAAGTTCCTTCGCATTAGAGCTTTCTGACTCTGGTTTCTTGATGGTTTCAGAGTTAATTCCAACATTTAGTTGCTCAAAAGATCTTTGGAAGTTTGTTTCGGAATAAGTGCAAGCGGAATCATCGGGAAAATCTTCAGAACCAACGGGCGGTAGCATTTATTTTTAATACTGGCGGTCATTCCATTTTTCAAACACGGTTGACAGCTGTGCATGTTTACGTCGCGGTGTTTGCACATATCGATTTCGACTCATCGGACGCTCGCGCGCTCCCCAGCCTCTCTTTATTTTCTTTGCCGTCTCTCACTTTTACAGGTTTTTTTGGAACTTACGAAAATCTGCGCTCATCGTTATTTCATTCTTTTGGGAAATACAAACGCGCTCATCGTAATTTCATTCTTTTGGGAAATACGAAAGTCATTATCGCATTGGCTGCTAATCCATTCACAATTGTTTCAAGCGCATCTAGAAGTCGCATTTCTCACTCCCAGCATTTAGATTTTCAATTTATAACATTTAGATTACGTTTATATATGCAATCTTAGATAATTTTCCGTTTTATCCAAAATCTTTTGCCATGCAGTAAAATAATTTCTTATCAAATCATATTTCTTTTTTTTTCATTCTTTGCCCTTGTAGAAAACAACGATGACAACTATGGAAGAGGATCTTTTGCTTAGCGAGGCTACAGCAGCCGAATACGACCATTTGACGGTATGCTTCTGTGAATTTTCTCAATTTCTAACTTGCTTTTTAAGGTGATCGACGAGGATTTGCTTCTCGGCGCCGAAGATGTGCTCCGGAAAGATACTCGAGAATCAACTGACGATTGTTCGATTCTTTTAAATTCTGTTGAGCAACCTTCCGAAAATGAACCGGAGAATGCTCTAGAAACAAACATTGAACAAGTAAGTTGAAATTGATCTCTGGTTTTTCTCGCCCAACGCTCCCATTCCAATTATCGATTTTTATTTTATGAAGCAGATATGTCTGTTCCAGACGATTCTAATGAGATGATATTGTTGTGTATCTGTATATTTACACTTCTATGATCTTTGTTACCCCTTCTTTTGCCATTCTTATCTGCCTAACCCATTCCCGAATCTCTTTTTTATCGTTCGATATCTAAACATTCCATATTTTACGGATTTTTATGACGGTCAATTTTTCGAGCTTTCAATGCCCAAAAAGTGTTTTTTTCGTCCCCATAGTTCCCCACCCTTCCCGTCCCAGATTTAATTTCAAGCACCCTTCCCGACCCCGATTTGACGACACCCCACCTGTTTTGGACAACTCTCCGGGACATTTAATTACGATATTTTTATTTTTGATTTTCTGCTACGAGTATACTGCGGTGCTTTTTGTACCTTTCTTGCTATTTACATGACTGTAAGAATCATCGGGTTTTATGGTATTGCTCTTTTCGACAGATAAATGTATAAAACATCAAATTAAGTCGAAAAAAACTCACAATTCAGGACAGCTATACAGGTGAGCCAATGGAAATGGCCGACATGCCAATGAATTATGAAAAAAAAACGCTGAGCCTGACTTATAGAGGTGAAAGTATCGTTGCTTGTACGGACATACGAATGTCTTGAATCTATAAATCTATAAATCTATGATTAACTTGAGCTTAAATGTGCTTATTTAAACTAACAATGGTGAAGTACAAACTATAGTCAGATTGTCAGATGTCCAATTTCTCTCTGTTTTAAAGGCGCAATGAGAGTGACTGATCGTTAGAAAGAAGTAATCTTCTAGTTCCGCTTCTGGTTATTCTTCTGTACAAAAAAAAATCATAAAAATCGGGGTCCGACCCAGGCTATGTTTCGTTGACACAATTCTAATGGCCCATGTATTTCAGATTTCTTCGAAAACGAATCTTAGGAAAACTATTTTTTTCAGAATGACCAAAACGGTGAAGACAACGATGGAGACGAGAATGTGAGCGAAAAAGAAGAACTGGATTATGAAGAAGAGGAAGATGATGACGATAAAAGAGAGAGAACAAGCCGGTTCACATCCGAGAAAAAAGGTGGTTCTCGTGGGGATTCTGATGGAGCAGATGAAAATAAAAAGGAAAACGAGGAAAATAAGGTAAATAAACTGAAATGCTCAAACTGAAATACTGTGTAATCTTGAATTTCAGGCCACCCGCACTGGGATTCCTTCCCTGTTTGACAAAACAATTACAAACAACCCAATGAAAAGTGGAGAGCAACCGATCGGTGTCGTCTTGCGTATTGAAGGAGAAGCCGAAAGAGTTTTCTACCCACCTCCATCATTTATGGAATGCCAGCAGCTTCCACCCATTGTCCCACGTCTCCCAAATGGAATCCCGCTTGTTGGAATGCCTGCAAACCATGGTCGAGCTGGTTTCGGAGCTGGATATCAAGCGCAAGGAAGAATGTCTGGCGGCGGTGGAATGGTTGGAATGCCGATGGGTTGGGAAAATCAGGTGAACGCATTCCTGAACAACACCACGCAGAAACTGTCTTCGCACGGCAGAGGAAACAGAAAGAGACGAAGTTCGTCGTACTCGAGCTCGTCGAGCGACTCTAGTGACAGTCGCTCTAGGTCGCGATCGAGAAGCTCTTCGAGAAGCGATCGCAGAAGAAAAGAAGAGAGAAAGAGGCGACGGGAAGATCGAGAGCGCAGGCGAGATGATAGAAGAGATGGCAGACGAGACGATAAGAGAGATGATAGAAAGCGCTACGATGGCCGTAGATACAGAGAATCTCATTATCGAGATACTGAAAAGGAAACGAGATACAAAAAAGATCAATCAAGAAATTCAACTATCGAAAGTGCCAAGGCGTTGGGTCTTTCAAATGATTACATTGATCAAGTCAACGAGCAGAAAAAGAAACGGGAAGAGATTGTTCGAAAGAAGGAAGAAAGAAGACATGCTCCTGTTTCCGAGAAGAAGGACCTAGCTCCTAGCACTGTCGCATCGACATCGTCCACGTCGTCCTCCAAAGACAAGAAAAAGGCGTATCTAGCTGTAAATGTGTGTGGAGTTCAAAAACTTCCTACAGCTGTCAAGAAAATTGAGGCGATTGCCGGTGAACTGGGACCGATCAAAAAGTGCTGGAGATCGGCGGATGACGTCGTTTCCATCATATTCAATACTCACGACAAAGCCAAAGATTTTATGATTAAATACAATGGGTTAGTTTTTTTTTTGATTCTTTTATTTATTGGTTTTTTGATTAAATTGATTTGATTTTTTGATTAAAGATTCTCAGTCTAAAAATCACTATTTCAATAGATTTCTAATTGGCTAAACTCGATTTAATTTCAGAAAAGTGCTCACTGGCCTCCGAATAACTGTATCACTGGAAAAAAAGTTTCTGAACTTAAGCGAAGTCAACTGACTATGCCGTAGAAGAAGAAGAAGAAGATCTTTCTTGTTTTATTCCAGTTTTATTATTGTACAAATACAGATAAATGTTTAAGTTTTGCAAGGATTTGGTCAGCAAACGAGAAAATACGGCAAAAGTAAATATACAGAAATTTGGAATCATTTTGTACAGGGAATACCGACTAAATTCAAAGTACGACGTGCTCCGTTTGCGGCGGCGGCTTCAGAAGTAGTTTTCCGTTCTCCTGAATACTCATCCGCTGCCGACACTCGGCGCCAAGAGCACGTTTCTCCTGATGTGTATTCCAGAATTTTGAGATGCATTCGATGACTGATCTGTTGGTGTAGCATACGATGAACGCGACAAGTAGACCCTGCAGTTAAAAAAAACCGAATTTAACGTATTCATTTATCTCAATCAACACTGCACTAACCTGTAGACCGTTTAAGAGCTGATCCGTGACCTGGTAGGCAGTGTTGCTGAAGCGGTAGATGGTCAGAAGTTGTTGAACTCCGAAGACAGGAATCAACAAGAGTGCACCACGAACTGCTTTTCTGAAATTTCAAAAAGTGTGATTTAATTTTGGAATACGCTTCAAAATACACTGATCTGATATGTATTATTCCCCCTCTTCTGAATATTAGTTTCGATATTTATAATCGTTAATGACGTCGCAAGTTGCAAATGAAACCCAATCCGTTTCTGTTTGCTCTCAATTTCAATCCCGTGGAGTTCACCTAGCCTAATTCTGCATTCTCACCTGTATTGAATTCTCTCCAAGTGCGCATCGCACGTTGATCGCAGCTTTTTGAAAAGAATGAACACAATTATGCCGAGCAATAGAAGATTGATGCCCATTGCGAGCAGCGAGGGAGCGATGATCATCCATTCCACCCAGGCGACTGAGGAGTTCTCAATCCAGCACATTCCGACGTCGTCGTTTAAACCGCGGACGATCATATAGACGAAGGTGATGACGCCGGGGGCACCTAAAGCACATGTATCGGTTATTAGGGCGGGCTGACGAAATGCTCCATTTAAAAGTTATGTAAACTTGAATCAAAACGTTGAAAACTTACAGAATTTGCGAAAATTCTAGAGAAATGCTTTGTCAATTGACATCTTTTACTTATGTAACAGTCTGAAGAAGCGTGGCTTGCGCTTTTAAGGCCAATTTTTTCCGGAATCTAAGCGAAAAAATATGTGACTGAAGGACTGTCTCTCCCGTCGACTCTCAGTCAGCTCGTGTATGCTGAGAATTGATATAAAGCCGGCAGAGTGTCCCCCAGGAAAATATGAAAACTCTGGAAGTTTCGATGAATTCCATAGGGCAGTGCAGGGTCGTGCGGAATGGACATTTTGACAATTTTGGGAATGCTGGAATATTCCGAATTTATATTTTCGGAATTTGGTAACGCTGGTGTATTCTGAAATTTCGGAACGTCAGTATCAAAATATTTTCGTTTGTTTTCAAAAAAAAAAAGTATTTTTTAAACGATTATTTGTTACGAAAGATAGGAGAAATCAGAAATATGCATTATCATAGAAAACCATTGGAAAAATAAAGAAATTCAAAGGAAGTAACAGCAAAACGACAATTTTTTCGTTTTTATATCAAAAAAAAATAGTATTTTTTTTTGATAAACTAACTTCAAAATACTCCTTTGAGTGACATTCTTTGAAAAGATCGATGTTAATATTTGAGCATATCGATCTTAGCGTATTGAGAAATAAAATAAAATAAATAAATATGCCGTTTTCCCATATCAGGAGATGAAATGCTGTTTTAGGAGAAAAAAAATTAACTTTGAGAAAACCGTAATTTGGAGAATGTAAAATGAGTCCGCTCGAGACGCGAAACAAAGTCTTTCGACATGCGCCTTTAAAATACCGCAAGTTTTATTCAAAATTCTATTTTTTCAGTATTGCGCTATAATGGCGCATTCTGAATTATTTTTTCGGGATAATCCTGAATTTCCACTCCGCACAGCCCTGGCTGGCATGCCGGCGACCCTGCCTTAATAATCCACGTACATGTCAATGGAGGCTGATGCAATTGCGAAACGGCAAGTTCCTTTCAGATTTTTACGCTTTTTTTAAAAAACATTTTAAGCAGATTGAGCAACTTTCAGCTTTTATTCGGGTTGCTAATCCATTTTAAATAATTTTAATAAATAAAAATCAGTTTAAAGCGGCAAAATTAAATTTTATGTAATTTAATGCCTTCTATGTTTTAACCGAGCATCTTTATAGCTCTGGCTTGAAAGGAAACATCTGAGCTCTAGATTCCTAGTACTTCAGATGACGTCAGCAGGCTAATTTCTTAAAATTCTTTTTTCAGAACGTATGTCCAGATGTCCATTTCATTTCCCTCATGAGCCCCAAAAACTGTACTGTACCCCAGCATGTAAGCTTGTAATTTCTCATGGTCTCCCCCTCCGAACGCTGTGCTGTGTACAATAGCCTCCATAAATAGACGGCCTCTGCGAGCATCCATGAGAAATTCGTCAGCCGGAGATAACGTAGTTGAATGGAGAAGAGCAGTCGGCAGAAGAGCTGAAAATGATGAATTTAATAAAAGTCGGGCTTTTTGTTCCTCTAATAATTTTCCAAAAAAAAAAGAGAAAGAAAAACTGAAAAGAAGATGGAATGGCGGAGGCGTCTCCCCCCCATTGAAAATTTGAATAATTCAGTTTTTTTTAGAAGGTGACCAAAGTGAGCAAGTGCTTTGAAAGGCTCACATGGTTCTGGAAGACTTGAGAAGAGAGCGGAGCATCGTTGACAACGAAAAGAGTGACCGTGAGCAGGTAGAATGCTCCATATGAAAGACACGAGAGTAGCAGATGGCGATGAAGAATGAACATTGGCTGGCAGCGGATGGGTCTGAATCAGCGAATCATCGTGCGGTGGAACGAGTTTTTGTTTTAGCAACGGGCTCACCTGAGATACGTGAGAAGCACGATGGCTGGAACCAAAAAGATGACACTGGCCGAGTAGGAGAGTAGTCCGGCCAGAATTTTGGCTTCAGCATCCTGTCAAATTGCAAAGAATTCGTTCATTTCTTAGTTAATGGAAGGATTAATGGAAGGTTTAATGATATTTTAAATATTCGATTGTACAGAAACTATCAAAAAGGAGCACGCTTATTGCTCCCTCGATAACTGCCTATGAGACTCCCGAAATGCTCAAATTACAGTTCAAAGTTGGAGCATTTATCATCATAGAGATCTCACATTGACGACGTTCTCGCACCTCACTTCTTATGGGGGAAACGCGGGAAAAATGGCCAAATGACTACAAAAAATGGAGAAACACCTGAATTGTGTTAAGTTTGCCACCAATTTGGCCTCCGTTTCAGCAGGGAACCTTATTATGCATTATAGAGGGCCAAATGACTACCAAAAATGGAAAAACGCTAAAATGGCTCAAATTTGATCCAAATTTGGTCCCATTTTCAGAACAGAACTTTAATGTGCATTAAAGGAGGTAAAATGTTTATAAAAAGTTAAAGTGGCTCAGGTTTGGCTCTAATTTGGCCTCCATTTCAGCAAGGAACCTTATTATGCATTATAGGGGGCCAAATGACTACCAAAACTAGAAGAAAAGCTAAAATGGCTCAAATTTGATCCAAATTTGGTCCCTTTTTCAGAACAGAACTTTTTTGTGCATTAGAAGAAGTCAAATGACTATAAAAACTAAAGTGGCTCAGGTTTGGCTCCAATTTGGCCTCCTTTTCAGCAAAGAATTTTATTATGCATTATAGAAGGCCAAATGACTACCAAAAATGGACGAAAAGCCAAGTGGCTCAAGTTTGGTCTCAAATTGGCCTCCGTTTCAGCAGGGAACCTTATTATGCATTATAGAGGGCCAAATGACTACCAAAAATGGAAAAACGCTAAAATGACTCAAATTTGATCCAAATTTGGTCCCATTTTCAGAACAGAACTTTTTTGTGCATTAGAAGAAGTCAAAAGACTATAAAAAACTAAAGTGACTCAGGTCTGGCTCCAATTTGGCCTCCTTTTCAGCAAGGTACCTTATTATGCATTATAGGGGGCCAAATGACTACCAAAACTAGAAGAAAAGCTAAAATGGCTCAAATTTGATCCAAATTTGGTCCCTTTTTCAGAACAGAACTTTTTTGTGCATTAGAAGAAGTCAAATGACTATAAAAAACTAAAGTGGCTCAGGTTTGGCTCCAATTTGGCCTCCTTTTCAGCAAGGTACCTTATTATGCATTGTAGAGGGCCAAATGACTATGAAGACCTAAGGTGGCACAGGTTTGGTCCCAATTTGGCTTCTTTTTCAGCAAAGAACCTTATTATGAATTATAGAGGGCCAAATGACTACCAAAAATGGACGAAAAACTAAAATGGCTCAGGTTTGGTCTCAATTTGGCCTCCTTTAAAGCAAGGAACTTTATTATGCATTGTAGAGGGCCAAATGACTATGAAGACCTAAGGTGGCACAGGTTTGGTCCCAATTTGGTTTCTTTTTCAGCAAAGAACTTTTTTGTGCATTATAGGAGGTCAAAAGATTTTAAATTGGAGACAAACGTGACTCAATTTAGCTTTGTAGCCTCCTTTTCAGCAAAGAACCTTTTTGTGCATTATAGAGGACCAAATGAGTACAAAAAATGGACAAAAAGCTAAAATGGCTCAAATTTGATACAAATTTGGTCCCTTTTTCAGCACAGAACTTTTTTGTGCATTATAGGGGGTCAAATGATTATAAAATGCTAAAGTGTGTCAAGTTTGGTCTCAATTTGGCCTCGTTTTCAGCAAGGAACCATATTATGCATTGTAGAGAACCAAATGACTACCAAAAATGGAAGAAAAGCTAAAATGGCTCAAATTTGATCCAAATTTGATCCCATTTTCAGAACAGAACTTTAATGTGCATTAAAGGAGGTAAAATGTTTATAAAAAGTTAAAGTGGCTCAGGTTTGGCTCCAATTTGGCCTCCATTTCAGCAAGGAACCTTATTATGCATTATAGGGGGCCAAATGACTACCAAAAATGGAAGAAAAGCTAAAATGGCTCAAATTTGATACAAATTTTGTCCCTTTTTCAGCAAGGAACCTTATTATGCATTGCATTCAAATTGATCTAAATTTGATTTGTCTTTGGTCCCAGTTGACTATCCCCTAAATTGACGCTATCGGATTCTCAGAGCCATGTGCAATTGGCGCAGCAGTAAGCTGCTCTTATGTTTTTCGAACGCTAGGAAAACAGCAATCGGAGAGAACTTTGGGCTTTTTGGTTATTTTCAATGACTTTCCGGCTATTTTCTGCTCAAATTAGCTGACCAGTTTCGGGGTCTGAAGGGTGGTAAACTAACTTCTTACAAAAGTGTTTTTTGCTGTTATATTCCAGACAATTGCTACAAAATGTCTGGAAATACAAAACTGAATCTGCTGAAAACGCTTCGTATTCAGAAGCACGTTTTTAGTGAACTCACGTCGTTGGAAGTGCACCCAGTGTAATCGGTGTGCTCCTTGATGCCACCGTTACCTTCCGGCATATCCCAGCCGTGACCTCTGCAGAGCTTTCTCGCTGGAATCGGCCGAATTACAGATGAAGCCCGTCTCAGTCTAGCTAACTCACATATTCTGTCATTTTCCGTTTTGACGTTGATCCCTCCGTAAATATAGTTCGGGCACTGCTTCGTCACAAATCCAGGACCCGACGAGTCGAAGCAGTTCCAACCGTCCCATGTGGCGGGACACGGCGAATCATCGACACGGTGATCGTCTGAAAATGAGAGCGTTCGCGAGAGAGCTCCTCGCCAGAAACTCCTACATTTGATGAGAGTATTTCTGCAGCAGTATCGCGCCGCCGAGCAACAGTCCTTGACAATGAAGTCGAAATGAATGGGAAGAGGAGGATCGAGCACCAGCTTGTTGAGCGGTGTCACTCGCGATCTGAAAATTGAAAATTTATTTCCTTTTTTTTTTTTAAATTTTCCCTATTGAATTTCCCTTCGAACGGAATTTAGAATAATTTCGAAAAAAAAAAATAAAGAAATTAAGATTACGGTATGTTAAAGGCGCACGCCTTGAAAATTCATTTTGCGTCTCGAGCGGATTCATTTAAAATTTTCTATATCATTGTTTTAGCTAATTTTCTCTAAATTTTTGAAAGGAAAGACACAATTTATCGCAAGAATATAAGAATATAGGAAAATAAGTTCAATTTCACAATAAAATAGGATTTTTATAGTAATTTTTTACACTTTTCGCTGCATTTTCTGTTGTTATCGCTAATAATTGGGTTTTCTGAAAGATAGTAATGATTTTACCCGATTTTCTGTGTTTTTGCTTTCAGAATATTCAGAAAAAATAATTTGAAAAGTTCTAAAAAGTTAAAGTTGTTAAAAAACATTTTTTTTAGCAGGAAAAGTGAAGTTTTAAAGAAATTTAAAAGAGAAGTTTAAAAGAGAAATTGGACTGAAACTGCTTTAGTTTTAGCTAAATTTAGTTGAAAATAAACAAAAAAAATAATTAAATTTTGCGGAAAATTTCGAAAATGGTGAAAATGTCCATTTCGCACAAACTTTGTAATCCGAAGAATTTGAATAACACCGTCACGTCGAATGCGCCAATATACGGAAACGCGTCAGTGAGCTTTTTGGCGCGAAATTCAAACTCGGATTTTCGGATGACTTCCTGTGTAACGAGAATTGAGTTTTGGCGTGTGAAATAGAGGATTTTCTTGACTAAAAATAGAATTCGAGGGGAAAAAAAAGGAAAATTATGACAGTCTTGTCGGAGCCGAAAGCGGGCGGGATGGGGGCGGGCGGGAAACGGTCCAAAGTAATGGATACGTTCTTTTTTTAAGCCGACTGATGCTCGCCGAGCACAATTTTTAGTGTTTTGACGGAAGAATGTTCAGAAGACGTAGAAGCCCCGGGTGCTCTTCAATGAGCACAATTAGATCCCGAATTGGGGGCTCACAATTCGCCACATTTTCACATCTGTTCCAGACATTTTCAGCAGGTTTTTTGCAGATGTTCTCGCGAAATTCCAAGCTTTTTACTTTTTCCAAGTTTGTCCACGCTTTGGTCATGAATTGTTCTAGGTTTGTGGTAGAGTTGCGCTGGAGTTGTCCTTGACCTAGAATTGTGCAATCTTTGTGCACGACTTGCGCACACCAGAGGCGATACGAAACTCGCCTAATTTGGAGGTCAGTGTCAGTGATAATGGGGCAGATAATGGGCAGCTTGCCCGAGCAAAGTTCAAAGTTTTTTAGTTTTTTCTTTTTGCTTCGTGCAGGGGCATTAATGCGGCAAGTTGCCCATTTGCAAGAGCCGGGGGGGGGGGGCTCGAAGCAGATGGCGTGCTGGAATTCGGAATTCAGATTTCAGATTCCCTGCGTTCTTCTTCGATTTATTTTGTGTTGAGAAAACGGAATTTCAGAGAACAAAATCGCTGAAACCAAGAAATGCATCAAGAACTCATAAGAGAGCATCGATAATCCATCGTGACAGAGCAGCGAATCTGAAAATCGATGAGCTCGTGGTTCGGCTTCCAGAAGAAGGCGTTCACGAGTTTTGGAGCATTCAGAAGTCCGGTCTGGGAAACGCTGTGGAGCACTTTAGAATATCTGTCTGAAATCCGCTTCCAGTTGGCTCTGCAGCTTCCCAGAGTCGTCGGGGGGCTCACTCACTATGAATTTTGACCTTCATTCTCTCGAAAAATTCGAAAGACCCAAGGTGTCAGTTTCGTGATTTCCACCAATCAATCTGGCAGAATACGAGAGAGCCAGCTCGTTGTGGCTCGCCGGATTTCTAGCTCGCTTCTCAGAAGACGTCCCCAACTCGAAATCTGTGCTTTGCTGTAGGGCGCCCCGCTGTTCCGCCCGCTCCCCCCCCCTCCCAACTTTTCCACTTCCCAGTGACACAGGAATTCTGCGTTGAAATGTTGCAAATTCTTACACAAACTGTCAGTTTTTTGTCTCATTTTATCATTTCTTTCTCTCTGTCTCCGTCTCTCTCGCCAACAATCCGTCATTCATGTCTCGCAGGATTGTTCCTCGTTTATTCAGAGATTGACCACTAGTTCACGAGGTTACTGTAGTTCTGGTTCCCCCCCCCCGGGGGGGGGGGGAAGGACTTCCCCTGATTTGGCGGATGGCTAGCGGCTTCTCGAATCATGTGCTCTTGTTGCCAATCCGAGAGATCACATGATGACAGAAGAGACGCAGACACGCGGTTATGATGTGAAGGAATCTGCTGAGCAGGCAATGATTCGGAACAGAACCGCGGATATGAAACATCTTTTCACAAAAAAAAAATGAAACAAAAGGGAGAGAGAGAGAAGGAGACGCAGAGAAGTCATAGGAAAAATGAATGAAATGTGCTCCGCCGTGTGAGCAACACTAAGCCTAAGCCTAAGCCTAAGCCTAAGCCTAAGCCTAAGCCTAAGCCTAAGCCTAAGCCTAAGCCTAAGCCTAAGTGTCTGGCTGAAACTTTCTGAAGAAGAGCCGATCAATTTGAAGCGTCTGGCTCTCTCGTATTCTGCCAGATTGATTGGTGGAAATCACGAAACTGACACCTTGGGTCTTTCGAATTTTTCGAGAGAGTGAAGGTCAAGAATTCATAGTGAGTGAGCCCCCCCCCCCCCCCCGACGACTCTGGGAAGCTGCAGAGCCACCTGGAAGCGGATTTCAGACACATATTTTAAAGTGCTCCACAGCGTTTCTCAGACCGGACTTCTGAATGCTCCAAAACTCGTGAACGCCTTCTTCTGGAAGCCGAACCACGAGCTCATCGATTTTCAGATTCGCTGCTCTGTCACGATGGATTATCGATGCTCTCTTATGAGTTCTAGATGAATTTCTTGGTTTCAGCGATTTTGTTCTCTGAAATTCAGTGTTCCCAACACAAAAAGGGATTGAAGAAGTACGCAGAGAATCTGAAATCCGAATTCCGAATTCCAGCACGCCTTCTGCTTCGAGCTAGTTCCGCAAATGGGCAACTTGCCGCATTGATGCCTGCACGAACTTTGCTCGGGCAAGCTGCCCATTATCTGCCCCATTATCACTGACACTGACCTCCAAATTAGGCGAGTTTCGTATCGCCTCTGGTGTGTGCAAGTCCCATACAAAGATTGCACAATTCTAGGCCAAGGACAACTCCAGCGCAACTCTACCACAAACCTAGGACAATTCATGACCAAAGGGTGGACAAACTTGGAAAAAGTAAAAAGCTTGGAATTTCGCGAGAAAATCTGCAAAAAACCTGCTGAAAATGTCTGGAACAGATGTGAAAATGTGGCGAATTGTGAGCCCCCAATTCGGGATCTAATTGTGCTCATTGAAGAGCACCCGGGGCTTCTACGTCTTTTGAACGTTCTTCCTCTAAACATTGTGCTCGGCGAGCATCAGTCGGCTTAGAAAAAGAACGTAACCATTACTGCCCGTTACTGTGTTATGTATGCAATCACTTTACCCGTTGCCCGCCCGCCGGCCCGCCCACCCGCCCCCACTTCACTGACCTCCAAATTAGGCATCGCTTCTGGTGTGTGCAAGTCCCATACAAAGATTGCACAATTCTAGGCCAAGGAACACTCCAGCACAACTCTACCACAAACCTAGGACAATTCATGACCAAAGCGTGGACAAACTTGAGACAAAGTTTGGAATTTCTCGAGAAAATGTGCAAAAATTCGCTGAAAATGTCTGGAAGAGCTGCTCCACCCCTCATTGAAGAGTACCCGTGGCAGGGGCCAGGCGACTTTGAAACTCACGCGCAGTTGCTCTCAAATTGTGTGCAGAGCACATTTTCGGGGTGGCCCCTTCGCCTCCTCCTCCTGCTCCTGCTCCTGCTCCTGCTCCGGAATAATACGGAGAAAAAGTTCCAAAAAAGTAAAAACCCAATTTTCGCTTCCATTTTGTGTGCATGCACCTCGTTGCCCCCACCACTCCCCCCTCCCCCCCCCCCCCCCCCGAATACCCGCCGTCGCGTGCCTTCACATGGTCCGGAAGAGTCGGCGTCTCGCCGTCTTCGTTGATCTCTCGATCTCAATCATTTCGACGACACTTTCCAAAAGAGCCACTAAATTCGTGTGCAAAATGTTGAATGTTGTGGAAAGAAAATGTGAAAAGCGGGCGGGCCGGCGGGCGGGCCGGCGGGCGGGCGATTTTGAAAGCCGTCAAAGGACTGGAGGAAAAAATGCAAAATGGAGCCCACTAGGACAGGCTTGTCGGACCCTCTAATGCAGTGAACGGGTGGGCGTGCGGGCGGGCCGGCGGACGGCCAACGGGCAAAGTAATCGCGTGCATAACACAGTTCTGGAGTGATGGCCCCGGGCAGTAATGGATACGTTCTTTTTTTCTAAGCCGACCGATGCTCGCCGAGCACAATGTTTGGAGATGGCCCTCCGTGAAACCCGAACCTTGCGGGGCGGGTGTGTTGGGGGGGGGGGGGGGGGTGTGGTGCAAGTGAATGAAAAAAGAGAAACGACTTCCTTCAATGTATGTGTAGGATCATCTTCTTTTTCTTTTTTTTTTGGTGCTGCTCCTGACCCTTGCTCTTTCCTACGGTACATCCGAGAGCTCAGTAGAGTTGGGCGGAATTGGATTTTGGGAACTCGGAATTCGGAAAACGGAAAACGGAAAAAAAACTTTTTTCACGGAATCTGGAATTCGGAAGACGGAAAACGGAAAAAATTTTTTCACGGAATCTGGAATCCAGAAGACGGAAAACGGAAAAAATTTTTTCACGGAATCTGGAATCCAGAAGACGGAAAACGGAAAAAATTTTTTTTCACGGAATCTGGAATCCGGAAGACGGAAAACGGAAAAAAATTTTTTCACGGAATATGGAATCCGGAAAACGGAATGTAAAAACGGCGGAATTCGGAATACGGAATGCGGAAAATGGAATTTCGAAATATAAAAAAAATGATGTAAATGCGCTCTGTTCGCAAAGGGCGGAATTGAATTTTGGGAACTCGGAATTCGGAAAACGGAAAACGGAAACTTTTTTTTTCACGAAATCTGGAATCCGGAAGACGGAATTAAAAAAACGGCGGAATCCGGAATGCGGAATTCGGAAAACGGAATTTCTATGGAATTTCGAAAAATAAAAAATGATGTAAATGCGCTCTGTTCGCAAAGGGCGAAATTGGATTTTGGGAACTCGGAATTCGGAAAACGGAAAACGGAAAAAAACACTTTTTTCACGGAATCTGGAATTCGGAAAACGGAAAACGGAAAAAAAAAACATTTTTTCACGGAATCTGGAATCCGGAAAACGGAAAACGGAAACAAATTTTTTTCACGGAAACTGGAATCCGGAAGACGGAATGTAAAAATCGGCGGAATCCGGAATTCGGAATGCGGAAAACGGAATTTTAACCATTAATGAGGGAATCAAATGATGTAAATGCGCTCTGTTCGCAAAAATTTTCGCGGGAGTTCAAATAAGTAGACTTTTCACAACAATTGAGAATAAAGAATTAAAACGGAATAAAAACGCCATATCACGGAATCCGGAATGCGGAAAACGGAAAAAAAAAACATTTTTCACGGAATCTGGAATCCGGAAGACGGAATGAAAAAAACGACGGAATCCGATATGCGGAATGCGGAAAACGGAAAAAAAAACATTTTTCACGGAATCTGGAATCCGGAAGACGGAATGAAAAAAACGGCGGAATCCGGAATTCCGCCCTGGAGCTCAGTGAGCTCAATTCCCCGAAACGACTCACGAGTTCACTGCGAATTCCGGCAGATTGTAGACGTGCGACCGATTTTGGCAGTTGCATTCGTCGTAGTTCGTGTCGAGCGGACAAACAAGAATTCCAGAAGCGTCTTCACACAAATGAGCGATGTATCTGCAATTTTTTTTTGGTTTTTGCGGCTCAAAATGCTCAATTTGCGGGCTCATAAATCTAGGGCGGGGGGGGGGAGCATGCTGAGCTTGAGCTCCTCTGAAAATACGAATTCTGGAGGCATGACGTCTATCTGATCTAATCTGGGGGGAAGCGAGCTCTCAGAGATCTGAAATCTCCTTCATTTCTGATGAAGAAGTCAAGGATTTTCAGACTGACTTTGCGCGCTTAAAATGCTCTAAAAAAAGGCTGCGAGCAGCTCTCCGCTGAGAGCTCGACAATGCTATAATTGTCTTGTTGAGGTGAAGGAGAGAGCGCCCATAAATAATTGACTATTCCTCTTTTCAATGAGGAACAACAAAGTGACACACCAGCACCTCTCCCCCCCCCTTCCCTCCCCCCCCCCCATCACCTCACCTCATTCTGTAATGCTCGACGAGCATGAAGATGAAGTAGAAGCACGCTCCACATGTCATTGAATCGAACGATTCGGGCGCGTGTTCACCGAAATTCGAAAATCGGCATGACATCTGGAAGTCGTCGATTACAGCTACTGACGCCGCAGCCGCCGCCGTCGTCGTCGTCGTCGTCGAATTCATGGATGGCGAGCCGCGACGTTTGAAACGTGTGAGCAAGTGGGCGGAGCCGAGAAGTCCGCACACGCAGAGGCGCAGGCAGACGACGGAGGTGACGACGAGGGGGGGGGGGAGAGGGGAGGTGCAGCACAAGAAGACTGCGGTGGGGAAGCAGCGGGTAGTGGGGGGGGGGAGGATTTGGCGAGTTGAAATAGGGCAGCTGGTCCGTAAGCAAGACGAAGAAGAAGACGGTCGTGGCGGGCGGGCGATCGGTCTCCCTTTTCTGAAAGAAGAAAGTGGGAAACGTCGAATGAAATGGAATGAGAAAATTGGAAGTGAGATGAAAGAAAATGGGAAAAAAAAGTCATTAGATGGGTAAGCCACGGCGGGGAACATCGGGCTGGGAAAGGGCGAAAAGTGGGTGGGGCGGGGACTCGAGAACAACCAGGTTTTTTCGTATTTCTTTATATGGGCATTCCCCCGCCCGCGGACGGATGCATAACTCTCTTCAAATTGAAGATTAGTATTTGAAAAAGATGGAAAATAGACCATCAGAGTAGTTGGGGTTCAATCCGGGCAGTTGCCCGCGTAGAGACCGCAACGGGCCTATTCCGCCCGCCTACTCAGGTAGAGCGGGCGACCGCGAGAACTAACGAAAAAAATGAATGGGAAACTTTGAGAAAACCTGGTATTTTCGTATTTTTTCAAAAATTTTATTTGGAAATTCCCCCGCCCATTTGGCCCGCCGACCCGGGTAGAGCGGGGCGGCCGCTGCTAACACAGCTCGAAATCTGAAGGTACCGATCGTTTTTAATGAGTAATTTTCACTTTTTATGGAATAATGCGCCCGCCCGCGTTTGGCCCGCACCAGCCCGTTTCGGAAGTGAAAAATGAGAAACACGCTAGGTAAGCCACGGGGCAACGTCGGGTTAATAAACGGGCGAAAAGTGGGGGACTCGAGTACAGACTAATGGGAAGCTTGGTTTTTTGCATTTTTTCAAAAGTTTGATTTGTAAAACACCGCTTTTCCAGATGACTTTGCTATCCGGACTGATGTCGCCCGCATTTGGCCCATTCGGCCCGCCGACCCGGGTAGAGCGGGCGACCGCGGGCAGATGCATAACTTTCTTCAAATTGAAGATTAGCATTTGAAAAAAATGAGAAATATATCATCAGAGTATGCAGAGTTCAGCCCGGTAAATTGCCCACATTGGGCTATTCGGCCCGCTGACCCGGGTAGAGCGGGCGACCGCGGGCAGATGCATAACTTTCTTTAAATTAAAGATAAGTATCTAAAAAAGATCGAAAATAGATCATCATGGCGTACTCTATAAAATGTTAAGTAGGCGGCCCTGAATCTGCTTTTTAAGGGGGGGGGGGGGGGGGGGGTGTAGGCCAATTAGACCAATTTCCATTTTTATTGTAAGACAGCTCGAAATCTGAAGATTGCGATCTTTTTTGAAGAGTAATTTTCAATTTTAAAGGAATAATGCGCCCGCCCGCGTGAGGCCCGCGTGGGGCCCGCACCTGCCCGTTTCTGCCCGCATTGCGATTATGGCAGTAATCTCTTGAAGTTCTTCAGGAAAAAGGTATTTTCAGTGGAATTTAACTTTAAGATTGTGCGAATTGGTGTGCAACTTTCTTCTTCAGTTTCAGCCAAGTGGACGCCGCTGAAAATTCGGCTGGAACCACCACCTAATTCCAGCAGGATTCAGGAAGAACGTCATCAAGAATTCACGATGCTTTTTTTTTTTGAAGAACGCAGAGAATCCGAAATCCGAATTCCGAATTCCAGCACGCCATCTGCTTCGAGCTCCCCCCGACTCGAAGTAGTTCCGCAAATGGGCACGTTGCCGCATTGATGCCTGCACGAACTTTGCTCGGGCAAGCTGCCCATTATCTGCTCCATTATCACTGACACTGACTTCCAAATTAGGCGAGTTTCGTATCGCCTCTGGTGTGTGCAATTCCTATACAAAGATTGCACAATTCTAGGCCAAGGACAACTCCAGCACAACTCTACCACAAACCTAGGACAATTTATGATCAAAGCGTGGACAAACTTGGAAAAAGTAAAAAGCTTGGAATTTCTCGAGAAAATCTGCAAAAAACCTGCTGAAAATGTCTGGAACAGATGTGAAAATGTGGCAAATTGTGAACTCCCAATTCGGGATCTAAATGTGCTCATTGAAGAGCACCCGGGGCTTCTACGTCTTTTGAACATTCTTCCGTCAAAACCCTAAAAATTGTGCTCGGCGAGCATCAGTCGGCTTAGAAAAAGAACGTAACCATTACTGCCCGTTACTGTGTTATGTATGCGATCACTTTACCCGTTGCCCGCCCGCCGGCCCGCCCATCCGCCCCCACTTCACTGACCTCCAAATTTGGCGAGTTTCGTATCGCCTCTGATGTGTGCAATTCCTATACAAAGATTGCACAATTCTAGGCCAAGGACAACTCCAGCACAACTCTACTACAAACCTAGGGCAATTCATGACCAAAGCGTGGACAATTTTTTTTCATGAAGCTCAGCATGTTTGCCGGAAGGGAAAAAGGCTGAAATTCTGTGGAAGGAACGACGAAGAAAAAACAAAGTGTGCTGCACTAATCTCTCCGAAGTAATTAAAAATAAAAAGGAGGGGGTGGGGGGAAAGAAGAAGAAGAAGCTCGTCAACAAAACGTGCTCTTTCATCGCCGGAATGTGCTCATTAGAGCCCCCACAGCGTCGCGCGCCCCCCCTGAGGAATCTGTGCAAACTTGCTCCAGGAGCTGTGCTCCTGCTCCTGGGCGACTGGACGGGCGCAGATGGCGGCGTCACGAAAATCAGGATCAGAAACCATGGGAAAGTATCAAATTTCCGACGGCGGAATTCTTCTATTTTCAGCGTTTTGGCAGGTGCATCCGGCCACAGGTCAACCTCAAATAGCCTAAAGGTCAGAAGGGCGACGCCTTCCCCAATGATCGGGCGATTCCGGGCTGGTTTGGGCGGAGCTAAGACGGGCTACCCGGTTGCCGATTTTGGGTGATTTTGCCCACAGAATCACCCAAGGCTTCTTCAGAAGCTCCACCAGCGCTCACGGCTCGGATCGCTTGGCCTAGTATCCTGGAAGCCAGGACGGACTGGATGATTCATGGAGACATAAGAGCCAAGGGATGCGTTGCGTGGGCAAATAATGGGTTTTTAAGCCTTCGACATCGGTGTTCGGAGCGTCTGGAGACACGGCCGCCCTCATTCATTCTCCCGAGTGCAGCTGGAGCGTCTCGCCCACACACACCCCCACCGCCCCCCGAAGAGAGAAAGAAGTAGGTGGCTGAAAAAAAATCATGTGAATCCGGGCCGAAACGGGTCGAGCTGGGCGAGCTGATTTCCTAAAAAAACTGAAATCCCGCATTCGCCCGTTTCATTCCGAATTCGCCCGTTTCGGCCCGAATTGAATAAAATAGGCGAATATTCTATTGAAAAATGTTGCCCGGATTCGCCCGTTTCGGCCCGAATTCGCCCGTTTCGTCCTGATTTCGCCTTTTCGACCCAAACTGAGCAAAACTAGCGGAATATTCTATTGAAAAATGTTGCCCGAATTCGCCCGCTTTGTCCCGAATTCGCTCGTTTCGTCCCGAATTGAATAAAATAGGCGAATATTCTATTGAAAAATGTTGCCCGGATTCGCCCGTTTCGACCCGGGCTGAATATACTAGGCGAATATTATATTGAAAAATAGTTGCCCGCTTTTGCCCGTTTTGGCCCAAATTCGCCATTTTCGGCCCGAATTGAACAAACTAAGTGAATATTCTATTTAAGAAAGAGTTGCCCGCATTCGCCCGTTTTGGCGTAAATTTGCCCGTTTTGTCCCGAATTCGCCCTTTTTGGCCCGAATTGAACAAACGAAGTGAATATTCTATTTGAAAATGAGTTGCCCGCATTCGCCCGTTTTGGCGTAAATTCGCCCGTTTTGTCCCGAATTCGCCCTTTTCGGCCCGAATTGCACAAACTAAGTGAATATTCTATTTGAAAAGAAGTTGCCCGAATTCGCCCGCTTCGTCCAGAATTTGCACGTTTCGGCCCGACTTTGCCCGTTTTGGCGTAAATTCGCTTGTTTTGTCCCAAATTCGCTCTTTTCGGCCCGAATTGAAAAAACTAAGCGAATATTCTATTTGAAAAGAAGTTGCCCGCTTTCGCCCGTTTCGTCCAGAATTTGCCCGTTTTGGCCCGAATTGAACAAACTAAGCGAATATTCTATTGAAAAAAATGTTGCCCGCATTCGCCCGTTTCTGCCCGAATTGCACAAATCACTTTCAAAGTTGCTCAGAGAGCATGCTTCCTGACGTAGTGGCGATGCATTAGTTCTGGAGAGTTTCGGCGGGTGGTTTGCGTGGAAGTGGACGTCATCGCCAGACTAGAAACGCAGGAAGAAACGGAAAGAAAATTGATTGCCCCCCCCCTTCTATCAGATATGAGAAATGAGCAATAGCACGGAGCATGCCTACCGTAATGAAAAAAGCTGGAAGCGCTTCTAAACGTTCTAAACAAACAAATAAAATGAGGCGCGGCTCAGCTCGGCGAGCTCGTCCGAGAATTTCAGACAGAGAGAATTCAGTCTGAAAATAATAACTCCAGCCCTATTACGCCTATTGTCGTATTTCGCCGGAAGCTCATAACAATGAGGTTTCCCTTCTAAATGATCGTTGTCGTGTAATTCTTTTGGACGATGTTTTGAAGGAGAAAATTACAGAATTCCTTGAAAAACGTACTTTCGGATTTCAGCGAAAATCGGAAGGAAACGCGGTTTTCCACAAGAACTACACGGCAACGGTGAACCGTAAATCGACGTGAGGTTAAAGGCGCATTGGCCTAGAAAACTTTGAGGTAATTTCAGCAAAATAAGCTAAAAATAAGCTCGGAGCATCTACTATTTTCCCGTTTTTGCCATCTCGTAAACGAGCGAAAAATAGTGAACAAACACCATCGTTTTCCGTCTTTGAAAAGGCTCTTAAATTAAGCATGAACCTTGTAAATATTCTGTAACCTTGGCAAAAAGTGATGGAATTCCTTTCACCCTTTCTACTCACCCGGGCAGCCACGGGCGGCCTTCTAACAGCTTTGCGATTTTGGGAATAATGCATCTGGGCATTAGGGATGGGGGGGGGTGGGATACCGGGGGAAACTGTACCTAGAAGGTCAAAATGGACGGGGGCGCACACGGGACCCTATCAGTGATTTCCAGAGAATTCGGAACGGGCGAGTGGGCGGCCCGCTTCCGCCCGGGTAGCACAAAGGGCAAAGGTGGTAAAACTGTGCATAGAAGGCAGAAGCGGACGGGCGATCGCGGGGCTCTATCAGTGATTTTCATGTTGAAGAGGACTAGGAACCTGGGAACGGACAAGTGGGCGGCCCGTGCCCGCCCGTGCCCACTCGGATAGGACAAAAAGCACACGATGTAAAACTGTACCTAGAAGGTCAAAATGGACGGGGGCGCACGCGGGGCTCTATCAGTGATTTTAATGTTAAAGAGGATTGAAAACGGGCGAGCGGACGGCCCGTGCCCGCCCGGACCGCACAGAGGGCACATGAGGCAAAACTATGTCTATAAGGCAGAAACCGACGCGAGTACATGGAGCCCAATTAGTGATTTCTATGTTAGAGAGGATTGGGAATGGGTGAGTGGGCGAGCATGCAGCCCGTCCCGCCCGGATAGCACAAAGGGAGGTAAAACTGTGCATAGAAGGCAGAAACGGACGGGCGCACACGGGGCTCTATCAGTGATTTCCATGTTAAAAAGAATTTGGAATGGGCTAGTGGGCAGCCGGTAACCGCCCGTGCCCACCCGGATAGGACAAAAAGCACATGGTGTAAAACTGTGCATAGAAGACCAAAACAGACGGGCGCACGCGGGGCTCTATCAATGAATTCCATGTTAAAGAGGATTTGAAACGGGCGAGCGGGCAGCCCGTTCCCGCCCGGGTAGAACAAAGGGCACATGAGACGAAACTGTGCATAGAAGACCAAAACAGACGAGCGCACGCGGGGCACTATCAGTGATTTCCATGTTAGAGAGGATTGGGAATGGGCGAGTGGGCAGCCCGTGTCCGCCCGTGCCCACTCGGATAAAACAAAAGGCACATGATGTAAAACTGTGCATAAAAGACCAAAACAGACGAGCGCACGCGGGGCACTATCAGTGATTTCCATGTTAGAGAGGATTGGGAATGGGCGAGTGGGCAGCCCGTGTCCGCCCGTGCCCACTCGGATAAAACAAAAGGCACATGGTGTAAAACTGTGCATAGAAGACCAAAACAGACGGGCGCACGCGGGGCTCTATCAATGAATTCCATGTTAAAGAGGATTTGAAACGGGCGAGCGGGCAGCCCGTTCCCGCCCGGGTAGAACAAAGGGCACATGAGACGAAACTGTGCATAGAAGACCAAAACAGACGAGCGCACGCGGGCACTATCAGTGATTTCCATGTTAGAGAGGATTGGGAATGGGCGAGTGGGCAGCCCGTGTCCGCCCGTGCCCACTCGGATAAAACAAAAGGCACATGATGTAAAACTGTGCATAGAAGACCAAAACAGACGGGCGCACGCGGGGCTCTATCAGTGATTTCCATGTTAAAGAGGATTTGAAGCGGGCGAGTGGGCGGCCCGCTTCCGCCCGGGCACCGCAGAGGGCACATGAGGCGAAACTGTGCATAGAAGGCAGAAACGGAATGGGCGCCCGCTGAGCCCGCGCTGTAACTTCTAAAAAGTGAGATCTCTTCCCTTTTCTAAGTCAGTGATTTCCATGTTGAAGAGGATTTGAAGCGGGCGAGTGGGTAGCCCGCTTCTGCCCGGAGACAGCTCAAAGGGCACAGCGGTTTCAGTATTAGTGCTCAACCTGCGAGACGCTTTCATTCGTCTGGGGTGGGAGGGGGTGTCGGCGGGTGCCCAGAGAAGGCAGGGTTCCAGCCATTGCGGAGCCATTGAGTGCGTTCATTGGCAAACTCTTTCGCCCGCATTTTGCCCGCATCTCCCGCGCTTCGTGTTCCAGCTTGCTCTATTGTTCAAGCGCGCGATTTTCAGTAAATTCAGGTTTCTGAAGGTTTCAGAATAGTTGAGAGACCAAATTTAAGCAGTTTCAGAAATAGATGACCACAAAATTCCAGAACGGAATCAAGGAGAGAGCGATGCTCCAAGCGTGCTCTTTTATTAAAGGGACACTAACTATTTTGAACTTTTGAATCACTGAGCTCTCTGGTAGACGATTGCTGCAGAATTTCATGTAGTTTGATGACAATTTGGTGCCAAATTGTCACCAAAGTGTTCAGGGTAAAACTGGCGGCTCGCGGCTCTTTTTCAATGTTGGCTCCGCGCATTCTCGAGTCGACCCAGCAGCTCTGCTCACCTAGACGAGGCTATTTTTAAACAAAATTAAAGCAACTTCTTTTGAAAGAGCAAAAAGACGGCTCACTGGTGCAAAGAGGGCCCTCTAGTCGACTCAATTCTTCTATATATAGTAGGCGCTTTTCTATTTCTCTATCTCTCCGTCGCATGGTTAATTATGGCTTATGAACCTTCGGTCAATGCGTTTTCTCCCCCCCCCCCCACCGCCCATTTTTCATCTCATTCTGAAACCACCCAGCTCACGTTTTCTAGTTTGTGCTACGACGCATCTCTTTTGTGTCGTTTCGCAACCATCCGTTTCAGAATGGGTGTGCTATTCAACGATGGGACTAATGGAGGACCGCCGGACTAGAAGCCCTCAGCTCGGGGCTCTGAGACAGGGGTACTAGAAGCTCGGGGCTTTGAAAGAGGGGTGCTAGAAGCACAAGGCTCTGAGACAGGGCTCAGAGTAGCATAAGCTCCTCCTCTAGTAGCCTAAGCCTAAGCCTAAGCCTAAGCCTAAGCCTAAGCTCGGGGCTTTGAAAAATGGGTGCTAGAAGCTCAGGGCTCCTTCGAAGAAGTTGCTCTGAGCTCTGACCTGAGCAACACAGCTCTGAACTCTTCTGAGACAGGAGTACTAGAAGCTCTGAACTCCTCGCGTCAGAAGATAAGCAGTGGGGCTAAGGGGGATGCTTACGGGCGAAACCGGGCGGAACGCGGGCGGACTCACAGGCTCACAGCTCCCCTTCAAAAGGGAAATTGTAGGGTCTTCGTGTCTGTTTTATGAGCAGAAACAATGTATTTTCCAAGAGCTGTGTGCCTCAAAAATGCTCGAATGCTGAACAGTCGGGAATCGAATCGAGATATGCGCCTTTAAACTCGAAGTTCCGGGGGGGGATCCAAAGAATCGAGATATGCGCCTTTAAACTCGAAGTTTCAGGGGGGGGATCCAAAGAATCGAGATATGCGCCTTTAAACTCGAAGTTTCAGGGGGGGATCCAAAGAATCGAGATATGCGCCTTTAAACTCGAAGTTTCAGGGGGGGATCCAAAGAATCGAGATATGCGCCTTTAAACTCGAAGTTCCGGGGGGGGATCCAAAGAATCGAGATATGCGCCTTTAAACTCGAAGTTCCGGGGTGGGGTTCAAAGAATCGAAGATATGCGCCTTTAAACTCGAAGTTCCGGGGGGGGATCCAAAGAATCGAGATATGCGCCTTTAAACTCGAAGTTTCAGGGGGGGATCCAAAGAATCGAGATATGCGCCTTTAAACTCGAAGTTTCAGGGGGGGGGTCCAAAGAATCGAGATATGCGCCTTTAAACTCGAAGTTCCGGGGGGGGGGTCCAAAGAATCGAGATATGCGCCTTTAAACTCGAAGTTCCGGGGGGGGGTCCAAAGAATCGAGATATGCGCCTTTAAACTCGAAATTTCGAGGTCTGAAGAATCGAGGTATGCGCCTTTAAATTCGAAGTTCCGGGGGGGGGGTCCAAAGAATCGAGATATGCGCCTTTAAACTCGAAATTTTCGCATCTAAAGAATCGAGAAATGCGCCTTTAAACTCGAAGTTCCGGGGGGGGGGAGTCCAAAGAATCGAGATATGCGCCTTTAAACTCGAACTCGAACTTGTTGAATACTAGAGTTATGGGGTAGCCTTCAATTAGAGGTGCCGCTGAGCTCGCTGCACAAATCACTCGGAGATCTGCAATTTGCGAGGTTTGCCGAGCAGAAATGCTGAACATTTTCATGCGCAAATTGCCGTAACGCGAAGGCAAGTTGCCCAGCATTCGGGCAGCTTGCCCATGGCTCTTTGCCATTGGGCACGTTGCTCCAAGAGTGCCGCTCTTCTCTGGGCAACATGCCCCTTGCAACCTGCTCCAAAAGAGCCGCTCTTTTCAGATCCCATCAAACCATTTCCCCAAAGAATAGCGAGCGGCAGGAAGACGAGAAGGATTGCGAACGTGCCAGACAGGAAATGGGCAAGCAGCACATCGAGAATCGAATGGAGAAAGAGCAAACTGTAGAAGGAGAAGAGAAGAAGAAGAAGAAGCGGAAGAAGAAGTATTGGGTGTCACTCGAGAACGGTAGAAACAAAAAGAGCGATTTTGTTGCAATTGGAAATTGTGTGACTGCCCCAGAAGAATGGAGGGGCGGGCGAGCGGGGCGGGCGGGGGGGGGGGGGGGCACGGCCACGAGCCAACAGCGGCTTGAAACTGTTTAAAGTGTCAACAATGTGATGATGGATGGCTGCTTGTGCAAAGAGCATTGCCAAGCAATATCACGTCTGACAGTAACAGTAACAAAAAGTCGGGAGGCCGGGGGGGGGGGGGGGAGCTTGCCCTGTAAATTCATTTAGCTTCCTGATAAAACGAGAGGAATGAATTATTCTGAGGATTCTGAAGATAGTACCGTAATCCGTGCTCTCCTGCAAAGCTCCATGTTGCCTGGAGCAAAACTCTTAAAGCAAGAATTGCGAAGCGGCATGGATTGGGCATGATGCCCATCCTTCCAAGTCTCGAGTCAGAACTTCGAGTTTAAAGGCGCATATCTCAATTTCGATTCTTGGGACTCCGGAACTTCGAGTTTAAAGGCGCATATCTCGATTTCGATTCTTGGGACTCCGGAACTTCGAGTTTAAAGGCGCATATCTCGATTTCGATTCTTTGGACATCGAAACTTCGAGATTAAAGGCGCATACCTCGATTCTTTGGACACCGAAACTTCGAGTTTAAAGGCGCATATCTCGATTCTTTGGACACCGAAACTTCGAGATTAAAGGCGCATACTTCGATTCTTTAGACCCCGAAACTTCGAGTTTAAAGGCGCATATCTCAATTCTTGAGACCCCCTCGAAATTTCGAGTTTAAAGGCGCATATCTCGATTCCTTCGCTTCACTATGATCCGCTTACGAAATCGCAGAAGAAATCGACCGAGAATGGCTCAACAAAGACTCTGAATTCTGCGGGAAGCTTGAGGGCAGGAAAACTTGGGCCATATGCCACTCTATTAGAGGTTCCGTAAAGGAATACGGTTAGTACTTAATTGAACACGTAGGGGGCACTCAATTGCGGCATTTTACTTGGAAATTATGAAATCCAGAAAAAATAGATAATTTCAGCCGAAAAAAGTGAAAAAAGTGAAAAAAAGCAATGTGATACGGGAGGAATCCTAATAGAAGGGCATGCCCGTACTATTTTCAATGGCATTTTGTCGGCTAAAACGGGTTTTTTGAAGGGAAATGAAAGAAAAAAAGGGTGTAAAGGACATGTAAGAGTCTGAGAAGCCGCGAAGAATTGCAAGAAGAAACGAAATTCGATTAAAAATGGATAATGAATAGGGAGAGCCGTCTTCATTTTCAGCACGTTCAGTAAAACGACTAGTTCAGAATAATTGAATATCAAATGCATTTTGGATTACTGTAGCTAAAAATATAGCGAAAATCTGGAAAAAGAAGGCTATTCTAAGAGCTATTAGAGAGAAGTTTAATGGAAGAGGGCGTGGCCTCGTATTGGTGATTGCGGAGAAAACATCATGAACTACGACGTTTCTTAAGGTTCCCAAAAAGAGATTTCAGAGAATCAAAGCGATTCCGGACCCTAAGTGGAGCCTAGCCGGCTCCTGAGAGCTCTCTCCCTCGTCGTCTTGTATCCACATCAGCTCACTGGGTTTTCAGACGAAACAGTTGTCGTTTATGGCGCTATTTCCGCAAACACGCACGCTCACCTACGAAACGACGAGAAAATGCACAGTTTGCGAGAATTTGAGGGCCGAGGCGCGTCGGAAAATCGGCCACGGCCATCCACTTCAAGCCAATCAGATGAGCTCTTTCCGATGGAATTTTTAAAGAAAATTTTGGGAAATTTTTCAATTTTTTGAAGATTTCATTGTAATTTCGTGCGCAGTTCTCTAGTTTTCCAATGATTTTCAGTATTTTCAGAATTTTCAGAATTTTCAGCAATAAAATCAATTGCTCTACACTGGAAACGGAGAAAAACGCGCTACGAGTGGTTTGTGCTGTGAAAAGCTTCCAAGGATTCCACAAAAGACGAAATAAGACCGTCTCGTCTTCGTCTTGAATTCGTCTGACGCAGAGATAAACATTGTGTTGGTACATATGAATTTTAATTGACGACGCAAGACGAATGCAAGACGAGAGGAAAGGATTTCACGAAAGGCGAAATAAGACCGTCTTGTCTTGTCTTGAGTTCGTCTGACGCAGAGATTTAATTGACGACACAAGACGAACGCAAGCCGAGACGAAAGGATTCCACGAAAGATGAAATAAGACCGTCCTGTCTTCGTCTTGAATTCGTCTGTCGCTGAGATTTAATTGACGACGTAAGACGAACACAAGACGAGACGAAAGGATTCCACGAAAGACGAAATAAGACCGTCTTGTCTTCGTCTTGAATTCGTCTGTCGCAGAGATTTAATTGACGACACAAGACGAATGCAAGACGAACGCAAGACGAGACGAAAGGATTCTACGAAAGACGAATTAAGACCGTCTTGTCTTGTCTTGAATTCGTCTGACGTAGAGATTTAATTGACGACGCAAGACAAATGCAAGACGAGACGAAAGGATTCCACGAAAGACGAAATAAGACCGTCTTGTCTTCGTCTTGAATTCGTCTGACGCAGAGATTTAATTGACGACGTAAGGCGAACGCAAGACGAGACGAAAGGATTCCACGAAAGACGAAATAAGACCGTCTCGTCTTGTCTTAAATTCGCCTGACGCAGAGATTTAATTGACGACGTAAGGCGAACGCAGGACGAGACGAAAAGATTTCACGAAAGACGAAATAAGACCGTCTCGTCTTGTCTTGAATTCGTCTGACGCAGAGATTTAATTAACGACGTAAGACGAACGCAAGACGAGACAAAAGGATTCCACGAAAGACGAATTAAGACCGTCTCGTCTTTGTCTTGAATTCGTCTGACGCAGAGATTTAATTGACGACGTAAGACGAACGCAAGACGGGACGAAAGGATTCCACGAAAGACAAAATAAGACCGTCTTGTCTTGTCTTGAATTCGTCTGACGCAGAGATTTAATTGACGACACAAGACGAATGCAAGACGAACGCAAGACGAGACGAAAGGATTCTACGAAAGACGAATTAAGACCGTCTCGTCTTTGTCTTGAATTCGCCTGACGCAGAGATTTAATTGACGACACAAGACGAATGCAAGACGAACGCAAGACGAGACGAAAGGATTCTACGAAAGACGAATTAAGACTGTCTTGTCTTGTCTTGAATTCGTCTGACGCAGAGATTTAATTGACGACGCAAGACAAATGCAAGACGAGACGAAAGGATTCCACGAAAGACGAAATAAGACCGTCTTGTCTTCGTCTTGAATTCGTCTGTCGCAGAGATTTAATTGACGACACAAGACGAATGCAAGACGAACGCAAGACGAGACGAAAGGATTCTACGAAAGACGAATTAAGACCGTCTTGTCTTGTCTTGAGTTCGTCTGACGCAGAGATTTAATTGACGACACAAGACGAACGCAAGCCGAGACGAAAGGATTCCACGAAAGATGAAATAAGACCGTCCTGTCTTCGTCTTGAATTCGTCTGTCGCTGAGATTTAATTGACGACGTAAGACGAACACAAGACGAGACGAAAGGATTCCACGAAAGACGAAATAAGACCGTCTTGTCTTCGTCTTGAATTCGTCTGTCGCAGAGATTTAATTGACGACACAAGACGAATGCAAGACGAACGCAAGACGAGACGAAAGGATTCTACGAAAGACGAATTAAGACCGTCTTGTCTTGTCTTGAATTCGTCTGACGCAGAGATTTAATTGACGACGCAAGACAAATGCAAGACGAGACGAAAGGATTCCACGAAAGACGAAATAAGACCGTCTTGTCTTCGTCTTGAATTCGTCTGACGCAGAGATTTAATTGACGACGTAAGGCGAACGCAAGACGAGACGAAAGGATTCCACGAAAGACGAAATAAGACCGTCTCGTCTTGTCTTAAATTCGCCTGACGCAGAGATTTAATTGACGACGTAAGGCGAACGCAGGACGAGACGAAAAGATTTCACGAAAGACGAAATAAGACCGTCTCGTCTTGTCTTGAATTCGTCTGACGCAGAGATTTAATTAACGACGTAAGACGAACGCAAGACGAGACAAAAGGATTCCACGAAAGACGAATTAAGACCGTCTCGTCTTTGTCTTGAATTCGTCTGACGCAGAGATTTAATTGACGACGTAAGACGAACGCAAGACGGGACGAAAGGATTCCACGAAAGACAAAATAAGACCGTCTTGTCTTGTCTTGAATTCGTCTGACGCAGAGATTTAATTGACGACACAAGACGAATGCAAGACGAACGCAAGACGAGACGAAAGGATTCTACGAAAGACGAATTAAGACCGTCTCGTCTTTGTCTTGAATTCGCCTGACGCAGAGATTTAATTGACGACACAAGACGAATGCAAGACGAACGCAAGACGAGACGAAAGGATTCTACGAAAGACGAATTAAGACTGTCTTGTCTTGTCTTGAATTCGTCTGACGCAGAGATTTAATTGACGACGCAAGACAAATGCAAGACGAGACGAAAGGATTCCACGAAAGACGAAATAAGACCGTCTTGTCTTCGTCTTGAATTCGTCTGACGCAGAGATTTAATTGACGACGTAAGGCGAACGCAAGACGAGACGAAAGGATTCCACGAAAGACGAATTAAGACCGTCTCGTCTTTGTCTTGAATTCGTCTGACGCAGAGATTTAATTGACGACGTAAGACGAACGCAAGACGAGACGAAAGGATTTCACGAAAGACGAAATAAGACGGTCTTGTCTTCGTCTTGAATTCGTCTGACGCAGAGATTTAATTGACGACGTAAGACGAACGCAACACGAGACAAAAGGATTCCACGAAAGACGACCGATCTGTTCCGTCTTTAGTGGAACCCTTAGTCGTCGGAATCGGAAGCAGGCAGTACAACTGCTATCCGCTCTGAAAGCACTCCTCAGAGTGACAAGTAGTGAGCTCATTGACCTTGAATCGCGCTCCAGGATGGTGGAGGTGAAAGGGGGGGGGGGGTGGGCTCAGAATCAGAATCGATAAAGTCAGTGTCCGATGGCAGATTCTGATGTCCCACTTTCAGCAATTTCAAATTTCAGAAACCGTGGCTGTAGGTCACAACGTTTCCACTAATCGTTTCTCGTCAGAAAAAGAGAGATTCATCAAACATGCTCCGCAAAAAAAGAAGCGAGCTGCTCTTTCTCTTTAACACAGAAACCTCAACAACACACCGCAGAGGAGGAGGGGGGGGGGCAAAATCGTTATCACTATGTGTGTGTGTGTGTGTGTGTGTGTCTGAACAAGAAAAAATAGCGCCTCGTCAATCATAGTTTCAAATATATCCGCCCTCTTCGGTTGACACAGCTGTTGTCAAACGGGTTTGTTCGGGGGGCAGGATGGGGGGGGGGGACGAAGAGAAATGAACTGAGAAACAAGTTGTTTGGAAGCAGGTGAGCAAAATACACGACGAGAGCAAGCGAAATGCGCTGATTGCCTTTTTCCCCTTTCAGAATGGCTCCTAAGGCTTCCATTCGGGCAAAATTTCGCCCGTCTTGTCTTGTCACAAGTCGACGAGAAAAAAAGACGAAATTTCGTCTCCGTCTTTCCTAGAAGCCTTAATGGCTTCTCTTCAAATGAGCATAGAAGTCATGTGGCCCGACAGCGAATCTTACGGTTTCCGTACAACTCTATGCAGTTACCAAAAGTCGTCTTCGTTCGTCTTGCATTCGTCTTACAAAATAAACGCAAGACTTACACAAGACAGACGAATTCAAGACGAAGACAAAGACGAAGACGAAGTTCTTCCTGCGCTAGACGAAAAACAAAAACAAAAAGTCGTCTTCCGTCTTGTCTTTCGTCTCGTTTTCGTTCGTCTTACGCAGTAAAAAAGTTGTGCCTGTGTACCAACACAATGTCTATCTCTGCGTCAGACGAATTCAAGACGAAGACGAAGACGAGACGAGACGAGACGACCTTATTTCGTCTTCCGTGGAAGCCTTCCCCAAGTGGGTTTCTAGCAGAGTAGGGCGGAATTGGATTTCGGGAACCCGGAATCCGGAAGCGGAAAACGGAAAAAAAATTTTTCTCGGAATCTAGAATCCGGAAGACGGAATGAAAAAAACGGCGGAATCCGCAATGCGGAAAGAAGGAATCCGGAATTTCGCCCTTCTCTGCGGATTAGGGCGGAACTGGATTTCGGGAACTCGGAATCCGGAAAACGGAAAACGGAAAAAATTTTTTTTCACGAAATCTAGAATCCGGAAGACGGAATTAAAAAAACTGCGGAATCCGGAAAACGGAAAAATTTTTTCACGGAATCTGAAATCCGGAAGACGGAATGAAAAAAAGGGGGAATCCGGAATTCCGCCCTTCTCTGGTTTCTAGGTGGTTTCTATCGTTATAAACCGGATTTCATTAAAAATCGAAAAATCGAATTTCTTGATTTTTTAAAAATTATCTTTGTTTTTTAATCGATAAGAGTTGAGCTGCGTCATGTTTCCGGCTCAGTTTACAACGTTTTTACAGTTGATCTCAAGTTCCTAACTCTTCTCTGAAAGAAGTTATAGCTGAAATCAACACGAAATGGGTGATTTCAGGGGCTGCTATGGTAAATATGGAAAGTTTGAAAGTGGCGCGGCTGAAACGGCCGAAACGAATAACGTAGTGAAAGAGAGGAAAGAAGCAGCACGTTGTTTTCCATGAAGTTTACGGTTTGTTAAGAATATTTCGAGAAAACGTCTGGGTTTCCAAAAAAAAAAAACTCATTTTTTCTTTTTTTTTCAATATTTGTGTCTCTCTCCGTATTCCAGTGGCGAAACTGATGAGATGTACGAAAAGACCCTAAGGGTTAAGCTTTAGCAAACGTAATTTTGGAGGCTGTTCCGTATTTCGCATCTGGAATTTACTCGTTTCCCGCAGAATCTCTTTTTGAAATGCACAAACAATATATAAGTTTTGACACAAAAGTCCGTGGACAAGTTTGTTTTATTTATTAAAAATATTTAAATTTGATTAAAATTTTTAAATATTATTTAGAGAAAGAATATTTTAAAACTTTAAAATCAATATTTATTATAATTTTTTTTATTTATATAAACTTTAAAAAGTGACACAAAAGTCCGTGGACAAAATATTTCAAAATAGCTTAATAATTTATTTGTTTGCAATTTTTTTTGGATTATTGAATTCAGCCAAATCGATTCAAATGTTTTAAAGAGTCCTTCCCAAAGTATTCCTAATAGATTATTTTCCAAAATTCAAAAAAATGGCAAAAAAATGAATTATTAAGCAATTTTTAAATGTTTGTCCACGGACTTTTGTGTCACTTTTTTAAAGTTTTCCATTTTATTTAAATTTTTAAAATTAATTTTTTCTGAATATATATATTGAATTTTAAATTTTAAAGTATTATTTCCCAAAATAATATAAGAATTTAAGAATTTTAATAAAGTTTAAATATTTTTAATAAAGAAAAAGAATCTGTCCACGGAATTTTGTGTCACTTTTTTAGAGTTTTTCATTTTATTTTAATTTTTTATAATAATTTTTTTGAAAATAAATATTGAATTTAAAATTTTAAGCATTCCTTTCTTAAATAATTTGAGAATTTAAGAATTTTAATAAAGTTTAAATATTTTTAATAAATATAACAAGCTTGTCCATGGACTTTTGTGTCACTTTTTTAGAGTTTTTTATTTAATTTTAAATTTTTTTGAAAATAATTATTGAATTTAAAATTTGAAAGTATTCTTTTCCAAAATAACATAAGAATTTAAGAATTTTTATAAAGTTTAAATATTTTTAATAAATAAAACAAACTTGTCCACGGACTTTTGTGTCAAAGTTTATAAAATAATCTAGACAAGACTGCTACCAGTAAATCTAGTTAAATTATAGAGAATTTCGAAGTGATTATTTGTTTTTTTTTGTTAGAAATTCAAAAGATTCGATCGAATCAGATTGCATAAAAGTATATTTCAATTCTTTATTTATAAAAATGTTACACTTTCGAACAAGTGCAAAGTCATATATAATTCAGAGGTAATATTCAAAGGAAATTGTTTCTGAAAACGTTTTAGACCGCATATTATTTATAAAGTGAAAAGCTGAAGCCGTGTTCAGAATAGGACAAATGGCAAAGTGTTCAAAGTAGCCGAGCAAATGGGTTCGGGGAGCAAAAATACGAATTATTTGAGCTTACAAAAATTCGAAATAATTTTTAATTTTGAATTATATCATAAATTAAGGGAAGCGAGACACCATGACGCATTTTTTTGGGCATTGAAATCGCGAATTTTGGGAATAAATCTCAGGCGCTGTCGTAAAACTAGATGTGGCGTCTGCATTCGGTGTTTGCACAAGCGGCACTGCATCTGACGGCGATGTTCTTTTTTTCAAATTTTTTCGTAAATTTCGTCATTTTTTAAATGCTTTCTTTGTTGTTATTGTTTCAAATTTCAATTTAAATTTAAAGGAAAACGATGCTTATTAATATTTATCCAATTTTTACTCATAAAATCGACATTTGTTCATAGAATTCCTTTAAAAATTCCAAAATTCGATGCTAACCTATTTTGCCTTATTTTTTGTGTTTTCCTTGTGCTAGTTTTGCTAATAATTTATTGTTTTTTTCAGAAAAAAAGACAAAGTCGCAAGTTCTTTCGTGTTGGACACTTGGTTGCTTTTCGAAAATTGCGTTGAGACCAAAATTAAGGTATTGCGTTTCAGAATTCAGATATTTCATTCGAATAAAACAGAAAATGCTGTTAAATCTGTTTAAAGACACTTAAATCAGATTGTAAACGTTTCCTCACCAATTTTTTGCTCGAATTGTGCTCTTCAAAACACCTTTACTGAGTTTCAGGGTGAATCATCGAAAATTTGAATTTGAAAGCAAATATTTACTGTCATAAATAGCAGATTCCGATTGTCTGCGTGTATGTCTATGTGTTCGCCGTTCGCCAACTACCTACTGAGCCAATCTTCGCGAAGCTTGAACCCGGAGATCAGAAATATTGTCTTAATGATGCAAGCTTGTGATGAGAAAAGGAACACTCCTCTCGAGCCATGGAATATAAAATTGAAGGTTTTTTGTATTTTTTACAAAAAAATTTGTTGATTTCTTTACAGATCTCACTCAGATTAAGCAGCGCCGGCCAATAGTTCAACGATAGTTCAAACGCCATAACTTTTGCAAAAAGAGTGGAATCGATGAAAATGAAAATCGATCTTAAATCGATCATTGATACGTGAAAAGATCTCTCGGAGGATCTTATCAAAAAGTCATTCACCGGATGTGGCTCTGAATAAGGATTCTGAAGAGAAGAACGACGACGCAGTCTTCTAATTCAAAGAAAGCTTACATGGGATTTGGAGCTGTTGAAAATGAGAAAATAGAAACTGCGCCGGTCACTCAATGTTGCTCAAGAACTCGAAAAGCTAGAATTGAACGGAACACAGAAAAACAGGCGGCACGAAGAAGAAGAAGAAAATTATTAGGTTGATGCAAAAGTTATGTCGTTTTTATGTTGTTTACTTTTGTGAAAGATTTTTGAATAAAATGTTTGGTTATCTGTGGTCGTGTTATATATCATTTTGAAGAGCGTAATTCGCTCTATCTACTTGTCTTATTGATTTTTCCTTCAAATAATTATGTCACTTTTTATAGCACTTCAAAAAAGCATGGATAAAAGGCAAATTCGAACGATTTTCTTGTTCCAGTTCAAACTAGGCCGAAACTCTGTCGAGACAACTCGCGATATCAACGATGCATTTGGCCAAGAAACCACTAATAAACGTACGGCACAACGGTGGTTCAAAAAATTCCGTAGCGGTGACGAGAGCCTCGAAGATGAAGATCGTGACGGCCGGCAGTCTGTGATTGATAACGAGCCTTAATCGAAGCCGATCTTCTCAAATCAACACGAGAAGTTGCCGAAGAACTCGACGTTGACCAATCAACAGTCGTTGTTCATCTGAAGCAAATAGGCAAATCAAAAAAGCTCGACAAATGGGTGCCACATGAATTAGACGAAAATCAAAAAATATCGTCGTTTTGAGGTGTCGTCCGCTCCTCTTTTACGCAACAAAAATGATCCGTTTCTTGACCGGATCGTAACTTGTGATGAAGAGTGGATCCTCTACGACAACCGACAACGTTCCGCGCAATGGTTCGATCGTGATGAAGCTCTTAAACACTTTCCGAAGCCGAAAATCCACCAAAAAACGGTTATGGTGACTGTTTGGTGGTCTGCAGCCGGTCTCATTCACCACAGCTCCCTAAATGTGGGCGAAACAATTACAGCAGAGAAGTACTGCCAGGAAATTGACAAAATGCATCAGAAGTTACGACGTATGTGCCCAGCAGGGATCAATAAAGAGGGACAAATTCTTCTCCACGATAATGCTTGGATAACCGACCCTGCAAAAGCTGAACGAATTAGGCTATGAGACTCTGCCTCATCCACCATACTCACCAGTCCTCTCGCCCACCGATTACCACTTTTTCAAGCACCTCGACAACTTCCTTCGCGAGAAATGCTTCAAAAGCCAAGACGATGCCGAAAATGCCTTCAAGGAGTTCGTCGCTTCCAGAAACCCGAACTTTTACGGTACCGGCATAAAGAAACTTGTTTCTCGTTGGCAAAAATGTATTGATTCTAATGGTTTTTATTTCGATTAATAAATTTGATTTTAAACAAAGTTATGGTCATTTAAAGTTGAAGGTTCAAAAACGACATAACTTTTGCATCAACCTAATATAATAAAGACTGTTCAGTCGACGCCACACTTTTACTGGTGCGGCAAAAATAATAGAATGGGTTTGAAACGCCATAACTTTTGCAAAAAAAAATGGAATCGATATGAAAATTGGACAAAAGTTTACTCAAACAATATAAAAAGAAATAAAATTAACAATTTTCAAATCTTCCTCCTTTCAGTTCTCAATCTCTTCGGATAGGATTCGACCATGACACGCAGACGTCAAGATCGTCCCGGAAGACCACATCTAGGCATGTCTTCCAGTGTCCCAAGACGTTGGTAACGAGTCACAGTCCGATAGCCTAGAGAATGATGCACTTTCAGCTTTTTTGGAATTTCAGAATTGGACAACCCCATTCTCTTGCAATCCACGATCGGGAGTCTATACGGAGATGCAGCCACCATTGACTGAAATTCGATAAAAAGCAAGGAAAACATTTTGTCGCACCATGTAAACACACAAATGCCTAAAATCGAAAAGAAAAATCTGTTTTCCCCCCATCGAAAAGGTCGTTTGTGCTCCAAAAACAGTTTATTTCATTTTTTGATTAGCAAATGTACAAAAAAAAATATATGAAAAATCAGATAAAACCCGTAGAGAGGAACATTTTGAGAGAAAAAAAGAGTTCGCGCCGTAAGTATCCTGTCATTTCAGTTTGAATGCACACAAAAACTGGCATTTCCTTCGGCAGGATACTATCATTACGATGAATTTCCCGTTTTGAGCGAGCTCTAAAATGCATGAAGAATTCCGAATAAGAGGAAAAAGAAGAAACGACGCGGCAATCTTCATCGGAATCTCCGTCGGGTGAGCGGTTCGTTCTTCGTAGTACGTCTTTTTTCAGGTTTGCCAAATGGAATGCTTCTGAATTGCTCAATTCTGATGGAAATTTCAGCGTCATACGAGAGTAATAGCGGCATTTCAATCAATATTTTTAGACATCGACGGAGTTTATTCCAGAAAACTGAATATTCCGAAGAAAAAACGGTTCGCTTTGTAAAAACGTTAAAAGTATAAAATCTGATACTTTGTAAATTCTAAATAATGAATAAAAATTTAAAGAATTTTAATATTTAATAAAGTTTAAATATTTTTAATAATTAAAACAAACTTGTCCACAGACTTTTGTGTCAAAGGTTATTTTGGCGCCCAGCCAGCTCAAAATGAATTTTTCTTTTACTTTTTCACTATTTTTTCCCAAAATCTCAAGCGATTTGGGCTATTTTCAACGTTTTTATATATTTAAAAAGTGACACAAAAGTCCAAGGACCAAAATATTTAGCATTAAAATAGCTTTAAAATTAATTTTTTTTGCTATTTTTTTGGAATATTGTATTCGACCAAATCGATTCTAATGTTTTAAGGAGTCCTTCCCAAAGTATGCCTAATAGATTATTTTCCAAAAATCCAAAAAAAAATGGCAAAAAAATGAATTATTAAGCAATTTTTAAATGTTTGTCCACGGACTTTTGTGTCACTTTTTTTTTTTAGATTTTTTTAATTTTATCTCAATTTTTTCTGAAAATAATTATTGAATTTAGAATTTTAAAGTATTCTTTCCCAAAATAATATAGAAATTTAAAGAATTTTAATATTTAATAAAGTTTAAATATTTTTAATAAATAAAACAAACTTGTCCACGGACTTTTGTGTCAAAGGTTATTTTGGCGCCCAGAGAGCTCAAAATGAATTTTTTTTTACTTTTTCACTATTTTTCCCAAAATCTCAAGCGAGTTGAGCTATTTTCAACGTTTTTACATATTTAAAAAGTGACACAAAAGTCCAAGCACCAAAATATTTAGCTTTAAAATTAATTTTTTTGCTATTTTTTTGGAATATTGGATTCGACCGAATCGATTCTAATGTTTTAAGGAGTCTTTCCCAAAGTATGCCTAATAGATTATTTTCAAAAAATCCAAAAAAATGGCAAAAAAATGAATTATTAAGCAATTTTTAAATGTTTGTCCACGGACTTTTGTGTCGCTTTTTTAGAGATTTTCATTTTATTTCAAATTTTTCTGAAAATAATTATCGAATTTAAAATTTTAAAGTATTCTTTTCTAAAATAAAATAAAAATTTAAAGAATTTTAATAAAGTTTGAATATTTTTAATAAATAAAACAAACTTGTCCACGGACTTTTGTGTCAAAGGTTATTTTGGCGCCCAGAGAGCTCAAAATGATTTTTCTTTTACTTTTTCACTATTTTTCCCAAAATCTCAAGCGAGTTGAGCTATTTTCAACCTTTTTACATATTTAAAAAGTGACACAAAAGTCCAAGGACCAACATATTTAAAAATAACTTTACAATTAATTTTTTTGCCATTTTTTGGAATATTGTATTCGACCAAATCGATTAAAATGTTTTAAAGAGTCCTTCCCAAAGTATGCCTAATAGATTATTTTCCAAAAATCCAAAAAAAAAAGAATTATTAAGCAATTTTTAAATGTTTGTCCACGGACTTTTGTGTCACTTTTTTAGAGTTTTTCATTTTATTTCAAATTTTTCTGAAAATAATTATCGAATTTAGAATTTTAAAGTATTCTTTCCCAAAATAATATAGAAATTTAAAGAATTTTAATATTTAATAAAGTTGAAATATTTTTTAATAAATAAAATAAAAACTTGTCCACGGACTTTTGTGTCAAAGGTTACTCTGGCGCCCAGAGAGCTCAAAATGATTTTTTTTACTTTTTCACTATTTTTCCCAAAATCTCAAGCGAGTTGAGCTATTTTCAACGTTTTTACATATAGTTTTCCCCCTTTATTTTCGTGAATTGAAAAGAGCAGACGAGACGAATTAACGCCGAATTGCATCAAAAATAAATGAACTTCGGATGACAAAAAAAGAAACAGAAACGGCCGGACAACTTTCTGAGAAATTAAACAAATGTCATCCATCGCCTTTGAAAGAAATGTAGGCTGACGCTGATCGCAAACAGAAATCGAACCGCTTTGGGAAACGAACTGTTATGTTGATTTTGAATTTGCATTCACTTTTTTTTCGGTTTTTTTTTAAATAGAAACCATTTTTATTCTTATACTTTCCGAATCACATGTTACAGAATAATGGTGTACATTCTTCTGCGTCAGACTTTAAGGCTTCGCTTTCAATTGTTATACGAAAAGTACCAAAATGTTTCTGAAGCGTTCGAAGTCTCAGCGAAAGCGAGGTTAAGCGTATGCCTAAGCCTAAGCGTTCGAAGGATTCCCCACAGCGAAAGCGAGGTTAAGCCTAACAAGGGAACTGTTTTTAGATAACGTTTGAGAATTTTATGAAAATTGGTACACAGACACAATCGAGCATGCTGAAAACCATGGCAAACTTTGTTTTTGCCTAAAACTCTCCAGAAGCTGAATATTCGCATCTGAAGTTTCATCTGAATTTTCATCGCATCTGAAGTTCTCCCCCCATCCCGGGACCTCACTCTTCTCTATGCTTCCATATCATCCATTTCTGGAAGCAGCGGTGGTGTAGGGGCAGTGGGATGGTTTGGAACCCTGGGTGTCCCAAGTTCGAACCCTACTATGGTAAATTTTTTTTGTTTCTTGTAATTTCATTTTCTAGAGGTCTCCAGAGCACATTGGTCTCGAATGGAACTTGTAGAATGCCGAAAAAGGGTAAATGAGTTGTGTTTAATTGTTTTTTGATCTCAAAGGCTTCTACTCTAAACTTTAGAAAACAACAGAAATTTTCGGCTTGGAGGATGGTTTGGAGGCTTGACGGCGTCAATTGCTGCCGTGTCTTTCCAAGTGCTCCAGGAGTCGACGATCAAAAGAATAACTTTGGGCATAGACGAATCGAAAACCACTTTTTCGAAGAAAGTCACCATGAAAATTCTACATGATAACGTTCTACGCTATCTTATTGCTGACATCATAAGGAAGAACAACATTTGCATTGGAAACTTTGTCGGATCGGATAGTTGGCTGGCTGGATGGAAGAAAATGTACGGAATTTTCTCCAGGAAAATCACGAAATTTGTGTCTACCGTTCGACCCAAGACTCGCGATAAGATTGAGAAGGATTCCAAGGATTTCGTGAATTCTGCCAACCAACACTTCCAACACCCATCCAGCATCTACAATGCTGATCAGAGTGGATTCCAGTTCGAAATGAACACAGCTCGGACTCTTACATTTACCGGATCCAAAGATGTTCACTGTGTTGTTGGAAGTGTCTCTTCAACTACACATTCATACACAGTACTTCCCTTGATCTCCGCATCCGGAAAAATGCACCCCAAATTATTCATTAATTTGAAAGAACCCAAAGGCCGATTTCCCAAGAAAGGTCTTTTTAAAGCATCAAATCTGGAAGTCACGTGCCATTCCAGTCACATCATGACTAAAAACAACATGGTGACTTTCTTCGAAAAAGTGGTTTTTTTGTTCTCTGGAGACCTCTAGAAAATGAAATTACAAGAAACAAAAAAAAATTACCATAATAGGGTTAGGGTTCGAACATGGGACCCCCAGGGTTCCAAACCATCCCACTGCCACTACACCACCACTGTTTCCAGAAATTGATGATATGGAAGCATAGAGAAGAGTGAGGTCCCGGGTTGGGGGAAAACTTCAGATGCGATGAAAATTCAGATGAAACTTCAGATGCGAATATTCAGCTTCTGGAGAGTTTTAGGCAAAAACAAAGTTTGCCATGGTTTTCAGCATGCTCGAAAGTGTCTGTGTACCAATTTTCATAAAATTCTCAAACGTTATCTAAAAACAGTTCCCTGTAAGCCTAAAAATAAGATGAAGTCTAAGCCCAAGCCTACGCCTAACAGTAAGCCTAAGCCTAAGGCAACGCTTAAGCATAAACGGGAGTCTAAGGCCCGCCAAATTGAATATCGGCCAGGCACGCCGATCCAACCCTTCCTCATCTGCTGTTGTGGAAGAGCAATTTGACATTATGTGAAGACATATGCAAGCAAGCAGATGGGAACGCCAAAGGGGTCACTTCTAAGTGACTTTCACGAAAGACGAAAACAAAAAGTCGTCTTTCAATTTGTCTTGCATTCGTCTTACGCAATAAAAAAGTTGTGCATGTGTCCCAACACAATGTCTATCTCTGCGGCAGACTAATCCAAGACGAAGACGAGACGAGACGGTCTTATTTCGCCTTTCGTGGAAACCTTCTAACGAATAATCACCGACGACATCTTGCAGAAAATATTATTTTTAGTGATGAGAGAAAGCTCCAATGTATCCGGCGGGATGGTGTTTGCGCGGCTATTCAAAAGGAAATGCTCAGCTTCTCAATTCGGAACTTCCAGCTCCTCGTCTTGCATTCGTCTTACGCAATAAACGCAAGAGTTACTCAAGTCAGACGAATTCAAGACGAAGACGAGACGAGACGCCCGAAATTACGCCAAAATGGAGGCCTTAGCTGAAAATTTATGATGGAAACAAGTGTCATTGGTAAAGTGGAGAGCTTAGCTAGAATCAATTTCAGCCCAGTTTCCGAACACCACGAATGCGCACCCACCTTTAACTTGAAATTAAAAAAAAAAGTAAAATTTCTGTCTGAACCATTAGGTGGTCAATAGCTCATAGGAGACTCTCAACTGTTTTGTGGAACATTGACAATTTCCGCTCATGAAAACGCCACACCGGCTGTCTTACGCCTGCATGGAGCTGGAGAGCGATGTTGAACTGGCGGGCTTGCGCCTACCACTCTACATACATACCACTGCGCCACCGCGCAATAGTGGTGAACAGAGGAAAAGGGGGTAGAAAACAGATGGGGAAGTGTAGGATTAAGGAACAGGGAGGGAGGGGAGGAGGGCAAAGATTTTGAATGAAAAAAGGCCAGTTTGCAGCCTTATTCTTTATAATATTAAAATTACAAAATTGGCTGTTAAACAAGAAAAAATCAAATTAAACTATCAATAAAACGATGAAACAGTTCACCATTTCGAGAATTGCTCTATAAAAAGCGAAGGTATCTTCTTCTTTCTTTCTTCGACACCTTCCTTTGAAGCGTTCGCCTACAGAATTCTAAAAAAAATCATTATATATGCGATTTCATTTCAGCAGAAGCTCAAAGTGAAACTTTGAAGCCGCTACAGTAAGAGCCACGACAGTTATGATCCTTTAAATGTGATGTCCCTTTAAAATGTTTTTTATTTGATTTTACTGCTATTTTTGACACTATTTTTTGGGTTTTTCCGTGAAATAATATCTGAAAAAATCAATAAATCGATGGTTCCTAAGACATTTTTTTAAAGTGAAAAGCAGCTCGATTAAAATAAACTCTTTTCAGGCTGAAAGTGCAACAAAATAGGAAATTGCCGTTACACCCGTATTTCCGCTGCGTGGCTGCGGTGATACGGAGGAAATTCATCTCTAAAGACAATAATTTTAATATTAAACAACGCGGAGGCGGAAACGGTTACTCGGAGAAGGTTGCAGCGTGACGAGCTTCGTTTGCGGGATTCTCATCTCCCGTGGGGGCCATCGTCGAAATTCCTTGTTTTTCTTGGAAAAAATACATCGAGTTCTTCAGATTTCAAGATTTTTCAAGCAAAAATTCTGAAACATAAGTCTTCTAAGAAAGACGAAGACAAAAAGTCGTCTTGCTTTCGTCTTGCATGAGGTCCTTCCCTATTAATTTCAATATTTTTCTTATATTTAATTTGAAATTTTATGAGAATTTTTTTGCGTGAAAATCACTAAAGATCATTATGGAAAATTCGAAGAAAGCGAGTCACAGTTGCCGCCAGAATTTGTCCATTTCTCATTCTGCAGAGCCCACATCGCCTTCCTTAGAATTAAATTTTCAAGAAGCTTATGCTTCCACTTATTTTTAGCCATGCTCGCGATTCCATCATTCGCCTGCTTTGGCTGCAACTGTCACTTGCTCGATCGGCGATAATAAAAATACAAAATACCCGAAATTAGAAAATTTGAAATAATAGTGAAGTGAGCAATTTATCTGAAATATGGATTCTCCTCCACGATGTTCCTCGTTTTCCTCTGTAGCTGCTCGCTTTTCGATGTTTTCGCTTTGGAACGATTCAAATGGTGCTGAAATGCCGCTTGCTTATGTGGATCCATATATCCACAACTTGTCACGATCAACGGGATTTCACATTCGATTCCTTTAATTTAAAAAAATTGTAATTTCGCAGGCGTTTTTATGGTGATATTGGCGATGATAAAATATACTACCTGGCAACGCAGTGAGCTTCAGCACGTAGTGAATCGCAATAATCGAGCTCTCTCCAGATCCACGGTTATAGTTTTGTGTGGGTGGTGCGCCATCAGGGATTCGGAGAAGGCATTTTTCGAATTCCTGAAATCAATCGATTATTAATTTAATGAAAACAGAAAAAATCTTAGAAATTAGAATTTGCTTTCTATAATCAGGGGTTTCCGCGTCTTCCATGATTTTTCTCGAAATTAAATTTAGCGCCAACACAGACGAATAACGGATCGAGTAAGTAAATATGTAATATAAATAAATATTTTGTAGCAGAAAGCACATTTTTTATTGATTTAGTTGACAAATTAGAAAAATTATTTGAAAAACAAAGGAAAATTAATTGATTGATCCGGAAAACAATTTGTTTTGCCAATAAGTGTTTGGTTCTGGAATATCGGTATCGCGCTTTGCTTATCCAAATTAATTGGTTTAATTGCTTATGGAAAATAGGAAATCTTTTCTTCAGCGCTACAATATTCAACAGATTTTTTGTTAAATTTCGAAAAATATTTTTAATTCGGAATTTTGTAAGGAAAAAGTAAAGGCGAATGATGTTTTGCTACAGCAAAGAGAAATTTTGAAATTAGAGAAAGCGTAGGATGTTCAGAGAAACTTCAAGTTTTAATAATTTATTGATTTAAGTGATTAAAGATCACAAATCAGAATTTGAAAAGAAATTATTTGAAAAGCAAAAGAAAATTAATTACTATTTATAATTATTGCACGATTTATCGCTTCGGCATTCATCAAACGCAACGCGGACCGCTTCGCGTCGCTATTCGAGAAAAATGAGTTTTTACAGAAAAACTAGAAGCTTCAGGTCACGGTTTACGAAAAAATTTCTATTTCTTTGAAATATCGCATTAAACGCCATTGATTGATGCGGAAAAAAATTTTTTTGCCGAAAAAATATTTTTTATTCAGAATTCTGTAAGAAAGAAACAAATGCGACTGATATTTCGCAATTTCGAAGTGATAATTTGAAATTTGAGAAAGCGTAGGATGTTCAGTGAAACTTCAAGTTTTAATAATTTATTGATTTAAGAGATTATAGATCACAAATCAGAATTTGAAAAGAAATTATTCCATTCTATTTTTTTTTTCAAAATTTCTTCGACGCTCTTTAATGTAATCAACTCACCATTCTACTTCTCGACTTAACTGCCCCAAGCGGAACCATTTCAATGAGTTGCTCAGCGAGTTTCTTCTCATTCACGTGCTCATATCTACTTCTCGCTTCAAATTGCGTCTTCATCATTAATTGAAGTGACACCTCTTTCAACCCTTTCCTAGTTCTATTATTTATTGTGACGTCCGCTTCGATTGACTGAATAATAGTCGGAAGTGTAAAGCCCGATGTTCAGAATGACACGACGTACCTCTCCGATTCTGAACGCAGTTCTGGTGAGAGACATATTCAGTGAAACACATCCAAATGGAAGAGTGCAACATGTGAAGTCTACCTGAAACAAGGCAATTCAATTTTCAGATAGAAAACGTGAATAAATGTAAAATAGGCAGGTTTTTTTTTTTGAAATTTAATACTCACCTCATCTTTAAAGTCGATTGGAGACATAACATTGACAGGCACGTCATCAAAGAATGATCTGGTAAGAATGACAAGAGGAAAGACTTCTGAGCACGAGGACTGAAAAATATTTGGAAATTTTTTAAAAATGCGTTTTGAAAATTTGAATTTCTTTAAATTATAATAGATTTGATGTTTTAAAAATTAGCAGGAAAGCATTATCGCAATAAAAATATTACGAAATTGTTTTTTTTTAATTTCGAGCCTATTCCACGTTTATCATTAGAGCGCGTTTACTCTGTACATGCTTCATTTTTTTTTAGTTTTCTGTTATAGCATAGGAAATAATAAAATACTCGCATTGTTCATCGATTTTTTAAAATTATTTTTTCCAAATAATATTATGGAAAAATTGCGAAAAATTTAAAAACATGCAATTTATATATTTTGTGCCCATAAACTTTCAATGCTGAATTTCAGTATTATTTCTGTGTTTTCTCGTATAAATAATACAATTCCAGGTGTTAACAAGTCTATTTGTTAACAATAATTTACCAATTTAAATAAAAAAGACAGAGCACTTTATTTTTCGTTTTTATTTTAAAATTAACGCTTCTTAAATGAGAGCATTAGAATGAGCGGAGTAAACGCGCTCTATTGGCTATAGTGAGAGAGTCCGTCCAAAAAATTTAAAATTTTTTTGTTTTTACATTTTTTTTTCTCCATAATTGAGCTATTGTGAAAAGTTTAGAATTCTTTATTTTTGTAAATTCAATTTTCTAATTTAAAATTTTTGAATATCAGAAGAAATTTCCTTTAATTAAACGGTATATTCAACGGCGGTTTGAGGTTTGAGAATTTTAATATTATTGTGTTTTCAAAAATTCACGATAAGTATTTAAATAAATAAATTTGTTTTTAATTTTTTAAACTCTTCTAAATATTCTCCTTTTCTAAAAAATGCAACAAACTCACTTGTTCGGTGTTAGCCACCAATTCCACTTTAATCTGATACCGAATACTTCCAAATTGACTTTCGTAGCTGCTCGGGCAATTCTGTGGAATTCGAATTTGAACCGGAAATTGATGTTTCCCAACTGGAAGACGCATTCCAGAATCGCAGAGCTGCACTTGAGTGTCTATATACGTCTAAAAGTGAAGATTTGAGTGAAATTCGATGAGCTTCTGCTTAGGTTTCCAATATTACTAGGCTTTGGACAGAGTACCCTTTCTGCCTAATTTTAAGAATTTTTTCGGAGATTATCATCAATATTAGTCATTTTTTGTACAATTTTCGGCGAATACTTAAATTTGTGATTTTTATTTTTTTTTTCAATATTTGCGGTGAATTTTAAAAAATTAGAGCGAATCCTGCACTGCCTTGAAAATTTTTAATTTTTAAATTTCAGAAAAAAAAATTGTGCGACGACATGAGTTGTTTGACCAACGAGCAATGGAAATAAACTGAAAGAAGGGAAAATTCCAGAAATTCGAAATAAAATTCTTTTTTAGGACATCAATGCGACTCGCTTAGACGACGGTAATATCAGATTGCGAAATAAAGAATCAAAAGTGAGTTTTAAACCGATTTATTCAAAATTCAAAGCTAACAAGACTTTAGACCAGGGGAATCATAAGACTTCCACGAAAGACGAAATAAGACCGTCTTCGTCATCGTCTAAAATTCGTCTGACGCAGAGATAGACATTGTGTTGGTACACATGCATTTTAATTGACGACCTAAAACGAATGCAAGACGAACGAAGACGAGACAAAAGGCGATCGATTTGTTTCGTCTTTCGTGGAAGTCTTACGGAATCGACAAAAAATATTCTAATTTTCTCTCGAAATGCATTGATTTTACAGTAGAATAAATTTTTTTAATAGATTTTTGCCAGATTAAAAAAATCTATTATGGAAAAGCAAAAAAAAATGAAATTTGGGACTGAAAATTAAAAAAAAATTATATTAGACATAGCGAATTACAAAACAATTTTTTTCGAGATTAAAAACAGATTTTGCTTATGTGCCTTTCCGATATACAGTAATAATTTTTACTTCAAATTATTTTAGATTCCGACGTCCTTTCCACATGGCAGGTCGGTAATTTTTAAAAAATTAAAATTTCCGGCCTGCGATTGTAGAAAAACACCCCTAGAAAATAGGAAATTGGAGAAATGCGTTATTTTATCAAAATTTGTATAAAATTAAACAATGTTCCCCTAACAATTATAAATGGTTCACCTTTTCAGTCTCAAAGATCTTGTCCGTATGAATGTTGACCCATCCAGTCCTCCCGATTCCCTTTAGTTCGGCACAGAACGAGTGTACCACTGTGTCGGGATCCGACGAGTCCAGCAAGACCTTCGCGTTGAAAAACTCGCCGGCCATACATCTCGGCTCGGCGAGCACTATATTGATTTGGGTTGTGGGCATCTGGAATTTCGGAGCTTTATATTTTAAAGAAGATGGCAGGTTTGAAAGTTCTCTAAAACACTTTGTATCTAATTTCAGTTCAATTTCAGCTTTGATTGAAGGCGAGGAATCTTCCCAGGAACCGATGTATAAGTCATTTTTTTCAAAAAAAAACTCCGTTTGCTTCCTATGAATAGCCATGTAAACGAAGGTGAAGCTACAGAAATGTAAGAGAATCTTGGATTCAGAAGCCTTTGCTTCCAGAAATCATATCGTCATGGCTTAAACTTGGCTTAAACTCTGCTAATTGACACCAGGTACTTTCTAGAATAATAGATTCATGGAATCTTAAATGAAAGAAATTTCTAGTCGATTCTCCCCGCCCTCCACCACCCACCCGAATCTGCCCGGATAAAGGCTACTGTAATAGTGAAACAAGATGCTGAAGAAATAACAAAGTGTTAATCAGGAAAACAAGGAGCAGAACTTCCGACGCGCTTCGCGTTTCAACTCATATTTTGTTCATCATAAAAAAAAAGAGAAAAGGGAGAAACAACTAATGAAAAGGAGAGAAGAGATGACACAAAATGAAAAATGAGCAGTAATATCCACGGGCCCCCCCGTACATAGTTTAACACAAAATAGTGGGGAAGAGTGAGCGAAGCTGAGAAATCGTGTCTGCGTTTCGCCGGCTTTGTAAGCCCTTCCTGATCCATTGGGTGTCCGGAACAACACACCCTTGCTCCACCAACCCGCCTTTTATCGCCGCAATTTATTCATTTTCAGAAATAGCCTGAAAGGAGTTGGATTCGGAAAGCGCTCATTGAAGGGAGAGCGAAAATGGATGTGCCGAGCAAGATCTTTGCTCCACAACGTCCTTTCTCGATTTGAAAGAAAACACAAAAGTGCGGAGAAATTGGAGACGTTCAATGTGCATCTACTATAAAACGGAAGCGACTCTTTTGGACACTAGGGCAAACCACCAGTTTTTGCCCTTTGTCCAATGTTTGCCGCACTCGGAAAGCAATGCAGCAATATGAGGTAAATATCGCGAAAAGTTATTAAAGTTTCAGACATTTTCAGCTGCAATTTCACATTTTAACACTGAGCTTTAATGTTTATTTGAGAATTTTTGCACGCTTTTCTCAATTTCAGCGTTTTTATTTATTAAAATTATGATTTTTGCTCATTTCTCAAATATATCAAAGCGAGCTTTTACTCATTTTCATTCCTAGTATTACTACAAATAATCATATCTGAAACCGAGCACCACAGCCTCCAAGAGCTCGCATACACACTGCTCACTTAAACTGAAAAACATAATTTCTAACTCTTTCGACATCTTATAGTTAGTTATTTGGGGATTTTGAATAGCTCATGTGAGAATTTCAGATTGATCCCCCCCCCCCCGACTTTTGCAAGAATTATAAGGGGGGGGGGGGGGTGAAGCGTATTCAATTAAAAATGCCTCTTCATTGAGCTATGTTGCGCTGTAGGAAGAGACAAGTTTCCAACTACAAAAATGCAGTTTTAGGAGTGAAGATTTCACACAAAAAGTTTCAGCTCTTTTCAGCTTTACAAGACTGATTTACACTTTATTAAAATTAGGCATTTTTAATTGAAAATTCATATTTTTGCGTATCTGTGTAACTCTTGAGAAACGTCGGAATCTGCCTGAAATTCTTACAAAAACTATTCAAAAAGTGAAAGAACGCTTTTCCCAATTTTCAGGGAGCAACGTGTGCTTTTGAGCTGAGATTTTGGAGGCGTTTGCACTCAGTTTCAGATTTCAGATGCGTATCTGTCGCTCTTGAAACGCTGAAAATATAGTTTTAGATGTGACAATTTCACATAAGAAATTTTAGTTTTAAAAAATTCCAGCGTCTTAGTATTTCCAAAAGAATAATCATGTCTGAAATTGAATGCAAACGGCGTTGCTCACTGAAAATCGGAAAATGTGTTCTTTCACCCTTTTAGCAGTTTGGTTATTTGACACTTTTTGAATAGTTCTTGTAAGAATTTCAGACAGATTCCGACGTTTCTCAAGAGCTACACAGATACGTAAAATAAGAATTTTCAATTGAAAATGACTAATTTTAAGAAAGTGTAAATCAGTCTTTTAAAGCTGAAATCAGTCTTTTAAAGCTGAAAGGCTGATGTGTGAAACCTTTGAGAATTTCACACATCAATTTTCAGAGCATTTCTTCTGTAACTAACTGACTTTCACTATCTTAAAGTAGAATTTTGAACGGATTTGTATTCCCCTAAAACGGCCCCCTTTCATTAGTTTTTAAAATATTATTTTTCTAGATTCTGCAATTCTACGGTATTTCCGCTGAAAATCGATCTTAACTGGGTCATGGATGCGTGGAAAGATCTTTCGAAAGATCTTATCAGAAAGTTAATTATCGGATGTGATTCTGAATAAGGATTCTGAAGAGAAGAACGACGACGCAGTCCTCTTATTCAAAGAAAGTTTACATGAGGTTTGGAGCTGTTGAAAATGAGAAGGTATAGGGACCGTTCAGTCGACACGACACTTACTGGTGCAGCATAATTAATAGGATGGGTTTGAAACGTCATAACTTTTGCAAAAAAAATGGAATCGATATGAAAATTGGACAAAAGTTTACTCAAACAATATAAAAACAAATAAAATTAACAATTTTCAAATTTTCATCCTTTCGCCTTCACCACAGCTCTCAATTTCTTCGGGTAGGATTCCACTATAGCAGTCAGGTCGTAACAGGCCTTCAGAAGCTCAATCTTCAAACTCGAGTAGCTTTTCGTGGAAGCCATCTGGGCCAAGTATCCCGAAACCGCATTGCCCATTGCATTCAAATCCGGCGAGAAAGCCGGCCATTCTGCAGAAGTGATGAACTCGGGCAAATTGTCCTTGCACAACTCTTGTTGTGTTGCTATGGCGCGATGAGCTGGTGCTGAGTTCTGTTGGAAGACGTTCTCTGTAATAAATTTGGTTTATTTGACTCATGGATTCTCAGAAATGAGCAGAGTTTTGCGGTTTGCACAGATTCCGCCAAAAACCATCACGAAGGCCGGATGAGAAGTGTTATTGAGGAATTTCCCATTTTTACTGACCGACTGAAAGTCTGTGGCGATGATCCGATGGTTTAGACCATTTTTGTGAGCCTCCACCGTGAACAGCTTCTCATATGTAAAGACAGTGCGGAGGTGCTGCGTGCCGGTGCCAGTCCAAGTCAGGAGGTGACGTGCTCTATGCATGCGGAGAGCCTTATTCTTTTCAGTCAAGAAAACAGCCTTTTGAATACGATAAGGTGTCATCTTCAGCTTGTTTTTGACGATTCTTCTCATAGATTTTTCAGTCATATCCATCTCATTAGCCATCTTTCTCAAGCTCCTTGCTGCATTTCTGCGAATCCTCGAATTCACTTTTTTGACAGCTTCTGGAGTCGTACAGTAGTGGGACGACTACATCTAGGCATGTCTTCCAGAGTTCCAAGACGTTGGTAACGAGTCACAGTCCGATAGACCAGAGAATGATGCACTTTCAGCTTTTTTGGAATTTCAGAATTGGACAACCCCATTCTCTTGCAATCTACGATCGGGAGTCTATACGGAGATGCAGCCACTATTGACTGAAATTCGGAAAAAAATAAGAAAAAACTTGAAAAACATAAACAAAAAGATGTAATAAAATTAAATAAAAACCAGCCGCAAAATCTCATTCTATTATTTATGCCGCACCCTTCATTTTTCACTAACCTCCGGGAAGAAATCTTTTTGTCCTATTCTAGTGGCAAAGATATTGATTGAATCAAAGAGCAATGTAGAAGGACATAGAAATTTGCAATCTCCCTGCCAAAATTTGGAAAAAATCGGCTTACATACATACGGAATGTGCTATTTATTATAGAAAAGCTATTACACTATTTCGCATTTTCGGAAAATAGGAAAAAGTTGCAAATTGAATATTTATTATTTGATTAAGAAAGACACTGCGGAATTAAATTATAGTGGTGAAAAACGGGAAATGCAGAATATCAAATTCAGATGCGTTTCAGAATAGCGTTCGAAACATTGATCCTAATATTAAGCGGTTTTTGAAAGGAAATGTGACGGAGAATAGGCGGCTTAAAAAGAAAAATAATCTTCCGCGATTCGCGAGACATGGATGGCCACGGCCATCCGAATGTGCTCGACGGAGCCGAGCATAAAAATAGTTTGGCGGCCCGTGATTTGGGTAAGGAGTGAATGTTAAAACTCAGTACTTCGTACTGAAATTTTAAATGTCTTAATTTGCAATGGAATCAGAGCAATATTTCCCTTTGAAGGTCTCAAAAAGATTTCGCAACTCTAGTGAAGTTGCCTGAATTAGTGGAGCTCAATTGTTCCACAAATCTAGCCCAAACTTTGGACAATTCATGATCGAAAGTGATGGGTGAATACTCTGTGCCTGACATGTGCCTTCAGACAGACTCTTTGAAAGAGCACAATTCGAAATAAAGGAATCTGTGCTCGCTTGAGCAGGTTTGAGTTTGAGATCTCTGCCTGTGCACACATCCAATCACGTCAATCAACACCCAACTTATGGGCTCCAACAAGATTGGACTCTCAACATATTTGGGCTCTAACAAGATTGGACTCTGAAAATATTTGTGCTCCAACAAGATTGGGCTCTCAAAATATTTGGGGTCCAACAAGATTGGGCTCTCAAAATATTTGGGCTCCTACAAGATTGGACTCTCAACATATTTGGGCTCCTACAAGATTGAGCTCTCAAAATATTTGGGATCCAAAAAGATTGGACACTCAACTAATTCGGGCTCCAACCAGATTGGACACTCAACTAATTCGGGCTCCAACCAGATTGGGCTCTCAACATATGTATTTGGGCCCCAACTAGATTGGGCTCTCAATATGTTTGGGCACCAATAAGATTCGGCTCTCAAAATATTTGGGCTCCAAAAAGATTAGGCTCTCAACATATTTGGGCTCCTACAAGATTGAGCTCCAAAACCCAAATTGACTGATGAGACGAGCTCCTACAACACCCACTGACACCGACCCAGCCCAGCATCAAAGTGGAAGAAAGTCTGAACCTACCAGCTGCTTAACGTGCACCAGTGGAATAATAGTCGAGGCAAACTGTCGTAGAAATGTGGCGACAGAGGGTCTCCCCCAGCCGGGCACCGCCATGTTCAACGAGCACAACAAAGTTGGCGGAGCCGTGACAGCAGCCTCTCCGCAAAGTTTGTAATGAATAAAAAAGTGGAAGAAGTAACAGAGTACGGGACAAGCACTTATCAGAAGGAAAAACAGACCACCTGCCCCCGATGACGCCTTCCTCTCTGGCGCGGTGGAATAACACTAAAAGGTGAAGGGAGGGGGGGGGGGGGGGTGGGGAGTGGGCGATGTGAGTCAAGTCAAGAAAAGAGCAATCTAATGGGTGAATTGGGGAGCCTTTTTAGCTGTTGGGAGAGGAGGGGGGGCGGGCGGGCGGGAAAGGGGGGGGGGGAAGAGATGAAGAAATGCAGAATAAAAATGCAATGTTTTGGAGGAAAGAAACGGGATTCAAAAAGGAAAAGGAAGTACCAGAAATGGGCTCATCTGGTCTAGTCATCACTTTCCCTTCTCCCCCTTCCCCCCCCCCCTCAATTCATCCTTTTTGGCTCTTCTTCTTCTTCTTCTAGTTTTCTGGTCCCTTTCTTCTTATATTCCAGTTACTATTAGTATTATGAATCTCCCCCTCATCTGCGCTGCGTCAGTGAAGGAGCTCGAGCAATTTGCTCCAGTCGATTGGCTCTATTAATCGCGATGGTGCACTCGGTGAGCACTCTCTTCAAGCTGAAAATTGCAGCTTCCAAGAAGCGCATGACAAACGTGGAAATGCTCCAGAAGCCCCCTTCGACAGCGCTCCACGAAAACAGCTGAAAATGAGGGCTACCGTACTCCGTGCTCCATTATTTTAAGGTTTTCATGGAGATTTTTGCCATTGACTGCCCTACTAATAGGGAGAGCAAAAAAAGTGGCTGAGTGCTGCTCAATTCATTTAATAATTCAAAATTATAAAAAATCAACAAGAATTGCTTAAAAACTGTCTTAAAGGCTCACCGATTACGGTAGCGCTCATATTCAACACTTTCAACTGTGCTGCTGACACTGAGTGCTACCGTATCTTGTGTGCCTTTAAACCCCAGTGCACGTGGTAGTGGCGTCTAAAAGTCGTCTTTCCTCTCATCGTTCGTCTTGCATTCGTCTTACGCAGTAATCGCAAGACTTACGCAAGGCAGACGAATTCAAGATAAAGGCGAGACGAGACGGCCGAATTTCCTCTCGTCGTTCGTCTTCGTTTGTCTTTCAGTTCGTCTTGCATTTGCAATAAACGCAAGACTGTTAGACGCGTGTTAGACGAATTCAAGACGAGACGGCCGAATTTTTTCTCGTCTTCGTTTGTCTTTCAGTTCGTCGCGTGTTAGACGAATTCAAGACGAAGACGAGACGGGACGGCCGAATTTCCTCTCGTCTTCGTTTGTCTTTCAGTTCGTCTTGCATTTGCAGTAAACGCAAGATTTACGCGTGTTAGACGAATTCAAGACGAAGACGAGACGAGACGGCCGAATTTTTTCTCGTTTTCGTTTGTCTTTCAGTTCGTCTTGCATTTGCAATAAACGCAAGACTGTTAGACGCGTGTTAGACGAATTCAAGACGAAGACGAGACGAGACGGCCGAATTTTCTCTCGTCTTCGTTTGTCTTTCAGTTCGTCTTGCATTTGCAAGAAACGCAAAACTTACGCGTGTTAGACGAATTCAAGACAAAGACGAGCCGAAATTTCGCCAAAATGGAAACCTTAGTGGTGTCATTGCCGTACAAGAGAAAATCGGTGATTTTCTTCTAAAATTACGCAAAAATATACAAAGCGGATTACGGTAGCATCGCTGGCGGACTCGGCTTTTCTTAGGCCGCCACTGTGAGTCTACCAGCCTAACAAGTCGAGCATCCGCGCGAAAATCGTTTCCCTGTCGTTCTTAATGCTCCAAAGAGCCGCACACCTCTTTGGCGGCGGCATTATCGACACAGCAGCGCGCGGTAGTGGTGTCTAAAAGTCGTCTTTCCTCTCGTCATTCGTCTTACGCAAGTCAGACGAATTCAAGACGAAGACGAGACGAGACGACCGAAATTTCGCCCAAATAGAAAATCGGTGTTTTACTTCTAAAATTGCGCGAAAATATATAAAGCGGATTACTGAAATCCAATGCTTCCACAAAAGACGAAAGATCGGTGGTCGTTCGTGGAATCCTTTCGTCTCGTCTTCGTTCGTCTTTCAGCTCGTCTTACATCGTCTATTAAAATGCATGTGTACCAACACTTTGTGTCAGACGAATTCAAGACGAAGACGAGACGAGACGACCGAAATTTCGCCCAAATAGAAAATCGGTGTTTTTCTTCTAAAATTACGCGAAAAGCGGATTACGGTAGCATCGCTGGCGGACTCGGTTTTTCTTAGGCCGCCACTGCGAGCCCATCTGCCTAACAAGTCGAGCATCCGCGCCAAAATCGTTTCCCTGTCGTTCTCAATGCTCCAGAGAGCCGCACGCCTCTTTGGCGGCGGTATCGACGACAGAGCAACGGGCGATGCAGTGAATTACGGCTTCAGCGCGCTTCATCAGAAATCAAGAATGATGTGAAACTTACAATGGAGCTAATCGAAAAGTCTCTTTGATGGAAAAGCGCTTGGTGAAACGGTAGAGACATTGAAAATCTTCGGATGTTCTCCATGATTTTCGCACCTTTTCTTGCAAACACTAAGCCTGAGCTCAGGAGTGCTCTCAATTTGAGATGAAGGCGACGAAATCTGACACGTCTGTCTCTCGCCGCCTCTCCTCCCCACACACTATTTCCGGAGTGAGTGCACTCGGTAAAAACGACTCGGTAAGAACGAACTCACATCTTCCCATCGAAACTGCGGCATACAATTGTTGGCGATGAACATCCCGGAGCGATCTGCAAACGATCCGCGTGTCAAAGTGTGCGCTACTTGCGAGGAAAACGAGCAAAATAAGAGGAAAACGAGGAAAAAAGAAGGTACGTTTGGGCTTCTTTAGACGGACAGCAATCTGTCTAGCGAGATGCTTCCTTCTCTGGGCCTCTCACGTTCGCTCGCTATTTCGTCAGAATGCATCTAACCAAATTATTTGAAAAGAAAAGGAAATAAGGGAGCACATCGAATCGAGCCGGCCGGCTAAAAGCGCATCTACAATTTGCGCCCTCCTATGAATCGGCATTACACTTTTGTCTTTCTGATATCTCCATGTCATCTTACCCGTCATCCGCATCACTTGCTCGACACTTTTCGCCGCCGCTTTGATGCGATCAAACGAACATTTCGATGATCCATCACACAACTCGTCGTCCTTCTTTTTCTCGAGAGAAACAATGTTCTGGACGGTTTTCTGCAAGAACTCACGGAGAGTCCTTTCTTGCGTCTTTTGGTCTTTCAGTTCGTCTTGCATTCGTCTTACGCAGTGTGTTCTTACGCAAAAATTTCCGAAAAATTCTCGAGAAATGTTTCTCGTTGATTTCTCAGAAATTTTTCGAAAAATTTCTCGAAAATTCTCGAAAAATTCTCGAGAAATGTTTCTCGTTAATTTCTCAGAAATTTTTCGAAATATTCTCGAGAAATGTTTCTTGTTGATTTCTCGAAAAATTTTTCGAGAATTTTTCGAAAAATTTCTCGAGAAATTTCCGAAAAATTCTCGAAAAATTTCGAAAATTCTCGAAAAAAAGAACATTTCGATAAAAAATAATAATAAACTAGTTCGAACGACACTCCGAAATAACGCAAAGCGCGGTGCTTATCGTATTTCCATTCAAATAATTTTTCGTGATTTCTCGAAAAATTCTTCGAGGATTTTTCGAGAAATTTCCGAAAAATCAACGAGAAAAATTCTTCGAGAATTTTTCGGAAATTTTTCGAAAAACGCATTTTTTGAGAAATAATTTTTCGAAACGACACACTGCTTGCGTCTTTTCGTCTTTCAGTTCGTCTTGCATTTGTCTTACGCAGTGTGTTCTTACGCAAAAATTTCCGAAAAATTCTCGAGAAATGTTTCTCGTTGATTTATCAGAAATTTTTCGAAAAATTCTCGAGAAATCAACGAGAAACATTTCTCAAGAATTTTTCGGAAATTTTTCGAAAAACGCATTTTTCGAGAAATCATTTTTCGAAACGACACACTGTTCTTACGCAATAAAAAAGTTGTGCAACACACTGCGTCAGACGAATTCAAGACGAAGAAAAAGACGAAACGGCCGAAATTTCGCCCAAATGGACGACTTATTTCAAGCGAAGAAAACCAATAATCGCCGATTCTTCTCGAAGCCTTCCGCTTTCCCAGCGCCCTTCCGCCTCTCTATAAGAAATGCTTTGGAGCGGCGCCTGAGCAAGAATCATCCAGAATGCACTATCGAAATCTATGATGTTCAAGCATCACTCTAAGGCTTCCACGAAAGGCGAAGACAAAACGTTGTCTTCGTCCGTCTTGCATTCGTCTTACGCAATAAAAAAGTTGTGCAACACACTGCGTCAGACGAATTCAAGACGAAGAAGGAGACAAGACGAGGACGCCGAAATTTCGCCCAAATGGAAGGCCTACGTAACTCTATTCATCGTCGCCAATGAAAGCGCGCTCCAACGAATCGTCAAACGGATCGCCCGGCGGACGACAGGCCTCTAAAAGGACGGTACAATCATCAGCAGGCATTTTTGCCATTTTCTCAGGATAAAACGAAAGGTTTTGCAAATAATTTGAAAACAATTTTCGTCTCATCTTCGTCTTTGTCTCGTCTTCTTCTTGGTCTTGAATTCGTCTGACACAGTGTGTTGACAACGTTTTTATTGCGTAAGACGAATGCAAGACGAGGAGACGAACGACGAGACAAAAGACAACTTTTTGTCTTCGTCTTTCGTGGAAGCCTTACGCATAGAACAGTTATTCTTTGCATTTTCAGATGAAAGTTTCAAGAAGTGATCGCAGCATGGTAAATTCATTGGCTGAAAAGTTGCAAAGCTGTCAGAGAGCCCAATCCTGCTGACATTGTCCAGCGCCTGCTCAGGGCCTTACGGTGTCTTACCAGAATCGGATGAACTGCGCTTCCTAGCTTCCTAGGAGCTGCAATTTTTGAGGGTGGAAGTGTAAAAATATTGAAATTGAATAAAGAAGGCAACTTTTTAAAAAGTTGCAAAAAATTGTGCCATGGAGGGGAATCGAACCGGCGCATCCCAAATTCCCATTCCTCCCTCTTCACCACTCGGCCACCGCTGTTTGTTGCTCCTATAGCAGAGTAGGGCGGAATTGGATTTCGGGAACTCGGAATCCGGAAAACGGAAAACGGAAAAAATATTTTTTCACGGAATCCGGAATCCGGAAAACGGAATGAAAACAACGGCGGAATGTGGAAAACGGAATTGTAAAAAACGTGAACTGTTGGGAAAATTTTGGAAAAATAAAAAATGATGTAAATGCGCTCTGTTCGCAAAAAGTTTTGCGGGAGTTCAAAAAAGTATACTTTTCACAACAATTGAGAATAAAGAATTAAAACGGAATAAAAACGCCATATCGCGGAATCCGGAATGCGGAAAACGAAAAAAAAATATCTTTTCACGGAATCTGGAATCCGGAAAACGGAATGAAAAAAGCGGCGGAATCCGGAATCCGGAATTCCGCCCTTCTCTGTCCTATAATGGGGAATGCATAGAGGAAGGAAGGGAGCGCGGAGCTCCGGATTTTATCTGGATTTCCAGAAATTTCTAGTGTTACTAACGTGCTACATTTTCCGAAACAAAAACAATTCAAAAAAGTCGAAAAACCATTGACCCCCCCCCCACACACCAACTAAGAGCGAATAAACCTGAAAAGCAAATTAGACAGGTTTTTATAAATAAAGAGCAAAAAAGAGATGAGCCAAGAGATTTGCAGTGATATGAAATATTTAAGATCGAAATCGAAGTGATGTAAACCTTCCCTGCTCATCAGAGAAGGGCGGAATTCCGGATTCCGTTTTCCGGATTCCGGATTCCGTGAAAAAAATTTTTTTCCGTTTTCCGGATTCCGAGTTCCCAAAATCGAATTCCGCCCAACTATAAGTTTTAATACTTTATTCTTAATTGTTGTGAAAAGTATACTTTTTTGATCTCCCGCAAAAATTAATGGTTAAAATTCCGGATTCCGGATTCCGGATTCCGTGAAAAAATTTTTTTCCGTTTTCCGGATTCCGGATTCCGAGTTCCCAAAATCGAATTCCGCCCTACTCTGCTGCTCATATAGTCACTTGTCTACCTAATAAAAAAGAAAAATAGGAAAAGCCAAAAAGCAGGTAGGCATCCAGAATGTCATCCATTATTTGCTGTTATTTGCACATTTTTCATTCTTCTGAATACATTCGTTTGCTCCTCCTCCTCCTCCACCGCCGCCTTTTCTCTTAATCTGCGACCCCCCCCCCCATTTGTTCTCCAATGATAGCCACTTTATGAATGGAAAATGTAAAAAAAATGGGGAAAAACGTATTAAAAAAAGCGGCGAAAGAATGAAAGAAAAAAGACAATGGAATAGCAATTAAAAAGAATTTGATGAAGTTTTTCGATGGAAACACACAAAAATGACTACCTATTTCAAAGAGTCTGCTCAGAATGCATCGAAAATCAAAGAGAAGAGCAACATGAAACATGGGCGAAATTGGAATATTCGGAATTTTTATTTATTTTGAAAAAAAAAGAATATTTTTGAGTTTTTTCTTCCGAAAAAAATTTTTAAAAATTTTTAAAGCATTTATTCGGTACGAAACAATGAGAAAACCACATTATTATCGATGAAAAACACAAAAAAATGCAAGGATACAAGAAAATAATTTTTTTTCCGAGGTTTTGACGATAAAACAAAGTTTTACCTAAAAAAAATATTTGAAAAATATTTGACAGAAAAAATGTAAAATGAATCCAATCGAGACGCAAACAAGTCTTTCGGCATGCGCCTTTAACATACCGTAATTCTATATTTCGATTTTAGTTTTCTCACCTTTCCTTCCGAATCATTTTTTCTCGAATAATTCTGAATTTTATTTTGTTTTCATTTTGTAAAACAGCAGAATAACAGAGTTTTTCGCATTAAAATTGAATAAATGTATTATCGCCGTAAAAAAAGTTCCGACATTTTTTCGAGCCCGCGAAAATCGGGATTTGAATTTAGAGGCTCCGCCCATTTCATCATCAGAGCGCATTTTCTATGCGCGATATATTTTTTTAATTTTTATTTTTTCTTCTGAATTTTTTTTCTTTTTTATTCGCAAATTGATATATTTAAACATTCGAAGAAACGTGTAAAAAAATTCACGATTAATACAATTTCGTTCTTTTATCCAGTTTAATTCTGAAAATTCAGAAGAAAAAATAAAAATTCAAAAAATATATCGCGCATAGCAAATGCGCTCTGATGATGAAATGGGCGGAGCCTGTAAATTCAAATCCCGATTTTCGCGGGCTCGAAAAAATGTCGGAACTTTTTTACGGCGATAATAAAATCCAAAAAAAATCAGTTCTAATATAGAAATTTAAATTAAAAATTAAGTTGTGGCGTATCATTTTGTGGATTGAAAAAAAAACGAAAAAACTCAAAAATTAGATAATTTCATTTTTTCTTAAATATTTATATCGTTTTTCTTCGTTTTTTTTCGTTTTTATCTGAATTAAATAGAGATTTACACCGGAACGCCGAGACGAAAAAATCAGAATATAAGATTACGGTTTTTTAAAGGCGCATGTCTAAAAATATATGGGAAAATACAATATTTATATATTTTTTTCAATCGTAATTAATCGAAAAATTCCTATTTACAGCAGGAAGGGAACTCAAAAGACAAATATTTTTATTTTGGAAAAAAAACTGAAATTTTCGAATATTTTTTCAGGATTATCAGACACTCTGAAAATCGCTAAAATCAAAATAAAAATCCGCACAATCGAGGTCAAAAACTGCAACTTTTAAACGGTTAAAGTTTGAGGGATACGGTTTGCGGGATCCTTAAATTTGTCGAAAAAAGGGTGCGATCTTTCAATGGATTTTTAATCATCTCATTTCAGATCTCCGAAGCATGAGGATCTTGAGACGTTCCTCCCGTCCCCGCTTCTCTTTGAGACTCCTTCTCCGGAAAACGAGGCGAGGGCTCTTCCATCCGGACTCAAGAAAAAGAGATTTTGAAAAAGGAGAGAAGCCGTGGATTCTGAAGATATTCACGGATCTGATCATGGAAATGAACACAGAAAACCGTCCGGCTCAGATGATTCAACTGATAGCCGAAATGATGTTGATTCCGTGTACACTTCCTGCAGAAACCAAAAAGTCGTATTTCGTCTCGCCTTTCGTCTCCCCGTCTTTCGTATCATCTTCTTTCGTCTTGCATTCGTCTTACGCAATATAAAGGTTGTGCACTACACAATTTGAGGCGAAGACGAAGAAGAGACGTGGCGGTCTTATTTCGTCTTTCGTGGGAGCAGCCTTATGTGTACACAAAGTCTATCTCTGCGTCAGACGAATTCAAGACGAAGACGAAGAAGAGACGTGACGGTCTTACTTCTGAGCAATTTGAACATCGAATTGGAGACGTTCGTTTGGCTGAACATTTTAGACAGAGTCAGACAGCGTGATTCCAGAAGCAGAAGAGTTGCTCCGGTATTGATTCTTAAATTTGAAGTCTTGGAGGAAGATGTATCAGAAGCGGAAGGAGAAGACGAAGAAGACGAATCTAGTGACAACGAATCTGTAATCAATGAGACAGAACCTGGGAAACTGGAAGAGGATCTGATCTGGAAGATCTGTAAATAGTGAACGATCGCATTCTCATTTTCAATTTGAGAGCACACAATGTCGATGCCGCGGAGCTCTAGCTCTACGCAGATTCAGCTATTGGAATCACTGGAGTCTGACGAGCAGAAGATTCTTCGGATCCATCGGCTCTTTCTGACTTTACAATAGCCATCTTCATGGGATTCGTTGAGGAGCTGGGAGATCAAAAAGTTCTGGAAGTTCTGGAATTCAGGAGTTGCTGCAAGTCGACGAAGAATCAATGAATCGTTAAGATTAATCATTTCTACTGAAAATTTTCTGAATTTTCTGAATTTTCTGAATTTCCCATTATTCATAGAATATTCAGAAGATAGGAATAATAAAATCCAATGCTTCCACAAAAGATGAAAAATCGGTCGTTTTTTGTGGAATCCTTTCGTCTCGTCTTCGTTCGTCTTTCAGCTCGTCTTGCGTTCGTCTTACGTCGTCAATGCTTGTGTACCAACACAATGTTTATCTCTGTGTCAGACGAATTCTAGACGATGACGAAGACGAGACGAGACGATCTTATTTCGTCTTCCGTGGAAGCCTTACTAAAACCAATAAATTCTTGTTTTCGTAACAGACAGAATCACAATTCGAAAAATGATGAAAACATTGGGTGTGCAGCAGAGAAGAGCGGAATTCCGGATTCCGGATTCCGCCATTTTTCTCATTCCGTTTTTCGTTTTCCGGATTCCGAGTTCCGAGTTCCCAAAATCCAATTCTGGCCAACTATGAGTTTTAATACTTTATTCTCAATTTTTGTGAAAAGTATACTTTTTTGAACTCTCGCAAAAATTTTTGCGAACAGAGCGCATTTACATCATTCGATTTCCTCATTAATGGTTAAAATTCCGTTTTCCGCATTCCCCGTTCCGGATTCCGCCGTTTTTTACATTCCGTTTTCCGGATTCCGGATTCCGTGAAAAAATTTTTTTCCGTTTTCCGGATTCCGAGTTCCCAAAATCCAATTCCGCCCAACTCTGGTGTGCAGGCTAGTTACGGTGGTCGGCAGCGACGACAAACAGCGAGTTCCGAGAGGTTCGTCACCGTCTGCAGTCCGGAGTTTCACGTGCTGAAAATACATAAAATCAAGTCGAGCAAGTTTCGCCGTCAATATTTCAGAATCTCTGCAAACTTCTTTGGAAGTTAATTATCTGAAACGTCAATGAATGTTGACGACGTGACTCTTCCAGTGATACGCAGTTTCGTGATTTTAAGATAAAGACACGCCCGAAGGCGAATCGTCTAAACACACGTAAACATGCAATCTGCGAACCAAAATCACTTCTCTCACTGTCTGCGTCCTCGTCTCTCTCTCTCTCTCTCATGGCGATTTCGGTCAAAGACCACATGGCATCAAACTAAACAGAGGACAAACAATGATATGCTTGTTGTCGGCCTTCCACGTGGGGAGGAACGGGCGCCCCGCCATCGCCCACGCCCTTGCCGTGCCTTGGCCGAAGTCGAAAGTGAATGTAGAGAGATCAGAAAACAGTAAGAAATGTGGGTTTTTACAACGATGCTCCGATCTGGCGATCTTCTGTTGAGGCAACTTGCCGAGCGCGCCAGCCAGCTGCACTTCCCGACTTTTAAGAACCTCCCGTTTCGCAACTAGCAGGTTCTGGAGTCTCAAATGTTTCAGATGAAGCGTCGTCTACGGTTGATATTTCAAAGAAATCGTGGGAATCCGATACGACTCGCTGGGCAGTAATTGCTCTTTCATGTTCAAGCAGGACGGTTCGCAACCGGAAAGTTGCGAAACGGCCAAAATGCGGCTTCCTTGATTTTCCACAACGTCCTCCAATTTCTTTGGATAAACGACGATGGTGGCACGCACGCCTTCAAGATGCTTTGCTCCAAAGATTCCAAATTTTCTTGCGAAGTTGGAAGTGGAGTTGTCCATCAGATTGATGAGAATCGCTCTTCGGAGATCTTCTGAATCGCTGGGCGCTCCCAACGGTGCCAAGATCTCTAAGGAGCATCTGGGGCTAGGGGTCCCCGCAGTACGCCATTCACTTTTCCGTCGATCCATCTGAAATAGCATTGGAGTTTCTGTTTATTTCACAACTATTTTAAGCTCTTCTCTTCTGAAATTCAAGATCAAGGAATCACATTGCGACGTTAGAATTTTCTGTAAAAATTTTGTTAAAAAAATTTTTTTTCTCCTTTTTCTGCAAAAATATAACAAAAAAAAGTAAAAAAAAAACGAGCAAAATCACCAATTTCATAGAAAAATTTAACCGCCAAAACCTGCGCGCCAGCATTGTGCGATTGGCGCGAAACTCGTGCCCGGGAATTTTCGCGGCGCACTGTACAAAACAATTACGTGTAATCGTCGCGTTCTTCTAGTTGGCCATTCAGTGCGGTTTGCGGCGTTTGTTTACCAATTTTCTGACCTTCACAGTATTTGAACCTTTGCGCACCTTCTTTCAATGAGGTTTTCTTGGTTAAGACATCAGAATGAGCGACGTAAATTCAATTAACCAAAAGATCAAAATGTTCGTAAACAGGGGCGGAGTCTTATTAGAGATGGGCGGAGTCTTGAGAATCGGCGTGCTTTGATGCTTCTTCTCTTAAAAGCTTCCATTTGAGCGAAATTTCGGTCGTCTGACTTGCATAAGACGAATGCAATACGAGAGGAAAGACGACTTTTTGTCTTCTTCTTAGTCTTCTTCGCATTTCTATTGCAGACTTTCATTGTTTAAAATTTCCGTCCAAAAACTAAAACCTGAGAGCATTTCCAGATAGCAATGTCGATGTCTCGAAAAGAAGTTCGCGACCTTTGCATGAAGTCTCTTGAAACGAAAATGGTTGGAACCGAGCCAAACAACATTGCCAATGGCAACGCCTTTTATCAGTACTTTTTCACCAATTTCCCAGAACTCCGTGTCTACTTCAAGGGAGCCGAGAACTACACTGCGGAGGATGTCAAGAAGAGCGACAGGTTTGCGTGGATTATTTTCAGTTTTTTAAAGAAATTATAGTGTTACTTATGGGGTTATTCATGAAAAGCACAATTGCATTTTAATGCAAAAAAATGCATTTTTTTGCATTAAAATTGAATGGCGCTATCTTAGTGGAGGGGGGGGGGGAGACTTTTTTGGTTCAATTTTTTGTTGTTATTGTTAAAATATTTGAAATTGATTTTTTTTTTCACGCGTGCTATCTGCCGAAATATCTGGAAATCGAGATATTTCGATCTGAAAAAAAACGAAAAATTTTTTTTGCTTTTTTTTAAGTTTACTTGGATCATGAGATGCTTTAAAAAGAGATAAAACAAAATTCCGAAATTTCTGGAAATCGAGGAAGAATTCACCAAAATTTTACCAGTTATTGGCCGAAATCGCCAAGAAATATCCGGTTTTCTTCTTTTCTGGTCATTTTTTGCGCGTATTTTTGTTGTCTGCCAATAAAATTTTTGTAAAAATTGCTAATAACATTTTCAGAAACAAAAATAATTTTAAAAAAGGCGAAAAACCATTCGAGTAGCTTTACCGAAACTTTTTAATTGCGAATATTGCATTTTTACAAATTAAAACAGGTTTTTACGCATTTTTTAAAAGATTTTTCGTTGCTTTTAGCAAAAAAACCATAAAAATTAGCCAAAATCATTGAAAACAATATTAAAATGACAAAAATCGATAAATTCGCCATAAAAAATCGGTTCGAATAAGCATATTGGAAGCCGAAAGCATCATTTACACGAGAAATACGCAAAGATCTTAAAACGCGTCAGCAATCCCTTTTGCGCAGAAATTTCAAATGTTTTCTTTTTCGAATTACGGCCTACTTTTAACTTTTCAAAAGTCAATGATTTCGCTCGAATTTTTCTATTTTTTTTGTGCTTTTCTATGAATTTTATAGGAAAAAAAAAGCGCTTTGCAATTTTTCTATTTCAAATTGCATCTAGCTCTTCCTATTCCGATGAAAGCGCAACGCACGAGACGTAAGTTTTTGCTTGTTTTATAAATTTCATTTAAAAAATATATAGAAAAATTTTCTCTTTAAAATTGCGAGTTTTTTGCTGAAAATCAATAGCATCTGATCGCCGATAACTTCTGCGTCAAGAGTGTTTATTAAAAAATGTTTTTTTTTAATGCAGAGAATTTTTCTTTTTACAATTGCGAGTTTTTTGCTGAAAATCGATAACATCTGATCGCCGATAACTTCGGCGTCAAAAGGGTTTATTTAAAATAAAACTTTTTTTTAGTTACAGCCTAAAATCTGTAGTTCAAATTTAAAAATATGGCAGAATGTCACTCACTTTTCAAAAGTTTTTAAAATTTTGTGCAGCGCACAGCACGTTCTCCACTTTCGTCTTTTTAATTCAAGTTCTCTGCCTTCCTTTTTTGTATGTCCAGAATTGCAGAATGCTCTTAAAAATTGGTGAAGATGTGTGTGTTTTTTCTGAAATTTCTGAAACTTTTCCTCCTTAGCGTTGTTTTAATGGTGAAGTAACTGTCATAAGCACATCCTGAGGCAGCAATTCAATCTTTAATGTAACTCGGTCTCCCGTTGCAATAATTTTAAATCGATAGTTTTTTTTTCTGAAAATCAACTAAAATGATTATTAAACAAAAACAAAAATTATAGAATTAACAGTTTTCGAACACATTTATTTTTCGCGCTAAAAAAACGGATATTCGAGTTTTTTTTGCTCAATTTCCACCAAAATATGCAGGAGAAAGAAGATATTGCTGGTCAATATATATATGAGATTCTCATAAACTTGAAGAACTAAACTTGCTCATTTGCAGATTCGATAAAAACGGCCAACGCATTTTTCTCGCTTGCCACTTGATCGCCAACGTCTACGATAATGAGGAGGTATTCAAGGCGTACGCCCGCGAAACTATCAACCGTCATCGGCTTTTCAAAATGGATCCGGCTCTGTGGATGGCGTTTTTCACGGTTTGGACTGGATATCTCGAATCCACCGGATCATTGACGGAACAACAGAAAGCTGCGTGGATGACTCTGGGAAAATCGTTCAACGCGGAGTGCCAGATTCATCTCAAGAATTCCGATCTTCCGTATGTTCATTAAATGTAAATGTATTGCATTTTGGGTGATTATTCATACAGTTTAAATTTCAATGTAATTCATTTTAACGTTTTTTTTCTGAAATTACGGCATTCTTTTGAAAATAAACTACACTAATGGGCCAATCGGCCTGTTAAATTGTTTTGTTTCGAAGGGAATAGCGGTGCGGTCTGAGAATATTTTAAATTGTAAAGTTAAGCCGCGAGCGTTGTCTTTCTGGAGAGCTCGCAGGGGAACAGTAGATACTAGATATCGATTTTTCGTTAGCTTTATCATTTTATTACTTATTTCGATGCGAAACTGCCCAAAATTATAGGTTTCAAAGCAAATCTTCGATTCCTGATGAGAAGAGCTTCTGTTATTGAGTAAAACTGAAATTATTTATAAACATTTTGCGCTTTCAGTCGTAAAACTGTCTGTCCAATTTGAATTCATTTAAAGGGCGACGTCTATGTGGGCTAGAACAAGGCGTTAGTCAGAGACACAGAGGCACTGTTGCAAATAAATCTGAAATCTGAAAAAAAAAACAACTTACAAATATTTTAGCAATAACAATAAACATTTTCAGAAAAAAAATTGCAAAAATCTCTAAAAATGACCAAAAACCATTGATTCCCCAACTAAGATAGCGGCGAAAAAAAGGTTTACGCTCAAATGCAGACTACAGTTTCTCTGCTTACCGTACACCGCGATAAAAAACGCCGGCGACGACGGCTTTTTTCGGCTCCGCCGTTCGCCGGCGAAAAGCCGAAATTTTTCCGCCGTTTTTTCGCCGCCGGCTATTTTTTTCCAGCATTGATTGGTGTCGAAAGCATTTGAATGTTTTTCTTAAATTGGGTCCTCCAATTTGTACCGAAATAATGTACCTCACCCGTGAAATAATGGTTTTTCTTGTTTCCCCTAAAACTAGCCGACGACAGTACAGTATGGAATAGAACTGCAAGACCAAGCGAGCAACAAAAGTAATGATCCTTTAAAATTTTCATCAATTCCATATGCTTTTTTCCACAATTTCCAGTCGGATGCGCGGCCACATGCAATATTTCAAAATCAGAATAACTATTCTGGAAAAAATTAATTTCTACAGAGAAACATTTTATTTATTATAAGAGCTCAGTATAAGGATTTTTTTTACATTTGTGGCCCTAAAGAGGGCCGTTGGGTTCGGTGTTGTTGTACGAGAATTGAATTGGAAAATAAATTTATCCACCAAATCCGTACAGAGTTCTTCCTTGACGCTTCAAAGCATAGACAACGTCCATGGCGGTGACTGTCTTTCTCTTGGCGTGCTCGCAGTATGTGACGGCATCACGGATGACGTTCTCAAGGAAAACTTTGAGAACTCCACGAGTCTCCTCATAGATGAGTCCAGAAATACGTTTGACTCCTCCTCTTCTGGCGAGACGGCGAATGGCAGGCTTCGTGATTCCTTGGATGTTGTCACGAAGGACTTTACGATGGCGCTTGGCACCTCCTTTTCCGAGGCCTTTTCCTCCTTTTCCACGTCCGGACATTGTTTAGCAATGAGTGAGATGAGGAGGCAGACAGTACCACTCTGATTTATACATGTTGCGGTGGATGGGCGGAGTCTTTTTGAACCACCCTGCGGGGACACTTACCACTATCGCTTTCTGCCGAATGCATCTAACATCACAAGTCATTTGTGACCACGCCCCTCTACCGCAGTTGACCCTAAAGAATTATATAAAAGGCTCATTACCCCTTCTCACGCAAGATCCCTATCGGATTCTAATACGTAATGGCTAGAACCAAGCAAACCGCTCGTAAGTCCACCGGAGGAAAGGCCCCAAGAAAGCAGTTGGCCACAAAGGCAGCTCGCAAGTCTGCTCCAGCTCAAGGAGGAGTGAAGAAGCCGCATCGTTATCGTCCAGGAACCGTCGCTCTTCGAGAAATCCGACGCTACCAAAAGTCCACCGAGCTTCTCATCCGCAAGTTGCCATTCCAGCGACTTGTCCGTGAGATTGCTCAGGATTTCAAGACTGACCTTCGCTTCCAGTCCTCCGCTGTCATGGCTCTTCAGGAGGCCGCCGAGGCTTACCTCGTCGGACTTTTCGAGGACACCAACCTGTGCGCCATCCATGCCAAGCGGGTCACCATCATGCCAAAGGACATTCAACTGGCCAGACGCATCCGAGGAGAACGTGCTTAATTCTATTAATAGAATTTGAATTCGTCTCCTAACCGAACCCAACGGCCCTCTTTAGGGCCACAAATTCTGAATAATCCTGGTTGTTATTTCGATATTTAAATAAAATTTTGTCATTTGTCTGAAATTCTCTTGAATCATTCGACGGACAGCTGATTTCATCGATTTCCTGCTTTCATTTTGTTTCATGAAAAAAGGTTTAAAAAAACTGGAAATTCAAATTTAAATTTCTACGCAAAGGAGCTTGCTGACGCGTTTCTAGATGCTGCCGCGAACTACACGGGCGGCGTGATGTCAAAAATCTCGCTTTTATTCTTTTTTTCGGAAATTTGCGGCTGAAAAATTGATTTTTTTTTTCTCTGATTTCTAAAATTCTAAAAATTTTGTAATTTCTCCGTCCAAGAGATTCTTGAGAATCGGTGAACCGCAGATATCCTACACGGAATCTGCAATTTGTTATTTGAAAATATATTATGACGTCATCACATTCCAGAATATTCGATGCGCTGTTTTGATGACGTCACAACGATTATTAGACCTCCACGCGGAAAGTGACGTCATCAGTTTCCAGACGAAAACAACGGAACGGGTGGAATGGTATGACTTTTGTCTGAAAATCAGTGTTAAAATAAAAATATGTTCGAATTCCCGATAATTTTTCATTTTCAGATCTCCAGATCGAGTATGTTCTCGTCCGACGAAGCTTCTTGTGGAGCAATTCAATTCTGTGCTCAGGACCGTCGTCTTCTTCTAGATTAATGACTTCACAAGGATCAGAAGGCCTTAAGATTCATTCATTAACTCTTTTGAATAAATTAATTTATCACTCTTTTATTAATAGATGCATGATAAACAGGATTCTATTTGTGGCCCTAATGAGGGCCGTTGGGTTCATGTTTAAATGCAGCGCGGTTGCACTTATTCCTTGTCTCCTGAAGTCTTCTTTGGCAAAAGGACGGCTTGAATGTTCGGAAGAACTCCACCTTGAGCAATGGTGACGCCAGTCAACAGTTTGTTCAGCTCCTCATCGTTGCGGACGGCAAGTTGGAGATGTCTTGGGGCAATTCTGGTTTTCTTATTGTCACGAGCGGCGTTTCCTGCCAACTCCAGAACCTCGGCGGCTAGGTATTCGAGGACAGCAGCCAGGTAGACTGGGGCTCCTGCTCCAACTCGTTGGGCGTAGTTTCCTTTTCGGAGAATACGATGAAGACGTCCTACTGGGAATTGAAGTCCGGCTCTTGAAGAGCGCGACTTGGCCTTTCCTCCGGTCTTCGCTTTGCCTCCCTTTCCGCGTCCCGACATATTGACGTTGATAACAAGTAGATGCTTGATCTGCGGAAAGAAACGACAAGTCGCTTTATAAATTTTTTTTCGGTGGATGGGCGGAGCTTAGACACATTGTACAGGCAGCGCATTCGGCAATGACGTCAGCCACTACAATGTGTCCTTGCGGGAGGAGCGCATTGTGAGTAACGAGTGAGGGAAACGACTATAGTGAGACTCCGCCTCCCCACCGGAGGCCCACCGCAGAAAACATATAAAAGGAAATGAGAACAACCCCACCCTCATACTTGTCAATCGACCAGTCACTCAAGTTCGAAATGGCCCCACCAAAGCCGTCTGCCAAAGGAGCAAAGAAAGCCGCCAAGACCGTCACCAAGCCGAAGGACGGAAAGAAGAGGAAGCACTCCCGCAAGGAGTCTTACTCCGTCTACATCTACCGTGTGCTTAAACAAGTTCACCCAGACACTGGAGTCTCCTCGAAGGCTATGTCCATCATGAACTCCTTCGTCAACGACGTGTTCGAGCGCATCGCTGCTGAGGCTTCTCGTCTTGCCCACTACAACAAGCGTTCCACCATCTCTTCCCGCGAAATTCAAACGGCCGTCCGTTTGATTCTTCCAGGAGAGCTTGCCAAGCACGCCGTATCGGAGGGAACCAAGGCTGTCACCAAGTACACCTCAAGCAAGTAAGCTGTAGGCGCATGCTGAAGCTGAACGCGAAAAACCGAACCCAACGGCCCTCTTTAGGGCCACATATGCACTAAATCCAATTATTTATTAATGATTTAATGAATTTTGTTCTTTTATTATTTACAAGCCTTACGATCCCTCTGGAATTATCTTATTCAGAAACGTGAACGCGAGAATGTCAAATATTGCGCAAACGATGGTCAAAAGAGCAACAATTCTGTACAATTTTGCACTCATTTGTCATTTTCTCGATAATTTCCTTCACAATAAGACAATCGCCTTAAACAAGTTACAATTTGACAAAATTTAATTCAACAGAGCTTTTTCGGATAACGTAAGCAGTGGGGTTGGGTTCGCCCTTGATGGCGACACCTTCTGAATCCTTGGCCACGTTATTTGTGAGCACCACAGGATTCTTGAAGTTAAAATTTTATTAAAACAGTTAAATTAGATTATTAATTATTATTTAATTAGAATAAATGATTATTAAAAGGGAAAATTGATGAAAATGGCGAGAAACTTACAGATTACTTACAGAAAGCGAACTTACAGACTAAGCAGAAGAACTGAGCAAAGTAGAAGAAGACAACCGTTTCTGAGAGTCAATGGAAGACAAAAATGAACAATAAATGAGACGGACGATTGAGACAATTATGACTTCCCAAAGCGATATACAACCAATAGGGCAACCCCCTTTTCAGCATTTATTTCTGTATCAACGACCTTTCTCTCGTGGGAAAAAACAGAATGTGGTGCTCTCTCTTACTCTCTTTTATTAGGACACTCCGAGAGTTCGACTAATACTTGGTTTCAAGTGAAATTATTTAAGAACAGGCGGTTTCCATCTGACAGTTTCCGCAATTTTGCAAAAAGAAATGAAAAAAAAAACTGAATTAACCGACGAAGCTAAGTATATAAAACCACAATTGGATCTGAAAATGGCTCGATTCCGCTCCAACGTTTTTTTTTGCTTTTCTGATTTTGCTTTTTTTAAAGTTTAATTGGATCATGACAAATAAGGATAAGTTACATTTGACTAAGCGTGGTGCTTTTCAGAAACAAAAATAATCCAAAAACCGAAAAACCATTGGGCCCCCCAACTAAGATAGCGTCATTTTCTTTTTTGTGCGTATTTTTGTTGTCTGCTAATAAAAGTGTTCTAAAAATTACTAGTGTTATTCGTATATATCTAATAACATTTTCAAAAAAAAAATTAGAAAAACCTCCAAAAATGACTAAAAACGAGTGGACCCCCCCCCCCCCAACTAAGATTGCCCCGTATATTTTGTGTTGGCTCCGCATCCTCGATGACATCCTTCCTTGCGGTCTTCCTCAATTTGTCTGTCTTCAAAATTCTGTAAATTCAGTGTATTGGTCTTTGTGAAACCTCTTTTTCCATTTTCGACAAAGCGAATTTGTGCTCCTTCTCGGAATCCGGAGCTGGAATATCGAGGAGTCGTTGTTGGGGTCCTCCCCGACATTCCGCCGTTCGGGGCTTCTTGGCGGCAGACACGTTTCACAAAGAATCGAGTGGAACTGTACACAGAAGTGATTCAAATCCATCGAATTTCTGTCAGAACTGCTGGGCAGTGTGCCATCGAGGCGTGGCTCATTATCAGAGGAATCGGTGCGCGCATTTTCAATTTTCTTTTCAGACGACATCGGGCCGCCAGTATTGAAAATGGCTATTAGTAGACAGCGAGTTCAGGGCGGATCAAATGAAGTTTCAGATAGAGTTTTCTATTCGGATCCACTCTCGTCGTTCTTCTTCCAAGACTGCCAGTTGGGTTCATACATTAACAGGGATGCCAAGGGATTCAAGCAGCCTTTTCGGTCTATTTCAGGCCCTGTACTACTGTGGTCGAAAAGCGACATTTGGAAACGACTAGGCCACTTTCATCTACATTATCAATGTTTTTAGATGTCTTTTCAGCTTTCTGGTCTACTCCATAACAATGATCGAGCATTTCCAAGCATTATAAAGAATTTTGGAGAATTTCCGAGCATTTGTGAGCTCTTCAGAGTATTTAAGCGCATTTCCGATAATTAAAGAGAATGCAGAGATTTTAAGAGCATTCCCAAGCATTCCAGAGCACTTCAGAGCATTTCAAAGCATTTCAAAACAGTTCTGAGCATTTTCCAACTCTTCAGAGCACTTAAGAGAATTTCAGAGCATTTACGAACGTTTCAGCGTATTTCCAAGCTCTTCAGAGCATTCCAGAGCATTCCAGAGCATTTCAGAAAATTTCAGAGCATTCCGGAGCATTTCAAAGCATTTCAAAGCATTTCCGAGAATTATAGAGCATTTCAGAGTTCTACAGAGCATTCCCAAGCATTTTAGATCATTCCAGAGCATTCCAAAGCATTTCGGAGCTCTTTCGAGCAGTATAAAGCATTTCAGAGCATTCCAGAGCATTATCAAGCATTTCTGAGCTCTTCAGAGCATTTCAAAGCGTTTCCGACAATTATAGAGCATGCCAGAGATTTTCAGGGCATTTCCGAGCTCTTCAGAGCATTTCAAAGCATTCCAGAGCATTCCAGAGCATTTCAGAGCATTCAAAAGCATTTCTGAGCTCTTCAGAGCATTTAAGCGCATTTAAGCGCATTTCCGAGAACTATAGAGCATATCAGAGCATTCCAGAGCATAACAAGGCATTTCTGAGCTCTTAAGAGCATTTCAGAGCATTTACGAACATATCGGAGTTCTTTAGAGCATTTAAGAGCGTTTGCGACCATTTCAGCGTATTTTCAAGTTCTTCAGAGAATTTCAGAGCATTTCCGAGCATTTCCGAGCTCTACAAAGAATTTCCGAGCTATTTAGAGCATTTCAGCGCATTTTCGAAAATTTTAGAGCATGCCAGAGCATTTCAGGGCATTCCCAAGCATTTCGGAAAATTTCAGAGCATTCCAGAGCATTTCAGAGCATTCCAATGCATTTTTGAGCTTTCGAGAGCATTTCAGATCATTTCAGAGCATTTTAGAGAATCCCAGAGCATTTCCGAGTTCTCCAGTGCATTTTAGAGCATTTCAGGGCATTTCAGATCATTTCTGAGCTCTTTAAAAGCATTTCGGAGCTCTTTCGAGCATTTCAGAGATCTTCAGAGCTCTTCAAAGCATTTCAGATCATTCTAGAGCATTACCAAACATTTCTGAGCTCTACAGAGCATTTCAGCGCATTTCCGAGAAATATTGAGCATTTCCGAGCTTTCAGAGCCTTCCCAAGCATTTCAGAGCATTTCCAAGCATTTCAGAGCATTTCGGAGCATTTCAGAGAATTTTCGAGAACTTTAAACGATTTCTGATCTTTCCAGTGCGTTTCCGAGCGCTATCAATAACAATATCAAAAAGTAAGATTCGGATGGATCGTCGAAAAATCAATGCTCTCGTTGCGAGCATGAGTGGCTTCAGATGGTTTCAGAGTCGCTCACCGTCAAATCAAAAATCCAGAATGTCTGCTTCAAAATAATGGCGAAGAGTTCCAGAAATCGTGGAATCAACAAAAATCTGAAAGCTCTCTTCAGGGAGCACTTGCCATCCATTCGCTCCTATCCACACTCATCTTGTCTGACAGGGACAAGGGGGGGGGGGTTTGTGAGTAGTCTTATCAAATTACCCGATCTTCTATTTCTCTATTCACTGCCTTCTCGACACTTTCTCTCTCTCTCTCTCTCTCTGTCGATTCACTTTTTATTTTTGTGAAGAACGGACTTGTGAATTTGCCCTTTCTTCCAGCCAACCACGACGCCACTGACACTAAAATTTCAGACGCTTTCAGATGTGTAGTTGTTCGAAATGAATGCGATTCTTATCATCATTTTTAGAAGAGATTCGCCCCCGTTGTTATTGACTGACTGACAACCACTATCAACGCTTGCAGTGGCCACCAATGTCCCACAACTACACGATGCTCAGCGGCGAGGAGCACAATTTCAGCGGCAATTTTACAGTTTGGAATGTGAGTTTTCAGCTTGAATTTATAGCTTGGATTCTGGAAAGATTCTGGAAAAAATGCGCTGAAAATTCCCGATTCTTTTTCCAATTTACTCAAAAATCTTGCGCCGGGGTCGTTTTTTTCTTCAAGGTCTTTTCTGATGATTACGGATTTGTGAGATTCGCCTTCATAAATCATTACGTCTTCTATTTACGGCAATTCTTTCGTCTGAATTCCGCAAATTCGAGTTTTAACAAATTTTCCCGGAAAGCTACAGGGTGCGCCATAAATATAGCGCCGCATTCAAGACGGTGTAAAAACTTCAAATTTTGAGATTTTTTTCTGAAATTCTACTAAAATGATTATTAAATCACAACAAAGATTATAGGATTCACAGTTTTCGAATCTCCAAATCTGGAATCCGGAAAACGGAATGTAAAAAACGGCAGAATCCGGAATGCGGAAAACGGAATTTTAACCATTAATGAGGGAATATTTATGATGTAAATGCGCTCTGTTCGCAAAAATTTTTGCGGGAGTTCAAAAAAGTATACTTTTCACAACAATTGAGAATAAAGAATTAAAACGGAATAAAAACGCCATATCGCGGAATCCGGAATGCGGAAACCGGAAAAAAATGTTTTTTCACGGAATCTGGAATCCGGAAGACGGAATGAAAAAAACGGCGGAATCCGGAATTCCGCCCTTCTCTGCTGGATATACCAGAAGGACGGAGCGCCGGAACTCACTCAGCAGTGGTGGTGCGAAGTGAATTTCCCCGATTTTATCACTAAGGATCAATGGCCAGCATCGAGCCGCACAGTTTCAGAAATTTTCAGAAAAAAATCTTGAAATTTGAAGTTTTTACACCGTCTGGAACGCGGCGCTATATTTATGGCGCACCCTGTAGATCTTCGCAATCGTTCGCAGCGGCAGTATATTTAGTAATGCAATAGTTTGGCCGCCGAGAACTTTCTAGAAGGCAGCAGGTTCCAAGCCTATCAAAATTAGATTTCAAGACCTTCTTCGTGCTACTAAACACCCTTCCAGATTCTCTCTGGCTTGGCTCCAGACCGCACCGACTTTGCTCTAGATTCTAGAGCTCCGTGCAGCTATTTGAGTTTTTTTAAGAAGGTTTCATGCTTAGCTCAAGGACTTTAAGACTCTCCCTCTCTCTATCTCTCTGTCAGAAATTTTAACACAGGCTCCGTGCTCTTTGCAAAGCACTATTTGTCAGCATTTTCTCAAAAAATTATCTAAAAAAAGCAGAGAAACGAGTTAAAAAAATTTATTTTCGCTTTTAATAATTCAAAAAAGAAAAAAAAAGAAATAAACACCTTAAATTGTTTCAGAAAACAAGAATTCCTCGAACGGAATAAAGACCAAAAAAATAATGAAAGACTACGATATCTTAAAGGCGCATAACTAAAACTTTATTTTGCGTCTCGAGAGGATTCTAAATATTATGGTTCTCTCACACTCAATTTTCACTAAATTGATTTTTTCCCTAAAACTATTTTTTTTTCGCTTGAATATAGGAAAATAAAGTGTTACTTGGTTTTAAAAAAATTAAAAATAAATAAAAATCGAAATTTTTACATTAATCACTCCAAAAAATGTAGTTTATAGGAGCATTTTAAAGGTAATTTCTCAAAAACAACTATTTTTGTTATCAAAAAAGTAATAATAATAATATTTGTTGTTTCTTTTTTTTGCTTGTTTTCTGATAGCTCCGATCGTTTTAACTGCACATAATTTCAGGCAAAAAATTTTATTTTTCAGATTTCAATGACACCTGTAAGAAAAAAACTATTTTTAGGCTCGAAGAACCGCATTTTTGTAGTTCATCAAGAGCACTTCCTTTCAGAGATTTCTGTGAAGAGAGCTCTTTTCGGAGAGCTTTAAATTTAAGCGCTATCTTAGTTGTGGGGGGGGGGAGGGGGAGAGCGTCAATGGTTTTTCGACTTTTTTGGAGGTTTTAGTGCTTTTTTTTGTTCAATTGTTAATTTTTTCACGCTTGGCGCTTACTCGTGGCGCGAAAACCACAATTCGATCCGAAAATCCGGGGCTTCGCGCCCTTTCCTTCCCCTTCTTTCCTATATGCATTCCCAACTGTAGAAAAATGAAGCATCGGTGGCCGAGTGGTTAAGAGGGAGGAATTAGAATCGTGAAACCGTGGTTCGATACCCCTCCAAGGCAAAATTTTTTTGCATTTCTGATTTTGCTTTTTTAAACATTTAATTGGATAATGGCGTTGCATTGTCGCATTTTAAATATCATTATAAAGCGAAATTTTACGAGTTATGGACGGAAATCGCTAAGAAATATCCGGTCACCTAGTCATTTGCTTCTTGTTTTCTTCCTTTTTTGGTCATTTTTTGTGCGCATTTTTGTGGTCTGCCAATAAAATTGTTCTAAAAATTGCGAATAACATTTTTAGAAAAACAAAAAAAAATCCAAAAAAAGTCGAAAAACCTTGAATTCTCCACCCCGCCCACCAACTAAGATAGCGCCAAAACAACTATTTTTGCTTCTTTTTTTGCTTGTTTTCCAATTGCTCCGATCGCTTAAACTGCACGAAATTTCAGATCGAAAATTTGAATTTTCGGAATTCAATGACGCCTGTAAAAAGAGCAATTCTTAAGCTCGAAGAACCGAATTTTTGTGGTTCACCGAGCTCTTTTCGGAGAGCTCTAAATTTGTAGGTGATCTCTTCCGCTTACTCTTGAAGCCGTGCTCACTAGATTCTAAATTCTGTCGGGCCTTTCATGAAAACGACAAATCCACATTTTCTCGGTGTAGATCAGATGACAATGAGAAAAATGTGTGAGGTGACGTGCGCTTTCGAAAATTTATAGCCATCATTTTTCTTGGCACAAAAATGAGGGAATCTGAAAAAGAAAAGAGAGAGAGAGAAAGATGTCAGAATCATACATTCTTTTCCTTCCTTCGCTGGAATTAAAACTGATTGTTGTGCTCTCTTAGATTTCTCTTCTTGTCGTCGGCAAGAATAGGGCAAGTTGCCGGGAGCAACCGACCGAATACATCGTCGTTCCTTCTGTCACTTTGCTCTCTCTCTCTTCCAATATTGAATTTGTTCTCAGATATCTCAAATTTCTAAACAAAGAGAATTGCTCACACGTCGATGGCGAAGCACTTAAGATTCCTTTTTTTTTTTGGAAATTTGAAGCCCGAAAAACTTGAAAATCTCAATCTCTGATAGATTGTATTTGAGCAAACAGAACCTGAAAGTGAATGGCGACTTTGGGAGCTGGGAGCCGCACATTTTGAAATTTGCCGCGCCGCGAAATCGAGTCGTTTAAGAACCGCCCCTCTCTCCTCTCCCCCCCCCCCCCCCAAGAAAAGAAAAACAATTCGTTTTGTGCAATATGAGATACCAAGCAGCGCTGTTTGATTAGGGGTGGCGGCTCACCGTGCTCTTTCTCTCTCTCTCTCTATATTTTCAGCTATTTTCAGCACTTTTATTTTTCAGTTTTTTAAATCGTCTTGAAAAGCTGAAAGCCTTACATGAAACATTAAATTCTCACTGGAGCCCAACACCCGAAGTGTGCTGCTCTCTATTAAAAATTGAATGAATACCTAATCTCCATTGTTTCGAAATTGTGCAGCACAATGCAAGAGAGCCGAAATAGAGAAGACGTGCGTCATCTAAGGATTCCATGTAAGAATACCATCTCGTCTTCTTCTTCGTCTTGGATTCGTCTGTCGCAGAATTCGTCTGACTATTTTTTCGAATGCAAGACGAACTGAAAGACAAAGCAAAATACGAGTTTTCGTTTTCGTCTTACGTGGAAGCCTTAAGATTCTTTGAGATCTTTGACACCAATTTGTCATGTGTTTCGCAGAATCTCTTTTTGAAATTCGCAAAAAAATATATAAATTTTAACACAAAAGTCCGTGGACAAGTTTGTTTTATTTATTAAAAATATTTAAATTTAATTAAAATTCTTCAAATTTTTATATTATTTTAAATTCAATATTTATTATTATTTTTAAAAATTTATATAAATTAAAAATTAAAAAAAAAACCTCTAAAAAAAAGTGACACAAAAGTCCGTGTACAAACATTTAAAAATATATTAATAATTAATTTTTTTGCCATTTTTTGGATTTTTGGATTCGACGAAATCGATTCAAAATAGATAATTTTCCGAAAAATCTAAAAAAAAATAATGGCAAAAAAATTAATTTTTAATAAATTTTTAATTTTTGTCCACGGACTTTTGTGTCACTTTAAGAGATTTTAAAAAAATTTTAATTTATATAAATTTTAAAAATAATAATAAATATTGAATTAAAAATTTTAAATTATTATTTCTTCATCTAAATAATATAAACATTTGAAGAATTTTAATTAAATTTGAATATTTTTAATAAATAAAACAAACTTGTCCACGTTTTTTTTTGTCACTTTTTAGAGGTTTTTTTTAAAATTTATTTTAATTTATATAAATAAAAAAAAATAATATTTTATTTCAAATTTTAAATTATTCTTTCTTTATCTAAAAAATATTTAAATTTAAAAATTTCAATTAAATTTAAATATTTTTAATAAATAAAACAAACTTGTCCACGGTTTTTTTGTCACTTTTTAGAGGTTTTTTTAAAAATTTATTTTAATTTATATAAATAAAAAAAAAATATATTTTATTTCAAATTTTGAATTATTCTTTTTTTATCTAAATAATATAAAACTTCTAAAAATTTCAATTAAATTTAAATATTTTTAATAAATAAAACAAACTTGTCAACGGAATTTCGTGTCATTTTTTTAAGAGATTTTTAAAATTAATTTTAATTTATATAAAAAAAATAAATATATAATTTAAAATTAAAAATTAATTGTTCTTTATCTGAATAATATAAAACTTGAAGAATTTTAATTAAATTTGAATATTTTTAATAAATAAAACAAACTTGTGCACGGAATTTTCTGGGAAAATTTATATATTTCTGCGAATTTCAAAAAGAGACGTCTTCGTCTTCGTCTTGAATTCGTCTCTCGAGAAGTCTATGATTCGTCTAAAGAAAAATAAAAAACGCAAAACATTGAGATTCTGGCAAGAATGATGAAGATGTCAGCTGAGCACTGAGCACGTTCTCGGAAATCTCAACTCGACACCATTTGTTTCGCCAGTTTCGCCAATCCCCCAGAGCCCGCCAATCCATTCATCTCGTCGTCAATCACTTCAGACACTCATTCATGCGCCTTGAATTTGTGATTTATTCCTCCGTCTTTTTCTCGCTCGTCTCATCGTCTTTTACACCATTTTTTCACCTCTTAAACGGACAAACTTCAGATTGATTCATCAGCTCCAGATGAACACTCTACAGCAACGTCTAAATGCTTTTAAGAAGCGCTCACCCATCGCGCGACGGGTACGTTGAAAATTCCAGCCACCGTGGGTTAGATGAAGCTCTTAAATATCTGAAAAAGTGGAAGACATGCCCTTCTATTGTTGGCTTGTAGAACCTCGATATTTCTCAGAGAATTATGCGGCAAGTTGCCGTGAAAATCTCCCATTATCAAATCCTCGTCTTTCAGTTCGTCTTGCATTCGTCCTACGCATTCGTCTTATTTCTGCATAAGACGAATCCAAGACGAGAACAAGACGAAGACGGTCTTAATTCGTCTTTCGCGGAATTCGAGGAACCTTTTCTTTGCCGTTTGCGTCTATTTCAATAAGAGGGGAGCGCATTCCTACGTAATCTTGCACCAGAAATGTACTCAGCCGACGCTATTTGGCTCTCTGACGACGGAAAAATGAGCAAAATGAGAAAACAAGCGAGAATAGCTCTCCCCCCCCCCCACACACACACTTCTGAATTTAATTTAATTTAATTTCCATTGAATTAAAGTTCCAAACAATGGAAATTCTACCTAGAGTTTGCGATTGTAGTTTGTAGTAATTGTGGCATTTGTAGTTTGCGATTTACAGTTGTTTGTTACTTGCGTAAGTCTTGCGTTTATTGCGTAAGACGAATGCAAGACGAACTGAAAGACGAACGAAGCCGAGTGAAAAAACGAGGAGACGAAGGACGAGAGGAAAGACGACTTTTCGTCTTTCGATTCGCGATTGTAGTTTGTAGTCATTGGAGCATTTGTAGTTTGCATTCTGCTATTGTAGTTTGTTATTGTAGTTGCTTGTTACTTGCGTAAGCCTTGCGTTTATTGCGTAAGACGAAAGCAAGACGAACTGAAAGACGAACGAAGATGAGGAAAAGAACGAGGAGACGAAGGACGAGAGGAAAGACGACTTTTCGTCTTTCGATTCGCGATTGTAGTTTGTAGTAAGTGTAGCAGTTGTAGTTTGCCACTGTAGTTTGTAGTAAGTGTAGCAGTTGTAGTTTGCGATTGTAGTTTATAGTAATTGTAGCAGTTGTAGTTTGCCACTGTTGTTTGTAGTAATTGTAGCAGTTGTAGTCTGCGATTGTAGTTTGTAGTATTTGTAGCAATTGTAGTCTGCGATTGTAGCTTGTAGTATTTGTAGCAATTGTAGTTTGCGATTGTAGTTTGTAGTAATTGTGGCAGTTGTAGTTTGCCATTGTAGTTTGTAGTAGTTGTAGCATTTGTAGTTTGCGATTGTAGTTTGTAGTAATTGTGGCAGTTGTAGTTTGCGATTGTAGTTTGTAGTAATTGTAGCAGTTGTAGTTTGCGATTTGTGAGCATTGCGAACTGTAAATTTCAAAGTTTCTTTTCGCTGCCGGATATCCGGAATTCTTGTTCGTTTAAGATAATGTAATCTTCCTCCGTCTGAGCTCTAAAAAAGCTTCTTTTATAGCCAAAAACCGTCCTGTTTGAAGCCCAATGTCAAAGAGCTCTGAGTGTGCAACGGTACACATATAAGCTCTTTGAATTGGTTTTCCATTCCATTCTCATTGTCTTCATAATTGGATTCTGGTGCAGCAGATGAATGTGCATTTCGAGTCACATGCACATCCCCCAAAACTCTAATCCACTTAATGTGATCCATCAGTGTTATCGTTTATTTTTTGTTTCGCTCCTCATTTCCTCTTTGATGCATTAGCCAATGTGTTCGATGATCACTTGGAAACGGACAACCTGGTGAGCTTAAAGCGATGTTTGCCGAGCAGCACAGAAACTCAAAATCGCGCATCGTTCATTCAGACAGAGAGAGAGAGAGCAGGTTCCATCAAAGTTTAAATAGGACCGGCGCTGAAAATGAGACTGAAACATGTGCAATTTCATCATTCTTTCGCTTATATCGAGAGTTTTGAGAGCCAATTCTGAGAGCTTCGTTCGGTTTCATTTTCAGCTTTTCACTATGAAAGATTGACAATCCTATTATGGGGTTATTCATGAAAAGCACAAAAAGCATTTTAATGCAAAAAAATTCATTTTTTTGTATTAAAATGCTTTTCGTGCTTTTCATGAATAACCCCATTAGAAGGATTACTGTAATTTTGAAAGAATGCAATCGGTTACTGTATTCCACGAAGCGGGTCGCATAATTTCAGATGTTCTATTTCAGACTGCGTAACGGTGAAACCTATAAGCTTCTTTTTGATTTTACCTCCCTCCGCTCCATGGGCTTGGAACGGGCGGAAATGGGGCTGTTTGGGCGACTTATAGCAGAGGCGTTCACCTGGATGAGCAATGGTTGGCTAGTGCGTAAAGGTCGCTGCTTAAAACAGTTGATGAGCGGTGATAAGCAGCTTCCGTCCTAGACGCTCAGCGTTAGCACAACGTTGGCGAAACACTGTGTACTATAGGAAGCATAGCACAGAATCCTCCAAAACAATATGTTGGAGATACGGCTTCTACGAAAGACGAAAACAAAAAGTCTTCTCTCGTCTTTCATTTCGTCTTGCATTTGTCTTACGTCGTCAATTAAAATGCATGTGTCCCAACACAATGTCTATCTCTGCATAAGACGAATTCAAGACAAAGACGAAGACGAGACGAGACGGTCTAATTTCGTCTTCGTTGATGCATTGAATCCCACTGAAAATGTCTTACTACTAAGACACTTAAGGGTTTCCACGAAAGACGAAGACAAAAAGTCGTCTTTCCTTTCGTCGTTCGTCTTGCATTCGTCTTACGCAATAAACTCAAGTATAAACGCAAGATTAACGCAAGTCAGACGAATCCAAGACGAAGACGAAGACGAGGTTTTTTTTTTCTGAAATCAATAATTTCAGCTCTTTGTAAGCCTATTAAAAATTATAATTTTACATCGTTCTAGAGCACATTCGAATCGTTTTTGATGATTTTACTGCAAAAATTTGAAAGAAATTCATATATTTCAGTTGTCTATCATCTCGAGAGACTTCCAGAGGAAACGTGATTTTTTCAAAATGTCGCCCATTTTTTGATAAATTATTTGAGATTTGTTGACTTTTTCATCATATGGAATGGGAGGCGAAGCAAGTGAAACGAATCACGTTTCGTTTTTTCATACGTTTTTTTGCAAAATTCCCATATTTCTGTGATTCTGGGCCGCTCCCCCCCCCTCCCATTACAGAATTGTAATTAGAGCGCGAAAAATCGCATTTTGAATATAAATTGGAGTCAGATATCTAGTGATGACACCTCCAACTACTGTAGTTTCCCCAGTGTGCGCCTTTAAAGGATGGTCATCGAGAGAATAGCTCTCCCCCCCCCCTTTCGACACTTCTAAATTTAATTTAATTTCCATTGTATTAAAGTCCTAAACAATGGAAATTCTACCCAGAATTTGCGATTGTAGTTTGTAGTAATTGTAGCAGCTGTAGTTCGCGCTTGTAGTTTGTAGTTGTAGTAGTTGTAGCAGTTGTAGTTTGCGATTGTAGTTTGTAGTAATTGTAGCAGCTGTAGTTCGCGTTTGTAGTTTGTAGTAATTGTAGCAACTGTAGTTCGCGTTTGTAGTTTGTAGTAATTGTAGCATCTGTAGTTTGCGATTGTAGTTTGTAGTAATTGTAGCAACTGTAGTTCGCGTTTGTAGTTTGTAGTAATTGTAGCAACTGTAGTTCGCGTTTGTAGTTTGTAGTATTTGTAGCAGTTGTAGTTTGCGATTGTAGTTTGTAGTAATTGTGGCAGTTGTAGTTTGCCATTGTAGTTTGTAGTAATTGTAGCAGTTGTAGCTTGCGATTGTAGTTTGTAGTAATTGTAGCAGCTGTAGTTCGCGCTTGTAGTTTGTAGAAATTGTAGCAGTTGTAGTTTGCGCTTGTAGTTTGTAGTAATTGTAGCAGTTGTAGTTTGCGATTGTAGTTTGTAGTAATTGTAGCAACTGTAGTTCGCGTTTGTAGTTTGTAGTAATTGTAGCAACTGTAGTTCGCGTTTGTAGTTTGTAGTATTTGTAGCAGTTGTAGTTTGCGATTGTAGTTTGTAGTAATTGTGGCAGTTGTAGTTTGCCATTGTAGTTTGTAGTAATTGTAGCAGTTGTAGCTTGCGATTGTAGTTTGTAGTAATTGTAGCAGCTGTAGTTCGCGCTTGTAGTTTGTAGAAATTGTAGCAGTTGTAGTTTGCGCTTGTAGTTTGTAGTAATTGTAGCAGTTGTAGTTCGCGTTTGTAGTTTATAGTAATTGTAGCAACTGTAGTTCGCGTTTGTAGTTTGTAGTATTTGTAGCAGTTGTAGTTTGCGATTGTAGTTTGTAGTAATTATAGCAGTTGTAGTTAGCGATTTTTGAACATTGCGAACGTTAAATTTAATGTAAATTCTGCATTTCTCTTGCCGGGTGTTCGGAGTCTTGTCGGGTGTTCATTCCTCTTATTTATGATGCAGACTGTACATATCTGTGAATTTTGTGTCCCCCCCCCTCCCCTCTTGGAGAATAATGCGTCATCCGTCTATCCCGCCTCTTTGGGGAAAATCGCTTCACCCGTTATACCGTCTTCGGGAAACAACGCGCTTCCACGAAAGACGAAGTAAGACCGCTTCGTCTCGTCTTCGTTCGTCTTTCAGTTCGTCTGACACAGAGATAGACATTGTGTTGGTACACATGCATTTTAATTGACGACTTAAGACGAGCGCAAGACGAACGGAAACTAATGGAAACCTTACGCATCACCCCCTCTCCCTCGGGGAAAATCGCATCACCCGCTCATCCCTTTTGGGGAACAACGCCCCACTTGCAATATAACACCCTAGAAGCCCACCCCGCCTCCTTGGGAAACAAAATTGGCCCACCCGTCCCCCCCCCCCCGTGGGGAAAATCGCTTCACCCGTTATAGCGCCTTGGGGGAACATAATCGCCCCCGCTTCTACCATAAAAAGGAAGAAACTTTCATTCGTTTTCTCTCCGATTTCAAACGAAAATCATTCTTTAATTGATGGAAACCTGATTAAACCTGATTATCGATGCAAAAATTCCACCTTCACCCGCAAAAAAATAACCATAAATGTATGCAAATCTTCGAGAGAAACCGGAGGCCGTCAGAAATTGTTCATTTCACATTTTACATTTCCATAGAGCACTCTTGGTTGTCTCACTCACTTCTGCAATATTCAGCTACGGCGTCGGAATGAGGGAGATTTTCTTATTGATGCCGGTGTGGAATGAAGAAGAGAATAAGGCAGAAACGGTGGGTATTCGTCAAGAAAAGCATGAAGAGATGCGCCTCGAGGGACGCTGAAACTTGTTCAAGCTTTGCGGGAAAATAGCTCTAGTACGGGCCCACTTTTCAGCCATCACTTTTTCAGGGAAGAGCTACGAACTTGAAAGTAAGGCAGTTCCACGAAAGACGAAGACGAAAAGTCGTCTTTCTTCTCGTCGTTCGTTTTCTCGTCTTTTTACTTTCTACTACGCATTTACATCATTTTTTCCGTTTCGGAAAACGGAAAAAATGATGTAAATGCGCTCTGTTCGCAAAAATTGTTGCGTGAGTTCAAAAAAGTATACTTTTCACACGTCTCCGTTCGTCCTTCAGTTCGTCTTGCATTAGTCTTACACAAGGCAGACGAATTCAAGACAAAGACGAAGACGAGACAGGGCGGCCGAATTTTCGCCCAAGTGGAAGCCTCCTTGCTAAAGGATGCGAGCAGTGAGGCGCTCTGAGGCAACTCGCTGAGCAGTTTAACGTCGACTGTTCCACAGTTTGGAACTTTTAGAAGCGCACTAGAGAGCTCAAAATGAGCAACCAGTTAAGACATTCAAGGGCTCGGCGAGCTCGCTCTTCTCTGAAAAAGTTGTAGCTGAAAACCCAAAATTGGAGGATATTATTGTTTATAATTTGAAAATTTGGCTGAAAATGCCTTAAAATTTGTTAAATATTCTATTGTGGCACATACCGTAAAAACTCAAATAGACTTGCATGCAATACAATTGTTCGTAGAGCCTTTTTGAGAGCAATACTATTAGGGGCTTTCAACATTTTTAGAGAGCGATTTTCTTTTTTTTTTCAGCGCGAACCGGAATGGGCAATGGGGACGAAGAATGTGGCGCCCGCAATAATAAAAAAATTGAAATTTTGTCCATTTTTAGAGATGTGAACATTGATTTTTTGAGTAAGGCTTCCACGAAAGACGAAGAGAAGACAAAAAGTCGTCTTTCGTCTTGTCTTCATTTGTCTTGAATTCGTCTTACGCAATACCAGCATAATGTCTATATCTGCGTGAGATGAATCCAAGACGAAGACGGTCTGACTTCGTCTTTCCTGGAAGCCTTATTTCTGAGCACAATTTTTACATTTGATCTTTGACTTTTTCTTCTGTAACTTTCATATTGATCAATTTAGATCAAATCAAACTATTATGGGCTCTGCTGCACTAATTCGGCCATCAGAAAGTCGGATCCAGTCGCCGCCGTGTCCATTGGATCGGCACGACCGAGTCTGATCTCCCGGCGGATTCCGACAGCGACCCTTCCGATTATTTAAATTAGTATTGCAGAGCGCGGCAAACCTGCATTTTAAGCAGCTTTTCGGATTCATTCATTGTTTCATCTTTTGTGTTGAAGCGCTCGCCCACATTTTCGCTTTTTGGCGAGCTCATTTCATGCACTTCCGGCCGTTTAGCAACAAGTCGTTTCCAGCAGCCAGCTGGCGGCGGCTCGTGCGGAAGTGTTGGCACGCTTTTCCTCCAGGATTACTGAGAATAGACTTCTTCCCAGAGCGCAGGTGTCCTAAACTAAGGCAACATTAGCCAAAAATTCCATGTTAGACTAAGGCGCTTAAGGCTTCCACGAAAGACGAAGACAAAAAGTCGTCTTTCCACTCGTCTTCGTTCGTCTTGCATTCGTCTTACGCAGTAAACTCAAGTCAGACGAATTTAAGACGAGACGAAACGGTCATATTTCGTCTTTCGTGGAAGCCTTAAAGGCGCTTTACTCTGTTTTTCGATTTTTTTGCTGAGAGCTTGCCATTCCAGTTTTCAACCGCGTGAACCTTCCATTGAGACTCCCATACAGTTAAAGACGCCTTCTAATTTTCAGAAGCTGAAAATAAAGCAATTGTTTCTGAAAACGCGTTCGTGGCAGCTTCATTGTCGTCTTATTTCTTTAGATTCTTAAACTTAAACACTCATAAAAGATTTTTATTTTAGTTAAAAATGTTTATTATTTCCTTTTCAATGGCCATGAGCATAGGACGACACTGCAACTCACAGCTGGCTTTTTTCAAAGGGGCCCCGCAGTAAAGCTTCCACGAAAGACGAAATAAGACCGTCTCGTCTTGAATTCGCCCGACGCAAAGATAGAAAGAGATGTGAACTGTGTACACAACTTTTTTATTGCGTAAGACGAATGAAAGACGAATTAAAAGACGGAATTCGTGTAAGCGTTATTCAGCAGTACAACACTTTGCTCAAGGATCTGAGCTGAGGTCTCTCAGGCTCTACCCACTGAGCCCATTACCATTGAGCAGTCACACTCACATATCTCAGCGCAGGGAGTGCTTTGATCTCCATTTCCTCAATTCAATTTTTCCAAAATATTTCGTAAAGATTCTGCTGTCAACTTGTCACAGACTACTTCTCTAAATTAGTTTTTATTTCTCCTTTTTTTTTTAACGTTTTCTATGCTTCCTTCAGCTGTCAAGGTTTAGGGGAACCGGAAAGAGTCATAGATATTCAAAAGTCATTAAGAGGCCTCGCTCTCCTTTTTTTTTTCCAAATATTTGACCGTAATTCTGAATATGAATTATCTTCCTATATTTCATCACAAACATCGACGCCGTTTTAGACGGTTATCGCTTGTTCCCACAGATTATTCGCATTATGAATATGAAGTAGGTTTCCTTCTTTTTGAGTGTCTTTTTGAATATTCTAAAAATAATGCTGTTTTGCACATTTCTTTTTGCGCGATTTCCCATGTTTTATTGAAACTAAGGCTTCCACGAAAGACGAAATAAGACCGTCTCGTCTCGTCTTGCGTTCGTCTTACGTCGTCAATTAAAACACATGTGTACCAACACAGTCTATAAGAGGTTTTACGATATTTAACAGTATTAAAAAAAAACGTAATTATCTTCCTTTACAGCTTAGATTTATTTTTAAAATTGGTATAAATATAGTAATTGTTGAATAAGGCTTCCACTTCCTTCCACTCCGACTTTCAGTTCGTCTTGCATTCGTCTGACGCAGAGATAGGAATTGTGTTGGTACACATTTTAATTGACAACGTAAGACAAAAGCAAGACGAACGAAAGACGACCGATTTGTTTTTTATTTTTTAAAGGGTGGTTCATGTGTACCAAAACAATGGGTATCTCTGCGTCAGACGAATCCAAGACGAAGACGAAGACGAGACGGTCTTATTTCGTCTTTCGTGGAAGCCTTTTTGTTGAATTTGGATTTTCCAGTTAAAATACAAGTATTTTTAGGCATAAAATATGCTAGTTTTTAACTTTTAATTAAGGCTTCTATTTGAGGGAAAGTCTTCGTCTTTGTCAACAACAAAAATTGTATTGAAAAAGAACAAAAAACAAATTTTTTGTGGAAAATCGTCGCTCGTCTTTCGTGGAATCCTTTCGTCTTGCGTTCGTCTTACATCGTCAATTAAAATACATGCGTACCAACACAATGTCAGACGAATTCAAGACGAAGACGAAGACAAGACGAGCGCAAGACGAACTGAAAGACGAGGAGACGAAAAACGAGATGAAAGACGACCTTTTGTCTTCGTTTTTCATGGAAACCTTACTTTTAATATAGTTCAGCAAACTATTATCGCCTTTAAAAAGTTCCGACATTTTTTCGAGCCCGCGGAAATCGGGATTTGAATTTAGAGGCTCCGCCCATTCATCATCATTTGAGCGCATTTGCTATACGCGATATGTTTGCTGAATTTTTATTTTTTCTTCGCAAATTGATATATTTAAACATTCGAAGAAACGTGTAAAAAATTCACGATTAATACAATTTCTTAAATATATCAATTTGCGAAGAAAAAGAAGAAGAAAAAAATAAAAATTCAACAAACATATCGCGCATAGCAAATGCGCTCAAATGATGATGAATGGGCGGAGTCTCTAAATTCAAATCCCGACTCGAAAAAATGTCGGAACTTTTTTACGGCGATAATATGCGCGTTGAAAGTGTAATTTCAGCAATTTATATAAATTTCGGAGCACGCAATCGCAGAATTTGAATACATTGAGCAGTAATATTACCTGAACGTTTTTTTTCCCGTATTCTCACACACTTTGATGATTTAATAAACGCCGTCAAGTGAAAACAATGTCCTCATTCTGAAAATTTCAGATTAAAGAAAATCGGTGATGCGGAGCAATAAATAATAGCAGAAAATAAGAGAGTGAGCAAATACAAATACCTAGTTATTCACGAATCGAAAACACGGCAAAAAAAGAAAAAAAAAGACACAAAAGTCTGGAAAAATGAGGAAATTAGCTCAAACCACTACAACCGAATTGAGTTTCTTTTTGAAAAAAAAAGTGTGAGAAATCTCAAATTAACACACTTCAGTTTAGTTTTACGGCATTGAAATGCCACTTTTGAAATTTTCGAAACAATTTTTTAAATCTTACGATTCAATTTTTGCCTAAATATTTCCACTAAGGCTTCCACGAAAGACAAAACAAGGTCGTCTTTAGTCTCGTCTTCGTTCGTCTTGTATTCATCTTACATCGTCAATTAAAATACATGTGTACCAGCACAATGTCTATCCCTGCGTCAGACGAATTCTAGACGATGACGAAGACGTGACGAGACGGTCTTATTTCGTCTTTCGTGGAAGCCTTAATTTCGACGCGGCACTAAATTATCCAGGGGTGTTCTTTCTTCCGGCCGGCCTCGCTGCGGCTTTTGCAAGCGCGCTTTATTGCGAAAAAGCCGGACCGGCTGGAGTTTGCGCGTAAAATATTGGGTTTAGAGCCGTATTCAACAAAAAACATGATAATTCAACGAATTTCCAATAAAAACGACATGAAAAGCCGAGAATCGTGTGCAGATGCGGAACAAAACCCAATATTTTACGCACAAACTCAGACAGCCCGGTTTTTTCGCAATAAAGCGTTTTTGCAGAGGTCGCGGCTGGCCGGCCGTTTGAACAGCCCTGAAATTGTGCATTCCATAAAAACGAAATATCTAAGGCCTCCACGAAAGACGAAACAGATCGGTCGTCTTTCGTGGAATCCTTTCGTCTCGTCTTCGTTTGTCTTTCAGTTCGTCTTGCGTTCGTCTTACGTCGTTAATTAAAATAAACGTGTACCAACACAATGTCAGATGAATTCAAGACGAAGACGAAGACAAGACGGAAGCCTTAGAAATATCATTCCCAATTTTTGAAGACGTTTGAACCATTCATTATCAACGATGCTACAGAATTGTTTTCCAATAATCACATAAATTTACATTGTTATAGTTTTATAGTTTGTAGTCGTTTCTAAAATGCACGTAATGCCTTCCCACACCCCCCCCCCCCCTCCACCGCAATTCCCACCCAGACAAACAGGCATTTGTAAGCTCAATAACAAGGATATCCCATTTTTTTTCCGGATATTTCCTAAGTCTACTCTTTCTGCGACCCTGACTGCACATACGCCTAAGGCTTCCACGAAAGACGAAGAGAAAAAGTCGTCTTCGTTCGTCTTTCATTCGTCTTACGCAATAAAAACTTTTTCAAAACAATGAAGACGAGACGGCCGAAATTTCGCCCAAATGGAAGTCTTATACACGCCGTCATGAAGTTAGTTAGGAAAACATTCACACAATTAATATTCCCACGGAAAAAATGAGTCGGGTTTTGTGCATTACATCATTTTCGTTGTTTGAAAACGGATATTGCAAGAACTCGATTTCATCATTGGAAATAGGATTTTATTATGGCGGAAATAGTTATTGTATGAGTTCGAAGATCTAAGTATTATTAAGCGAATAGTTCCGTCTGTCTGTCTGTCTGTCCAGAACGTATTTTTGAATAACTCAAAAGAACGTTGGTCTTCTACTTTGATATACGGGATGGAATCATGGCCACTCGAGCGCTTCGCAACCATATCTTTAGGGAAATCGCTGAGTACTTGGGATACTGTAGAACTATACAAACCCAAAATCTACAAAACTGTCTTAACAACGATCGCTATAAACAGCCAAAATTTTCTTGATATAGAAGTCTGGATGTCTGGATGTCTGGATCACATGTAAAAATTTCAGCTTCTAATGTGCAAAACTACAACTTTAATAGACATTGTTTTTGATAGTTTCTAAGATATTCCAGAATGTTCTAGAACTTTCCACTGTTATATTATTGCGGAAATGACATCAGGGAACCGTTCTTCTGTAATAAATCCAGAAGGCCCTTTCGCGAATATCGCAATCTAAGGTTTCCATTTGGGCGACATTTCGGCCGTCTCGTCTCGTCTTCGTCTTTGTCTTCGTCTTGAATTTGTCTGACTTGCGTAAGTCTTGCGTTTATTGCGTAAGACGCATGCAAGACGAAGACGATCGAATACGAGACGAAAGACGAGGAGACGAAAAACGAGATGAAAGACGACTTTTTGTCTTTGTCTTTCGTGGAAGCCATATCGGAATCTCGCTCTAATTCTCAAACTCCAGCCAAAATGAACAGCAATTGTCAATAAAAATAAACCTCGGCGGGCCCTCTCGATTTTCTGATTCGACTTAGTGTAGTGTAATCAAGTGAGAATCCCGACTGCACTAAAACGATCCAATTCAGATGTTGGCTCAAACAATTAAATTAGTACATTCCAATGTATAAATAAAAGTGCAAATACTAATTTAAACATTTTTATTTTTTATTCGTTTATTTCGTTGTTTTTCATATTAGGATGTCGTGCGCTGGCAGCAGCAAATTCTCTAGAAATTAGCTAGAAATCGCGCATTTGTAAAAGCGTAACTTTCGCTCACTAGTGATAATAAATACCAGACGGTTTACGCTAATTGTTTATAGTTTTTTTACTATAAACAATTGTAGAAAAATCTGGAATTTCCTGGAGTGTTTTGGAACTTTCTGGAAAACTTCGGAATGTTCCAGAAACTTTGGAAAACAATGTCTATTAAGGTTGTAGTTTGGCACATATGACGCTGATTTTTTTCATGTGATATACGGACATGCCAATTGATATATCAGCAAAATTTTGAATCTTTATATCGCTTTTAAGACAGTTTGGTAGATTTTGGGTGTACGGTTCTACAGTATCCCATGTACCCTGCGACCTCCTAAAGATTTAGTAGCGAAGCGCTCAGGTGGCCATGACTCCATCCCGCATATTAAAGTAGGAGCCCCACGTCATTTTGAGTTATTTAAAAATACGTCCTGGACAAACAGACAGATGGAAACACAGACGGAACTATTCGCTTATGGGGTGGGGTCATTCAAGAAAAACACGATTGTATTTTAATGCAAAAAAATGCATTTTTTTTGCCTTAAAATGCTTTTCATGCTTTTCATGAATAACCTAGTTAATAATAAGTAGATTTCATATTATATACGTTGAATTTGTGGAATTTGAATATTGTCAATTCGATAAAATGATGCACGCGTTTACGGAAATCAACAGAGGCGCTAATAGCGGCCACTTTTGCAACAGTCACACAGTTTACTGCCAAATCCGTTTGCGCGCATTGTGAATTTTACGGTTTTTCTCCTTACAAAGACTAATTTGTGATTGTAAAACAGTTTTTGAAGAATTTAAACTTTGCTAGTGAGTGATGGGTTCCATTTTATGTTTTATGTAGTTGTTTTTGCTTATCCTCAATTGCGGCGCTGTGTCATTTAAATTACCACGAAAAAGCGAAATTCCTCAAGACATAGTTCGAAATCGCCCAGAAATATCGCTGGGTTTACTCGAGAATATTTCCGGAACAAAAACTAAAGCAAAATAGCAAAAAAAAAACGTTATAAATTACACATATAACACCTTGAAAAAATTATTTATTATTTTTTTTATATCGCTGGTGTTGCTCGAAATTACTTTCGGAGCAAAAACTATGCCAAATCGCGAAAAAAAAAACATTATGAATTACATATATAAACCTTGAAGAAATTATTCGTTTTTTTAATATCGCTGGTGTCACTCAAGCTTTTTTCCCGAACAAAAACTATACTAAAATTGCGAAAAATATGTATAATTTACACATATAAACCCTTGAGCCAATTATTTGTTTTTTTTAATATCGCTGGTGTTACTCAAAATTACTTTCGGAACAAAAACTGGAAAAATTGCGAAAAAGAATTATAATTTACACATATATTATAACACCTTGAAAAAATTATTATTTATTTTTTTTATATCGCTCGTGTTGCTCGAAATTACTTTCGGAGCAAAATCTATGCTAAATCGCAAAAAAAAACTTTATGAATTACATATATTATCGCCTTTAAAAAGTTCCGACATTTTTTCGAGCCCGCGGAAATCGGGATTTGAATTTAGAGGCTCCGCCCATATATCGCGCATAGCAAATACGCTGCAACGATGATGAATGGGCGGAGCCTCTAAATTCAAATCCCGACTCGAAAATCGGGATTTGAATTTAGAGGCTCCTTATTTTTTCTTCTGAATTTTCAGAATTAAACTGGATTAAAAGAACGAAATTGTATTAATCATGAATTTTTTTACACGTTTCTTCGAATGTTTAAATATATCAATTTGCGTCATTTATTTTTTTTTTCGTTTCTTCTGATAAAAATATATCGCGCATAGCAAATGCGTTGATGAAATGGGCGGAGCCTCTAAATTCAAATCCCGATTTTCGCGGGCTCGAAAAAATGTCGGAACTTTTTTACGGCGATAATATAACACCTTAAACAAATTATTCGTTTTCTTAATATCGCTGGTGTTTTACTCAAGCTTTTTTTAACGCTAGATATAAAAAAATGCTTTAAAAAATAATAATTTACACATATAACCCCTTGAACCAATAATCTATTAATTGAGAATTTCGTAAGCGGGATAGTTGGAAGGAAAAACGGAAATGTAAATTAGAAATTTTGAAAAAAAAAACTACTCATTTTTCAAATTTTGATTTATCGGACAAATTCAACATAATTACACAAAAAGTGGCACAATAGCTAGAGATATTAGAGAGAAAACTCGGAAAATTAAACGTAAAATGCAATAATTATTCAAGGCGAAACCGCATGCCCTAACTTTGCAAAAAAGTGTGAAATTGCAGAAGTGGGAGGAGCTAGTGATTTGCATTATTTTATTAAATTATCATTAAATTAAATTAAAATTACAATTTGCAGCGGGTTTTTTCCTTGTTTTGCACAATTAAAAACGCTTTTTGAGGTTTATTATCAATTAAAACCTTTCAAAAACTTAATCTTCATTTAAAATAGCGCTATATTTTCTCAAAAAGATTGACAACTTTTGAAATCTTCTTTTAATACTTTTCTGTAACTTCGTAAATGCTTAAAATCTTTAAAAAGATCTTCTGTCGAAATCTAGGAATCAATTTGAAAATTTTGTAAAATAGTTTGATTTAGGTAACCTAAAATAAGTAATTTAGTAGTTCAGTAGCAAAATTGTGTATTAAGTTTGAAAAATGAATAAAAAATTAAAAAAAAAACACCATTTCTTTTGAAATCAATTTAGCCATTTTTATTAAACGAATTTTTAATTATAAATTATTTTTGGTTTTTTTAACCGTTTTTTCCTAAACTCTCCAGTTAATCGAGCCACTTTGAAACGTTTTTGCAGAGTCGGTTTCCCTTTTCTGCCGTTTTTGTTCTAATTTTTCTTCAAAATATTCTAAAGAGTATCAACCACAGCGAGTATAGTAGCGGCCGATTAATTATTAAGACTTTGTTGTTTTCTGCTGAGAAACTCCAACTTTGGGCGTACTATGTATAATGCCAAAAATTCAAAAAACTGTTTTGATTATTAGAAAACATTTTAACACAGACTTCTACACAAAATTTCTAAAATACTTTGAATTTTTGCCTCTTTTTTGTGCGACCAATACCTACAGATACAGCGGAATCCTTTGTAGTGAATCCGTGAAAATTTCGGTGATTTCGGAGATCTATTTTGCAGAATTTACTGTGCAAAGATCAAGACTCGAAAAAATTCTTTATTTTTTAAAATGGATTATAGAAATACAAAGAAAATTGCTCCATTACTGAAACCTCTATGGAAAGACACTATTTTAAGAAAAATATACTAAACTTTTTCTTTTTTAATCAAGTGCAATATTTCAGATGACAATGCTGGATCCCGATGATTTGAGCCCTGGGGAGATCGTGTTTTCAGCTGATGACTCAATGGGAGATCGATCACTCCTAGCCGAATTCTTCGGAAAGAAACAGCCGTCAGGTCTAGGAACCAAGTTAGTTTTCTTTTTAATTTTAAAAATTCACACAAACTTTGACACAAAAGTCTGTGGACAAGTGTGTTTTATTTATTAAAAATAATTTTAAAAATTTCATAAAATGTTATTAAACCGTATAATGGAACTATCAGGAATGAGATTAACCCCCCGCCCCCTTATAAATCTTAAAAAAAGCATCAACTTCGAATGAATACCGCCGTTTCTATAAATAAAATATTTATGTGGAGCAGCACATGCATCCCATTATTCATATATTTTGTCATTTCAACCAGATGTTGGAAAATTGTTGTCCACTTCGCTTTTGTGTCATTCCTTCGCAAGGTTTTCGCCGCTTGACATTTTGGATGCGTTTTTAATGAGATAGCTTTATCTAATTTGGACTGACTTCTGAAGATATTTTTCACAAAAGCGAGACAGAGATGAAGAAGCGGGTGGTCGTCACATGCATAGTAATTAGTTTGGAATTTTAAAGGAAGGGAGACTTTAAAATTTTATTCGTATTTCACTCGCAGATTACTCAAATCTCAATCCTTCACTAAATTGTCGTCAAGTCTGGCACTTTGTGTGCGTTCATCATTTACTCAATGCTCTACGCGAAACCCCATTCCAATTACCGAGGCTCCATTATACCTTAAAAAAAACATAATCTTCTCGCTTAACGGCTAACGAATCCCCAAGAAAGCACACAAACGCTTTTAATCGCTCAGACAGACGGAATCTGCGTTGTATAAGTTTTATTATAGCAAAAAGATGAAACAAATAATGAGCAATTCGCGTTAGATTTTTCTGATATTAAACATTTCTAATCTGATAAGGAAGCCACTGATTATTAAATAATTACATGACGCGCGACCACAGCATGAATAACCCTTATCAGAACATAGTGTGTGTTCGCGAATTTGAAAATTGCGAACCACCGCGATCTTCCAAACGGGCACCTAGTTTTTGTAACTTTCTCAAGGAAATCAAAAGTTCTGTCTTTATATTACTCGTCTATTTTGTATTTTGACAAGAAATCAAAATCTAGGTCGCTAAATGAGAAAAACACGTTCTCTTGTCACATCTTTTGCCGAAAAATATTTACAGTGAATAATGTGATAATAGAAAATAATAAGAACGTGGTCTTTCTTCACTTCCTCTTACTCTTCCCTTTTTCGACAGCCATTCAGAAAGAAAAGCGAATTCATGGGAAAATGCTCCTCTAGAAAGTTGAATCGCCGCATTGGTAATTTATAAATCACATTATTAATCCATCCTATATTCTAATTGTTTACGTCTCACCATCTCTCTTTCTCATTTCCCTGTCCGCCTTTTAGTGCAACATCACTTTCCCCTGACTTTTAAATGCTAATCGATAAGTTATATTTACCAATTTTTTTCGTTAATTTTACTTTTGGAAACTCCTCGCGCTTCTTAATAGAGTAGAAAATGAGTTTTGTCTGGAAAAAATGAGAGAAACTATTGAGTTGAGTGTCCCTCTCTCTCTCTCTCTCTCTCTCTCTCTCTCTGTCTACCCCTTGTTTCGTCTTTCACCGAAGAGCCTCCTCTAATTTGAAAACGCCTGACTGAGCCTTTTTTTACATTGTAACGCCCGGTTTCTTTGTCAACAATGGAACGAGGGACTATAACACCTCGACCTATAGTGTTTTTGTCATCAGTTGTTGTTTGCCTTTGAAACTTCTATGCCTCATCCTTGAATTAGAAGAATGCTTGATCTGTAAAAGTTTTTCTAGCTCCGCACAAAAAACTGCGGAATAATGCATTTTCTTCGAATTTTCGAGTTCGAACTTTCAAAACTTTATGAATATTATTTCGCCTGGCTTTTTTTAATAGCGTATTGCACTTTGCTTCATCAATATTTAAAAGAGTTGCGAATATTCCAGTAAAATATAGAGATTTTATTTCGAGCACCTTATACGGGACTAGTAATGCAGCTAATTTAAATTCTGAGTTCTTAATTTAACTTGCATCCAAAAACGGATCACGCAAATAGTATATCATACATCTAAACTTGATAGATGTTTAAAAATACGAAAAATACATAAATCTAAACATGTCTTCATGTGACATTTATTTAAGAATTGACCACTTAAGACTGGTTAGTTCATCTCTCAACTTTGTACTGTATGAAACGTTAATTTCAACTATCAATCTTCCAACCTTATATTATCCATCCGCGAGTACGTGATTTTCGTTTGTTTGGGTCTCGTTAGGGGATAGCGCGTTTTAACGCGCTAATTTTAAAATTGTAAGAAAGCGCACACACTGAGTTTGTGATTTATTCAGTTCAATAAACAGTTTAAGAAATTTGACAATAAAAATTAATTTAAAAAACATGATTTTCAAAGCAAAATATAGATAAAATTCCAATATTCGCTTCAATTTTCGAAAAGAAATCACAAACGCAGTGTGTGCGCTTTCTTACAATATTTTTAATAAGCAAGTTAAAACGCGCTATCCGTTAACGAGACCCAAACAGCGCCTTTAAACGAAAAATCACGTACTCGCGGATGGATAATATGTAGCTATTGTCGCCCGACAAACATTGTGACCTTCCAAAAATTTCGTTCGTGTACTAAATGTGGAAAACATTATTTGTTCGAATTATCACGAGCTAACCCATCTGTTAGGCTAGCCCCGCAGAATTGATGATTTTCTATTGACACTCGTTCTAAAAACATTGGAAAAGGGAAAATGGTTATGACTTTATAATTAATATATCTCTAGAAGGGCTCATGATTTCCTGAACTTTTCATAGTCCTCTATTAAAAGCGAAAACCTACCTATTTCAATAAGTTCATTCCGACACAGGGGGATAATCGCTTCAGGAACGTGAAAGAACGTAGCGACATCGCTACCAGGCGCCAAAAAAGTTCGAGTACATCGACGGAGATTTGCTTGGCGAATTGCCCGGCGTAAAAACTAGCTAGCCCATTCCCATCTGCAAGAAAACCCTATTTGCCCGTCAACTTGGGATTTTGTGCAGTAACTTATCTGAATCATTCTCTTGGAAATTGGCAAATTGCCAAGAAAAATTCGCATGCATGCCAAAAATTCTATGAGTGGTATGAAGTAAGGCTTTAGAAATTTCGGCCGTCTCATCTCTTCTTCGTCTTGAATTCGTCTAACGCAGTGTGTTGACAACTGTTTTATTGGTTAAGGCGAATGCAAGACGAATTGAAAGACGAACGAAGACGACTTAGCCTTAGTGTGAAAAACGTATATTCCGAAAATGATGACAAAAACAAATTTTTTTGACGAAATAAAACACCGATACGGAATATTCCGAAGCAACATTTCATTACGGAACTCTATCCGGATTACCGAAGATTACGGTATATCCTAAAGGCCCATAACCAAATGCTATTTCTCAATTCGATTCTATATCTGTCAAAAATTTCCAATTAATTTTTTTCCACGAATAATTTCCCACTTCTCCTTCAAATAATTTTCAAAATTCTGGTCTGCTTACTGGACTTATTGGCCAAACAAAAATGAATTTCTGCAGTCAGACTGGTAAACTGGGTCTTGAAGTTTTTTTTTAATAAGTTGTAATCTGAAAAAAAGCTAAACGAACATTTGGTCATTGATGAGCTGATTGACAAAATCCGGCCAAAACATGGATTAAACCATGAAGAAACCGAAAATCAGGCAATCATCCAACAAACCAGTTGAATCAATGCGAAACCGCAGCTATTATTTTTGTAGATTCCCGTTTACTTTGCCACAAAAAATGGAAGACTTGCATATGGTTTCCATCCTTTTTTCAATAAATTAGTGTGATATTGAGCCATTTTTCAAACCTCAGAGCTCTTATTCTCCTTTTATGTGACTCATGTCTAAGCATTATTAAGTATGCCTAAAGATCCGATTGCAAATCCGATGCAGTGCACTTTTCAAAAATCAAATGTCCAATTTCATTGTTTCAATGAAGATCTTTCAAATATGTCTGTTATTTTAGCGTTTTTACATTGAAACAAAGCCACTGAAGTTTTTTTTTAAGAAAAGAGAAATAATGTGATGTAATTATCTTTGCTTTCTTCTTTTCTTTGAGTATTATTCGCTCTTCTTGAAGTTCATGTTGAGGCAATTATTAAGAAAAATATATTTGTGTTCAACTGTTGTCTGATCTCCAATTTCTTTGAATAGTCTGAAGATTGTTCTCCAATTCAGCTCACGCTCTTTATCTCGTTTTTCCACAAATTTTGAACATTTCGATAATGTTATCGTCGGAAAATTTGAATAGCGATCGGGGATTTTGCCATTGGATTAACAGCTCTCTCGTGTCGTCTTGCGTACTTTGCCAAATACGAATTAAATATTTATAAGATTTCTCTGCTCGCAACTAATCGCTGCTCTTCTTCGTTTTTTTTTCGGGATTTATTCCCTTACCACATAGAATATCTGCACTGACCAGAGAAAGAGCCCATAGTTTTGCATTCCAACAAGAAATACTTCCTATTCGTTGCTCCTTTCGAGAGAGTTCAATTTCTACTGCTTAAAAATTCCGTCTTCTCTTCGTAACTTGCCGATTTTCCTCTCAAAACAACCAGCCGATTTGAAGAAGTCCGCTTTGATGATCCGAATGTTTGAAAAGTCTTTTATCAGATTTGTAAGATTTTACAGGGGAATAATAAAGAAAAAAGAAAGAGATCTGGTGAAAAAAGCACTCGAATCTAGAAAAAATTGATTTATTCTCGGCAATTATTAATAAAAATGACAGAGGACTCCGTTATTGTTTTTCTTTATTCTTGAAATTTCCATGGATTGTGAAAAAGCTCTGCAATTATGATATCTTAAAGTACTAATGTTCGATAGTTTCGGTGTGCTATTTTTCCCAAATTTCTCCATTCTTCCTTATTAATCTCGTTCATTTGTCCTTGTTTTCTTGGAGTGCCAAGATTTCTAAAAGAAAAAATTAAAACATGAAGATTTTCTAGCGTGATAGTCAGATGAGATCATTCAAAATCGATCAAGAGCGTTGGATTTTTGAAGACTATTTACCTTTCAGGTGAGAATAAACTGTGAATGTAAATGGGGAATTGGTATTGAAACTGAGAAATGTGTCACGCGGGATTCTGAAAAATCACAGAGCTACACCAGATTGGAGATTTATAGATTTTATCTTAAACTACTCGGATAAATTTTTAGAAAAGGTGGAATATATGGCTTGATGAAAGATACTATCTTAGTTTCAGACTTTATAGAAAGATTGCTGATAATCTGATTTGCTTTAAATCGACATGATTATTGTAAACTTCTTCTAGACGTTAAGTCGTTAATATACTTTCAACAGAAAAACTAATACGTTTTTTTTGAGCGTCATCGCAGTAACTGGAATAAATGCTGCGCGACTACCTCAAAACTCATACATGCATTAAGCGGCAATCCATAGACAATGTCTCCGTGTGATAAATCGGAGTAAGCATCACGTTTCGTGCTGTAACTCGGTTTCTTTGAAAGCAGAAGGTCTGCAAAACATTTCGCGCCACTTTAGTCTATGCGCGTGAGTCTCGGCACGAAACAAGAGAAACGCAAAAAGCGATTCTAATTTTAAAATACTTTGACGAATACCCTTTTTTGAGCTAATGACGACACAAAATTACATGTAAGGCTTCCACGAAAGACGAAATATATCTCGTCTTCGCCTGACTTGCGTAAGTCTTGCGTTCATTGTGTAAGACGAATGTAAGACGAACGAGGAGAGGAAAGGCGACTTTTTGTCTTCGTCTTTCGTGGAAGACTTAGTGTAAAGAACGTATATTTCGAAAACTATGACAAAAATAATTGTTTTTGACTTCATAAAATTTTATAATTTATAGCATTTTATAATTATAAAAAATAGTTTAAATTTGTCAATGTGAAAATGTGATGTGATTACTGTAGTCACTTGCGTAACTAAGCAGCAAATTGCCGGTTCACTTTGGACGCCTTGTTTTTGTAGTTTAAACTTTGTACGCAGCGCTTCGCATAAACTACGGCCCACTGCCGCTTCACGAAACGCGTTTAGTCATTTTGGAGCTATTTGAAGCGTCGCAGGAAACCGAAATTTGGTCTCAAAGGAGATCTCTATGATGAAAACTGCATTTTCAAGTTCCATAAAGAGGAGGATTTCTAAGAAATGCACGCTCAAATCAGCAAAAAACACTGCAGTGCTCTAAATATCTGTTTTCTCATTCGCTTCTTCTGCTGTAATCCTTGTCGATAAAAATGTGGAAACACATTGCTTTACATTACAGAAAAAACGCAAAAGCAGAGACAAGCTAAGGCGTACGGTAAAAATGAAATCTTATAAATCTATAAGAAACCGTTTTAAATTCAATTAGTAGTCTTGTTTGCTTCTAAAAAAATTTAAGCAATTGCCAAGTTGCTGCACTCGGCAATTTCGGCGTTTTGCAACACGTTTCTTCCTACTCCTGGTATTGGTTTACAGTGTTTGATCTAGGTTTCACAACTACGAAAACTACAAAAATGAAAATGAACTCCGACCGTTAAGGTTGATAAAATTTGATAAAATTTGTGCATAATAGTGAAAAACTCATATTGAGAATTCAAATCGGAAGTATTTTGATATTATCCATTTTTATTGATTACATATTTGTATAATATACGCTTTAATAATAAAAAAAAATAATACATCAAAATATCCATTGCAAGATGTATGATTCGTTTTGCAAAGAAGCTTTTAAAAAACGTATTTTTCAACTAACGAACGGCACTTGACGACTATTCATCTAAAAGTTTGTGAGTCTCTTCAATATGTGACTTTTGGTTAGTTGAGGGCTTCAATGCCTCTGCCTTCCGCTAAGACGTGTTGAAGAAAAACGCCGATTCGGTTTATCGAGAATATTTGGTTTCAATTTCCTTTTTCTTTTTCTTCCAATGCTTTACTTGTTAAGACCCGCCTCGGCGTCATTTCAGTCAACATCGAGATTTGAAGGCATAATCAGGTGTGAAAGCTGGTATTTTGCTGAAAAAAAAGATGGATAGTATATTATAGGGGAACTCGAAAAACAATAGATTGACAAATCAAATTTTTATTTAACACAATCACAACGAAATTTCGATTTTCAGTCTAACCGGTCTGATCATTCTATGCATCGTCCTAACAGCTGTTGTTGTCATATCATTCGGATGTTATCTAATGATGAGATTTATGCACAGAGCACTGGCAAGGAATGACTCCAAAGATATGCTGCGTAAGTTCTTAGAATAAAAACACTTGAGGAAGGGTGCCTGAAAGACCGAGCAAGAACCGAGAGGATTTATTCTGTGCGTTGAGCCGAAGTAAACACCTAATGTAAAGGTCACTCATTTTCAAGATGTCATATTTCTATTTTTTTACTTTTTTTTTATCTAGCTGGGCAATAAGTTTAACGAGTTTTATGAAACATTAATTTCTTATTTGCAGGTTGCACGAATCCCTATAATAATGTAGTGATGCATTCAAAACGAGTGTATGAAATTCAAGCAGAAGAAGGATGCTTCAACAGCCCACCGGATCCATTAGATGCCAGTGAAACCGAGTGAGTCGCTTGCAAAATAATTTTAGCGTTAATTGGAATTTTCTTAAAACTATAAAATATTTATTGAGAGCTATTGAAATTTGGAAATATTTTCAGAGAAGAGAATCTGCCAGATCCCCAGAATATCTCAATCTATATTGAAGATGAAGAACCGCAAAAGTTGCGAAAGCCTGAAAGCGGAGATCTGCGTGCTCCTAGAAATCCAGAACAATTCGACGACGATCCAAGGGCAATGCTGAGAAAAAAACAAAAGGTTCGATATTTGCTAAAATTGTCTAAAAAACCAAAAACAAAAGATGCAACAGTGCCCAAATTGTTTGGAAAAAATGTTTTTTTTTTGGTTTTTGCAAAAGCTATGAATGAATATGAGCTGTAAGGAGCTGTAACATTAAAATGTTGTCAACTACAAAACTATGTGTTAGAAGATTTCCCTTAATCTTGTTTTGGAGCAATCTAGCAATTTGTGGCTCTGCAGAACACCCATATGCATTATTATACTTCCTGGATAAGTGAGCGCTATGTTAGCTAAGCTCTAAATATGAATTCAAGCTAGGAAAACCAACCGTGAAGAAGAAAAGCTTTGCTCAAAACAATCTATCGCCAGAGTGAAATGCCTTAAGGCTCACTCACAATTGTGTTATATGGATGTTTGATCCAGTTTGACAGCAGAAAATATAAAGGCTGAAACTCCCCATTGAATACGTATCTTTTAAAAGTCCGGTATGCACCGTACCTAATGAAGTGACTGTCGTTCAACGAGAAGTTATTCGATTTTACTGAAAAGAATGCCACGCTCTTAAATGTGAGAAACGTTGTCTAATAACTAAGGTTTCAAAAGAGAAGACAAAGTCGTCTTTCCTCTCGCCGTTCCGTCAGTTCGTCTTGCATTCGTCTTACGCAATAAACGCAAGATTTATGAAAGTCAGACGAATTCAAGACGAAGACGAGACGAGACGGCCGAAATTTCGCCTAAATGGAAGCCTTATGTGTAACACTACGGATCATATACGAACCATACACGGGAAATAAGGGTTCATACGGACCACGCCTGTTTCAGCTGTGTGTATCTGAACAAACGTTGTTTCAGGTTCACAAGGACTCTGTGTGCGCATTCATGTTTAAACCTCACGTCGAGCCGAAGATGGTGTGATAAATTGATAATTTCTCAATTCCCCATTTTCCAAATTGCTAGTGGCCAACTTTCTCTCAAGTATCGGTGATTCGTATAAGAAAAAATACGAGCAGATGTTCAATGATTTTTATAATTACGGGAAGATGTGTTCTTTACTTTCTTCAAAACAATTTGAAAATGTATTTTTCTATTTCAAAAGAAGTGCAACTAATAAAAGAAGAATTAAAAAGAAGATGGACAATTTGAACGAGGTGTGATTTCCTCGGCGTTTCTGTTTTTTGTTTGATTTATCTATGAAATGATAAATGAGATTAATTAATTGTATTCATAAATAAAGTGTCGTATATTCAGAAATGTGAACATTCTAATTATTATATTTGCTTCCAAGCGGATTGATGACAGAGATACCGTGAAATGCGCTGAAATAGGATGGATGAAGAAGAGACGATGGCGCGGAGAAGGCGGCGAACGTCGGAAAAGTGAAAATTCAGGAGAAACGCGTCGATATTTTCCGTTTCAGCAAAGCATTTTTGCCTTCATTTTAAGAATCTATTGGAGAGAAAACAACAGCTATATTGTGGCTACCAAAAATCGATATCGAAAATATATTTTTTTAATGTTCTGTGCAAGGATCCGTGAGCATTAATTATTATAAAATGTATAAAAATAATATTAACATTTTGAAATTCCCTCGCATATTTTTGACCGCAACTTTGCGTCGTGAGCATGTGCTTACGACAAAACACACATTTGTTTGTTTCTTGAATTTTCTATTATAATTATCTATTTTTCTTTTTTTTTTTCAAAACAGTCGCAAATGTTAGAAGGGTGTTGAATGCCGTAGCGATATTTCTGTGGCGCTTCTCAGTTTTTTGTTCACTTTTTCTTTATTCTCTTTTTAAATAACCGGAACCATTGGTGCGCCATTGAAATAAGTTGATGAAGTCAAACTGTTCCCTGGTTAGGATAGCGCACGGATTCTTGTAATCACACGCCGTCCCGTCAAAAAATGCGTCAGAGCGGAGATTTTGTACAGGATCGATTGGTGGCCGCTGTACAAAACTGTTTGTTAACCAGAAGGCGCTATCTTGATTGGGGGGGGGGGGGGTCAATGGTTTTTAGTCATTTTTGGAGGTTTTTGCAAATTTTTTTTCTGAAAATGTTTGTTGTTATTGTTAAAATATTTGTAAATTGTTTTTTTCACGCGTGGCGCTTACTCTTGGCACGAAAACTACGATTCCAATTTTTTTCACGCGTGGCGCGATTCAACGATGAACAATTTTTGCAATTTTTTTTGGATTTTTTTTTGGTTTTTTTGCAGTTTTTGGGTTTCGACCATCAGACAGTAAATCATTCTTTCAAATATCACTATAAAGCGAAATTTTACGAGTTATGAGCCGGAATCGCCAAGAAATATCCAGTCACCTAGTAATTTTCCTTTTTTATGCGTATTTTTGTTGTCTGCCAATAAAATTGTTCCAAAAATTACTAGTGTTATTCGAGTATATCTAATAACATTTTCAAAAAAAAATCCTCTAAAAATGACTAAAAACCATTGACCCCCCCCCACGGTGAAATATTTTGTTACTTTTTCAATCGCGCTCCATTGACACGAAAACTCCGCGTCTCTCAGCGAAAGAGTATTGGCTCGTGTAGTCCTCTCGGACAAGAGAGAAACATTAAAATGTTGAAATGAATGAATTTCATTTCTTTTGTGATTTGAAAAGCGATTTTCACCGATTTTCTTCGTTGTTTTTTTCAAATATAAATAAATAATATATTTTTTCATGATTTCCTTTGATTTCAGGTAAAATGTCCAGCGGAGAGACAGCGATCGATCACACCAAGGAGGACACGAACATGTTCAGGTCATTTTTTCCTCTTTATTTCTCCGTTTTTCCAAATTAATACCGTAGTTAGAGTTCACTCTTTCAGAAATTGTTCATGAACTTGTATCAGCACAACACGTACAACAGCTCTCACAATGATCGGCTATAATCGGAAGCAACATCAAGAAGTGGAATAGCGAAAAGCAATCGAAAGATTTATTGAGTTTTTATTCAAAAATTGCTTATTGTTTTTGAAACTGAATCTTTTTTTCAATGTTTGTTAAAATTATTAATTAATAAAAATTTATTATTCGAAATAAACAGGAAAATAAAAAAGTTTTTATGAGTATGATGACTGATGGCACTTCGTGAGTTGAACGTTTCAGTGTTCTTTGCAATCTGAAAAAAATGTATTATTTATTTATATTTGAGAAAAAGAACGAAGAAAATCGGTGAAAATCGCATTTCAAATCACAAAAGAAACGAAATTCATTTCAAAATTTTAATGCTTCCCTCTTGTCCGAGAGGACTACACGAGCCAATACTCTCTCGCTGGGAGACGCAGAGTTTTCGTGTCAATGGAGTGCGATTGAAAAAGTAACAAAATATTTCACCGTTAACGCTTCTCTCTCCACACGAAAAATTAACAGAAAAATGATGTGTCCAATGGGGCGCGTTTGCATTTCTCCTAAATAGTGTCGGCTATTTACATTAGAGTCTAATTTCCTTTAATTTTTCTGAAGTTTCTATTCTAAATTCGATTAAAAATTAAACGTTAATGAAATCTTAAATTAACAGTCACCGCTTCCGCGAAATATACACCTGAAAACTGCTTATTAGTTAGTTGAGGATCTTCAATGTGAAATTATGATTTTTTGTCGTTTTCGGGGGAAAAATGTCAATTTTTATATTTTCTGAGTGAAAATTTACCACATATGACGCACCTAAATTGTCTGCATATTTTTTTCTGAAATCGTAATTTCATGAAGAATTCGATGTTAATCATTTCTTATAATTTTTTCTATTTAAAAGTAAGAAGTTCTAAGTGTTCAATTTGAGAAGAAATTGGAATTTTCATTCAAAAATCACGAAAGTCTGAAATTTCTATAACGTACACGTGACGTTAGGCCATGACCTACAGTTATTCCGCGATTTTCTCTCCCAAAAAGTGAATTTGAACCGTTTAATAAACCGGTGATTTTAAACTGTTATTTCACATATTCTCTATTTTTTTTTTCAATTTTTCGTTGTTTTCCTTCTTTCAAAATACAGAAAAATTGCAGATGATGAAGACAAACGGAACAATGACGAGTATAATTCTGAAAGCTCGTTTTGCCGACGACGTTCGCAAATCTATGCTTCACCATGCTAATGATTTGACGCTTACCGATTTGGTGCTCAATATGCAGCGAATTTTCGCTTTGCCATCCGACGCGAATATTGTTTTAAAATACAAAGATCTTGGTGGGGGAATTTTTGAAAAAGAAAAGGAAAATCCATAAATTCCAGTTTCCATCAAGAAAAAATAATTTTTGGCTAAAAAATGAAAATCAAATCCGTTTAATTCCGCTGAAAGTGTATTAAAGCTGTAGTTTTACACGTTTTTGTAAATGTGGAGTAGCACATAAAAACCTGCTCTCCAATGCGAAAATTGGGGTTTTGCCATTTTTTTTTAAAATTTATCAGTTAAATGTATAAATCTTTTTCGAGTAAAAACTTTCTGCAGATAATGATTTGGTGACTTTGACCAGCGACAGTGACCTGCTTTTGGCACTTAACACCGTTGGATCCACGTTGGACGTTACCATTGTGCTGGATTCGAGAGCCCGAGGTCTTATTTTTTTTTAAATATTTCACACCTTTTATTGATTTTTACATTAATTTTAAACATTCTCAATTTATTTATCAATTCTAGGTGCTATTAATCCGAAAAGGCGAAAACTGGACCCGGCTCCCGAACAGCTCCTTGTTGATGGTGATTTGGCCGCTTCTATTAGACAATATGCTCTGTTTTACAATGTGAAAAGCGACGACTGCAAAAGATGTGCGATCCCGTTGAGCAAGAAACTCGCAGCAACATTTCAACATGGCGAGAACAAAAAGATCAAAATAGGTGTGTTAGTAATGGGTTTATTTTAATTGGCTATTTTTAGATGATGAAATTGTGATTCGCTCGTGGTCGGATGAGAAGTTCAATGTAAAAACTCGTGTTGTGCGAATAATTGAAGAATTCGATGTGATCATCTTGAAATCGGACGAAAAAGATTTGTGTAATCAAAGTTTGCCTTTGAGTCCAGTTCCGCCTCAAAAAGGAATGGAGTATCTGATGGTAATTTTTTATCAAATAAAATTGTATCTATTATCGCCTTAAAAAAGTTAAGACATTTTTTCGAGCCCGCGGAAATCGGGATTTGAATTTAGAGGCTCCGCCCATTCATCATCATTTCAGCGCATTTGCTATGCGCGATATATTTGTTGAATTTTTATTTTTTCTCCTTCTTTTTCTTCGCAAATTGTTATATTTAAACATTCGAAGAAACGTGTAAAAAATTCACGATTAATACAATTTCTTAAATATATCAATTAGCGAAGAAAAAGAAGAAGAAAAAAATAAAAATTCAACAAATATATCGCGCATAGCAAATGCGCTGAAATGATGATGAACGGGCGGAGCCTCTAAATTCAAATCCCGACTCGAAAAAATGTCGGAACTTTTTTACGGCGATAATAAATTACCTTTAAAAACACTTTTTTTAGATGGGATATTCGATTCTTCACAACAAGACAAGCCGTCTTTCACTGTCTGCCGGAATCATCGCTAGTGATGTGAAGCGAAGATTTCGATATACAGGATCGAGTGGCTCATTCAAAGGAGATAGTGGTGCCGGATGTTGGAACAAAAAGGGTCAATTAATAGGAATGCAAGTCGAGGTGGAAAAGGTGCGGCGCACGAAAGATGGGAAAGGGAGACCTGCATCTCCTGCATGCGGAAGTCGTTGTTGTATCGTCTCAGTCCATGATCTTCTCGTGGCGATTCGGGTAATATTAATTGTTATTTTCACTCAAACAATTTTTGGATTTTAGGATTTGTTGCCACCGGCCGACACTGATGAGGAATATGAATGGAACGAATGAATTTCTTGATCTTCTTTATCGGTTGTTTCTCGCTGCTCATAAAGCTGTCTAAATTCAATTTAATTAGACACAAATGTAAGTCTAATTTTGCGAAATACTAGTCTAATTAGGTAGACGAAACTAATCCAATTAGGCGTTGGAAGTGCTGGAGTAAACGCTCTGGTTATTGGTCTGGTTAACTGATAAAAAGTTGAGTACTGTGTATATAAAATTCGACAAGTTATTAAATATAAAAATGTGTTGTTTACTATTTTTATATCTATTTTAATATGTAACAGAAGTACAGCTACGGTATTTATACAATAGTGGATATGGAAATGAGAAAATAAAGATATCGAAACTAGTCGTAAATTTTAAAAAAGAAAATAAATCTCATGAGTATGAATAATACTTCTCTTCTACAGTTTCCTAGTTTTCAATAACCACATATTATCGGATCGCGAGTACGTGGTTTGTCGTATAGAGGCGGGGTTTGGGTCTCGTTAGGGGATAGCGCGTTTTAACGCGCCAATTTAAGAATTGTAAACTTTATTCAGTTTAATAATCAGTTTAAGAAATTTGACAATAAAAATTGATTTAAAAAAAAACATGATTTTCGAAGTAAAATATAATTAGAAAAAATTCCTCAATATTATCGCCGTAAAAACATTCCGACATTTTTTCGAGCCCGCGAAAATCGGGATTTGAATTTAGAGGCTCCGCCCATTTCATCAGCGCATTTGCTATGCGCGATATATTTTTATCAGAAAAAACGAAAAAAAAAATAAATGACGCAAATTGATATATTTAAACATTCGAAGAAACGTGTAAAAAAATTCACGATTAATACAATTTCGTTCTTTTAATCCAGTTTAATTCTGAAAATTCAGAAGAAAGAATAAGGAGCCTCTAAATTCAAATCCCGATTTTCGCGGGCTCGAAAAAATGTCGGAGCTTTTTTACGGCGATAATATATTCGCTTCAATTTTCGAAAAGAAATCACAAACGCAGTGTGTGCGCTTCCTTACAATTTTTAAATTGGCGCGTTAAAACGCGCTATCCCCTAACGAGACCCAAACCCCGCCTCTATACGACAAACCACGTACTCGCGATCCGATAATATGTTGCTTTCATATCAGAAGCTTTGTGGTTTACAATTATCGTAGTCTTTTTGCTTTTTTTCATTCTCCAGATATCCAACTGATTGTGTGCGAAATATCCTGTAATATTCTACTCTATTCTCAGAAAATATTGCGGACCAATTGTTGTGAAACTACCAAAATGCAAAACAGCATTCTAAATGTTTTTTTTGAGAGAAAGAGAAGAAGGCATTCCATTGCTTAATCCCTTTGAAGTACTTTCCTCGCTGGCACTTGCTCATCTTGTAAATTCAGAAAGAAAAATAGCATTCTGAGCCAAAATGCTCATTATCATGCGGTTTATCTGAACAAACGTTGTTTCAGGTTCACAAGGACTCTGTGTGCGCATTCATGTTTAAACCTCACGTCGAGCCGAAGATGGTGTGATAAATTGATAATTTCTCAATTCCCCATTTTCCAAATTGCTAGTTGCCAACTTTCTCTCAAGTATCGGTGATTCGTATAAGAAAAAATACGAGCAGATGTTCAATGATTTTTATAATTACGGGAAGATGTGTTCTTTACTTTCTTCAAAACAATTTGAAAATGTATTTTTCTATTTCAAAAGAAGTGCAACTAATAAAAGAAGAATTAAAAAGAAGATGGACAATTTGAACGAGGTGTGATTTCCTCGGCGTTTCTGTTTTTTGTTTGATTTATCTATGAAATGATAAATGAGATTAATTAATTGTATTCATAAATAAAGTGTCGTATATTCAGAAATGTGAACATTCTAATTATTATATTTGCTTCCAAGGATTGATGACAGAGATACCGTGAAATGCGCTGAAATAGGATGGATGAAGAAGAGACGATGGCGCGGAGAAGGCGGCGAACGTCGGAAAAGTGAAAATTCAGGAGAAGCGCGTCGATATTTTCCATTTCAACAAAGCATTTCACTGAAATGTATATATGAATCATATCCTTCTGGAAATGTGATACAGCTGTTTTTTTTTCCTTTTAAATTTTTTTTTTTACGATTTTTGAGATAAAAGAACAATTTCTAATGCATCGCTAGAAGTCGTTCACTCTTCTGTATCCTGCCCTACTTCTGATTTTACCTCTTTCAGCTCGGCGAGCCTTGTTTCAGTACGAATGGAAAGTTCTGTAAAAGTTGCGCTAGATGTGTTACCTAAATGAATCATATTCCGCTCACTTTGGGCGAAATTTCGGCTGTCTCGTGTTCGTCTCGTCTTCTTTTTCGTCTTGAATTCGTGGCATTGTGTTGACAGCTTTTTTATTGTGTAAGACGAATGCAAGACGACTTTTTGTCTTCGTCTTTCGTGGAAGCCCTACTCGTTTCAATACGAGCACTTCCTTCAATTCCGTCACAAACTTTGAAGATTTTATTAACAAATGTTTTTCGAGGGTCACGTTCAGTCACTCCCGTTTCAAGTGAAAATGGACTGGAAATCTTAAAATATTTCCAGAGACTTCTCGAGTTATAGCTTTGACACAAAAGTCCGTGGACAAGTTTGTTTTATTTATTGAAAATATTTAAATTTAATTTAAAATTTAAAAATTTTAATATTATTTAAATAGATAAATAAAAATACTTTGAAATTTTAAATTCAAAAATTGTTTATTTATATAAATTTAAATTTAAAAAAAAACTATAAAAAAGTGAGTGACACAGAAGTCCGTGGACAAGTTTGTTTTTTTTATTAAAAATATTTAAACTTAATTGAAAATTTTAAAATTTTAATATTATTTAGATAAATAAAAATACTTTGAAATTTTAAATTCAAAAATTGGTTATTTATATAAATTTAAATTTAAAAAAAAACTATAAAAAAGTGAGTAACATGTCTGTTTTATTTATTAAAAATGTTTAAACTTTAATTAAAATTTGTGTAATTTTTTAAATAGAGAATGCTTAAAAAATTTTAATTAAATATTTATTTGAAGAAAAAATTAATTTAAAGCATTTTCTTTTCAACCTCAAAAAAAAGTGACACAAAAGTACGTGGACAAAATATTCAAAAATTTTGGAAAAAAATTGAAAATGCAACAAATTTGAAAATTTTATTTTTATTTCCTTGGAAATGTTCTTTTTTTTTGAATATAATGTCGAATAGCGCACTTAAATACGGGTATGGAAAAAGGCCAAACCTTGGCCCGAAGGAAGCAGCAATCCGGGCTGTTGCGGGTCGTATTGGTCGATCAAAAGGCTTAGTTTACAAGTTGTTATATCATGAAACTGCTAAACGGACCGGGCGGCCTAAAAAAAAATTGAAAATTAAAAAAAAATAAAGGAAAAGCAATGGGTGCGAGCTCTTCTTCCCCATACCCTCCGCCATTTTACCGTTGAAATTTGCTTAGAATTACTTTTTTAATGCCAAAAAGCGCTAAAAACATCTTTAGTTGAATACCGGGCGTCCAAGTATTCAAGTAATGCCAAAAGTAAAGAGACAAATAAAAAATTAATTACAATGAGCGCTTTAAAATGCGACGCGCGGGTCCGATCCCTCGTTCAGCCTCCTTGACCAAGCTTTTTGCCTTCATTTTAAGAATCCATTGGAGAGAAAACAAGAGCTGTATTGTGGCTACCAAACATCGATATCGAAAATATATTATTTATTGTTCTGTGCAAGGATCCGAGAGCATTAATTATTATAAAATGTATAAAAATAATATTAACATTTTGAAATTCCCTCGCATATTTTTGACCGCAACTTTGCGTCGTGAGCATGTGCTTACGACAAAACACACATTTGTTTGTTTCTTGAATTTTCTATTATAATTATTTATTTTTCTTTATTTTCAAGACCATCGCAAATGTTAGAAGGGTGTTGAATGCCGTAGCGATATTTCTGTGGCGCTTCTCAGTTTTTTGTTCACTTTTTCTTTATTCTCTTTTTAAATAACCCGAACCATTGGTGCGCCATTGAAATAAGTTGATGAAGTCAAACTGTTCCCTGGTTAGGATAGCGCACGGATTCTTGTAATCACACGCCGTCCTGTCAAAAAAATCGTCAGAGCGGAGATTTTGTATCAAATACAGAGCCCATCGATTGGTTTTTGCTTTGTTTTTCGCCTAGACGAACCAGCTCCTTGGGGAACGTTTTTATATTTAGTTAATTTTCTACTAAGCTATTCAACAATAAATGTTAATTGATTGTTCGGACACCGAAGAATCACTGGAATCCTAAATTTGATTCACCGCAGGAAATTTTGTGCTCGGATTCGGAAGATTTAGCGAAGAACACCGAATCCTCTTAAAACGAATTAATAGAAAATGCCCATAATTAGTAGTTTTCAGCGCATTCTAAAGCAGACAAATTTTCGAAATTCTTTGAAAAATTCCGTGTGAATATTTAAAAAAAAAAGCTACATTTCTTCTTTCTTCTGTCTCTTAATACATATTTTGCAAAAGTTCTCTTCCATTATTTTAGCTTTTCGCGCAACATTAGTGAAAACTGAGAAAATTTCAAGTATTGTTGAAACATAAGACGCTTTTCTGGGATATTATAGAATGCTACTTGAGAAATTACCAAGTGCGCCAACAATGGTTTTTTCTTTCGGTTTTAAGATGCCGTGTACCGCGTCTTCCGTCGTTGTTTTCATATAATAGTGATTCTTCCTTTTTTTGTATCAGGAAACAATAGTTATTTATTCCGTGCGTATGATAAAATGATACCTGGAACGATTGTCTCTTTTCATCTCTTCTCTCCTTTTGACAGAAAAATACAAAAGAGTCTGCATAAAGAGGGAGATAAAAAAGGTATTGAGAGTTGTTAGACTGTTTGAAGGTCGTCTATTGTTTAATTCTGTAGGTCCTGTCGCTCGTCGAACTATTTTGGCAATAATACAAATGAGTATACGGATTCTTACGGATTTCAGTTAAACATTAAATGCGTTATTTACTGCTATAATAGATACAGAAATTCCGGTGTTCATTACCGAAAACTCCGAATTTTTAAATCGTTAATTATGTGAAAAGCCTAGCTAAACTGCTTAACGGAATTCTTTTTCCAACCTCAATGTCGCTCCTCAAGTTTCCCGCCAAAAACAATTTTCTCATTTTCTCGCCACCCTCTCTGCGCCGATGAACACCCACCGTATGCGTCCCTTGAAAAAATATTCAAAACACCTGTACATTACTTTTTTCCAATTTTTTTCATAAAAATTCTTCAAGAACTTCAATTTTTACTTTACCTAAGCGTGCGTTCATTTCTCTGTAATTAAATAAGATATATCATTTTCATTTCAAAATACATTGGGCTATCAAAGTATTTTTAGAGAAAATTCTTTTCGAATATCGAGATATTTTTCAAAAAAAGTTTCCTTGTCTGTGCATTTTCTCCAACTAGGGAACCTCAAACAGAAATCTCCTTAATTTTTTTCTAAAAATTCGATCACATGTACTTTCGACTACCGAGAATTCAGTACACATGGTGGCTATTTGCCGGAACTTCATCCAAAAGTTCGAGGATCCTTAGTAAGATGATATTTTATTCCTATGGAAATAGACGGTTATCGACTACTCGTTCATATTGGTAATATCTGAAATCATTGTGTTGTTTTATCGGCCAACTCGCTTATTCTACAAGCGCGTGATCGACCATCCGTCTCTCGTAATCCTACCATAAAATAATTTTCAACAAGCGCAGGAAACTGTTGTTTCTATGAAGCGCGTCCATGCGGCAAGGTGTTATTATAATCATAGAATAGTATCATGCCCAACCGTAATTGTTGTGAAACATCTGTGTCGAATCGTTATAGTGGTTGTACAAATTGCGTTTTGCCACACTGATTACTGCTATTGTTTTCGGTTTCTTCCAGATTCTTGATTAGTAATTTGAATTGATAGACGTGTTCACTTTGGTCTTTCCGGTTATTATCCGATAGCGAAGTCTGCGATCATTCCATTGAAATGTTCGATGTTACTGTCTTTTTTTGCGAAAAATATGCGTAATTTGCTCGTTTTATGCTCTTTTTATAAACTATAGCTTTAATTAATAACTTAACTTCATAGAAACTAGTTTTTCAAAATTATATTCATATAATCTTTTTTGGTCCATTAACGAATCTTTCTCAACTGTCTTACTTGATTTTTTCGTTTTAACTGTAGTCAGTTCTGCAAAATTATTGAATTCCCCGCACCCTCCTCATAGGTCGCAATAGAATGTTGCTCGTTATAACTCAACTCATATGAACAACCTTTATGATTGACCTCTCTTAATTTCGAACTCCTTTACTGGTATTTTTCGCAATAATTGAAAAAAAAGTACATTTTTTATATAATATTTGTATTTCTTGTTAGAATTTACCCAATCTGCTTTAATTTTTAGTGGAAAATCTCGCATATTGGTGACACGACGCAACTCAACAACATCACCAGATGAAGAAATTAATACGAATGGATAAGAAGGAAGGCGTTTTTGGCAGTTCGTCTAGCACTTCAAATAAAACTGTTGGAGTTACACCCTCGATGAGCTCCTCAAAAAAGAATCGGAAAGTGTTGGGAAAAAAGGTGAGTTATTATTATTTTTTTTTAATTGTCAAAGACTTGACTAAAAACAGCTAAAATTGATAAGTGTTTTAATGCTCAAAACAGTGGAGGTGTAGATTCGAAAAAGACGTCTGACCTTACCCTATTCTCCCTCAATCAAGTGGGGGTAGAGGAAGGAAGGGAAAGCGCAGTCTGCGTCTTATTGATCGGCACGGTCTCTATTTCTTCTCACCTCTTCAATTCTCCTTCCCCGCCGTGGTAAGAAATTTGAATACCACATTTTGGCGGCTGCCAAAATGCACTGTTACAAAGCAAGAGAGTGGCAAATAAAAATGAATTGACTGCCTCGTGTGTGTTCATACAATAAAGCTTTAGCAGTTGCAGCTTTCCTGGGAAACAACTTAATATAGAAATTTTCCGACAATTTCGCTCATTTCCTTTTGTTTCTATAATTTCATTGTCTTTATCACTTGAAATAACAAGGCTTCATTTTAAAACAGTCTATCAAATTCCCAACTCTTGTCTTTTTCGATTCTTACAGTTTAATTATTGTTTTCAACCCATCCCCTTAGTGAATCCATCGACCTCGTGCCTATCATGCTGCTTTATCGCTTTCCGAACTTTTTTTGGCTAACTTTTATGATTTTCAAGCTATTTTTGAAAATGTGCTCAAATATGCATCATTTTTCGTGTTTAATGAGGATACTAATTTGAAAACTACTGTAAGTTAGTGTTTTTCCCTTCTTTATCGTCCCCAATTTTGTCGCTAATTTGGTGAAGAAGAAATCAAACGAAACAATTTGCTCTGGTCAATTAGAGAAATGAGAACGCACACACTTGCAATGGAGATACAGCGAGCGCTAATCTGAAAACTAATTTTTACAAATTATTACAACTTACCCGAGCATCTGATCAGAGGACGCTACTCGTCACTGAGAATTTTAACATGAAGACAGATGTTTTGTGTTGGAAGAAGTATCGAAAGAATTTTGCTTGTTTAGTAGTTTCGACCCTTTTTATGTTGTCTCTAATTCAAAGTTTCTAAACCGAGGATTTCGCTGAAAGCTAGTAGAAATGTAGAAGAAGTCGTCTTCGTTTGTCTTTCAGTTCGTCTTGCATTCGTCTTACGCAATAAACATGTTGTCAACACACTGCGTCAGCAGAATTCAAGACGAAATAGGAGACAAGACGAGACGGCCGAAATTTTATCCAAATGAAAGCCTTAAATAGCGGAACCATTTTGCTATTCGTGTTTTTTTACTTGTACACGCCAAATACGGACTTATCTCAACCTCTCGATGTTCCTCTTAATTTACAAAAATATTTTTCTCTTTACTACTGCTTGTGAGTAGAGATATTCTGAATATTCAGTGGATACAGTTGTGGGATAATATTTTTTTTAGTTCGTGGTGGTTTTTTTTTTTGAAAACGCTATTTTTTCAACTTCATTATTTTCAACTTTTTTATGCAAAATCAATGTGTTCTCAAGCCGTGTGTGACTATGGTGTTGACATATAAGCTTATCAGTTACCGATGATCATGTGAGATTGCTAGTTTTGAAAGTTAACACATACTGAATGCACGTTCCTTATGCCGTTTCTTTTTAAATTTTATCCTCAATACTTCTTATTGTATTCAACACCTTTTTGTTAAAGCCATCAGGGAACTAGCGGCTTCTGTAGATATTAGAAAAAAAAAGAATTTTATTCAAGCTGTTGAACATTCGTTTTGGCGCAGAAAGTTATATAAAAGCGTATTGTGCGTACCTACAATACCATATACACGTCTAATTAGCAAATCAAAAACTGATTTTCTGCTGATTTCAATGAAACTTTATTTTAAAAAATTGTTGCGAATTCTTTTATGCAGAGATATGATTACATTTTGAACAGTATGTGGATTACTGTGGGTGAACGCAATGACGCAAGTTCCTTCTCCTTCTAGAAAGGTCCCCTCCATCTCTCTGCTGTTTTTGATTGCCTCTCGCCCACGGCTTCAATAAGCCAACCCATCTTTAGGACTATTTTAAACATTTCGGTTTTGCGGAAATTTGAAATTTTAGCTCATGGCATTCATAGTCTAGTAGCTATCGCATCCGGCAGCTAAATCTTCAACAAAATTTTGAGCCAAATTGTGACATCCTTTTATGATATAATGAATTTTGAGTTTTGCAATACTTTAAATGTGGAGATTGTCGACAAATTTTAAGACTCTTGTATTATCGCCGTAAAAAAGTTCCGACATTTTTTCGAGTCGGGATTTGGATTTAGAGGCTCCGCCCATTCATCATCATTTGAGCGCATTTGCTATGCGCGATATGTTTGTTGAATTTTTATTTTTTCTTCTTATTTTTCTTCGCAAATTGATATATTTAAGAAATTGTATTAATCGTGAATTTTTTACACGTTTCTTCGAATGTTTAAATATATCAATTTGCGAAGAAAAAGAAGAAGAAAAAATAAAAATTCAACAAACATATCGCGCATAGCAAATGCGATCAAATGATGATGAATGGGCGGAGCCTCTAAATTTAAATCCCAATTTCCGCGGGCTCGAAAAAATGTCGGAACTTTTTAAGGCGATAATAGAAATACATTTTTTATTCAAAATTGTATTCATTTTCAGTCATATATCCTCCAAAAAACATTTAAAATACCAAAATTAATGGTATAATTAATATTTCTTATATGTTTATTCGTAATAACCTTTAAACAAACCAAATAATATTGTCTAAGTCAGCGTCATAATCGGAAACCTCTCCAAATTTCCAGATAAATCAAGTATGCCTTCCCCGTAATACCAAGAATATACTACACGAAACTGTAATCAGTGTATTACGTAATCGTACTTTCTTCGTTGACTTTGCGGTGACTAAGAATGAAAATTTGAGTGTCTCTTTTAAAAATTGTATAACAATTTTCTTTATTATTTCAAAAATGCAGACACCAGTTGTGAAACATTTTTTTCTCATGAGAAAGCATCTATATCAATATGCATTGATCTACAAACGATAGTCATTGTCAAACCGAACTGTCCACTTGACATTTTCTGTTATGTATATGCCTTCTTTCTCTAGGTCAGCCTATCAAAATATTCTTCGCTGAAATATGACAAAAGAAAAAATCGCGGCAAATTTGCATATTATCGAGAAAAAAAATAAGTTGAAACGGAATGTTCGAATAGCTTTGTTATGGTTATTTGCTTCTTTTTCGGAAATTTTTTTGTTTTTTTCTTTTTCCTCTGATACCGGACTGCGTTTTAAGAGTTTTTGTTTATTTGTCGTCACTTTCTTCTCACACAATGTCATTTTTCTTCCTTTTCCATGGGGTTTACTATTGATCGAAGCATTAAAAGAATTTGAATAGAAGTGTTTGATGCCGAATATGAAAATCAGATGGCAATGTTAGATTCTTATTCTTTTTCTTTTCCTCCTAACTATTCGCTGATTGCCTACCATTTTGTTATGCTTTTTGTAAGAGAGATACTATCGCCTTCTCTATTTCTCTCTATAATTTCCCTAATTTTCGATTCCGGATAATGTCTGTACCACTTACAGTTTAGACTTTCGAATACGTGTTGTTTTGAAACTTGTATCCATGTGTGTTTTCGACAAGAATTCTTCCAGACACAAAATGTCAAGTGATGATTATGAGTCTATAGACCCACCACGCGTTGTCTCTCTTTCTGAGCTCGCACGACTTCCTATTCAAAGCCGACAATCGAATTCTTCGATAGATGATGACGATGTTACTCCCACTTTTTCGTGTTCCGATTCGGCTACTAGAAATGCATTTCTCCATCCGCTAAGATCAGCTCTTCTTGATGTAAACTCTGAAAATTCAGATCTAGAAGAGCCTCGTATTCTGTTACGTGAAAAAAAGAAGTCTGCTCGTGTTCAGGATGCCACTGTATCACATTTTATAGGAAATGACGAACCAGACCTAAAGTTTGAAAGAAACAGTGCTGAAAGGCATTCAATGTTAGCGGGAGCCGCTGATTTTGCCAAACGAAGAAATCCATTTCATTTAAATGCTGGTTCTGGCAGATGGACTGATCTCTTCTCTTCTAACAGATTTAAAAGAAGAATCCGTAAAAAACTCGATGTTCGTATAAAGAAAGAAATAATAAATTCTCAATTATTTTCATCATTCAATTTAAAATAAAGCGACAATATAGAGCATTGATAACAAATTTTATTATTTCAGAATGGCCCGTTATCATCATCGTCAGTATCAAGTAAGGATGACTATGGTACATATGCGGGCACCCAAAGCATCGGTGGAATCTCAATTGCTTCTAATTCCTCAGGTAAACTTTCACATAGATATTTGAAAATGTTCATTGTTATGCCTGCCTATTTCGTTTTTTGTTCTTGTTAAAACCTAGGAAGACATTTTTTTAAAAGCTATATTTTAAAACTTGATAGTTTCTAGCTATTTTTAAAGAATTTTTAAAACGGGTCCCAAAATAAGAGAATAGAAAGTTTAAAAATTCGGAACTCTTCATTTTTTTTTCTAAAATTATAAAGATACTGGTCCTTTCGAAATGCTGGATTGGTTGGAGTAAACGCTCTGGTTATTGGTCTGGTTAACTGATAAAAAGTTGGGTACTGTGTATATAAAATTCGACGAGTTATTAAATATGTATACTACGATGCATACGTGCAGTTGAATTTTAAAATCGACTTTTCCTCTGGCAACTCCATATTACTATAATTATAGAAACATTCGTATTTAACCCCACCCAGTTAGATTAACAAATTATCTAATTATACTCGCATATTATCTAATTAAATGCAGCTGTTCTAAAACTTTCTGGAACATTCTAGAATGTTTTAGAAACATTGGGAAACAATGTCTATTAAAGTTGTAGTTTTACACATATGAAACTTAAAATGTGACATACGACATCCATACTGCTATACTATATTATATCAAAATTTCGACTGCTTATATCGTTGTTAAGACAGTTACATTTTGTGTGTATAGTTCTACAGTATCCCAAGTACCCTGCGACCTCCAAAAGATATGGCTGCGGAGCGTTCGAGTGGCCATGACTCCACCCCGAATATCAAAGTAGAAGGCTCATGTTCTTTTGAGTTATTCAAAAAAACGGCTTGGACAGACAATTCGTTTCTCTTAATAATGAGTAGATTTCGCATAATTAGATTAGTTTCGTCTACATAGACTCCTATTTTATCTAATTTCGCAAATTCTAATTAGATTGAATTTAGACAGCTTACAGCAATGAAGCAATAATTATGATTTTCCTTATGGATTCTCATACAGGGTGAGTCAGCATATCTAGTCTGTATGATTACCTTAAAAGACTTGTTTTTTACGGCATGTGATAAACCATGAGATAATCAATAGATCAAGAAAAATATATTCCTCATAGAAAGAATCGTCTTTTGTTATAAACGATCGCTTTCCTCATGTTATTTTCCCGATATCTCGTTTTTTCAACCGACTTCAAAAAAACGGGCTATGAACCCTTTCTTCTGCTAAGTTCGTGCTATTCTGGTAATCAAAATTTAGATGTAGATTACAAGGAAGAATATTTTTCTGCACATTCTAAGGGTAATTTATTTTAACCAGTGTAAAGATACATATTAGTATAACTATTGAAACAAATCAAAACTATTAAGATAGGTTAATCTCTTATTCTTTATTTAAAAATAGGCTAACAATTTGAGCTTTTGAAAAATGACGAGTTTGTTGAAAGGATACCCATTTTCAATATACCACAATTCGATTTTCTTGTTTTTTCGATTATACCAAAATATTTGAATGTTTAGCGAAAAACAGAACATATTCGTTAGGATGGTCGTTAGGACCTTCATTCTGACGATTAAGATGGAAAATTAAAGAATCAGTTTGAGATGTAAAGAGCATCGATGGGATTCTGGTCAACTTTTTGTAAAGCAGCGATATTTGCTCTTTTCTTTTGAAGTTTTTAACATTTTATCGAATAGTACCGTGATACGTTTAACTTTTCATTTTTTAAGGCAATACTATTTTTCGAAGTCTTCGGTTTAAAGCAAAACTAATAAAGGGCCAATGCAAATACAGTTTATACGATAATTGTGTTTTTTCGTCTGCAGCATGTGACCAACTATGAGTCAGATTACAAAAAAAACAAACTTTTCTCATAGAAAGTCTTTTGTTGCAAACGGTCGGTTTCCTCATGATATTTTCGCGATATCTCGTTTTTTCTATCGATTTCAAAAAAACGGGCTATGAACCCCGTCTTGTGCTAAATTCGGGCTATTCTCGTAATCGAAATGTAGATTTGGATTGCAAGGAAGAATATTTTCCTGCACATTCTGAGGGTGATTAATTTTAATCAGTGTAAAATCATTATAATCCTGAACTAATAATAATGAATCTGTTTTAGCAGAGTCTAGCGTTACGCAGTACACTGACGAGGAGTTGCGGTTCCAGTTTCGACAAGTTATGGTAAGAATTATTTTTTCAAATAAAATAATTTTTTGCTTTCCTCTAAGGTTAATCAAAATGTTTTGTATACTATTTTTATATGTATTTTGATCTGGAACAGGAATGAAACTACGGTATTTATGCAATATTGCTAAATGTGAATTTGTGAGGGTTTTATTTATGCTCCATTTGTCTTCTAATGTAACCATCATTTTCAAGTTCAGAATAACCTCTGAATTTTTGGAACCAGTGTGCTTCATATTCAACGTATGTCCCATTCCCGACATGAGCTGGTTGCTCATTTTTGTTTTGGTGTATCTAGAAAATAGTTCAATTACTATTCAAGAAACTATACAACTACGGTATTTATGAAATAGTGCTAGATGTGGATTTGAGCAAATTATTTGTCAGCGTTATGTCTCCTAATGTAACCAGTGAAAATACCTAGTCTCAGAGGGTCGACGGCTTCTGATGTCTTTGTTTCTAGAAGACTCTAGCCGAATTTAGATTTAAATTACAGTGCACAATTATTTATTATAAATTACAATAATATCGATAAAAATTATCTCGAAACTAGTTATACTTCTCTTCTACAGTTTCCTAGTTTTCAATAACCACATATGTTGCTTTCATATCTGAAGCTTTGTGGTTTACAATTATCGTAGTCTTTTTGCTTTTTTTCATTTTTCTGATATCCAACTGATTGTGTGAGAAATATCCTGTAATATTCTAATCTCAGAAAATATTGCGGACCAATTGTTGTGAAACTACCAAATTGCAAAACAGCATTCTAAATTTTTTGAGAGAGAGAAGAGGGCATTCTTCGCCACACCCAAGATACACAATGTCAGAGAATAGAATTTGAACAATAGAAGTTTTCTCTAAGAATTGAATATGTATTAAGGATTTTAGCATTTTCGAATAAAAGAATTTTGCTGATGTGTCGTTTTTCTACATGAAAAAATTGTTTCCAGCTCGATAAATGTGTTCCCGTTGTACAAGTGGATGAAATTGTTGCCCTTACACCAATAGAGCAAGTGAAACAGATGGTTACGAACGCAAAAAGGACCGACGACGCGGCAGCCAAAAAACAACCTCCCGAATGGAACATTAGTGTGTTGTCTCAAATCCTCAAGGCGAAGAACATTTTGGACTGCAAGCAAGACATTGTCACCGTTCGAATTCAATTGCAATGTCAATCAGTGTCTTTTCTGTATCAGGTGCGTTATTTGGTGCGAACACCGGAGTCGTTTATTGAGAATTATGAATTTTGAAGCATCGAAACGAAAAGAATACGATATTTGCTTACTGTGCAATGAAAATGCGCATTAATTAAAGTAGTTAAAGCGCATTAAAATGTCATTTTTTTATTTTTGTACGGCGAAAACGCATTTTAATGCAAAACTGAAATGAAAAATTCAGTTTTTGAATACATTGTTTACTTCTATAATCGCATAATATTTTGCAGTTTGCTGATAAGCTTCACGACGAATCTGGCCGAACAGGAGCAGATCTCATTTTTTGCATCTACACATCAGTTCTCAAGAGATTAAGAAGCAGTGAGATCGGTTCGAAATATGAGCTCGACCTCATCGACTTCCTTCAGGAAATCGTCAGATGCATTCGAACGATAGTGAACACGCATGTGAGTTCTCTTCTTGTTCAATTTAATTTTAGCTTCTTCTTCGTTATTGATTCATTTTGCCTTTAAGATTGGCCTCGAATTAGTTTTACGACGGAGCTCTCCTGTCTGCTCTCTTCTAATTCAAACATTATGTATTCTCAACAGAAGGGAACTTAGTGATAATGAAGCACCCGAAATTCGTGCCTTGAGAATTGATGTAGTTAAAATTTGTGGAAGTTTGATTCTGGTTTCACATGAAACCCTCAATTCAAGCACCATTGAGATGACTGGGTGAGTAATTTGAAATGAGCAAAGTTTTTGAAAACAATCTTTTCGTTCAGACAGCAGAAGATGTATATGGCGCTTACCATCATAGCTAAATCTGAATGTAAACGACTGTGTGAGCCCGTTTCCCGCTTTCGTCCCCTTATAACCTGTATCGATTTCCTGGAGGCTCGTGATCCAACGCAGACAATGATTGTTTTTTTAATTCTCAACATGCTTATTAATGGTGTTGATCGAAATGCAAATGATGATATAATATGGACGGAAGAAAGCATGTGGCTAATGAGAATGAAGTTGAGAAGTGAAGCTGCTAAGGATAAATTGCATAAATATATTGAGGTTCGACTAGATCTTCTTGTTCTTTAACGATTCAGTGTTCATTTTTTAGAAATTCACAAGTTCTGATAATGTAGACTCGAGAGTACGTGAAATTGCTCAGAATATGTTATCTGAGCAGAATGCAGACATTGAAACACTGAAAGGGAAACTGGAAATTGTTAAAGGAGAATACGACACTTTAGATGGATGCTTTGAACTTCTAGCCGCCAATGCTGAAGTCACTGGCACTGAAACAACGTTCTTATCAATTCTTCAACTTCTAACGCTAACTCACGAAGATGTCTCCACGAAGAGGTCATACATGAAACTCATTGAATCAGCCATCTCGGATATCCTTCTTCATAGAACACCGATTGATCCAGTAGCTGATTACAAGTTTGTGTTTGAAGTTCCTGTAGCCGAGATAATTGGTGAATACAGATATCAAGTTAAATTCATAATTTTGGTGTTTTAGAACGAATGAAAGACGAAGAGATCTCGAGGAAACTGCGTCAAGCCACTTCCGCAAAACAAGAAGCTGTGGCAATGCAAGGAGAATACTGGAAAAAATTATGCGAATTTCAAAAAGAAGCCGAAGCGCTAAGAAAACATGTAAGTTATATTCTTTTTAAAAAATTAGTTTTACTAACTTTTAAATCTGTACATAGTGTCATTATTAAGATTTTGGATCCCAAAACACCTCTACCATTGCCTACCAAAATGAATCTTTCCGCTCCTTCGACTTCTTCCGAGTCTTCATCCTTACCTCCCATAACTGGAGGCCCTCCTCCGCCTGGTCTTCCTTCAATCACAGGAGGGCCACCCCCACCACCACTTCCAGGAAATCTTCCACCCATCACCGGTGGACCACCCCCTCCACCACCTCCAGGTGGATTAGCACCGATTAGAGGTGGGCCACCACCTCCGCCACCTCCGCCGCCACCCCCTGGAAGTGGACCGCCGCCACCGCCGCCGCCGCCTGGTGGATTTAAGAGTGGACCACCTCCATTGCCGGGAGTATTTGTCCCACTGGCTCCATTAATTCCTGATTATCTTCCACCAAAAAAAGTGCCCAAAGTAGATGGACCGATGCGAAAGTTTCCATGGGGAGCTCATACCATCAACCCAAAAGATATTCCGAAGGAATCTTTCTGGGTGGGTACGAATGAAGATCAACTTACTAATGATAGGATGTTCGAACGACTTCGCGCTAAGTTTGCAACGAAGCCTGCTGTAGCCGGCAACACTGATTTAGGAGGAAAATCAGAGAATAAGAAGAAGGTGAAGACTGCAAAAGTTATCCAAGATGACAAATTGCTTCAAAAATTGGGTTAGTTTCGCTTTTTTTTCTCACTTTGCTCTTTGATATTGTTAGCAGTTAAATCAGCTAAGTTGATTTTAGGAATTCTACAAGGATCCATCAAAATTACGCATTCTGAACTCAAACTGGCTATTCTTGGAGTAAATGAAAAGGTGTTGACTGTCGGTTTCCTCGAGCAACTTCGCACGGCTATTCCAGTGGAAAAGGAGCTAATCGATAAGCTTAAAACAGTGGATAAAATTCAATTTGAGGAGATGCCTGAAGGAGAGCAATTCATAACCCGACTGCTTCAAATTCAGGGACTTCCTCTCAGGCTGGACTTGATTATTTTTAAAATGAGATTCTCGGAAATATTGAACGAATTGAAGCCGGCAATGTCATCTGTAATGGAAGCGTGCGAAGAAGTACGAGCTTCTCAAGGATTTGCTACATTTTTGAAACTTGTTTTGGCGACTGGCAATTTCATGGGAGGTGCCACGAAAAATTATTCAAGTGCTTATGCGTTTGATATAAAAATGTTGACGAGATTGGTAGATACGAAAGATGTGGACAATCGACATACGCTTCTTCAATATTTGATTGAAGAAATGAAGAGAGTAGATCCAAAGAGAGCACGGTGAGCATTTATCTTTTTCTTTCTCAAAAACGAACTGAAGGGTACTTTGCAGGTTCGCTATTACCGATTTCCTCCATTGCATCGAATCGTCCAGAGTGAATGCTGATGAGCTTCGAAAAACCGTTCAGTTTACGGAAAACAACATCAAGAAATTAGAAAATTGTCTGAAGGTATACAAAGTGCAAGAAGGAGGCGATCGGTTTGAAGAAAAAATGCGCCCATTCCTAGAAAAGGCGATCAAAGAATTTTCCACTGTGTCGACAATGTCTGAAAAAATGAAAAATGACTGGGAATCATTAGTCAAATATTATGCATTTAATGGAAAAAAGTACCCGATGGAAGAGTTTTTTGCCGATATACGTACATTTTCGGAGCAATATGCCAATGCGTGGAATGAGTTAGAGGCAGAAGCCGAGGACGCAAACGCTGAATCAAAGAGGAAGGAAGCAGCAGTTGAAACTCAGAAAAGGAAGCTGCTTCAACAATCACAGCAACAAAGGAAGCCGCTACAAGAGAAACAGATAGTCAACCGAAATCCAAGAGCTCCGGCTGCAATGATTCGAGTCGTCACTGGTTAGTTTTACAAATTAGGTAGAATTGTAGTGGTACGGCTTACAGAAGGATGTTTAACACTATTTATGGGGCTGTAATGGGAAATGTATTACTTATAAAATCCTAGTATGCTATTGCAAGTTTTTTGTTGTGAACCTGAACCCCCCCCCTGTCTTGCTTTAAAGTTACGGGAGGCACAGAATACGTTTTCTATGGCTTTTTGGTTTTTTTTTCAAATTTGTTTAGAATATTGAAAGAGCACTGAAATGGTATGTCATCGTAAAAAAACACGTAACCCGCACATTTCGCTTATCTCCGAACCGTCACTCGGTCATTTAATGACGACTTCCCATTGTGTTAAAAGAGTCAAAAAAGAGAGCACACGTTAAATCGGCAGAAAGTGACACTAGATATTCTGTCTTTATTATTTTGACTCCTGAGAATTCGCAACGAGAATACGTGTTCGGGAAAAAGTGAGACCACTTCAATCGGGGAAAACAGAAAGCGGCGTTTTAAGCGTGCGGCTTTTGCGAAATTTCAATAAAGCTGCGCATATTTCTTATTTTTAAATTAAACAACACGAAAACTCATTACTTTTCAAATTTATTTATGGTACGTTCGACCTATATTCCAATTCATGAAAATTCCGAAGCATCATCATTAAATTCTTCCTGTTTATATTGTTTTGTTTGTGCCAACATTGTATTGGTGAAAAAGTACGTTTACTGAAGGTCATCGAAAAATGCATAAATGAATGAAGAATTGGGACTTTGCACTTATTTCAGACAGGGCTAAAGTAACCTCAGAAGGAAAATTGCATGCATACAGCGATTTTTATTATACTCCGCAATATCTCAAATTTTATATTTTCTATTTCAGACAGGGACAAGGCAGGAGTTCTCGATGAGTTAGAACGTGCCACAGGGAACAATGCATTTCTTCAAACTCTCATGTCGGCTACCAATTCTCGAACACCTCGCGCTGGAATGCCAGCTCGTACACGTGGTGGCAGAATAGGGTTTGATCGGCAAAGGTCCCGTTATCAGAATCCCATAAATTCGTATCAAGAACTTGGTGAGGGAACCTCTGCGCCTGTGCTGTCTGGACAACTAAATGGAAATGCTCCGGAATCGGTTAATACGACAACAGCCTTAGATCGAGCTAAAGCGTTGGGCGTCGGGCTGCCCATTGGACAAAATGAACTTAAAATAAAAGTTCGAAGGAAAGGACAGCCAGCTGTACCCGTTTTAGTACGCGGAATTTAAACTGGATAAACCATATAAGTTCGTATTTTCAGAATGTAGTTGGGCCATCACAAGTCTCACCAACTCATAAAGAAAATTATCCAACTGGATCTGCTACCACGTCATCGGAAGCGACTTCATCATTATCGAATAACGCATCATCATCGAGTACAATAGTGCCTTCAACAGACGATCTTCTCGCACGTCTTCATGATTTCTAAAAACTACCACTAATATTTGCACAATCAGTTTATTGGTTCTAGTCACTTCCGGCTGTTAAATTAAATATTAAATATTAAACTACCGGCTGTCCCGGCAGCTGTTATGTTAATTTGTTAACGGGGTACTTTTCTCATTGTTCCGTTTTTTTTTGTTGTAATTTCGTCAGTTCACTTTTCGATTCCAATATTCATGTAAACTATTTATAATTTATTTTATACGCATGTTATATTTTCAGAAGATATCACCCGTCTGGCTTACAAAAGTGAATATGGGTAGGATAAATGTTAGGTAAATTGAATTCGAAGTGTGATTGCACGAGCCAAAACCTCGTCTGACACTAATATCTCGTCGCCGTCAGTAACAAGATCTGAAATAAGTACACATATACATATATATATGGTAAGTAGCAATAAATGAAATATCAGAATTTGAGATTTTTCTATAGCATGAAGCTTTTTTAATGGAAATTCTACCAAAACAACACGTAAAATGGCTTCGGTAGGTCCTATAGCTCCAACAATAGAACTCACAGAAATCCGTAATGAAAACGTGAAATTACCTTTCATGTATAGTTGCAAATTAGCCTGGCTTTTCTCTTCTAGTTGTGGAAGGAGAAGACTGATGCAGTACAGCTTTTGCCTAGCAGTTTCCAATGTCGGATTTTTGAGATGGCTGAAAAAGAAGACATTTAAATGAATCGGAGCTCTCAATAATTGATTTATTAGAAGCTCAGTTAAATAAAGAATATACACCGATTCTTTTTTAAATCTTTTAAATAAGATAATAAAAACATACAATCGGCCGACAAGTCGATTTATAAGCCACTCCAACGTCGACATAGGCGCTACTTCGAAAGGAAGACGGCCTCCGCTGCATGCGTGACAATTATCCTAAAATCACCAATTCCATTTTGCGTTTCACGACTTAGGTAGAAATGAGAATCTTACGTCCTTCATCATTGAAACGACGCTTGTGTAGGACCCGTGAATTTGAGTGAAATTTAAATAATTGTCTATTGGCTTAGCGATACTGCAAAAATCAATTTGTTAAATGATTAAAGGTTGCAACATACTTAGTCGCCAGCTTTAGTGCTTCAAGTGCGCAAGATGCTGCAATAACAGCGTTAGTAGACGCTACAGCTGGGATGATTCTTTTGAGAACTCCAGACGTCAAGCGACGATCCACTCCACGAATACCATACTTTTTTGCTCGAAGAAATGCTCTCTGAAGAACCCATTCTACATGATCTGGATTGTCAGCATCGAGAGACACACCTGAAATTGATTTCAGAACTTGTTAATCACTTGAATGATCGAATTACCTTCAAATGGTTTTTCCTCTGGCCAGACAACCACTTTAATATATTCAATACAATGCTCTGGAAGTCTAGGAGTGTGTGCGATTGTGCATAATGGGAAATTGACCTGTGGTGGGTACAAATCTAATGTACAGTCTATGCAAGCAGACAACTTCGGATAAATAACGCGAGCATTGCCTGAAATTTAGCGATGCTCAGTATATAGTCAGCTATATGAAAGCTACCCTTAAATCCTTCGGTTCCTCCATCAATCATCGGAATAATCGTGGCAATATCGGGTTTCCCGTCAGAAGTTTCCAACACCAAATCGCACTAAAACACACTTTTTGGTATATAAATTTGGAACATTTTGGAAAATCCTACAAGCATTCCATTTATCCATCTTCTCGCCGGTATCGAGTCTAGCCCACAAATGATCATAGAAAAGCGCCGATAAAAATCAGGACCTTTGTCTTCGATTCGACAGTTGTGACTGCAAATTGGCAAAATTAGTATTAAGAAGAAGCTTAACACAGTTAAAACACGATAGAGCTTATAGTAGGTTGAGCGAAAAGTTTTCGCAATTCTTTTTGTTTTGTCATTGATCAGTGTTAATTTAATTTTTTCTGATAAATTTTTAAATTCTTTTAGTGCTTATTATGCAGGCTTAACACACCTGAAAAAACTTAGAGGAAGCGTTCAAAATGAGCGAGAATTTGCTTGCTGATCGCCATGCTCCAGGAGCTCACAAATTCAGTGAAGCTTGTCGTAACTTATGTGCCGCGCATTGCCTGGAAGGCCCGCCAGAAGCTCCAGGCGCTAGGAGTCCAGCTCTTGCGTCGTCTACCGTATTCACCAGACTTGGCCCCAACTGGTTATCATCTTTTTCGTTCCCTGCAGAATTACCTTGGCTTTCTCACCTCCCAGTCTACGCAAATGGAATCGCTCAACTTCCGTCGCGTTGGGATAAGTCATAAATACTAATTATGAATTTTTTAAATATTTTTTTTTCGAAAAAAATTCAAAAAATTATCAAAACTTTTTGCTCAACCTAATATATATCCTGTACGGGGCAAACTCTTTGTATTGCAGCTACATTTTCTTCGCACTTTTTTTTTTGAAAAATCGCCAAATTTCCTTTACTTTCCAATGTATTTATAATAATATAAAGAACCGCATCTCATAAAATTAAATCTGTCTAGAGATTTGCCCATCTTTCATTATACGTTCCCGCATATTCAATATGCTCAGCATTCTACCTATATTGGATACCTCGCTTTTGATCGGTGTATTTACTAAGGCTTCCACGAAAGACGAAAGAAAACGTCGTCTTTCGATTCGTTTCAGTTCGTCTTGCGCAATAAAAAAGTTCGTCTTCCGTGGAAGCCTTAGTATTTGCAATAAGATAAAAAAGAGCACTTACGCAGTTACACTGCATCCTGAAACCCTTTGTTGTACAAATGCAGCGGCAACCTCGGATTTCGATTTCCCAACATCAGATTCTCTGAAAGCTTTTTTGACTGAGAAATAAAAAATAACTTGCTTTTTTCCAGAATTTACCTGAACAGAAACTGACGATTCAAATTGGAAACGTCGATCGTATCCATATCGATTACATCGATATTACGAAATCCACTTAGAGCCTGCAATAATACGAATTTCATCATTTCGAAGTATTTAAAATTATAAATTAAATAAATAATTTTTTTTTAACTGACCAAATTTTTAAGAAGCTCACAACCTAATCCGCCAGCTCCTATTACGAGAACTTTTGTGTTTTGTAATACTTCAAAGTTTTCCGGTCCAGGACGAAACCATGGAACTGTGTATGACGACTCACGATCCGTCAGCCTTCGAATGCTCCGCCATCTTTCTGTCGCCAGTGGATCAATGCTAACCATTTTGTCTGAAAAGCATTATATAGTTATATAAATAAGATCTCGAGAAAGGGCGTGTCAAAAGCGCTCTCGGAAAATGCGGAATCCGAAGATTTTCTTCACACATTCTTTGGATTCTTTGGACGCGCCCTTAAAAATAAAAAATGTTTGCTATAACTGACCGACGTTATTGTGCAGAATGGTTGCGAGTCAGAATCAAACATTTCAGAGAAAGAGAGAGATTGGGGTATTTTTACGATGAATTGCGCGCAACACGAAATAATGGAGCATTGTTAGCATGCATTCGGCGAGGAAAATGAGGGCGTTTTCCTAAGAAAATGGCGGAAGAATTGGAGGGAAAAAGCGGTTTCAGATTCACATCAAAATCTCCAATGATGAAATGATTTGTTTTTTTTTCTCTGAAAAGGTATGTTTTATTTTTGATTATCAATTTTTTTATGCAAAATTAATATTATTTTCAAAAAAAAAATTAAAGAAAAATGAAAATCCGACAGCTTTTCCCTCCAATTCTAACAGCGGCGAAATCCGACAAAAACAATTTGCGTTTGATACTCAGTGTAGTCCGTGATGGTGTATTGCGTACTGTGCTACAGTAACCCAGTGAAAATTTTATTTTTTTTTATTCGATAAATCACTGAAAATACGCAAATAAAATGCAATAAAAATAATAAAAATAATTAAATTTGCGATATAATAAATCTTGAGTTTCGGAGCTATGATTTCGGTGAATGAGCACGTCGCTTTTCTCTTTGCTCCATATCAGAGCATGGGTTAAAGTCTTCAGCATTTCCGGCGTTTCGAAACATAATTTTTGAATCGATTCGATTCGATTTAATTCGATTGTTGCCGTGTTGATCGAATCATAAAAAACAATGCAAATGCGCTCTACCGAACAATGCATTTGGCGGCGGTTTAAAATCGTACAATCTGATTTGCGATGAAAGCGATAAAAAATACGATTTCAAACCGCCGCGGAAGGGGCATTGATGGAGCGCTTTAGAGCGCATTTGCACTATTTTTTTTATTCGATTTTATCGAATCGAATCGAATTGAATTTGAATTTGAATATGAATTTGACAACATTTGTGATGGTGTCATCGTATTCCATTATTTGAAATTTTCATTGATATATATCGCGTCCTCTGACCGGTTTACCATTCAAATGAATTCTGCTAAAATTCTTCTGAAAATCCCTCAATTAGAAGGCAATAATCTGAAATGAGAGGAATCTTTGAAAACTTTCCCTTTTCACGTTACGTCACATGATGCATACCTGAGAAAAGGAAAACAGATAAGCGAATGCCGAACGACGTCGTTCCAGAAAAAAAGCGACGGTCATGCAATTGGAAGGGGGGCAGATGGTAGCCGGACTATAGAATTGTAACCAGAGAGACACAGAGATCAGCAATAACTGGTTTAATGACTGCAAATGGTGATCGGAAAAAAAGGGCGGAAAATGGAAATATTGAAAATATTCGGCACTTCAGGACGGGCCGATCTGATAACGATGACTACTTAAACCCAAGAGGCAGAGAACAATGATTTGTATTTCTTTAATTTTCACTTATTGCAAAATTTGTCACCGTTTCTGAGAAACTGTCCCTCAATCTGAATTTTTTTTGTTTCCTTTCCGACATTTGTTCTTTTACTTCGTCTTCCTGGGATATACAGACAGAGATTGCTATATATTCCTGAATGTTCCGACGCTTCCGGGGTTTCGCGCAGCTTCATGCATTACCAAGTGCGTGTGCAAAGTACGAAGATACGCGGAACCCGGGAAGTGACGAGTTATACGAGAATAGAAAGCCTATTGACTTTTTCTTAATGCGGAATGACGGACAAGACTAGAAAAAAAGGCGAATATTCCTCTCCGTCTTTCATGGAATCCTTATTCATATTAAGACTGAAAATAGACTAACTCTAGGGACACTCAAACAGAGAGCAGCGGTAGTTGAGTGGCTAAGAGGCTAGGATGGGATCTGGGAAGTGTTGGCCCGGTTCCATGCCACGTTTCACTTTTGTTGCTTTTCCTTAACTTTTCTAAAAAGACAGTTCCAGTGTCCCTAGTAAAGCTATTTTCAGAGCTTCGCATTAAAGAAAAAGCTGAAACTTCCATCCTGTCTATCATATCATTTATCAATTTCAATTTTAGAAAATAAATCGATTTTTAACGCTCTTTTATAAGCATTTCAGCCAAACCAATTCCAGCCGGCAAAGCTTCGGCTACCGTGACCGAGAAATACATTTCTATTTCATGGCTGAAATGCTTATAAAAGAGCGTCAAAAATCGATTTATTTTCCAAAATTGATTGATCTGATAGATTGTTATAAGGAGATAGACAGATACAAATAAATTTCTGAAATCTGTGATTCCACAAGTTTCAGAATGAGCAATACACTCATATGGGCGGGCTCCGCCTCCATGCTTATGTGCATTACTGTAGCGCTCTACACGATGATGTGCCTGCTGTCGGATATCAAACAGCTCCAATCCGACTTTGACGATGAGATGTTCGAATTCCGTACAATTACGAAGGACACGTGGCAGCGAATCGTGAGCAAACACCTCCATCCCAGTGGACTCAACTCGAATGGCATTGAGTCGCGTCCGCCGACGTTTGCCACTCTTTTCGGAGCTCGTAAGACTCGTCAAGCGTTCCCGGAGCAGTGCAACTGTGGGCCGAAATCCGACGGTTGTCCCGCAGGGCCACCAGGACCGCCGGGAGAGGCGGGACCACGTGGAGAGCCTGGCAATGACGGAACCGACGGAAACCCGGGAGCACCAGGAGTGATTGTTGCTATCACTCATGACATTCCAGGTAGAGTTCAGCGTTTTCAATAGATTCTGAATTCCTGATTTCCAGGTGGATGCATAACATGTCCACCAGGGCGCCCAGGACCACGTGGTCCACCAGGACTCATTGGACCAGCGGGACCACCGGGAGGCAATGGAAATAACGGACATCCCGGACCACCAGGTGGTCAAGGACTCCCAGGGGAACAAGGAGACGCCGGAAGGCCTGGAGCTACTGGACGTCCAGGACCACCAGGACCACGAGGAGAGCCAGGAGTGCTGTATCATCCAGGACAACCAGGAAGAGTTGGACCGCCAGGGCCAAGAGGACCTCCAGGTCCCCAAGGAAATCCAGGAGGGCCTGGACTCGAGGGTGTTGAAGGGCAAGTCGGACACCCCGGCGTTCCAGGAAGACCTGGAATTCCCGGAAAGAGTGGAGTCTGTGGACAGGTAGGAGAGTGCGCATTGAGACGAGTTTTTAAAGTTTCCGTTTCAGCACGGAACCCCGGGAGAGCCAGGACCAGATGCTGGTTATTGCCCATGCCCAGGTCGCAGCTACAAAGCCTAGTAACTACTACTATTCAACTCTTAATGAACTCGTGTGCGATCAATTGAAAACATTTCATTTTGCAATAGAAAAGGCACAATATCTTAGAAAACCAACGGTTTTAAGTCCATATAATTCGAGACGAAGACGAATGAAACCCGTTTATCCCGATATTACGATATTGGATCGTACAAGATTTCGTAAAATATACGTCTCTTATTGATTGATGTAATACGTCCAGTATATGATATGGAATATGACAAAGAATATCGGAAACGCAAATCTGGAAAACAGGTCCACCTGAAAAAAGAAGACGTGTGTTCTTTGTATGGAAGCGATGATTCGCCATTCTCACCTGAGCCGGTCTCACTTTCCCCCACACTCCGTTTTGTGGTTTGAAAGGAATCGGAGGCATTGGGACCATTGACAAAAGTGGGATTCGTTGATCAATATGGCCATCTGATGGACGGTGATGAACGTTATTGTTTTGAAAACTCTGAAAGCGTTGGGTGAAATCTATTTATTATGAAGCGAATAGTTCTGTCTGTCTGTCCAGCACGTTTCATTGAATAACTCAAAAGAACGCGGGCCTCCTACTTTGATGGAGTCATGGCCGCCCGCGCGCTTCGCAACCACATCTTTAGGAGGTCGCTGGGTACTTGGGATACTGTAGAACTAAACACACAAAAACTACAAAACTGTCTTATCAACGATAGCAATGTGGATATCCATGTAAACTACAACTTTAATAGACATTGCTGTCTAAAGTTTATGGAACATTCCAGAATGTTCCGTAAAGTTCTAGAACAGCGGCGTAGCCGCGAACGTTCCACTGGCAGTTATTAGCTAGGTAGAGTAGGAGTCGACTATCATTATTATTCGTGTTTGAGAATGCATTTTCAGCAAAAGGAATGTTCAAATTTTAAAACGGATAGGCATCGGCCTGCGTGAGCCTGCTTCGACAAAATCTGTGTTTATTTCATTATTTGGCTTTCTTGACTAAGGCTTCCACGAAAGACGAAAGACGAAAACAAAAAGTCAAGTCGTCTTCGTTTGTCTTACGCAATAAAAAAGTTGCCAGCACACTGCGTCAGACGAATTCAAGACGAAGAAGACGAGACAAAACGGATGAAATTTCGCCCAACTGGAAGCCTTATGGTTGACTATGAAATGTGCCTTCTTGATTACAAGAATGCGTTGAAATACTAACTTCTGACAGCACATAACTCACATTTCAGGTTTACTTGTTAAACTGTATTGTTTTGAGTGAGGCTGACGTGAGTTTTCAGCTCCTCCAGATCTTGTGCTCATTCTAAATGCCCCATTCAGAAGGGCTTTCTTAAAAAATAACGAATTTCAAGAATTTCTTTTGGTTATTTCAGAAAATAGCAGTGACGTTCTGTGCCACTTTTTTTTTACATTGTGCGTTTTCCAGAAGAAGTTACACTGAAATTTTTAAATTTCAGAGAATTCAACTATTAAAAAATTTTTAAATTATCTATAAACAATTTAGAATGCTCCTCCAGAGCGTCTGTTCTGATGCTGAGGGAATCGGTAACTCTGAACGATGAGAAACTATGAGGAAAGTGATAGTTAAGGCTTCCATTTGGCAGAAAAAAGTTTTTTTCGGCCGTCTCGTCTCGTCTCGTCTTCGTCTTGAATTCGTCTGACGCCGAGATAAATATTGTGTTGGAACACATGCACAACTTGTTTATTGCGTCAGACGAATGCAAGACGAGATGAAAGACGATTTTTGTCTTCGTCTTTCGTGGAACTATAGCTCGAGAATCACTTGAAAATAATTCCAATATAGATCAAATCAAGACGTCATTTATCTTATGGATCCCTTTCATTTTCTTTTCCATTCCGAGAACCCGCCAGTGCACCAGTGCTCTTTCAACTTTTCATTTCCTCTTAATTCATAATAAATTCCTTCATTTTTTGTGGGCTGAAAAATGAAAAGCATTTCTATCATCAATTTGCTCAAAACGAATGTACCATTTTCAATTAATAATTTAGCACATTTTCCCTCCAAAAAAAAGTGATTAATTGGCAACATAACTTTGGTGACACTACCGTTTACAATGATGACGTGAAATCAGATTTCAAATGGTTTTTGATACGTTTATTTTCTTCCATTGTTACAACAAATTAAAAATAAAAAGAGAGAGAGAGAGATGAACAACGAAAACTGATTTGTTGAAATAAAGAAGAGAAAATAATGATCATAGACCTTCTAAAGTTTGTAGCACATATGGTTACAGGCCTTCCCTATTGAAAACTTCTAAAAAATCTACTGACGTAAGAGCTCGTAAAGAGCAAGATTTGCCAAAAAGTTTACACATATAATTCATCCAGTCCCTTTTTCTTTTTTTAAAGAGAAAAACGGCCGAGTTTGCGAACATAATATATCGCGTGGGTTGTGGTCAAAAGTTAGCAACGATCCCCATGGGACAGTCCATTTTCCGAACACTTTCCATCTGAATTGCAGATGCTCTGACGAGTTGATGGGTAAGATGAGTCAGAGCCACTCTGCGGACTATTAAAAATGAAAATCGAAGTAATTTGGTGAGGATTTTTTAAATGAAACATCGTACCAAATGAAGCTATCTCAGGTTATGCCGAATCAAGAGACCTTTCAAAATACGTGTTTTTTTTCAAACAAAAAAGAAACCCTCAAAAAAAGACGAAAATTGTAGATCTCGGTCTGTTTTATTTAAGGCTTCCACGAAAGACGTAATAAGACCGTCTCATCTCGTCTTCATCATCGTCTAGAATTCGTCTGACGCAGAGAAAGACATTGTGTTTGGTACACATGTACTTTAATTGACGACGTAAGACGAACGCAAGACAGGCTGAAAGACGAACGAAGACGACCGACTTGTTTCGTCTTTCGTAGAAGCCTTAGTTTTATTATAAAGGTGAGAATGAAAATCTATCGGCTGAGCCGAGAAATCTTTGAATTATGGGACCGTCACTATTGATCCCCTAAATAACTTAACTCTCCGAATTTAGGCTTCCACGAAGGTCTCGTCTAGAATTCGTCTGACTTTCGTAAGTATTGCGTTTGTTGCGTAAGACGAACTGAAAGACGAACGAACGACGAGGAGACGAACGACGAAAGACGACTTTTTGTCTTCGTCTTTCGTGGAAGTCAGACTCTGAATTGCTGTTTATGTATTAAACTAATAGAATTCATCGATAACTACAATTGAAAATCGATTTCCAGCAGTAATTTCAATTTTGAAGAAATTGAAATTTTTTTTTAAATGATCACATCAGACTGAATAGATCACAGTTTTACGTGCTGCCCCGTGTTTTAATCGCAAATTCTCGAATCTCTACGCTGTACTTGTTGGGCTTGCAAAGTCAATAAATCTTTTAAACGCTTACCTTTATGGAGCTATCCCGTCGATTTCTGTTCTTTTTCTTGCTCGCCTCTCGTTTCAGCACACCATCGCCTGTAATAGGAGACAACTCTTTTAGAGACAAAAAGTTTCAGCGAAAATGATATTAGCTGGGAATTTAAACAATTTAAATCAAAATGTGGTAGTTGTGAATTGGAGAACAGGAATTTCAACAAAAAAAAATAATTTTTTTAACTAAACAAAACAAAACAAAAACTCAAATTTATACTTAATTACAGCAGTTTTGCGGTAGAATGTGCTAGAGTTTTGAACCTCCTGGAGCGAACAATTAACCAAGATAGAATGAAGGATACAGGATTTTTGTTCAACAGAAACAAGAAGCGTCTATCACCATATCATCGTCAACTCACGGTAGTTAATAGCCCCTCTAACATAATTCGGATGACATTGCACTTCGAAAAACTCCCCTATAACGGACTTGTGAAACTTACGTTTCAAATGTTCTAAGACTATGAGTCATGCCAGACTTCTGAGAAATTACCTGTTTCATAATATTGAACCGGAGAAGCTGCCGGAACGTTGCGATTCCGCTTCATTAAATATCCAATTGCCGCGTATTCTAGTAGTGAGGCGAATACTGAAATGTGGAGACTAAATTGGAATTTGAAATTCTGAAATTGGTAGAGCTCACCAATGAAAAAGCAGACTCCTAAGAAAACATCGAGTGATTTGACATATGACACTTTCGGAAGAGATGCATTAGTGCTGGTCATCAAAGTTGTCATTGTGAGGACAGTTGTCACGCCTGCATAGAAATTAGTTTGAAGAATGATCACGGTTCAGATTCTATTGTTACCAATAGCCACTCTCGCCTGCACGGCTTCGCGGTTCAACCAGAACGACACCCAGGAGATGACAACGATAAGCGAAGATGGAAAGTATATCTGAAAGAGGAATGCCATTCAGCCAACACCTCAAAACCACTTATGTCGCAAACCTGAATCAGGTAGAACCCAATGTTTCTTTTGAACAGGAAGTAGGCAGTGAGTCGTGAGTAGTTTCCAGTTGATAGACTGATCGTCCTTTCAATATGATAATGCTCGCCGATGGTGAAATGTGCCAGATGAACATTCTCATCAATTGTCACTGCATTGGCTCCATGCCAATGATAGATGATATCTTTTGTTGAATATCCGTAGCTCTGAGTTCATCAGAATTTTGTTTTATTGAATAAAAAACTAATTTTTTTATGTTTTAATCGCCAGAAACCATAAAAATACTTACCTCAACTTCAAGTGCACATTCTTGGCGATCCAATGGGAACTGAAAATTGATTGGTTGTCTCACGACTCACGATGTCTGTATTGGATAAGAAGAGAAGGAACTTCTTAGTTATTTTGTGTCATGTGTAGTTTATTCGTTTATAAGCAGACTCGCATTTTGAGCAATTTGTAAGATTGCTTTAATCAGTGTGCATCCTTGAGATCTCGACTTTCGGGAAATCGCGAAATTTCAATGGAATTTCAATGAATGAAAAATGTTTTATATATTGCTCACAATTTTCGAAATTATCAGGCCATTTTCTTAATATAAATTTTAATTCGCCGTTTACGAACAGGACGATTTCAGAATTTTTTTTCAAAAAGTTTCAGAAAGCTTCAGAGTTTGACGTTTCGTAACTAACGCCCCCTTGTTTTGTTTTGAAACGTCAGGCTGTGGACTAGTTCCGCAAACTAGTCCTTTCCATTAAGGCTTCCACGAAAGACGAAATAAGACCGTCTCGTCTCGTCTTCGTCATCGTCTAGAATTCGTCTGATATTTTAATTGACGACGTAAGACGAACGCAAGACGAGACAAAAGGATTCCACTAAAGACGACCGACCTGTTTCGTCTTTCGTGGAAGTCTTATATTCAATTGATGACATTGAAGAAAATGTCCTAGTCCTAGTCTTTTAAAATAAAATTTCGTAAATGTTTTGTTATAATGGATGAAAATTTATTTAAAATCATGAAAAGAGCAACTAATTTTTAGTTATGACACCTCAAAATTTCCAGAATTAGCCAACAACCGCATGTGTTTTGAAGAAAATTGTTAAGCAGGTCATAAAGACTGTAAGAACTGTGTATTTGGTCCATCCTGCCAAGCGTTTTCATACGAATTTAAAATTATTTCTTTGAATTTTCAAAAGTTTTCTAAAAGACGATTGATTCAAGAGGTTCAAGACAACGCTTTAGATGCTTTTATGATTAGGAAGACTTGATTAAAATGCAGCAACGGCAACACGCGGATCAGTGCATACCTTCATTCAGAAGAAACATTGTCGCTTAAAAAATTTCAAATTTTAGATCGCATTAAGCTTTATAAAAAAATAGTAAATTTCAATTTATTGAACGAATTGGGATAAGGCCAAAAGCCGTTAAAGATTTCAGCCTGATCTCGTTGCTCCGGCCATTTTATCGGCGCAATTTTGCCGAGATCTTCAAATTGCGGTATTTTTCAACTACAAACTTCAATTTTAAAGAATGATATTCGTCGGCCGGAGATCAGCCCGTTGAAGACAAACTCACTGTGTGCAAGCTCATTGGACAGTTTGCTGTGACTGTTAGCCGAATACTTCTCAACACATTTCCATGACTATCAATCCGAAGAAACGAGTTGTGTGAGGTGGCTTCATGAAAAAACGACTTCTTCTCGTTCGGAAAGAACGTGTCGGGCGTCCAAATCGTCTTGACCATATCGATTCCAATTGTCAGAGAATCTTCAACGTCCGATTCCCACGCGAGCCGAGAATCTTTCCAAATCTGGCGAAGATACAAATCTAGCGTGTAGTCCTGCAAACGTTGAATCAATCGTTTCATCCGCACTATTGAACTAACCATAGAAACTTCCGACACCGCACTGATTGTGGTAACGTGTGCCGTGATATTCACTTCGATTGGAGCTCCTGGAATTTGACACCTATTAACTATTAATCGGGGTGGAAAGGGCCTCCTATTAGCGCAAAAAACAGTTTTTTTTTAAATAAAAATTGCGTTTGAAAAGGTCAGAAGTATCAAGTGATACAGTTTTCAAGTAACGCTGATAAAGTAGGCGTGCCGGCGAAACCGAAAGTCAATGAGTTCAATAGTTCAATGGATTTGCCGGCGAATTTTTACAATAAAACGAACCGACGATCTACAAGTTCTAGAATATCACTTTTAGCATTATATTGAAAAATGTTTCTTCCTAGAGACTTCTACAGTTACTCAGCCTCTCCATGGCGTAGAAGATCAATAACTGATCCTCTTCTACATATCCGGAAGAGATCGGCACCACGGCTGAGTCTCAGTTGGCTAATGGGTCGGAGGTAGCTCTCTGTGGCTCGATTGCTCTAACTTTGGCTTAGCAGGCCATAATAAAGTAAGCAGGCACACAAAAATTGCAGCAAACAGTAACCAAAACTACCTCAACCCTATCGCAAGGCATGATTAGCTACGGATCGACTAAGTAAGCGGTCTCACCCGGGAAGGAATCCGTCCCGGGGGAGACCGCTCTAGCTCGGATTGCAAGCGGGACGAGCACGTTTCTTAAATACAGATTCTACAGATCTTCGATGCTCCTCGCGCGCGTGTTTTCCTCCTCCTATTCTGTGATTCATAAATCATTTTCCACCCTCGCTCATTTCCGCTCATTTTCTCCTATTCCCTCACGTTGGTTTCCATTCTTTACACTGCGTCACAGAAGAAGCGAGAAGGCGTGAAATTTTGTTTAAAGTCATAAATATGACCCCTACTCTTTCCCTTCTTTTTTCGGGAACAAAACTTCCAAAAAAGGAAAAAAAAATTGTCGGATTCGACGCCAAAAATCGAGAGATACAACCGCCAAAAGCGATGAAATTCAATTTTATAGCACACAAGATGTCAGAAGTTTTTGTCATATATTTGGGTGCGTTCCGTGAATTGGAAGATTTTTTGGAGAAAAAAAGTGAAGGCAGGAGGAGCAAGAAAAAAAGATATATAGGAGAAAATGATGAAACATCAGTTGAAGACAGAAAAAAAACCGTTTTTTTTTTCTATTTGACTATTTTAAAGTGCATTGAGAGCAAATAGATTGATATGCAGACTTCCAAACCTCTATGATCATTATTATCAAGTAAAGCAGTTTGGAAATGAGATCGATAGAAGGGCCGATGACATCGGATCAGACATTTTAAATCAAAATCCGATTTCGTAACACTTTAGAATGAGATTTTTAATTTTAAAAACGTTCCGCACGGTCCTTTTCGGCGCGCTTCAACCCGGGTTGGCAGGACATGTCAATTTTTGTAAGTTAAGACTCACACTGACGGAAAAAAAAGCACGGAGATTTTTCAGGACATCATTAAACTTCCCTCGGTTTGTTCCGCAGTTCGCATTTCGAAATTCCATAATTTTAAAGTATTTTAAAGCTTTCAGATGAATATTTCGCTGTATGATTACAGAAAAAGTCACGTAAATTCTGCAGGCTAACCGATTCTGACAAGGGACACTCGAACAGAAATCTCTTTAACTTTTTCTAAAAATTCCGTACACATGGTGGCTATTCCTGGAAATCAAGATTTTTCGCTCTGAAAATCCGGAGAGAATTCTGAGAAGCCCCTGACTCGAATTGTTTCCTTTTCATCTATTTTTGTTAGCTCAAGAAAAATTGATTTTTTTTAATTCTACTATTTTCTGCAAAATTAAAAATGAAAATTTAAATTTCTAGGAAGAAGTTAGGCTGCTTGAGAGAGTTACATAGCGATTGGAAAAAAATGATACAATCACAATCACACGACATCGATCTAACTGTGCTCGTGATTCAGAATTGAAGAATCCTTCGTCTACAATGCAGTCGGTTATACGAGGTGAATATGTGAATTTAATAGTAATAATTCTAAAATTCCAAAAATTGATTGAAGTGATTAGTCAATTTCAGAAAAACAATTATACATTCAAGATATTTCGGCTGAAAATACAAGAATGTTCTCTAACCAAATTAAGAATTTATTCTTTTTTTTACCTCCACTGCAATAAAGAAATCAGTTTTTTTCTCAATTTAAGCTTTGTTAAAGACCTAACTATCTTGTTACAGATTCCCAAATTTTTCATAATTCGAATAGACAACTACCTCCATAATTCGGTCGAATCCTTCTGTCGTGGCTTGCAATCAATTTATCGAGGAGTCTCGTCACATTGCTCTCCAAATTCCCATTGCTATGCTCCCTGCAATCGTATATATTTATTATTTTATTCTGGAGATTTGATCTTGCTTTTCATTTTTCGGATAATTATTTATATGCCCTCTACCTCCCCCCCTCCCCCCGCGACGCCGAAACTAAAAACTAAACAAGCGGACGCGAAATCCGACTCAAATATATCATTATGTGACATGGCATTCCGAATAACAGACACGAAAAACAACACATGACAGGCTCGACAAGGTGAACGTGTCTGATTTCCAGTACCAAATGAACAGATCTAGAATTTGATTCATGTGCTCTGAGTAAGTGTCTGACGTATTATTACACTAATTGAAAGTGCCAGGAATCAAAGGAGCATTTTTTTAAGATTAGCAAAGAAAAATTCGATTTAGAAATAGCGAAATTGACTTCGCGCAGGGCACTGCGCCGGAGGGAAGAAGGCACTGAAAACAATATTTTCTGAAGAACGCAAATCCAAATTACAGAAAGAATTATTTGCACAATATTCGATTTTTTCAATTTTTAATTTTTCATTTCTGGAGGAAAATTTTTTTTTTGCGCGGTGGGGTGTAGGGCAGATGAGACGAAGGCGCGCGCATCGTGGTGGCGCTTGTGCCGTTTCGCAAAAGATAAATCCGGGGGAAAGTTTAAATAAAATCAAACTTGATTTAACAATTTGTAATAAGGTAAGAATTTAAAAAATGAAACTTCAGACTGCGCCCCCACTTTGAACTTCAACACTCAATTTAACGAGTTTTTTTTTCTTACTTTTCCTAACTAATTTCTAGATTTTAAAGTTTTAATAATTTCTTTTCATTGTTGAGATTCTCGCGAACATTCCATTCCCCTCCCCATATACTTATATGTATTGACCGTAAACACTTCCCGGTTTCCGACATTAGGTTCCTTGTGATTCCTTGTGACCTTTCGCCCAACAATTTTAGACCTTTTTCTGCACCGCGACACTTCTCAGTAGACCTCTCTCTTGCCTATGTAGCATACCGACAAATCAAGTTTCCGAGAATTTCTTTGTGTTGGTACGCTAACGTGTGCGCACTTCCTTTTCGGGCGGTGCATAACTGATATTCTATGTGCAGAACTGAATTCCGCTAGCTTCTTTAGCATTCTCAACGCACAAAAAGAAACGATTTTCAATTATTTGCTTGATTCCTCACTAAAAAAAAACTTTAGGAAACGAGGGGATTCAGTTATTTTGAAGAGGAAAACACTTAAAAAGTTAAAATAAATTCGGTTTTTTGATCGATTAGCTGAAGAGATGGCTCATTTGGATAAGCAAACTCTCCTGTGCTCTCCCGAGCTCCACCGGAATTAGCATCAATGCGTAAATCTAAGACATATGATCTTGAACCTTCCCCTTGTGAAGCGCTGCGCGCGCTCTCATTTCTCGATTTCCAATACTTTTCCCATCGAGTTGCTCATTGAGCACCTCTAATTGCGTGCAAATCCCTGCATCCGACTCCTCCACTTCGTCTTCTTCTCCTATTTCGCACACTCGACTCCCAAGAGTTGAGTGAAAGGCTGAGTGGAAGCCACCAAGTTGAAGACAAGGCAAAAAAAACGTGTAGTAGCTTGTAGCTTCTCCTCAACCACGTCACCACCAAAAATAAACGAAGAAGTCGTTCGAAATAGGCCTATTATTTCAGCTATGTTTGTTTGAACTTTCCTTCTTTTTTCGCATTGTACCCATTTCCCGAGGCAAAATTCAAAAAATGCGACTTCTTTTGCATTCTTCTTCAGATTTCCCCGGACAGAGTTCATCTGAAATTCCCATTACATGCATTTTCAAGAAATCAGAAGGCGAAATAAAATATTATAACAGAATATAGCCTACTATAAAAACGGAGCATGTTGGAAGAATGTTTTATAGGTTTCATATGCCGACCTTCGCCCATTTCCCGTTCTTAATAGGTTATGAGCTCGGGCTCCAATGCTCCACCTGTTTTTTTTGTTACGTTCGACGCTGCAGCCATTGTATTCACAAAGCTATCATCAAATCTGATTAGATTATATGTATAAGAATAATGAGAAGAAAATGAAAAATAAGGGAATGATGATAAAACTCAGAGATTACGTGATTCTTCTGCATAAATAAGAGGGGTAGCAGGAGAAGATGGAAGAATAAAAAACGATGATTATAATGAATAAATCATGAGAGTTAGTATCGAAGAAAAGATGTCGAAAAGTACGAAAAAAAATGGTTTTTGAACGGAGAAATTCAAAAATCGAATTCTACTTTGTAGTTTTCGTGCTGAGACCCGGAGAATTTGCGGAAAGTTTCCTTTTAAAAAATATTTTTTCTCCATGGCATTTTTCCGCTTTTCTGCTGTAATTTTCTGGTTTTCGCAGCACTTAAATTTTTTAAAGAGAAACCTGCTCCTATGCTCCAAATGATAAATCACAAAAAGCAAAAATTCAAATAGTTTCCGGAAACCCAACGGTAAATTTCAAAAATCAAATTCTACTGTAAAGTTTTCGTGCTGAGACCCAGAGAACTTTTCGGAAAGTTTCCTTTAAAAACATTTTTTTTCCATGGCATTTTTCAACTTTTCTGCTGTAATTTTCCGGTTTTCGCAGCTCTTTAATTTCTTAAAGAGCAACCTGCTCCTATGCTCCAAATGATAAATCACAAAAAGCAAAAATTCAGCAAAAAATAAAACGGTAAAACGGAGATTTCCGTCGAGTAGTGTAATTCAAGCATGAAATCAGTTGTCAGAAGTGGAGCCTATCTTTCTCATTTCTCTCCAGAAGTTTCCAAGCGCTTCCACTATTTTTTTTAATTGAAAAGAGCATCTTGTTTTGCCTTTTCTACTGAACTCGCCTCAAACCCCCCCCCCCCCCCCCGGCCAACTTCCTTCAACCACCTTTTTGCCTCCTTCGTCGGCTTCCAATTTCATTCGAATCGTATCCTATTTAGCTGTCACTCCGATTTGGCTCAACGGTCTTTCCATGGCTGGATTATCCAGCCATGGACAGCTTGAAAAAGAGAGCCCACATGGGCACCGAATTGACTCGAAAATGCTCTTTTTCAGAACGAGCCAGAATGCACTAAATTCAATTAATATATAATCATATATGCGTGTATCTGTTTCATGATGCACACACACACACACACACATGCACATTAAACCATTGCTCATTTTCAGCCCAACCGCTTCCAGATGGCTAAAGAGGTCACCGGGGGCAGTAGGCAGGCGGGCGGGCGCACGGAAGGAAGACCACCGAGCAGCGCATTGGCTTGATGAGACGAAATTCAGTTAGGATTGGTTAACATTTTAAAACCTTCTGCAGGAGGCAAAAAATGGAAAGAAGCCGTCTCTTGCCAAGCGGAATGCGGAATTCCGAACTGCGAGCCGCCAGCGCGTGTTGCCCAACAAAAACGTGATGCAATGAAGAGAAATGACAAATGTTTTGTTATTATTCTCTCAAATAAACAAATTTTGCTTCGTCTTCGTCTTCCTCCTCCATCTTCATTTAGGATGGAGCCCTTCAACGTTGCTCCTCTTCTCCATCTTCTTCTTTCTCCTTCTACTCTTCTCGGATCGGACAAGAAATGCTATTTTTGTGCTTAGTTCTATTCAGAAGTTTATAAATTTTGAATCGCTGCACAAAGGGGGGGGGGAGAGCCACGTGACAGAGAAAGTGCTCACCGTGATGTGGCCTCCGTGGTGGCCTGTGGAGCGTATTCGATCAGTTTGTCGCTTTTCATTAGCTGAAAATATGAAATTGCTGGAAGAAGATCTCTTCATATTCTCTACAGTATGCCATCTACACTTTCAGCAATATCGAATACGGTAGATGCCATTTTGGGAGCTCGGAATCCGGAAAACGGAAAAAAATGTTTTCACGGAATCTGGAATCCGGAATTCCGCGTTTCTCCGATAATTACCAGAGTAGGGTGGAATTGGATTTTGGGAACTCGGAATCCGGAAAACGGAAAACGGAAGAAACAAATTTTTTTCACGGAATCTGGAATCCGGAAGACGAAATGAAAACAGCGGCGGAATCCGGAATTCCGCGCTTCTCTGATAATTACCAGAGTAGGGTGGAATTGGATTTTGGGAACTCGGAATCCGGAAAACGGAAGAAACAAATTTTTTTCACGGAATCTGGAATCCGGAAGACGGAATAAAAACAATGGCGGAATCCGGAATTCCGCCCATCTCTGGAGACACCTACCGGTGGATGCTCCGCAGTTGCCAAACCGATTAATAAATAGAATAACAGCCAGCTCATCATATTCCTCTTCCGTCACCGAGATGAGCGAACGAACTCAGCGTTGATGGGGAGAGGAGGGGGGGGGGGCTCCTCGGGAGCCAGAAGAAGGAGGGGTCGATGTGTATGTGCATGTGCTTCGCGCCCCCCGAGAGAACCCACCCCGACGCTCCGCCCACTTCTTTTTTGCTCTTTCTTTTTCCAACCGGAAAACATGAGAGGAGAGTGAAGGCGGTCTGGCTTGCGCATCTGTCGGCGCGGCGACGATGGCGGTAGAAGAAGAAGAAGAAGAAGTTGAATAAGAGTGTGATGACGTCGTGTCACCTTCTGCTTCTTCGGAATTTTGGGCATTTGTTTCTGGAAGCGAAACAAAAGCCATTATCTCGGCAGGTGGAGAAACGGAAAACAATAAAGGTGAAAAGTCAGTGAGAAAACAAAAAAAAATGCATTTTAATGATGCTCAATGAGCTTCGAAAACTATTGTAAGCCAAGCATGCTTAGGCACGGTATGATCCTTTAATATCTGAAATTCAAGTTCCCGCTGTCAATTTTCTCGCAATTTCCATCAATTTCTCTCAAAATCTACCGTATTCAATTGTTTAAATCAGACTTTAAAGGCGCACACACCTTTGCCGTGGCGCAGAAGTCGTCGAGCGCGCGCGTTTCGATGCTTCTCAGTACTACAGCCCAAGTCGGGGTTTCCCTTGAGTCCGCTCGTTTGTCTTGGGCTGTATTTTGTTTTGCTTTGCTGTATGAGTCCAGTGTTTTCCATTTCCAGAAATCTGAATAACCCCGAATTCGTCTAAAATGCTTGTTTCGATCATCGGCAATAAGGCTTCCGCGAAAGACGAAATAAGACCGTCTCGTCTCGTCTTCGTCTTCGTCTTGAATTCGTCTGACGCAGAGATAGAAAGTTGTGTTGGAACACATGTATTTGAATTGACGACGTAAGACGAACGCCAGACGAACTGAAAGACTAACTAAGACGGGACGAAAGGATTCCACAAAAGACGACCGACTAATAAATATTTAATTACAATTTTCAAGTATTCTTTCCTTAAATAATATTAAAATTTTCAAATTTCGTTTTATTTTCAAGTTTTTTTCAAAATTTTAAATATTTTGTCCACGGAATTTTGTGTCACCGTTTTAGAAGGTTTTTTTTTTTAATTTCAATTTTTATAAATTTTTAAAATTATTTTTTTCTGAAAATAAAGATTAAATTTAAAAATTTCAAGTATTCTTTATCTAACAATATATATAATTTTTTTAAAATTAAAATTTAAATATTTTTAATAAATAACAAGCTTGTCCACGGAATTTTGTGTCACTCACTTTTTAGAGATTTTTTTAATTTTAATTTATATAAATTTTCAAAATTATTTTTTTCTGAAAATAAATATTTAATTTTTAATTTTTAAGAATTCTCTAAATAATATAATGATTTTAATAAAGTTTAAATATTTTAAATATATTAAAAAATTTGTCCACGGACTTTTCAAGTCAAGGCCATTTTTTGCTTCTTTTTTGCCTTTTTCGATATCTATAAATATACATTATTTGACAATATATTCAAAAAAAAGGAAATTTCCAAGTAAATAAGATTAAAATTTTCAAAATTCGTTGCATTTTCAATTTTTTTCAATTTTTTAAATATTTTGTCCACGGACTTTTGTGTCACTTTTTTTTTGAGGTTAAAAAAATTGATTTTAATTTATTTTTTCTTAAAATAAATATTTAATTTAAAATTTAAAAGAATTCTTTTTTTTATCTAAAAAATATATATAATTTTTTTTAAAATTTAAATTTAAATATTTTTAATAAATAAAAATAATTTGTCCACGGACTTTTGTGTCAAAGGTTAAAAGGCATTGCTTTTCCAATTTCATCAATCAATATGTCATTTTACAGAAAATCAAATTTGCCTTTATTCAACGGTGGGGATTCCTCTTTTTTTCTTTGGGACGAGAGGTCTGTTGAAATGAAAATGGCCTCCCTGTTCTCGACAAACGATCGATGAATGGATCCTTTGAGTCTTCTCCCAACAATTCACCCAACTAAGGTTCTCCTTCGTCTTCCACGTCATTCGTCTCGTCTTGGTTCGTCTTTCAGTTCGTCTTGCGTTCGTCTTACGTTGTCAATTAAAATACATGTGTACCAACACAATGTCTATCTCTGCGTCAGACGAATTCAAGACGAAGATGAAGTGAGACGGTCTTATTTCGTCTTTCACGGAAGCCTTATTGCCAGTAATCGAAATATGCGCAGTTCCGTTATTTGGAAGAGCTGAAAACGCGAAATACTCATCTGATAACAAAGATATTATAGACAGGCTCAGTCACTATCTGCTGGCTTCCATTTGGGCAAAATTTCGGCTGTCTCGTCTTGTCTTCGCCTTCGTCTTGAATTCCTGTGACGCAATGTGTTGACAACTTTTCTATTGCGTAAGACGAATGCAAGACGACTTTTTCTCTTCGTCTTTCGTGGAATCCTTGGAGCATAAATAAACGGAGGGAGGGGTGGGGGGTAGGGAAGTAGGGACGGCGATGACGACGAGACGGTCTAATTTCGTCTTTCGCGGAAGCCTAACTCGGCTGAGGCAGAGAAGGGCGGAATTTCGGATTCCGAATTCTGCATTCCGGATTCCGCCGTTTTTTTCATTCCGTCTTCAGAATTCCAGATTCCGTGAAAAAATTGTTTTCCGTTTTCCACATTCCGGATTCCGCGATATGGCGTTTTTATTCCGTTTTAATTCTTTATTCTCAATTGTTGTGAAAAGTGTCACTTTTTTGAACTCCCGCAATAATTTTTGCGAACAGAGCGCATTTACATCATAAATATTCCCTCATTAATGGTTAAAATTCCGTCTTCCGCATTCCGGATTCCGCCGTTTTTTACATTTCGTTTTCCGGATTCCCGATTCCGTGAAAAAGTATTTTTCCGTTTTCCGGATTCCGAGTTCCCAAAATCCAATTCCGCCCTACTCTGATGTACACCTCGAATTCTGAAATTCTTCCAATTCCAGATCCATTCAAAATTCTAAAGAAGCTATCAGTGCATTTCTTCAAATAACAAGAGAAACCTGAATTCACAAAACAACGTGATAACCTCCAAAATGAGCATTCTGGAAGAAACTGTAACGAATTTGAAATCTCAGCTCTTATGCCACGTTCAAAGTTGATTTCCACGAGAAATTCCCTGAAAAAACGATGTCCAAAGCTGCCATTTTTTCCAGATTTTCCGGAAACTGTCGCAGCGAGTGTTACAATCTACTCACGAATGTTTTCGAGATCTTCAACGATTTCTCCGTCAGAATCCATCATTTGAGGAGAAAAATTCAGAAAAAAACAGCCGAATATAGCGAAAAAAAGTTTAAAAACTTGAAAAAATTGCGTTAAAAAACAGCGGTAAATAGTGCGACGGTCGGTGGTCTCGAAGGGAAGAGGCAAACTACGGTAACACTCGTTGCGACAGTTTCCGGAAAATCCGGAGAAAAATGGCAGTTTTGGACAGCGTCTTTTCAAGAAATTTCTCCTGGAAATCAACTTTGAACGCGGCATTATTGACGGAATAAATTGCGAAGAAACCGTTTGCTTGCTGCCCCCCCCCCGCACAAGTTTCCATTATGAAAGCAGCTACTCTTGCTCAACAATCAAATGCAGACTGGAAAGTGTGCTTAATGGATCCGTTAGTCGCTTGTATGGGCGCGGATCACAGCTAACCTTTCCTTGCGATCTTTGGCGATGGTGTTCCCGTTTCCTCGACACTTTTGGAGTCGATGCCCCACGCCGTTGCCAAGCTGTTATCGATGCAAAACGGTACCCAACGAAGTATTAAACATTTTAAAATCGTATTTTATTTAGATATTTTGAAGTTTTTGGTTTCCTAACATTGTTTTTAAAAGTTTGTTTCAAAAAAGTGCATTTTTCACGATTTTCTCAAATTTTTGCGTTTTTTTCCAAAACTATCCATATTTAAAAGCTAAAACTTACTGAATATGTCACGCGGGGCAGTTGTAACACTACCAAAAAAAATTAGATCGATCGGAGCAGTTTCAGCAAAGTTATCCCAAAAAAACGCCAGCGCGCATTCTTTATGGCCAGTTCATCGGAATCGGACCTTCTCATCGGGGGGGGGGGGTCGTCCTTGATCTCGAGGAATCCATTCTTGTATCAGCGTTGTGAAATTTTGTCCAAGTTTCATATCGATACCACTTTTCTCGCAAAAGTTATGACATTAAAAAAATCCCATCCTATTATTTATGCCGCACCTTTTAGTTGTACAGGGTGGCTGACAAATAGTGTTACGAAACTTTGAGTGGATTCTGGCGCATGAGCACAAGTCGCTACCGTATCAATTTTATTTTTTATTGATTATTACATATTTATTACTATGTTTTTCAATTTTCTGGTCGCAACTTCCATTTTTAAGATAATTACGGCTGCTTCACCCCATCGTGGTTCTATTATTAAACTGATGCAGCAGGGTGTGTAGAATTGGGAGATCGCTAAGGATATTTGACCCAGAAGGTTTCCACCAAAAACTACGCTAATTTGAGCGCTCTGAAGGTCGCACTTGTGAAAGCCTGAGACGAAATGGATGCCAACTACCTGCGTGCCGTGGTGGACGCTTAACCGAAGAGATTGAGAGCGGTGGTGAAGGCCAAAGGAGGGCGATTTGAAAATTATTGTTAAAACTTGTTTTTGTATCATTTCAATAAACTTTTGTCCAATTCTGGTGAAAATTGAACTTGTTTGAAGACATTTATAACGTTTCAAGCGTGTAACACTATTTGGCAGCCACCCTGTATTTAATAACAACAACACAATTATACAGTGCTCCACATAATTTTACGTTCACCTCAAAAATGTTCGAAATCTCGAAAACTGGCTTTCAAACCAAAATGCTTCTTATTGAAGAAATACGGGCTTTTACTGGGTGTTTCATGATAGACACTTAAAATAGATTTAAAATTCACACATCAGAAAAAAACCAAAATTTTATTTTAAAAATGGGTAAAAATTTTCCACAAAATCATACGTTCACTTGCTCAAAACTGCAAAAAAAACAGTAAAATTCAGCGATTCGGTATATTCTAACAAAAACGATGAAAACTAAGATCGAAGGATCCCCTGGATTCTGGTTGTTCTGGATCTTCGATCGGCCGTCAGCTAGGAAGGAATCTCAAAACTGTCTCTACCTATGCTCGCAATCCAACTTCTGGTCATGCTCAATGTTCCGGAAGACCGAAGAAAGTGTCCAATCTACCGTATTTTAAGCTACCCGCCGTCATGTGAATCAAGAGCTCAAAAAGCAAAAATTCAGCAAAAAATAAAACGGTAAAAGGGAGATTTCCGTCGAGTAGTGCAATTCAAGCCCGTTTTTCTGCTGTAATTTTCCGGTTTTCGCAGTTCATTAATTTTTTAAAGAGCAACTTGCTCCTATGCTCCAAATGATAAATCATAAAAATGAAAAATTGAGCAAAAACGGTAAAAAATAGTTTTCCGTCGAGTAGTGTAATTCAAGCATGAAATCAGTTGTCAGCAGTGGAGCTTAGCTCTCTCATTTCTCTCCAGAAGTTTCCAAGCGCTCCCACTATTTTTTTTAATTGAAAAGAGCATCTTGTTTTGCCTTTTCTACTGAACTCGCCTCCAACCCCCACCCCCCCCCCGGCCAACTTCCTTTTCCACAAAATCATACGTTCACTTGCTCAAAACTGTAAAAAAAAAAACGGTAAAATTCAGCGATTCGGTATATTCTAACAAAAACGATGAAAACTAAGATCGGAGGACCTCCTGGATTCTGGTTGTTCTGGATCTTCAATCGGCCGTCAGCTAGGAAGGAATCTCAAAACTGTCTCTACCTATGCTCGTAATCCAACTTCTGGTCTTGCTCAGTGTTCCGGAAAACCGAAGAAAGTGTCCAATCTACCGTATCTCGATATATCCGTCGTCAGATGAATCAAGAGCTCAAAATGAAAAAAAAGTTCAATGAGCGTTGAACGCTGTCCAGGCTGCCCGTCTTCTACCGTGGAGTTCTGAGCTCTGGGAGCCTGCCAAGGCCACGTTTTCGATTGTTGTGATGCTTGTTACAGATGTCTCTGGTGAAGTTCTATCCGACAAGGATCTGGGATCAAAAATCGCAGAGGATGTCCCGGTTTTCCGGATTTCTTTGAAAAGATCCCCCTCCCCCCCCTCTCTCTTTACTAAAAATTCAGACCAAGTCATTGAAAAGTGCCAAGAAACTCTTAAAGTTCACCCACTTCAACGCTGCCTCTTTTCGCACGGACCTATCGAAACAAGAACTTAGAACAAGGAACGCGACTGGAAGGAAGCAATGGGGCTAAAAAACGATCAGAACCTTCGTATCTATGTACACAGTTTGAAATCTTGAAATCTAGAAGTTGTCAAGATGCAGTAAAAAGAAAATCAGAATCCGTTATCAGGATGCAAGAGGAGGAAAGTGAATTGTCACTGATTATGACAGATACAGTACTGGCCAAAAAGGTATTCACAAACAGTGTTTTGAGCAAATCTGAAATTCTGAAACTTCGCGGATCGATCTGATATTTGAAGACGTAAAGTTTAAAACGCTAAAAGAATTCAACAACAAGAATAGTGAAATTTTCGAAATTCTTTTCTGGAAATGATGCAATTTCCTTGTACGCAATTTGTCGTCGCCGTGTACGACACAGAGAAGGGCGGAATTCCGGATTCCGCCGTTTTTCACATTCCGTTTTCCGGATTCCGGATTCCGTGAAAAAATATTTTTTTCCGTTTTCCGGATTCCGGATTCCGCGATATGGCGTTTTTATTCCGTTTTAATTCTTTATTCTCAATTGTTGTGAAAAGTATATTTTTTTGAACTCCCGCAAAAATTTTTGCGAACAGAGCGCATTTACATCATAAATATTCCCTCATTAATGGTAAAAATACCGTTTTCCGCATTCCGCATTCCGGATTAAGCCGTTTTTCACATTCCGTTTTCCGGATTCCAGATTCCGTGAAAACATTTTTTTTCCGTTTTTCGGATTCCGAGTTCCCAAAATCCAATTCCGCCCTACTCTGTTGATTATGACAGATACAGTACTGGCCAAAAAGGTATTAACTTTTCTGAAACTTCGCGAATCGATCTGATATTTTAAGACATAACATTTAAAACGCTAAAAGAAATTGATTCAACAACAAGAATAATCAAATTTTCAAAAAATTTCGAAAAAAAATTCTTTCTGAAAATGATGCAATTTCCTTGTACGCAATTTGTCGTCACCGTGTACGACATGACATGTACAGTAAAATTTTCAGATCGATCCCTCAAATTTCAGAAAGCAAAGTTATTCTCAAAAAACCGTTTGTTTGCGAATTGTCTGTACATACCAGAGAAGGGCGGAATTCCGGATTCCACCGTTTTTTTCATTCCGTCTTCCGGATTCCCAATTCCGTGAAAAAATATTTTTCCGTTTTCCGGATTCCGGATTCCACCGTTTTTTTCATTCCGTCTTCCGGATTCCCAATTCCGTGAAAAATATTTTTTCCGTTTCCCGCATTCCGGATTCCGCGATATGGCGTTTTTAGTCCGTTTTAATTCTTTATTCTCAATTGTTGTGAAAAGTATACTTTTTTGAACTCCCGCAAAAATTTTTGCGAACAGAGCGCATTTACATCATAAATATTCCCTCATTAAAGGTTAAAATACCGTTTTCCGCATTCGGCATTCCGGATTCCGCCGTTTTTCACATTTCGTTTACCGGATTCCAAATTCCGTAAAAAAATGTTTTTTTCCGTTTTCCGTAAAAATTTTTCCGTAAAAAATTCCGTTTTCCGTAAAAATTTTTATAAAAATTTTGAGAAGGATTGGTAGCCAATGAGCAATTTTACAAATCGTCTGAAAATGCAAAATTCTGAAATTTCAAAATTCTCATAATTGGTGACTTTAACCTCCCCCCCCCCCTCTAAACTCGTTCCTATTTGCAGCTTCGGAATCTCAATGCAACCACTTTATTTCCGTTGTACAGGGTGCGGCATAAATAATAGGATGAGAGGATGGCTTTGGGTTTTTGCCAGTTTGGTTTGACTACCAAACCATATTTGCTAATGAAAAACGGAGAAAATATGCTTCAGATCATCTTCTCTGATGAGAAGAAGTTCATCTTCGACGGCTCTGATGGTTGGAATCACTACTGGAAAGACTTGAGGAATGTCGAAGCCGCGACATGGTGGTGGCCCAGAGAATTTGAAGTGGACGAATCCGGCAGCAGATTTGAATGGTCAAAACTCGTTTTGAGAAGTTTCTGGAAAGGGAGCAGTTGGAAAAGAACGATCTATTGACGTTCGACGCGGATGACATTCTTTGGAGCTTTGGAGAACACATAGTGAAAGGACAACGTCAAAGCGAAAAGCTGTCGGAATCTTGAACCAAAAATGGGCAATTTTGTTGAAGACGGATCCTGCGGAAGCACGATTGGAGACTCCCTGGATGTGTTCTGCAGCGAGGAATTCTGAGGATTCTGGTATTAAAAGATTTGTTTCGGTTGGGCTGGAAACAGCTTAACAAGATGCCATTCGATGATTCTTGATTGGTGTTGATTCCGAGTTTGGAAGAGTTGGATGCTCTTGATTATAACTATAACTCCAGGGACTCTTCTGAGAGTTATTTTCTGAAAAAAAAATTTTCACGGAATCCGGAATCCGGAATTCCGCCCTCCTCTGGTGCTCAGGAGCAGTGTGTCGTTTCGAAAAATTATTTCTCGAAAAATGCGTTTTTCGAAAAATTTCCGAAAAATTTTTCGAGAAATCAACGAGAAACATTTCTCGAGAATTTTTCGGAAAATTTTCGAGAATTTTTCGAAAAAATTTCTCGAAATGCTTTCGAAACGACACACTGCTCAGGAGGTCAGGAGGCGTGGTCATAGTTACAACCAGAGAAGGGCGGGATTCCGGATTCCGCATTCCGCATTCCGGATTCCGCTGTTTTTTTTCATTTTGTCTTCCGGATTCCAGATTCCGTGAAAAATTTTTTTTCCGTTTTCCGTTTTCCGGATTCCGAGTTCCCAAAATCGCCCTACTCTGGTTACAACCACCGAGCCTAGAGTGCTCTCTCTGTCTTCTATGTGCGCGGTGTCCAAGTCCGAATGTTACGAAACCAAGAAGAAGACGTCAGACGGGTCAACAATGAATAATTTAAATATGCTGCACAAAGAATCTCAACTCATCGAGCACAAGGATTCAGGGTCAACGGAGGACATTCACCTGTCTGTGCAACCTGCTATGGACAAATCGCTTTGGGCAAGATGGTGCAACTTGATTCTAATAAGGCAAGTGTTTGTATTGATGAGCTCGCGAATCTTCATTTTCTTAAATCGCGAGAAGCTCTAGAGCTCTTTAAGTGATTACGAGCGACTCTCATGTCAATTTCGATGTACAGTATCGGCCATAAAGGTATTAAGATATGGTTTTTCGATCATATCTCATTTGAAATATAACGAATCGATCTGATTTTTTCAGAGTTTCTTCATCAAGCAACAATGTATCAACTAGGAACATTTGGATTTGTGAGACCAACGCATAATGGAGTAATTTGAAAAAGAGCGGAAACAACAAAAATCAATATTTCTTCAATGAAACTATGAGCTTTTAGAAATTTTTTTATCTGCGAGATTTCAATATTTTGTGAGGAAACCATTTGCATCAATTACTGCCAAAAAATCAGATTTATTCGTTTTATATCGAATGAGATATGGTGGAAAAACAATATCTTAATACCTTTATGGCCAGTGTACTGTATGTAGAATGAGCACACCGGCAAGAAGAAGAGCATTGTGGGATGGTGATTTTTAGGCAATGTAATCAGAAGCAAGTAACTTATATGTCTGAAAAAGCTGAAAATGCATCCGGTACTGTAGAATCGCCTGAGTACCTCGACTTGTCTGTGGAATGATGTGAAGGTAGTTGAGCAGGTTTGTATAGAGACTGCTTCTACTCCCTGTGCTCGAAGGCTCTCAGTTGCACACTGTCAAAATCATTGACTTGCGGAAGTCAATGAAAGCAAGTTTAAGCGGGATTTGGTGCTCTTCGGCAACCTCGTCGAGCGGTTGCACACTGCCAAGATCATTGACTTGCGGAAGTCAATGAAAGCAAGTTTGATCGGGATTTGGTGCTCTTCGGCAACCTCGTCGAGCGGTTGCACACTGTCAAAATCATTGACTTGCGGAAGTCAATGAAAGCAAGTTTGAGCGGGAGTTGGTACTCTTCGGCAACCTCGTCGAGCGGTTGCACACTGTCAAAATCATTGACTTGCGGAAGTCAATGAAAGCAAGTTTAAGCGGGATTTGGTGCTCTTCGGCAACCTCGTCGAGCGGTTGCACACTGTCAAAATCATTGACTTGCGGAAGTCAATGAAAGCATGTTTGAGCGGGAGTTGGTACTCTTCGGCAACCTCATCGAGCGGTTGCACACTGTCAAAATCATTGACTTGCGGAAGTCAATGAAAGCAAGTATGAGCGGGAGTTGGTACTCTTCGGCAACCTCATCGAGCGGTTGCACACTGTCAAAATCATTGACTTGCGGAAGTCAATGAAAGCATGTTTGAGCGGGAGTTGGTACTCTTCGGCAACCTCGTCGAGCGGTTGCACACTGTCAAAATCATTGACTTGCGGAAGTCAATGAAAGCATGTTTGAGCGGGACCTGGAGCAAGCGTTGTGCAGAGTTGAAGCGGTTGATCTGCTGCGATTCTTCAATTTTCCTAGGCCATCAGTAGTTGTGAATCTTGAGTCATAAAGTATCTGATCAGTAAGCAGATTGTAACAAATAAAACGCCATTTCTCCACTTGTAGCACTGGAAATAATCAGGTGAATTCTAAAAGAGACGCGATGGCAGAAGAAGAAGAAAAAATACGAAAAGCGAAGAAAAGACAATGAAAAACACAAAGGAAATCAGGTATTTTCAGCGATTTCCACTCGTCCTTAACCCCTTAAGCGTCTGTCTGTTGTCGGGTGTCGATGGAGAATTTTCAGCGATGATAATCATCGGTTCGTCACGTCCATCTGTGGTCAATCTCCTCTCTCGCTCGTTGGCAGCCGCTGACAAAAGTGTCTCGTTCCTCGCGTTGTAACATGCATTGGCTGAAACAATGGAAGAGTAGCCATGTCGCGCTTGTTCGCGCCTTCTTTGTTCAGTGGTGGCGGTGTTGAGAGAGAGAGAAGGGGGGGGGGGGGGGGAGAGGCGCCCATCAGAAATGGGGAGTATATAATTGGAATGTAGTGGTCAGTTCAAGGCTTCTCAACCAGCGTCCGTCCGATGCTTCCAATGAAGAATTTCAGCAATCTGAAGAGGTTTCCTCAAATTTTTCTCCAGATGAGCTCCTTTTTTTCTTTGATTTTTTCCCTGAAAACTTCCAAAATTGAAGTTTGATGCTCCTGTGGAAGAATGTGGAAGAAAGGAGGCCACATGATGTTCACTTTGTCCTCGCTTTGTCCTCTCTTTGTCCTCTCTTTGGCTTTGTTTTGTCGTCTTATTGTTTTCGTGTTTCCAGTTCTTAGCTGCCGAAATTGCAAGCGCGCGAAAGTGGTCCGTGGGCAGCTGGCGAAGGAGGCAAGCTGCTGGGCTGGGGCCGTTCTTTACATTCATGAAAAGGGCAGCTTATCATTTGATTTGATTTGATGATGGACATCCATCACGTGCAACGACTTTTGCGGGGGGGGGAGGGGGAGGTCGTAAGAATCACACAAAGACCCCTCCCCCCCCAATAGCATCATCGGCTGTTGCCTTTCCAGTAGAAAGGAGAGCTTCTTGCTATCACTGACTTTCTTGGAGCCCTAGGAGTCGCGGCTCTCTTTAATTTGCGGAGAGCTGGCTCCAAGAGGATTCAGAAGTGTGCGAAGAGCTTCAACGTGGCATATTGTTGAATTGATTCTTGTGGCACCTCCCCCCCCCAGCAGCGCTGAAAACGAACTGGAAGAAGAAAGTGAATTGGAATTCTCATTTACTCGGCCACCCCTTTCAACCCCAACGAGACCTGCTTCTTCTACTTCTTCTTCCCTTTCTTCTTTTTCCTCTTTTTCTTCTGCTGCTTCCCCTTCTCTTGAATCTTTGATTTCTGGTGTCAACGCGTGGTGGCTTCTTGGTTTTTCAGCTTAAGCTTCAGTTTCAGCCAAAGCCGAAGTTTGAAAATTCAGAAAGCTGAAAACCAATAAGCCTCTGAAACGTTTTGTTGATTCATTTGACATTTCGCAAATACGCCGTTTTGCAGCGTTTCGTCTAAAACCTTATTACGAATTATTACGATCTGAAGTGGACTACCCCCGTAAAACAGCTGATCGTCGCTTCTTGTGGCCTTGAAAAAGGAGGGAAACTGAAGTCTTCCTCGTCTCGCTTCGCCGTCACGTCAACATGAGAGACGCTTTATTGGTGAGCTTACACGATTTGATCAGATTGCTCGCTGGAGCCTGATTTCTCTCAACGAGGCCTGCCAGCTTAGGCTTAGGCTTAGGCTTAGGCTTAGCCTAAGCCTAAGCCCCATTTCAGCTTTCACAGCAAAACTGTTTCCTAATTTCAGCTTTCGATATGCACCGCATTGGCAGCCTGCCAAGTGAGCACTCAAGATGTGGCCGACATGAATCCGCTACTCCTCAATGACAGAAATTTGGTGAGCTCTGAAGCTAATACACTCTTTATTCAGAAGAATTCAAAATTTCAGAGAGGAGCCGGAGTAACGTCTCGAGTGACGCCTACAGGCACACAATACGTGGCGTCGGTGGTGGCCGCCGCCTTCTCCTCGCATTTCGCCGACGCAAAGACCTCAAAAGTGCAAAAAGAGCACAGGCTGACGTCGCTTTCCACAGTAACCCTCCGTCGCTTAATGCTCGAGACATGGCAGCTCGATAAGCAGCTAGTTAGTACGAGCACCGCCGCGGGACTTCTTCAAATTGCGGCTCACAACATCTCGGTCAGCGCGTCAGCTGTTTTAAGTGGAGAGTTGAGAAGAATCAGACTGGAGGACGCCGTCACGATCCGAACTTCGAGCTTGAGATTGGACGTCGCTGTTCGAATTCTGAAGAACGCTGGAGGAAATCCGACGCTGATAGTGAGTAGCTCGCGCGTTATTTCAAGGCGCAGAGCAAGAGGAATTCTGAATTACCTGATGACCAGAAGGCGTAGTGGTGTTCGGGGATTTCCAGAAAGAGAGAAAGATATCAATTTCAGATGGAAAGCTGCAAGATCGTAACTCAGGGAATCAAGCTTGTCTCCAAGCCAATGGACCCTCGAAATGGGAAATCTCTAGCGGTGAGTGTTGTCAGTCCGACGCGTTCCCTTCAGTTTGCAGGATTTCAGGATGCGATCGCCAACGACGCGAACTCAATGTTCAGAGGTATGATCTGCCCGAAGCTTGAGCACATTCTCACGAATCGCGTCAACCAGCGATTCGCTCTGCTATCCAGCCGAATCTCTTTGGAAGACTCCAAACACTTTGATGTTGTCAAAGTGTTAATGCAAGCTGAGGAGAGAATGAAGCGGCTTGTCGGACAAAAGTGAGTGCGAAGTATTGGGCAACTTGCCGAATGGAGAGAAACAGCAAAGCGGCAAGGTGCCGGGGCTTGAGCGCTGTCACGGCAACAGAAGAGCAAGTGTTTCTGATTGAAGAAGCGCTGCACGCCAATTGCAGAAAGTGAACAAAATTTTGGTTTTCCGCGCTAATTTTAGAAATATTTGCAAACTATGCTGGAAAGGAATTCCAGCAACGGAGAGCTTTTCTGAAACGATTTTCACCCTGGAGCTGGAGCCCCAAATAATTGAGCACAGTCGCAGAGCTGTGCAAACTAGCGGCGCGCATATGCTCAATGCTTGCTGAGTGCAATCCGTTTAAACTTTCATTTTCAGCGCGCCCCTCCGAAGGAACGTCCACGCCCACAACGCGCGATTCGTTTCGCGTGATCCCGTTAGAGGAAGACGGCAAGCTGACGATGAGAAGTTCCATTTGATCTTGAATTCGTTCAATTTCGTAAGTCGTCTATCCTGATAGAAAAGCCCAATACTCTGAAAATGCGTTTTCACACTCTTTTTCTATAGTCATCAGTAGAGCACAATGAAGTGACGAGTCGAGCTGAAATAGGCACTGCATTGGTTTCAGTAGCGTTCACTTCACTGAGGACTGAGCAGAGCAGTCGTGCCAGGCTCTTTAGAATGACGTCGTCCGCAGCGAAGGCAAATTTCCAGAAAGCATTTCGGAATTCAGAGTTTCCGGAAGTTTCAGAGATTCCGAAATTCAGAAATTCAGAGATTCCGGAAGTTTCAGAGATTCCGAAATTCAGAAATTCAGAGATTCCGGAAGTTTCAGAGATTCCGAAATTCAGAAATTCAGAGTTTCCGGAAGTTTCAGAGATTCCGAAATTCAGAAATTCAGAGATTCCGGAAGTTTCAGAGATTCCGAAATTCAGAAATTCAGAGATTTCGGAAGTTTCAGAGATTCCGAAATTCAGAAATTCAGAGATTCCGGAAGTTTCAGAGATTCCGAAATTCAGAAATTCAGAGATTCCGGAAGTTTCAGAGATTCCAATTTTTTTCCATGCCCACTGATTCTTTAATCGTCGTCATTTCATCGTGGAACGATTGCAGAATCCTTGAGGAATGAATGACGGTACTGTGTGAAGCGCTGGCTTCACGGATACGGTAGCTAGAGCATTCCCTTTTTAATGTGCTCCTTTGCACAACTCGGAGCAATAAAAGTTATCAAAGCCTTGCTTATTAGAGTCCAATTTTCGGAGAGTTTTGATCAATGCAAACTGAGCCAAACCTCGTTAAATGCGTGTCTTCGTTATGCTCAGATTACGGTAGCCCCTGCTGCGGAAATTCTGAATTTTCAACGCAATTTTAAAGTCGCGAAACTTCGATATTTCAGTCTCACGCCGATTCACTGATGCTCGATTATTCAATGCTCACATCTCCATCTCTCACCTCACGTGGAATCGAACTTCAAACATCCGGAGAGGTCTACCAGACGGGTCACGGAACTCCGTTTGGGGCGGGACCAACGTTCTTGCCGCGCGTCCCGAATCCATCGCAAATGCTTCAAATCGTCGTCAGCGATTTCGTGCCGAATTCGTTGATGTTCCACGGGCATCGCATCAAACTGTTCGACACTCGCATCGACTGGACCACTCCGCAATTCGGGCCGATCATGAGGACGTCCTGCGATTTGGGCACCGGATCGCTGTTCTGCGTCGGAGATCTGTTTCCAGCGTTGCGGGAAATGCTGCCCGACCGCAACATTGCATTCGTTTTCACCACTTTAAAGGCTCCCGCGCTTATTGTGCAGACAGAGGAGAGAGGTTTCGAAATTTTTCTTCTTGCTCTCCGCGCGTTGGCTCAGGACCCCCCCCTGAGATAGTTGCTGGAAGCCAGCAACTAGGCTGCAGCTGATTTTGCAAAAATCACAAAAAAAAAGGCTTCCATTTGAGCGAATCTCTTCTTCGTCTTGAATTCGTCTGACGCAGTGTGTTTTGAACTTTTTTATTGCGTAAGACGAATGCAAGACGACTTTTTGTCTTCGTCTTTCGCGGAAGCCTTAACTTTTCAGCGTTCTTCTGAAAATTTTAAAGCGCCGCCGACGAATTGCATTGATTTACAAAATAAATCCGCAATAGCAGCGCTTCGGAGCTCGGAGCACACGGGCACGACCGAGAGCACCGATAGCGCGCACCCAGCACGATAATTCAACTACTTCATGCGCCCAAAAGGCACGCCAGCACAGATAAAAGCGCCGAAGGCGCCCAATCATGCCGAAGAAAACTCTTTATTCAGGAGGAATCCACTTCAACTTGCTTGGCCTCATCCGCTTGATATCCGATAGAAACGAGCCGATTGGAGACATGGAAATCCGAATTGACGCGCTCATGAAGATGAAATTAACTGCGAAAAGCGTGAAAGGAAAGGTGACGATCGAAGAAATTCAGTTTGTGAGTTGAACAATGAATTCGATTACATTTGAGGTTTTCTCTGATTCAGAAAACACGCTCCCCGCGAATTCTGCTCCAGGAGGAGCTGGATGACGCCGGCTTCCTTTCTCGTGAGATTCTGCAGCGAATGGTGAATGATATTCTTCGGCAAGGCATCCCAATTCCAATTCATCCACTTTTCAAACTGATCAAACCAAAACTTACACTTCTGCCGCGAGCAATGCTCTTGGAAACCAACTTCGCGCTCAATGAGCATATAATAGCTCAGTTAACCGCGGAGACACTTGCTGCTTAAATGTGCATACTGCTTATATGGAACGGGTTCGGTGATTTTACGATCTCTCTTTTTCCTTTTATATGTACAAAACAGTCTTCTGGAAATGAAGTAATTTTAAAACAATCCAGGTTTATTAATACATGATAGTGATAACCCATAACAGAGGTAATGTACAAGTGGAGTTTACCCGTTTTCACCTTACTTAATATGAAGAATGAAATTGAGCTCAGCCGACAGACGCAGTATTAGTGACGTGAAAAATTGCAAGGGTTGGTGGCGGCGTAGAGGATTCTGTTGCAAATTGCAAAGGCCGATGTCGTGACATTCTGATAACAGAATCTCGCGAATGCGGGACGAATTCAGAAGAGCAATGAAGACTTCCTTTCCGCGGTGACACTGGCGGCAATGTGGAAGAAGCGACGTCTTGTGATATTGTTACGTCTTCATCATTACTGTATGTAGATTGACACATTGCTGATGACGTATCGGGAAGAAGAGGCTGAAAGCTTATAATTTCATTCATATCAATAGTTTGGGAATATACCTGATGGTCATTTTCAGAGACAGGATCAAGCTCCGTGTCGAAAGACTTGAAGATGCTCGACTTTTTACGCATTCTCACCAAATTGTAGGCAGAAGCTGACTTCACTGCTCCAATGCTTCGACTCAAAGAAGATGTTGAACTGTAATTAGTTAAATGATCTAGGTTTAATTTGAGCAGAGCGTCACACTGGGAAGAATTTCCTGGATATTCCCGGGAAATAATACCGAAGGGGTTTAAGTATTTTTAGAAAAAATTGTTGGCAAAAATAAGAAACGCAAACTTCCACGAAAGACGAAACAAATCGATCGCCTTTTGTCTCGTCTTCGTTCGTCTTGCATTCATTTTACGACGTCAATTAAAATGCATGTGTACCAACACAATGTCTATCTCTACGTCAGACGAATTCAAGATGAAGACGAGACGAGACGAGACGGTCTTATTTCGTCTTTCGTGGAAGCCTTAAGCACGGCTAAGCGTGATAAGCTCTTCAAAAGAAAAAGCGTTCGCTGCAATTAAATTATATTACCTTGCACGAGGGAAGACCTCACAAGCGGATTGATAAATGTCCGAAGTTGAGGTGAACTGATCGTCATATGACGAGGACACCAACGAGACATAGTCGCAGAAAGAAGACGATGAAATATTGTCATAACGAGATTCGCTACGCATTAAATTATTCGTCATTCCGCCTAAAAAGATTCAGTGGAATGGATGAGCATTTTATTCTATACGGAATAATGGCAACTTAATGATCTTATAGAAAAACTTTGCAGATTCGAAAATTTTGGCCGTCTCGTCTTGTCTTCGTCATGAATTCGTCTGACGCAGTGTGTTGACAGCTTTTTTACTGTGTAAGACGAATTTAAGATGAACGAAGACTCTTTCGAGGAAGCCTCAGTTCAGAAAATGAACCAAAAAGGTTTAAAAAATGGAAACAAAAATAGGTTTTACAATTTTTACAATATTCAAGTTACACAAAAAGTCGTCTAGTTATATCAGCCTTTGTTACCTGTCTCAGAATTCTCATCCACTCGCAACTCCTTAACAGCAATTGAGGGTTCATATCGATCTTCAACAGCGGTCACCATTGTGCAAATGCTTTCCATATCCATATCGGTTCGACTATCGCGGCTTCTAGTCAAAATTACTACATCATTTAGGTCATTGTCTTCTTCATCAGCTTCTTTATCTTCGATTATTAGTGGAGGATTTTCTGAAATTCAATTTCCATTCATTGCAATCGCTCTTTTTTAATTCAACATACTGATTTTCATAAGGGCCTCCTCAAAAGTCATATTTTCTCCATAAAATTGGCGATCAGTTTCCATCCATGGGTGAGATGCAATTTGTGCTAAGGTAGCGCGTGCCGAGGTGGATGTCGTCAGACAACTTTTGATAAGCTGGCACACCACTTTCGAAAGACCTGGTGGAAACTTCACGTTGCCAAGACAAATCTGAATCTCATTCCGGAACGGAAGCTTTCCGGTTAGAAGAATGAAGAGGAGAACTCCAAGAGACCATGACGTTGCTTCAAGTGGTAGATACAGCTGATCACGGAACCACTCGGGAGGGCAATACGATCTGGTGCCTGAATCAATTCATAAAATTCTTCGATTTTTAGAATAAAATGCTTCCTTCATTCTATTATCGCCGTAAAAAAGTTCCGACATTTTTTTGAGCCCGCGAAAATCGGGATTTGAATTTAGAGGCTCCTTATTTTTTCTTCTAAAAACTGGATTAAAAGAACGAAATTGTATTAATCGTGAATTTTTTTACACGTTTCTTCGAAAGTTTAAATATATCAATTTGCGTCATTTATTTTTTTTTTCGTTTCTTCTGATAAAAATATATCGCGCATAGCAAATGCGCTGATGAAATGGGCGGAGCCTCTAAATTCAAATCCCGATTTTCGCGGGCTCGAAAAAATGTCGGAACTTTTTTACGGCGATAATAATTTTCAATTATTTTTACGAACCTTGGAATTCCTTTTTAGTTGCCTTCTCGGCAAACGCCGTTGCTCCAAAATCCACCAATTTCACTTCCCCTGTATTCATATTTACAATCAAGTTCTCGTCTTTAATATCTCGATGCAGCAAGCCGTATTTACTGTACATTTCGAAAACTGTTGTGATCACCTGAGAATGATAAACAGAGTAATTAAGAGGCATTTCCGATATGTCGTACCTGCTTGAAAATAAACTTTGTCATATCTTCATTCAACGGTCCGTGAACCGATACCATATCGAATAAATCCATGCAATTTTCGGGACGTTCCATCACAATAAGGAAGCCTTTAGAACTGTAGATAGAAAAGTCAAAATTAAATAAAATCAACTGTAATAAAAACTTACTTAGCAAACCAGTCAAGTATTCTTATCACACCAGGAATATCCTCACACGTCTCCAGATGGCAGACTTCTGAAGGAATAAGTTGCCGACAAGTCTGAAAATACATTAATAAAGGATATGCTATAGCTGTCTTGTAATCTCACCATGGTCCAGCTTCTAACATGTTTGTGCTGCACAAATTTAACTGCAGCAGGCTGCTGTCCATCTTGACGACTTGTGGCTTCATAAACAATACCGAATCCACCCCGGCCGATTTCATCGAGTACCTCATACTTCCGCTTGAATTCTTTAACCGAGTGCTCTGAAAAAATGAAGCTTGAGTGAGGTTACATTAATCTAAACGGCGCACATGCATGAATTTCTGAAGAGCAGCCGGACCTAGGCTAGATTACTCCCGATTAACTAATTTTATCGGTTAAAAATCAAGGGAGGAGAGGAGAAGCTGAGATAATCACTGTCAAAGGGCTAGGGTAAGATAAGTCGGTCCAATAATTTAACGCATATGTATTTAGAAATGCCACCCACTTTTTTCGTGCAAAAAATCCACTTGATAGGAGCAGCAAACGGCCAAATCTTGTAGTTTTCTCTTGATCATTCTGTAAATCATAATTTTTAGGAAAAGAAAATGCATCACTTAATAAGAGCGAAATATCTAGATTTATTCGGAAAATCTTTTTTTTTATCATTACTGCCCTATTAAAGTGAGAAAAGTATTTCGTTTGACTGGAAACTCTGTCAAATTTATCTGGAACAAATAACTATAAAACGAAACAATTTTTGATTCAAAAAAATACCGTAGTCTTTACGGATTAAAGGAACATGCTCACATTCTCGGGGTGTGCATGTTCCTTTAAAACTACAAAGTCCTCAGCTAAACTTCAAGGGAATACTGGATGTCAAAGCATTCATATACCTCCGATCACTATACCTCTACTTTCCTCAAACTTTAAAAATACTAAAGAACGTGGCAACTAAAGAGAGCGCAAAGAAATGGCATTTATTACGTAGTGGACGAGAGCAATCTGCTCACTTTACCTCCCGCGGGCAGAAAGCACCTCTTGGAAACGCCACTTTGTTGTGAAATTTGAACCGCATCTCGTGAGCATTTCATGAGTCCTTCAGGTAAGATCAAGGTGAAAAGTCGTAGGGGATGGAATTGTAAACTATAAACTATACTTCTAAAGCAGCGCCGGGAGTCAGCTGAGGCTGGAAAAAGAGCAACGAGTGGGATTTGCCGTTAAATTTTTGCGTGAATAATGCAAAAAGTTCAATTTTATTGGAAACGCAACGAGCAATGCCTACAAAAAATTCAATTTTTTTTCCAAATCTATAAATAATCAAAAGCCCTTGATGTTGACCAGGCGAGCAGATAACTTCTCATTTTCAAGTTTTCCCTACTTCTCAGCAATAATTCTTTTGCTAATTTCCCTCTTTCCCCACGTTTCCTCATTTTAAACTCTCAATTGCAACCACTCAAATTAGTGAGCCAATGGCTGCGTTGGACTTCATGCATAGGAGTGATGGCCGAGGATTGCCTCGCCAACGACAAAGATCCAAGAATAGATTGGAAACGTTTCTTTCTTTTTTTTTTGGTCTATCTGTTTTGCTTCTTATAAATATAAATATAAATATAGAAATATAGAAAAAAATATATAGAATATAGTCGTTTCAAGATTTGGAATTTATAAGAAACGTCGCTAAAAATTTCTGCTTTCCGTAGAATTTACTGCATTTTTAAAAATCCTTTTTTGTTCGCCGGTACCTCAAAAACTTGGAAAGCGTAGCGAATTTTAGGCATAAATTACTTTTAAAATTTGTAATTTTAACATTTTAAAAATCAATGTTTAACTTTTCTTATGAACTACGAATCAAGTTTTCTAGTTTTTAATAATTTTTTACGGAAATACGAAATACGGATCGTGGATAAAGCGAGTTTCTTGGGAAAATATTCGGTACGTGGCATTTTCGATATTCTTTTGGCCCACGGTCTACATATGCTTCCGGTTTCAAATAATTATGGGGTTATTCATGATGCATTTTAATGCAAAAAATGCCACTTTAATCTTATTCATGATGCATTTTAATGCAAAAAATGCCACTTTAATCTTATTCACGATTGCATTTTAATACAAAAAAAGGCATTTTTGCATTAAAATGCTTTTCATGAATAACCCCATTAATAACTGTCGAGATCTCGACTTTCCGTAGAATTTACTGCGTTTTTAAAAATCTTTTCTTTTGTTCGCCGGTACCTCAAAAACTTGAGAAGCGTAGCGAATTTTAGACATAAATTACTTTAAAAATTTGTAATTTTGAATTTAAAAAAAAATCAATTTTTAACTTTTCTTATGAACTACGAATCATGTTTTCTAATTTTGAATAATTTCTCTACGGAAATACGAAATACGGACCGTGGATACTTTTCCGGTTTGAAAAAATTAAAAACTGTCGAAATGTAGGAAATGTCGAAAATATTCGGTACGTGGCATTTTCGATATTCTTTTAGCCCACGGTCTATATATTCGGGGAGCCGACACTATGAAAACATCCCAAAAAACTTCGAAAAAAATTGTTACCCAGAAAAATACTGAACAAATTTTAAAGTGGGCGTAGACAATTTTCGAAAAGTCTGCCATATGGTCCCAGACTTCGAAGCATGACTCATTCCAAAGATCAAATAGTAAGCCTATACGACGACTTTCAGTAAAGAAAGTGTTGAATTTGATACTTTTTAAATTATTATGAAAACAAATGCAAAATACGAAGTTTGAAATTAGAAGGTGATAAATGGAAGCAAACAGTGAGTGGGAAGAAACCGCAATGGAGCACCAAAGCAATAAAAAAACGAAAAGAAAACGAAAAGCGGAGAAAATGGGGGGGGGGCAGAATATAACGAATATAACGACATCTGGAGACTCGGAACGAAAACCAGATTCTCTTTTATTTCGGTTTTTTTTTGCGGGCCGCATTCAAAGAGTCAGAGTGATTGGAAGGCAGCTTATTGGTACATGCTTTTTAGAAAGCGTGAACAAATGCCCGTCCGCGATATATTGCTGGTGTCTGGCGAACTTTTATTTTAAATGATTTATCATAAATAATAATATTAAATCACGGGATGTCTGGGAATCTATGATGTTTCATTCAGGCAATGCAGAAAGAATTGCTAGGGGCGTTGAACGCGTAACTTCACTTTTGCGGCATTCTGTTATAGACGTAACGGTTGACAGGCGGCGAATACAGTTCTACTATTATCGGATCGCGAGTACGTGGTTTGTCGTATAGAGGCGGGGTTTGGGTCTCGTTAGGGGATAGCGCGTTTTAACGCGCCAATTTAAAAATTGTAAGGAAGCGCACACACTGCGTTTGTGATTTCTTTTCGAAAATTGAAGCGAATATTGGAATGTTTTCTATATTTTGCTTCGAAAATCATGTTTTTTTTTTAATTGATTTTTATTGTTTCCACTCGCGATTCGATAATAGTTAAACGGCGCAGGACATTAGGAAAAACCAACTAGCAAATCCGTTTCACCGAAATTCCAATAGATGGTTATCTTCAGTAGCCTCAATTCCGCAGTTGTTTCGCCAGAACATTGGTCCTGAAACGAATTGCGGCGGTTTTCCGCAGTTCCCTCAACTGATTTCAGGGTAATTTTCGACGGAATCGCGGGAAAAACGATATCCTACGCAGTTGAAGCCACGCCGAAAAAATATGTGACGACACATACCAATCAACTCGTTTCTCAACTAACCCTCGTTGCTTGAAGCAGGAAGCCAGAATTTTCATTTTCTGTCCACAAATCTAAAAATTATTTTTCTTTTTTTTGTTCGGGTTTTATAAATCAAAACAAATCGAAATTATTATTCTGGCGATAAAACTAGATAAACATTTAAAATCTGAAATTTTTCAGATAGTCAATAAATCGCATTTAGGCAGCGTCTGCATCCTTCGAAATAATTAGCCCAAATCTTCCAGAACTTTAAATGGATTTCTAGAGAGGTCTAAACAGTTAGAAGTTTCAGAGCTTTTCTAAAATTTGCTAAATTCCAGACTTCAAAATAGCAGAAAACTAAAATAATTTACAATTGGCGCTCCTTTTTTCCCTCGACGATTAAGAAAAATGATAGGCTCGATTTCTAAGAATGTTTGATCGCTATCAGGTTCATGTGCTCTCACGGGCTCCAGATCGCTGTTTTTCTACTGAAAAATCATTGGTTACAATACGCTTTAAAATATATTTTTTAAAAATACCGCCGATAAAGAACAACCAATGCGTTCAGCGTCAATAAAGACTTTTTTCTCTGATGACGGTGCCTGAAGCGTACCACTAATTAGATTTCGTGCCATGCCACGGGGACCAATGACATCAGGTTTATATCTTTCTTTTTTTCAGCTAATCGTCCGGGATTCCATCATAAAACCGCTCATTATTTTTGCTTACTACTTCCTTATGGTTTTCCTCCCATTTTTCTTCGTTGTTTCGAACAATCTTCCATTTTTGTATAAAGATTGCTTCCAGAGCGCATTCAAATTCATACATATTCATGCAAACATAATTCAGTTTTTGTTCGCTTTGTGAAATTCGTTTCTGCAATGCTTTTCAATATTGGGGGAAAACAAAGATATAAAAAATAATTGGAAATATTGAAGTAATTGAGAATCAAATAACAAGAATGGGCATATTTTTGGCACTTTTCTATGTAATATTTATTTTTGATATACTATTATCGCCGTAAAAAAGTTCCGACATTTTTTCGAGTCGGGATTTGAATTTAGAGGCTCCGCCCATTCATCATCATTTCAGCGCATTTGCTATGCGCGATATATTTGTTTAATTTTTATTTTTTCTTCTTCTTTTTCTTCGCAAATTGTTATATTTAAACATTCGAAGAAACGTGTAAAAAATTCACGATTAATACAATTTCTTAAATATATCAATTTGCGAAGAAAAAGAAGAAGAAAAAATAAAAATTCAACAAATATATCGCGCATAGCAAATGCGCTGAAATGATGATGAATGGGCGGAGCCTCTAAATTCAAATCCCGACTCGAAAAAATGTCGGAACTTTTTTACGGCGATAATATTATCGCTGTAAAAAAGTTCCGACATTTTTTCTAGCCCGCGAAAATCGGGATTTGAATTTAGAGGCTCCTTATTTTTTCTTCTGAATTTTCAGAATTAAACTGGATTAAAAGAACGAAATTGTATTAATCGTGAATTTTTTTACACGTTTCTTCGAATGTTTACATATATCAATTTGCGTCATTTATTTTTTTTTCGTTTCTTCTGATAAAAATATATCGCGCATAGCAAATACGCTGATGAAATGGGCGGAGCCTCTAAATTCAAATCCCGATTTTCGCGGGCTCGAAAAAATGTCGGAACTTTTTTACGGCGATAATAGTTCGTCGCTCTCGACTTCCGCATGCGAAGCGGTTCGCGCTGCGTTCGCTGAGACTTCGAAAATTCGTTTTTCAAAGCGCAGTTCTCAAAGTTTTCGAAATTTCGAAAGCGCATTGATTTTATCATATTTTTCAGCAGCGATTTTCGAATTTTTTGACATTTCGCCAATAATTTGTTAAACTCCACGACGCCTTTACATTTGAAATAAAAAGTGTTATTCTTTTCTCAAGTTTCGAAAAGTAATCAGGGGAACAGACGACCCCTCCATCTAGTTTTATCCATAAATTCTAGAATTCTTTGAAGTTGTCTTTAATACATATAAACTGTTCTCTAATTAACACGGCAGCTTTTTAATTTTAAATAGACAAAAACCAATAAAAATAACTGAAAAGCAAGCCGGCTCCACACAACACGAATAGCAGTAAAGCTTATATCAAAGCAGAATGAAGGACCAGAAATAAATATCGATTTTTGATATTATCCATCCGCGATTACGTGATATTGCGTGTAGAGGCGGTGTTTGGGTCTCGTTAGAGGATAGCGCGTTTTAACGCGCCAATTTAAAAATTGTAAGAAAGCGCACACACTGCGTTTGTGATTTCTTTTCGAAAATTGAAGCGAATATTGGAATTTTTTCTATATTTTGCTTCGAAAATCATGTTTTTTAAATTAATTTTTATTGTCATAGAAAAAATTCATATATTCGTTTTAATTTTCGAAAAGAAATCACAAACGCAGTGTGTGCGCTTTCTTACAATTTTTAAATTGGCACGTTAAAACGCGCTATCCCCTAACGAGACCCAAACACCGCCTCTAAACGCAATATCACGTACTCGCGGATGAATAATATCAAAAAAAATTTCAAAAAACAGGGATGTTATACCTTAGTTTTCTTTAATCTTGCACTTTATTTTCAGATCCCTAGTCGACAAATCAGTATATTTCGCCGTCATCCTAATTTCGAAAACTGTAGATCATGCAAGTGCTCGCTGGCTCTCCCTTTCTCTCTCTCAGCTCTTGTGTGTGTATGTTTACTCAATTTCCCATGCTACGTCACTATATCCACGGTCGGCTCTTGATTTCTCCCATTTTTTTTTCTTCAGAGACACGTTTTCACCTACTTGAGCTTCTTGACGTTTGGAATCTATAACCAATATAACAATGAAGTCGCCGCTTTCGGTCACAACATAAAATCTAATCTACAACTCGAGTTACTCACTCAATGATTGTTTCGAAAGTCTGTGATGTTTGCTTATGATCAGAGATCTTGCGAATCGGAAGAAATGAGAATATTATCTTATCATTTCTGTCAAGGAAATCGCATCATAGTTGAAAAAAAACAAACTTTGGCCTCCGAAAAAGGAAAGCGATGAATTGAAGAGAGAAAGAAGAGAAAAATGGTTTTAAAAAGTGAAGTCGTGGTGTGCGAATTTATGAGTTCGCATTGTTACCATTATCTGAAAACTTGATTAGAGCAGAAAAGTCGTACGAATTTTGTTTTCTTTTGTTTTCAGAGTAACTTGAAAATTGTAAAAGACGTGCCCTTTTGTTTTTTCGAATCCCAAAAGCCCAAAGGTGAAATTTGAAAACACGTATTTCTGAAGGATTATCAACTTTGAAATCCTGAAAAACACATGCCTTCAAACTGTCCTTATAAATAAATAACACAAGGTGCTCCTTGCTCATTGAAAAGTACAACGGGACCTTAAACTACAATGTTCTCGTTTTTTGCTGCCAATCATGTTAACAATTTTCTTTTTAGTCTCGCTCGATTAGAAATATAGCGCGCACCACGTTATACAGCGCTCCTTATTGTTATACTTTCACTAACAAAATTCTCCAAAATCTGGGGAATTTTAAATTTTTTCGGTGAAACACACCTGATTTTTTGATTTGGTCACACAGCGAAAACAATTTAAGGATGAGCCACCATTCAGTTCCACAAAAGGATAGGATCAATTTATTTTTGCTAAATTTTTCTTCTGAAGTTTCATATTTTATTAAAATTGAAATTCTTGTCATTTTCCATAATTTCACAAGTATACCCAAAGGAAACCCCTCTCCTCTCACCGATTATGAGAATTTTGGAAAGACCGTTTCATCCTTTTTTGGTGAGTGGTCGGGTGGTATCAATTTTTGGAATGATTTTTCATTGATTTTTATTTGATTTTCGTTCAGCTCTGGATGAAAAAGATGAAACTTACACTAAAAATACATCGTTCTTCGAAATAATCAGGTATTTGAGATTTTCGAGCATTTCGAGGTGATTTTATAATTATGAGAATCGCTGTAGTATTATAGAAATATATTCATTTGTTACGGAACAGTCATTAGATCCAATTAACCAACTACTGGACCGGCCAAGAGACTATTACAACTAGTGTGCAGCACAACATAATCAATATTCCAAAATTGTCGATTAAGTGCATTTTCCAACTAGAAAATCGAAATTTCCATCCATTTAAAGCAAGAATTTTGTTTGCAATATAATTTTTTAAGAACTCCTGATCGAGTAAAAATAGCAATTTTCAGCTGTAAATTGGTAATTTTGATGGCGTTTTCACTTTTTCTGCAGTTATCAAATCAATAATCGATTACTTATCCTTTCTTTTTAAAAAACATTTTCTCTATTACGAAAAATTAAAAAAAAATAATCCGAAAATTTTAAATTCAAAATGGCGAGTAATGCGTCAGCAACACCCTTGACGCCTAAATGGTAGGCGGCAAGATTTTATTGATTTTAAACTGATAACTCAAAAATTTCACGGTATTTTTTCATTTTGTTTTCTTTAGGAGATTGACAGATCCGGTGAGTTTTAATCGAATTCTAGATACAGCTTGAAATAATGTAACTGCAATAATGCTTTTTAAAATATAAAATTCACAACAAAATGAACGAAACACGGCAGATACCCTTCGTCTATACCAAAAATAAGTTTAAATAAAATTCAAATTCATTTTTGAGCTTTAAAAAAGTCAAAAAAACACGCTAATGAACTTGTTGACGCGTTTTCAGGTTTTGGCGTATTTCGCAAGACAGTTTCTTCTGTCTCGTCTTCCATCGTTTTCGATGCCCAAAAAAGATCATGACGTATTCAGGTATGCGTCTTTGTAAAATTATTTGAGCACAAAGAAATCCGATTTTCAATTTATCTTGCAGAAGCAATTCTACAAGCTGCTCTCAAAGAATATCGAGCCCAGTATGCTTGAAGACTGCGGCTCCCTAGAGCTCTTAGAATATTGTGAATTTTTGGAAAATTCTATCATTTTTATATGCATTTTTCGAAGAACTAGGAAAAATTCGAAGTTCGCACCACTACAACTTCACTCATTTGGTATGTTTCAGCCCATATTAATAACCAGAAACCTCGGATTTTCTTTCAGATTGAATGTGACTTTGCTCAGCTTTTTTCCAGCCCAGAAACGCCAGTCATACGGTATCTGCACATCCAACGACTTCAGGAACCTAATCAAGAAGAATCCTTCATCGGGTATTCATAACAAAGCTACTGCTCTTGTTACGCTAGGCGATAGATTATTGAAGTAGTGGTAACGCTTAAGAGATTAGTGAATGAACACGCAGAAAAATTATTAAAAAATGGGATACAAACACAAAGTTTTGTTTTGAATATTAAAGATAGAATTTAATGATGCAAAACAGGGAGTTCTGAAAATATTATCCGTCAAGCCATATAATTACGAAAAACGAGCTTTTGAGTACTTGGAAGTATTGAATCCCTAGAATTTTCAGTAATTTTCATCGTAAATAGAGATGTTTACTCTCTTCATCGAAAATACTTTAAGTTCATATGGTCGCCACCCCAAACGCTGACTCGACAATTTGTGGTTTCGCTATAATTTCCTCGTTCTGATTTGATTCATTAAACGGGCAAACAAGATGAATACTTTACACTACAGGCCCCCACAAGACAAACTGAATCAAGTGGATCGTAGAAATAAACGAGCGTGCTCAACAGGAACACTCAGCTCAGCTTTTGTAAGTAGCTAGAAACTGTGTACGAAACTGTGCCTGCTTTCACTCTGAAAGTAGAAAGGCATCGCAAGTAAGCGGTACAGTGAACCCTGAGCAACAAATGTTCCTATTAGTGGCATTGAATGCTCTTCTATTATCTGGAACTTGAAAAAATGGGAAGACAATGGAAATTCGCTATAAAATTTATCAGAAGGTTCCTGAACATGGTTCGCAAATAGAAGATGTTAGACATCAGTTTCTTGATCTTTGATCTTTGTAGTTCAAAGACCTAGGAAGACTGGTATCCATTGACCACAATCTCAAAGCAGAAATAAGCCGAAGAAGAATCTCAGTATGGGATGCCATGGGCAGTATCAAAGAAGCTACTCAACTCATACCCAGCAAGAAGATAACGGTCACACTGTTGCTCTGCTACAGATCTGAGACCTGGGCCGATAACAAGGCTACTTCTATGATTCTCACAAGAACTCAAAGAGCCCTAGAAAGATCATTATTGGGAACTAATCGAAGAGATCAACGAGAGCAAGAAGCACCGATCTACGGCTGAAATCCGGCATCCGAGACGCTTTGGAATCCACAACCACCGCGAAGTACCGATGGGAAGGCCACGTCGTACGAAGACAAGACGATAGATGGACAAACCGAATCACCTTCCGGTATCCAAGGGACGTTAAAAGAACAGTTGTGCCGTCTCGCAACAAGAAGGTCCGATGCACTGAAGAAATGTAATACTCCCGACAGTAACTGGTCGGCACAGGACCGAAAGAGACGTGCCCGGCGCTGAGAACATCCCGTCTAAGTATCCAAGTAAGTAAAACATCAGTTTTGATCATATATCACTGGGCCAGTATACTTTTGATGATTGGTGATCAGAAATACTGATATCCCTACCCTATAAAAGGCTGCTATTCCAAACAGTTGCAGGCGTTAGAAGTGCAGTAAATCGCCGTTTCAGTATCTTTTGTTTTTTTTTAATTAAAAAAAAATGAAATCCTTGTTAATTTCGTCGTTTTTTTTTCGTTTTATTAAAAAACAAAGCGATATCGTGTTGGAATTCTGACCGAATTTTCCCCGCATATTCGAATTCTTCCCCCAGGTCATATTTCTTCATCATACGTTTATTATAGTGTTTAGGTTTCTCCAATTTCAGTTAGCACTTTATTAAAGAATAGCAAAAAGAATTCGTTTGAACGAGATGGCCGAAGCCGCATTTAAGAATAATAATTTATTCGTTGAGCACAAATACATTTCCCGCGATGGTCCTCTCGATTTAGTTCCATACCACATTAAAAAATTATTTTTTTTATTTTAATTTTTAGCATACCACTAATTGATGGAAAATTCTCAGAGAACAAATTTATCGGAATTCAATTGTGTTCTAGTGGTAAATACAGCGCAATCATGTCAACTAGAGATTACTTCTTCTTCTACATGTCTACGATTCATCGTGTTTTTCTTTTCAACTTCTTTATTTCGCTTTCTTCCATATCCATACGCATTTTTTGTCTAATGGGTAAACATGTGTGCAATTTTATCGTCAATTTCGCTTTTCTTTTCTATTTTTAACTCTTCATTTTCCCATTTTCTTCTTATTTTATCAGCAAAAACTTTTTTTTACTGTTTTGTCTTATTTAGTTGCAATGCAAGATAGATTTAAAATTTTAATCTGGTTTTTTTTTGACACAATGAATCGTTATCATTTCAGATTGATTTGTGGCAGAGTCATTAGCTTACGTGCTTCATGTAATGCCTTTCAAACGGTTCTTTCAGCGCTGATTAAAAGTAAAGAACAGGGCAGGGCGAGAATGAAATCGATAGATGAAAATTTAGAAGATTTTTGTATTATAAAGTGACAAATTAATAAATCAAAAGATTAAAAGACAAAATCATTATTTTAGAGTTGAGTTTCAAACTACAGAACGGCTTGTATTTCCATTAGGAGCTCATTAGATACTGAAAAACAATGGGCGTCTTTTGACTAGTGCAGTACAATACCGTGTAGTTAGGATTACAAAAAGAGATTTTTCTGTTAAAAATGTCTAATTTTAACATTTCACAGATCTGGTAATAAATTTTGAAATGTTCTGAAATCTTCACACCTAAAAAATAAAAAATGTTTGTGTTTGGCAACGGAGTGTAGCAGTCTCTGAAAGGGTTGTCTTACCTCAATGAAATTAACGCTACTGAAAAATAGGAATTTCAGAACAAGGGGTGCTAAATAAGGGGTTTTCCCTTCTTTATTTAGTCTTGCCTGGGATTAAAACAGTAGTTAACTTTAAAATCATAGAACATCTACCTATTATTACATATTAAATGAGAATAAAATATTAAAAAGTAAAAAAACTCATTTTCAACGGAATTACAATATGAAATAGAGAGCACGAGATATTAGCTCCGTAAATCGAGTTCGTGGCAGCTCTGAAATCTCTGTATTTGATTTTTATCACCTCTTAAAAAAGTTTAAAACGAATAAGCACACACCTGAGCTGCATACTACAAAGATCAACTACAGAGACCTTAAAGGCGATCGACACTGTGTATTTAATTACCGACATCTCGATACTAAAAGGGAAAGAAACGAAGAGAAGAGTAAAATCGTTAAAATTTCTATTTCTCTCTTTATTATTTAGTTAAATAAATGCCTGAATAGGTTTAAATACAGCTTGGATTTACCATTGTTCACACACAAGAGATGCCATTCACCTGATCATTCCCATGGTATCATTTTCCCGTAGTTTCCGGCAATTCACAATCTATTTTTAGTTAGTCCTCAAAAGCTATCAATATTTGAACTTCCGTGAAATTGTGGAGAACTGATTAAGCGATCTTTATGACACACCGAAAGTCGAAATCTGATACCTTTCACACTCTCAGTTTCGCGCTTTTTCATACTCCCAATTTTCCTTATGTTTGTGTGTTTCAAAAGAGAAAAAATTGAAGGAGAAAGGAGCCTGTCAAATCTTCCTCACTTCTTTCCTTTTTTTTGCTTGCAAAGAAGGTTTTTGACAGCTCACCTCACATGTGGAATGAAGCCAATTTTCAGTTGGTTGACGGTGGGAGTTAGGCACTTCTTATAACAGATGCACTGACAATCAGATTGAAGGGAAATTTAGCAAGAAATGAGTAACGAAGTGAAGAATACATATAAGAAAGAAAACAGGAGAAAGTCCGTAGATCTCCAAAATATTTTCATCATTAATTACGGTTTAAGTATGAAAATATGATGTTTGTTGGCTCTCTAAAAAGCCTAATAAAACAGTCTAATAATGTTTAAAATTTGAGATTTTCCCATTTTGCAGTGACCGGTAGATTAGAAAGAAACACGGAAAAAAGACCAACCTGACCGACTCGTAGAGCCACAATCTTTGTCTTCTGACAGCTCCGCCTGGCGCCCCTTTCATATTGGATTTGTTTTAATTAAAAGAAGCGGCAAGGATTTAAAATAGAGTGACCACTGAGAAAAATAGGGAAAATAGGTGGAAATCGAAATTGATTCGTCTTCTCTTCACTTTATATTTGCCAGTTTCAGAATTACAAAATTGAAATAATAGCAAATTGAGTTTGTGTTTCTAGTTGTAAGAACTTCTATCAGTGTTTTGCCTGTTCTTTATAGAAAAATGGCGTAGTTAACGATGAGCGGAGGGGGGCGCGGCGGCGGCGGCAAAAGTGGGTGGAGTTATAAGAAGAGTGTACGTCAGTGTCTCTCCTCCTCAAGCACTCACCAGTGATTCAATAACCACCTAGGAACAGTCCTAGTGAAGGACGAGAAAAGAAAATTGACAGAAAAACGAAACGATTTTTTGGCAAAAAGACAAAGATTGTAGCTGGGATAAGCACGCAGTGTTTTCAGATAAGAAAACTGTTTATTTTTCATCGTTCTCTCTCTCTCGAATTTCTGGAAAACTTGATTATTTGAAAACGGTTTAATAACGTCAATTGAATATTTAAAGCGTTGTTTTAAATCCTTATTCATCAATAATTATAATTAGCATATGGTTCTATGGTTCTCTTTAGCCTTTCTTTCAAACTATGTCCAATGAAATGAACAATGAATTATTTGTATTATTTGAGGATCTCTGATTGAATGTCTTTTGATAGTTGATAAAAATAACTCTTGTCACTTTTTCTTTCTTATCAATGACTTCATAATGGAGCTTCAAATTTTGAAAACTTATGTGTTTGCGTAAGCAGGAGAAACGCATGCCAAATGTGAAAATTTCAAGGAAATTCGGACATTTCCAGATGCAAAAAAAAAAGAAAAAAACGTGAGGGTGACAGATTACAGATTTGCATTCATTACACTAAATTCGAACAGAATCTGCTCCATGATATTTAATCGAGAGAATGGTATGGCGAGGTGTGGAAATTTAGCAGAAAAGTTTAACAAAAATATGAAATAAAAAAGGTTTTCATCATTTAGTAAACACAATATATTTGTTGTGCTTCTTATCTTCTTGCCGATACTTTAAACTTATGAAGACTAAACTTTTAGTGCAAAACAATGATTTATCAAATGCATTTTTGTTGCGTTTATTCTTTGCGAAAGGTCGCCAGAACTTTAAATGACAGACAATTGTTGATATTTTAATTATTTGAAGATTTTCGCTAGGACAATAAATCGAAAATAATGAAATAGCACTAGGCTAGCGGGGGAATAAAGCAGTTATATTTAAACTGGTTTTGGCCTAAAAATTAAATTTCGCGTTTATGGTGTACCGTTTACATTTAAAGGCGCAGACTGTATCTGTTATATGTATTTAAAGGTGCATGGTCTACCGAATATATTTAAATTGTTTTCGCAGGATATTTTGCAATTTCTTGCACTAGAATTTATTGCTTTGATTTTGCCGATTCATCTAATTTTCTGGATATTCGCATTTCTTCTTCTCGTTCTCTCTTTCTCTCTTTTCACCCCATCAAACTTTTGACTTTTACCAGAACAAAGGTCGTCTCTCGTCTCATTTCAATAACCCATTCCCACGTATTGGTTTAAAGATGAAATACACGCATATCTATAGAACAGTTGTCTTTCCACTAGGTAATAGTGTTGGAAATAAACATTTGCAAGCAGCTCGTCTTGTTTTCAGCCTGTTCTCTCATGGATATCACACAACAACACGTTCTTTGAGTTGAAGGGCGAGAGAAAGTGACTCCCATTTTATGTGATTGATGAAAGAACTTTATGATTGAAGGAAAGAGGGAAAGAAGAATGTCGAAAGTTGATCGGAGGTTGCTCAAACAGACAATTTTGCAAAGCTGGGATGTGTGTGACGAAACAAGCGTCAGATGTCGAAATTGGTTTGAAAAATTGATGATGTGTTAATGAAAACAGGTTTTGTCTACCAATTTTTTGCAAAAAAACTAAATTTATTGAAAAGTACAAATTAGAAATACGAACAATTGCTTGTCTATAAAACAATAAGTAAGTCGTCACTTTTTGATCTTTGTCTATTTTTCTACTTTCTTCAAAAAAAAAATGTTTCTGTCTCAAAAACACAAACTGAATCACAAAACAAATTTCAGAAACGTACTGTTATTACTAAATGAATAGTTCTCTGTGCGTGTCCATGCATCATTGTTCGCAAGGTAACATTAAAAGTTGTGCTTCTCGCGGCCTTTTGGGAGTGGAGAGGAGCACACCAAACTTTTTCATAATGTCGCGAAGATTTCTATAGGAATTGCTGTAAGTTATAGTAATCAGAAATTCGGCAGATTTAATCCAAGCACTGAACCTTGAACCATTGTTCAATGCGAAATTATTTTTTTTTTCAGAAAATACTCTAGAACATTCTCGAGTATTCTGTAGCTTCTTGTTCCACTAATTTATTCCACAAATGTGCACGAGTTTTTCAAACACACCCAATTCGCCTGCAACGTCCGCACATACCGTTTTCACTTAACAAATACGATTTTTTTCATTGTAAAAGCTAAAAAACTTCAATTCAGGTAGCTATGAATGCACTCAAAAGAAACGCACCCAAATTCTCTTTCGTCAACGGTATTTATTTCTTAACCAGTTACATCATAGAAAGTGAGAAGAGGAAACGATAAGGGCACACAAAACAATAAAAACACGGAAGGAAAATACGAAATAAAATACACAACTGAAAGCAATTATGATAAAATCGCTGAATTTTTTAAAGATTCTTAAAGTAATATCTAGTTTTCTAAACAGAAGATTACAATTATTAAAATGAAAAAAATTTTCATGAAACCGGTTTTGTAGACATTAAAGTTCTATATTAATTTGAACAATAAAATCCTATCGGAAATGTTACGCCGCTCAGCGAAGACGATAAATTTCAAATTCTCGAATGTCAACTATCTTTTTGATCAGAATAATTATTAAAATCTTTCAGGATTTTCCTAATTAATTAGATAATTATGTAATTACATGAAATTTTAAAATTATTTAAGGCGTAATCGCATGTGCTTCCATTGCGAAAAAATGTGCCAGGACTGCGCAGAAGTGGGAGGAGCTACCTACACGAGCGAATTTATTGAATTAGCAATGTTCCCAAAAATGACATTCGTATTTTATTTTTGATATTTGAAATGTTAGGTTTACAACTAGAAAAGAATGTGACACAGATTTCATTTAGAACAAATTTAACTTCTTAGCTTGTGCAAAACTATTATCTATCACACGGAAATTGACAGGATTGACGCAACCTTACAAACTAGAAGAATGTTGTGTAAAACGTTGCATCCGTTAGTACTTTAAAGAAACACGGCGGAAAATGCGAGAAATAAAAAAAGCGTGTGAATGGTGTTTTCTTATTCTTCAACATCTTTCTTGCTCCGTGTTTGTTTTCTCCGGGGACCAATCGAATTTAGACTGCTTTTTATGGAAGTTTTGAGCGTGTTGCTTGCAGAAGAACATTTGAGCTTGAGACCTCCCCGTAATCTCTTATCTATTTTGCAGCTATATTCTAATATTGCTTCCGTTTATGGTTTATGTGTTTGTCGATTTTCGTTGAAAAGCTCTACTAGGGCTACGGTAACATCTCAAGCCTCTTATTGCTGTATTCCAGAGTAGGGCGGAATTGGATTTTGAGAACTCGGAATCCGGAAAACGGAAACAATTTTTTTCATTGAATCTGGAATCCGGAATTCCGCCCTTCTCTGCTGTATTCCCTTTCCCATTAATCCGTCTTTACCGGTGGCAGAGATTTAAAAACAGTGTATTTCACGAGGATAACTTCTTTTTTTTCACTATTTTTGTAGTTTTTCAGTAAGTTTTCAGTCGTATTTCGCGTTGACTTTTATTTTTTCAATTGTTCAATTATAACAACTTACGTTAAATATATAAAAGGTTTTGTATATTCGAAAAAACAAAAACACCTCAAAAGTCGGTTGAAAAATCAGTTCACAGTGCTATTTAGGCCAGTTTTTATTTTCGAAAAAGTTGAAAATCGAATTACCTGTTTGTGCTCTCTGCATCGACTTAAATTTCAAATCTCGAAATTTGCATAGTGTCCCGATAATCGGAACCTGATTTTAAGGTCAATAGCAGTGTGTCGTTTCGAAAGCATTTCGAGAAATTTTTTCGAAAAATTCTCGAAAATTTTCCGAAAAATTATCGAGAAATGTTTCTGATTTCTCGAAAAAAAAAACATTTCGATAAAAAATAATAATAAACTAAATAGTTCGAACGACACTCCGAAATAACGCAAAGCGCGGTGTTTATCGTATTTCCATTCAAATCATTTTTCGAGAAATTCTCGAAAATTTTCGAAAAATCAACGAGAAAAATTCTTCGAGAATTTTTCGAAAAACGCATTTTTCGAAACGACACACTAGTCAATAGCGAATAGATACTATTTACAAATCAAAAATCCTGAATCTTGTTCCGCTTGAACACTCCTAGCTGTACTTGCTTTTTCAAAACTTTAATCTAAAAAAAACGTTTTATTGTTATTAAAATTCAAAACTCATACTATGAGATCCAAAAACAAGTGTGTACAAGAAATTGAAAAACAACGGCGAATTGGTCGAACGGGTCCACTAAAAGAAAAAAAAAGAGATGTCGTTGGATTCCGGAATTGGAATAATTAAGCAGACGGCTTATCGGGAGTTCTGTTAGGAAAACAAGCAAGAATTTTTAGTTTTGATGGGATGGATTGAGATTTTTCATTTTTTGGAATGAGGCATCAAAGTAGGGCTAGTGTCTAGACGGATTTGTCTTCGATGGTTCAGAATCTATTCAAAATGAAAGCACTGGAATATAAAATTCTAAAGAAGAAAATTATAGAAAGTTGGATGTATACTGATAAAAATATAATACACCGAAGAAATGCTCTATTGAAAAAAGGGATAAGAAGTTTAAATTGCAGATGAATTTGCTTTTTTATTAATTTTTTTCTGGATAAGCATTTTTCTTTTGGAAATTCGTCCAAACTGTCTATAAATTAGGTATCATCATCAAAATCTCTTAATCTGCCCAGACACTAGCGCTACTTTAAGAGTTTTTATCGGCATTGTCCATTTGTTGCTGGTATTGAGCAGCAGCCATCTGCAAAAAAATTGAAAATGTTACTTAATTTTTCAATTTCATGGCGATTCTCTCTTCGATTTTACTCACTAGTTGCGGGTTATAAACCGACAAATCGAATGGTGGCATTCCCATGTGCAACGTGTCTTGCCCCGGAATATTCATCGGATTATACGGGTTCAAGAGGCCGGCAGCAGCTGCCGCCCCAGGAAGCATTCCATACGGATTTCCAGTCATGCCGCCCAAGGCTACATGTGCATTCTTTTTAGCTGCGTATAGACTTGCTTCTTCTTGTGCTTTCGCCATATTCTTCTTGTAGCGAATTCGTTTGTTTCCGAACCAATTGGATACCTGCAGAGGTGGTTATGTTAATTCGATAAATGCGAATACATGTTTTTTGTAAATTAAAAAACTAACCTGTGAAACAGTAATATTACACTGCCTCGCTAAATCTTCTTTTGCTTCTTCTGAAGGGTATGGATTTGAAAGATGCCCATAAAAATACTCATTCAGGACTTCTGTGGCTTGTTTGGAGAAGTTTCTTCGTTTTCGCCGAGCATCTAGGAATCGACTGCGGAGAATCATAACTGCTTCACATGTGGATTGTTTTAGTTGAACTTGAATTCCGCTGAATTTTCGCTGGATTATATAAACCATTCTTTCGATTTCTTTCTGTGTAATCGGCCGAACCATTGACTGATCTTTAAGAAGGGAACGAACGTGTTGGGTGAATTCAGCGCATGCCTGCAATGAGAAATTCTGTTTCTCTGGAAACGTATGATTTATTTGTCCAACATTGATTTTTATAATCGTGGGGATCATATATGTTTTAATAAAATGCGGAAAGTACTCACTTCTTCATATTTCCTCAGCTCATCATTGTAAACTACTCGAATCTGATGAAGCTTTTGTCTATAATCAGCCTGATCTCCTCCACTTGCATCACTTCCCAGTGATCCTCCTTTATCTGGTCCTGCAACTCCTTCAGCCACTAACATATTATCCAGACGCATCAACTGAGGATCTTCGGGAGTTTCATCAATTGGATTTCGCACTGACAGAACAGTTTTCTCTTTGGTTTCCACTAGTACATCAAAAAGTGCCTGTCGCATTGGGTGACACTGTAGTTCTTGCTTTCTGAAATAGAAAGAAGTATAATTTAAACAATTGAATGGAAATTCAACCTACTTTGCATTATCATTATCATCCAATGTTTGCTCATTGATTTTCAGAACTGCATCCAGAAGTTCACTGAGATTGGTTGGATGTGTACCCACCATTGCTGAAAAGGAATAATAAATTCGCATGTAAACGTTTAAACAATTTTCAGTAAAATAATCAAAATCGAATATGAAATAAAAGGAAAACTTGAAAAGGGAATAGTAGGAAGCAAATAGCTGTGAAATCATTGCTGTTTGATTGCTATTTCTCACTAGAAATTTGAACAAATACGGGGTAAAGTGAAATTTCAGCTCAGAGCACCTAATTACTATTAGAGCAGTTAGAACTACTGCAAAAATTCTGTATAATTTTAAAAATGAATCTGAAAATCGGTTGAAATCAGATGAAGAGTATATTCACCAACAGTTACTGTATTCGACGGGACGAATTTAAGAAAAATTGTCTGTGAAGTAATAATTTATTCGTTCAGACACAAGGAAATGGAACCTGAATGAGAGGAGGAATTTGACGAGAACAAATAAGGAAAATTAACCATTTTCGCCAGCTTTAGACCTGGATGTCATGTTGTTCCTACGCGCGGAGCAAAGCTTTTTGGATCAGGCTGAACTCGTATTGATTTAATTGATTGAGGAACACAATTTTTTGGTATTTGCATCGAAGATTAATGGGGTTATTCATGAAAAGCACGAAAAACATTTTAATGCAAAAAAATTCACTTTTTTGCATTAAAATGCAATCGTGAATAACATTAAAGTGGCATTTTTTGCATTAAAATGCAATTGTGCTTTTCATGAATAACCTCATAATAAAAATAAATAAAAAATTTATAAATTCAAAAAGTTTGAAAATTTGAAGATAACGCGATTTTATGAAATTTAAGTACATCTTCTATAAGTACAAGAGTTCATTATTTATAGTTTTGCTCTAAATTCTGAAATAGTCGAAGTTTAAAAACGTCTGCAAACTAAATTTCGAAGATTACAACTTTGGATAGTTACAGTATTAACTCATCTTACGACAAGATCTCTTATATGTTTTTGATCTAACTGTCAAAAATGATCAATAACTCAAAACAACACCCTTCCGCGAAACAGAATAAAAACGTCTAAAAAAAGATGGATATACACGGCGATTGGCGGGTAGGAGACGCTGAACGAAGACAAGTTGACGTTTGACGTGCGTCGCGTATCCGCGTAGCGGTCCCACTTCGATAGATGAGAAAGACCCTCTTCGTTGGTGAAAGGAGGCAGAGAGACGCGGATGACCTTTGCTTTTTAGATGGTGTAGCAGAGAGAAAAAGAAGAGGAAAGGCCAGATGTTGTGAACGTATCATCTGCGAAAAGAACCACTAGAGACTATGTAATTGGGTGGAGACCCAGAGACTATTTCTTTCAATCGCATTCATTGCTATTGTAATGGATCCGAATGAATACAACCACACGAAAAACCGACCCCAGTCAGACCCGGCTGACCGTTGACAACGTGTTATTGCTTGGGTATGGGTCAACTCTTTTATAATAATAATAATTAGAGTGTCAAAAGCGAGGGTGATTGATCTGTCAGAGAAAAAAAATGGATTGAAAAGTACAGTGAAGTTTTTTCTTCAATGATCACGCCGAGAAAGATGAAGATCACTGCCGCCAATTTCACTAGGAACGCATAAAAGGAGCGTTTCAGTATTCCTCATCAGTTACATTTCAGATTGAAAATTTAAAAAAAAGGATGCACAAACTCAATTGTCGCAATTGCAGCCGTTTTTCTTATGAGCGCTCAATTTCACAATTTTAACAGATAAAAAGCGGGAATTCTAAATTGAAAATGGCTAACTTTGAAATTGTACAATTGCATAATGCTTGTTGCGCCTTCTGAGTTATTTTATTTTTTTGAGCTGCACCAGCACCACCAGAAATAGGCAAAAATATATAAATTACCTATATATTTATGAATCATAAAGTAACTATTTTGTTTACAGTTTATTATAAATATTTGCTTCTCCTACCACTAGCAATATTCCTAAGTCCGCGCGGAAAACTTTCGACGAAAAAAAAATCCAAATAGAAAATTAAATTAACAAAATGCGCAATTCAATTAGTTAGTGATATAGTTAAGGATTATTCTTGATTAATTAACCCTATTTCTGCGAGTAGTAACAGGTATCTTTTTTTCGAAGTTTTAGAGACAATTTAAATAAAATAATTCAAATAATTGGTGTAGATTTACGAAAAATATATTCTGCACGAGTGTGTAATTTCGGGAGTATCGTCATTTCTATTTGCAATTCGCAATTTCTTTAAAGTTGAAGCTTGAAAAAAAAACATTTTGTGGGCCTACCAGTCTTCTATTTTCCAGGTTTCACATTAAGCATTGCTTTTGTAGCGGCAAATGAAGCAGCTATCTCTTAGCTTATTCTGTCATTCAATGAATTCTCTTGATCATAAAAAAATAATTATTTGAAATACGAAGCGATAATAATTCTAAAAGTAAGCATTGCTGGTTCTTAACCATCACGTTCCTCCAATGGAATGTTGCCATTTAGTTACTAAATTTATACAAAGTAATAGAGAAACTTAAAAATTAAATTCTGTTCATTGAAGTATGTGATTATATAAATTTATTAACGCCCGCGTCAAACAAAAACGATCAATTGATGATGAAAAGTATTTTATCACATAATAATCAGAAAAAGGAAGGTAATAAAATATTATAGTGAAAGTGCGAGAGTGCACAATTTAGAACCGATCATTGAAGTAATCAAAACGATCAAACTGAAAAGAAGAATTAGGTTTGGTTTTCGGAAAAATACAATATATTTTGCTTACTTCGTAATTTTCCTTATATAAAGTGTCATCCAATTTGTCTTCATTCTGAGGATAGGTATCGTATTCCGCATTCCCAATTTCAGCAGCAGGTGTATATTCCTTTTTTTCCAATTTCGAGAAGTTTATTGTTCGGAAAAATGGATGGGCATGAAGAACTGTGAATGAGCACAAACGATGTGTTAATGAAACAGCAAGCATCTAGAAATAAGGTTGACTGATAGCTCAACTACTGCACCGACTCACTCTGTCCATTAGATTGGCGAATTCTCGGGAGCATCCAATAGGAGTACTGTAGTCGATGAATCTGAAATTTAAGACATTTTTTATTTTTTTTTATTCGAGAAATCGTGCTTCAAATTTGCATGATGCGTTGCTTCGGAATTAGGATATGGATATATTCCAGTGAGTAGTATATGGAGAAGAACACCCAACGACCACCAATCAACGAAGTGTGAATAAGTATTTCCAGATGCCACGTCAGGTGACATGTATTGCAGTGTGCCACATATGGTTCCGGTACTACATCCTAGTTTCAGCTTTTTCGCCAAACCAAAATCAATTAGAAGCGCATGACCCCACTGATCCAATACAACATTCTCCAGCTTGACATCTCTATATATAACACCATTCCGATGAAGGAAATCTGAAAACCAAGCAACATTTATCAACTGATTGTTCTAAAGTTTCTGAATTACCTATAGCTGACGCGAGCTCGGCTCCAATAAGTCGAATAGCGGCTTCTGAAAGAGATCCTCTCTGTCGCCAAACTGAGAATAGGTCACCGGTAGACCCAGTGGGATATTGTAGAAGAGAATAGAGATGTGTACGAGTTTGCCACGTGGAATATGTTCGAGCAATAAATGGATGAGAAGGGAGAAGACGCTGAAATTAGAAAATCTGAGGGATGTAAGTGTAAACAGAGTGTAGCATAAATACTGATACGCAACTATTCGTAGACTTTGACAGGTGCACAGATCCCGCACGACCGTAATTTTTTTTAATTTTACGTTTATCAAACCTTCCTTTTGTAAAATTTCAGCGCATTATTCAAACTTTTAGGGTAATGACTGCGGATTCTTTTCCTCAAAAGGTAAAATCTATCAATAAAAAAATTCGAAGATTTTCCGAACGAAGTCTGCGAAGAATGGATGATGAGTCCGGAATGAACGAGCGAACTATGCGAAGAATTGAGAAAATGGAGCTGAAGATGATCCGTTATCGTATGCAAAAAGCTGCATTTCTTACAAATAAGAAAAAAGAAATTCGCTTGATAAAGTCTAAAAATATTCATCAAGATACACACAGTGGCACGCTCATTACTACTCAGATGACAATTATTTTCAAACGAGGCAACCAAAAACGGTCAAAACCATAGAGTCATTGCAAGAAATTTCGAAAGTGCTAGTTGCCATGGTAAAATCAGCAATAAATCCGCTTACCCGTCTTCTCTCACGGTATATGCTGGAGTAAATTCGGATGGAAAGACTCCACTTGTATTATTTGACCCAGGAGTCGCAATTAATCAAAACTATTACCGCTAGGAGTTTCTGGAAGAAGGACTCCTTCCGTAATCCGAATCACATTTCAAGAATAGGCATTGGGTTTATCAAAAAAGACGGCACATCTCCGCGTGCTGCCAATGCGACTCAGGACTGCTGCCGAGCCAACTTCATCGCAAGGGATCAGTGGGAAGCCTCATCGCCTGATTTGAATCCGATGGATTCTTGACCGAGAAGCTCTCTACTATCTACAACACTCTACTCTCTACTCCCTCTCTCCCTGCTATCTCTACTCTCTACAATTACCTTAGTTTTCGGCTCTCAAGAATCGGTGAGGAATACTTGCGTGTCGTTGCCGAATCTTATCGGAAGCGACTTGAGTCCTTTGTAAATGCCTATGACGGACGATTTAAATATCATTAATACTACATTTATTCTATTATCAGAATAAACTACTGTTAAAGTTTTGTAAAATTTGATTCATTTTCAAAGTTGCCGCCATGTATTAAAGTTGTATCAGTATTTATGCCGCACCCTATCGTCTGCCATAAAACTTCGTGCGAACCTGTATACTGGCCTCTCGTTTCACTTGCAGTACCGCTCTTTTCGATATAATTTCTCTTTTCTCCTGCGTCTTTATTGCAAATTTTCGTTCAGAATCATGAATTGCGCTTGCACAATAAACAATTCCAAATGATCCACGACCTAATTGTCGCTCTAACTGAAAGATGAGATTGAACGAGGAGGAATCCTTCAATAGATTGAACTCACCACAAAACTTTTTTCGTTTATTACACTTCTAGTTGGGAATTCGGGCAGAAAAAGATGCTCGAACCAAGGAATTGCAAATTCTTTTAACGTGGCTTCTGCTGGAATTTTTAAAATTCAATTAGAAATTTCCCGCATTTGCATTTACGTTTTTCATAATTATCATAATCTTCCACAACGAATCGAGGTAGCGGTGGTCGAGGATCAGCTAAAAAAACGGAACCACTTTGTTAGCATTGAAAATAACATTGTTCATTTTTCAGTTGACATCACTTTTTCGCGAAACACTTCGATGATCACCACCAGATTTTTCTATGTAAGTATTTCAATTCCCTTTCTACAAATCACAAATTACACGATCAAATCATGAGTGTGCCGAGTGACATACAGATCGCTATCACCGGGCAATATCTTCATTAAAAAGTGTGGGCGAAGCTGGAGTTGTCTTATGCTCACGGATGTAGGTAAACAATCGATTCAATGATTGATACTAGACTTTTTTGATTTCTTAAGACTCCCTCACTTCAATCGCCTACCTTCTTCAATTTTGTATGTTCTCCGTTTCAAATGAGGCCGATACCTTTTGAGTTTCTGAAGACGAGTTTTGAATGCCAACTGAAAAAGAAAACGACATGTTTAACATTCTCTTTGAAACTGGGTGACCAGTTATTATTTACTATCGTAAGACATTTGCACTTCCGAAACGAAACGTGAGGCATTAACTATTAGGTTAATCCCTGGACTCTTGCGGGTCTTCATGATTGTTTTGCCTAGCTTCCCTTTCTTTATTGACTTTTTATGGATGTTTCCCTAGGATTACTAGGTATTAATCGCTGGCTCGGACATAGGAATTTATTCATACAACTGCACCCTTTTCTCGCCTAAATACCTAAAATTTCCTTAAATCAAAAAGTCACATCGCGCCTAAATCGCGGAACTTGCATTGCATTTTGATCCATACGGTTTTAAAGAAAATTCTCGGCGCAAATTATGTAATTTGATTTTCGCTTTTAAATATAGAAAATGATTCTGCACCAACGCTTAATGCATTTACGAGTTCTGCAACTGTCACACAGTGAAAAACGCGTTCTGAATATTTAAAATTGGCGATTAATGGAGAAGCTCCAAATTTATCTACAATTTTGCTCTATGCAACAAGTATTATATTAGTCATTGGCTAGTCTCAGCCATATAGACATTTTTCGATATTAAATTACACGCTGCCCGCACTGAAGAAAACAGTTTTCCCATACCAATTGGTGTTCTATTAAAGACCACATCCATCATTAAAACAAATCGCTGACCTCTCTCTGCCAAATTAAAATATGTAAAATCAGTCAAGGGGAAGGCCGTATTGGATTGGTGAACTACACACGTATTAACGGAGGTTGCTGTTTTTTTTATAAAAAAGAATGATTGAAGCATCAGATCAATAAAATAATCGCTTAATAATGTACAATTAAATATTCCAAATTCCACAATAAAAATCACGTTTTTATCAAAATTTCGATGCTAAACAAACAGAGACATCTAAAATCATTTAGCCTTCCGAGTCTGAAGAAACGGAACGGAAACTATTCACAAATTCTGATGTTGAAAAAAACTTACTGCGAATATTCATCAAAGTACCGCTAATAAAGTTTAAATTACCTTCTGATATTCATTTTCTACATGAGTTTCTCCAACTTTCGGCCGCTTTCTTACAGGACCATCTTCCTCTTCATTCTCCCCATTTTTTACAATATGATGACAGCCGAGACGCTTTCTGGTTGCCACATTACCCATAATTCTGTAAGTCGGAATAAAAAAAAACATTGAAAATACAGTAAGCAAGCAGTAAGAAAGATTAACAAGAAATGGGAATGTCCCGTGGCGGAATGATGAAAAATAATTGTGGGAGGAGAAGATGAAGAAGAAGAAGGACACAAACATACAGGAAAAGAGCAAATAGACTGTGAGCAAGTGAGCAGGAGCCATAGGAGAAGGTACACGGATTATGAGCGCTGAGCTAACGGAACAAGGAGTAGGTTCCTCAGATGAGCAAGGGAAAACTTAATATTATAAAAAATAATGTTGAACGGAAATTCTGCGTTTCAGATGTGTTGTTCACGGTTTCATATTTTTAAATTATAAATAATTCATTGAAATGAAACGGAAATTTATTTTTGACTATAGTTGAACAAATTTTTTAAAATTTAAATATCAATCAATTTTCTTGTAATTTCTCACGAAAACGGCTAAAAAGGAAACAAAACAAATTCCATAAAAACGTAGTGGCTGAACCCGATTGAAATTTTTAGAGAAATTATAGTGAAAAACACAAATATTTGAGTTTTTTAGCTAAAGCTTGGTGATGAAATGTAAAACGTTAAGATTATTGGACATATTTAGTATTTTTTTCAATTATATTTTGACACCGAACTTCAACTAAAAAGCTTACCGCATTATATTATATTAAGATTTATGAAAGTGAATGAATAAAAAAAGGGTAACTTACATTCTGGCTGATGACGTTTCTTTTTTTTTTTTGAAAAAATGAGATAAGCGAGGGTTAATGTCCCACTAACATAATGATAAATTTGGTATATATTCACTTTTTTCTTGAATTCAAGCAATCTTGGGATACATAATTGATTTGAGAATTTTCGTAAGAAAAAAAAGTTTTTAAAATTTGAAAACGATCAAATACCGATTAACATTAAACTGTTTCAATCTACTTGTATTTTTACAAATTATTCTCGAAATGGAAGAAAGATGAGCAAAGAAACCGGATACTTTCACTCGGCTCATAAATTTATTTCATAAGCGAGAGCTTCTTTATCGGGCTAGATTACAAAGAAAATGTGGCGCCTTTCTTACTCCGCGCCAAAAATCGATGCGAGCTAGAAGAGAGGAGCCAAAAAAGGAGAAAAAACGCGAGCAATGTGGAACTATCAAATTGATTTTCCTTGAAACCCTTTTCCTTCTAGCGTCTTTTTTTAAAATTTCTATAAAATGTTATATTTCGTATAAACATTGATGATAAAATAGAGATAACACCATTTTTATTCGTTTTCGCTTTTTCGAAGATAGTGATAAGATACACAATACAACCGAAATTTAAAAAAAAAACATCTGGAAGCAAAATGCGAGAGAAGTTGTCAGAGTGTTTCGCGAAGAGTGAGAAGAAAATCCAAAAGATTGTTTTCCAGGTCACATCCATCCAAGATGCGCTTTTCACATGTCTGAATATTGTACTTATTATCCTCCTTTCTATGTTGTGAGTATACCGCCACTAGCTTTCCCATTTCAGAAATATTTTCGTCGTTAATCAGACCAACTTCCATCATTTGTTGAAAACAGCGGCGAAGAAAAGCGACTCCAGTGCAGCTCTTTGTAATTTTTTTTGTGAGAGCAAGAACTTGACGAACGTCGGCAGTTGTAATGGATTTGCAGACATCTGATATAAGCGAAGCATCGGAGGATCCGCGGAGATAGCAATTCCGAGCATTTTCGTCGCCCTGTAAAAATAAATGGATAACCGGACAGTTTCATAGAAAAAATAACCCTACACTTTTCAAAATCGGAGACAGTGATTGAAGTGTGCACACAGCCCTTCTTAAATCTCCTTCCGAGTATTGCATAACTTGCATCAACTCATCGTTTGTCATTGGAGTTCCCTCCGCATCACAAATAGTTCGCAACCTTCAATTAAAAACATAGTACCAAAATATTTCCATATTCATAAATATCATAACTTTGAACCTGGACATCCGCAGGCAAGGACTTGAACCGAAATTTAGCACAACGACTGACAATTGGTGGGATTAAGCGAGAAACATAATTACAGATGAGAATGAAGCGGGTTGTTTTTGAAAAATCTTCAATGACTCTGCGCATTGCCGCTTGTGCTTCTCGAGTCATTGCATCGACTTCGTCGAGAATAATAATTTTTAATTTGAGGATTTCGTCTTTTTGGCTTGTACCCAGTGACATCTTGGAGAACGCTTGTATCTAAATCAAACCGTTTTAAACTAGTTTATTTATTCTTTAAAAACTTCATGAGAATGACTGAATGCATGATTCAGTACTTGTGACGGTAGTAAACAAAATATTACATTTTCTTTATTAAATAAGAAAGCAGTTGAGCGCTAGGCTTGTAGAATATGATATTTAATAAAAATCACATTTAAGGATTTAGGACTGATGTATTTCGAGAATATCAAGAAATCGCAGCAAATGAAGATTTTGAATGGCACTATCATTTTGCCATTTCGTATATACTTGCATATTTTCTGGACCTATAAAATTTTAAGGCTTACTTTCTGTCGAACAACTGAAATACCACGCTCATCTGAAGCATTCAAGTCGAGAACTCTATCCCTGGAAGTTAAAATCATAGAATCAGATAATTCATTTAAGATAAATTACTGAAAGACGTTTTTTGGAAACAGTTGTCGGCAAAAGGCAAGAGCTGTAGAGGTTTTACCAGTTCCAGGTGGTCCGTAAAACAAAAGATGGGGTAGCTGAATGAAATAAGCCTATTAAAATCATATCTTCCCATAATTACGTCTTTTCCTTGCAAAGCACCTTTTAGCATGGTCACCACTTCATCTTGATGTGCAATATCATCCAATTTTTTTGGGCGACTGAAATAAGAATTTTTTAAACAAATGAAATTTTTGTCGAGTAAACTATTTTTCTGTCCATGTTCGAACTTCCCCTTTGTCCATTTGCTTATACGTATATATCTAAAAATCGGTAAAAATTATATCACTAGATTGACCAACTCTTCAAAAAAAGAGTGATAGACCAATCGTTTTTCTTTCAAAGAAAATACGTATAGAAATATTTAATCCCGCCGAACGCATTTGAATTGTATTACGGTGGCATGTCGTGGCGAGAGTTAGATGTGCAGGTGTCACCAACGCAAGGTTTTGGGCCTTGCGAATTTAACTTAGTCTTCTCGTCATCTGACTGGTCGTGTGCAGTGTTCTCCATTTTTGTTATTATTTTTATTTTGTATTCCTTCTTTCTTAACTGGTTTTTCTTTTAATATTAAAGCATAGTGGATTATCCTCTTACTTATTTCACGTTTTTATCGCGTCTCCTCGTCTTCGATGTAATTTTAGGATGAAACACGTTTTTTCTGTGTATTTCGAAATAAGATCAGTTAGTTACAACTATTTAATCGTGAATGTGAGAGTAATAGTTTGGTTACTTTAATAATTTGTTTAAACGATTTCTTATTTTATAATTAAGTACGGTGATTTTCAGTTGGGACACACTTTGCTCACTCCGTAGCAGCCATGGGAAAGGAAAAGACTCATATCAACATTGTCGTCATTGGACACGTCGACTCCGGTAAGTCCACCACCACTGGACACTTGATCTACAAGTGCGGAGGAATCGATAAGAGAACCATCGAAAAGTTCGAGAAGGAGGCTCAGGAGGTATAGATACATTTCCCACATAATCAGTTTCGCATTTTCTTTTTCAGATGGGTAAGGGATCTTTCAAGTACGCTTGGGTCCTCGACAAACTGAAGGCCGAGCGTGAACGTGGTATTACCATTGATATTGCCCTCTGGAAGTTTGAGACTGCCAAGTACTACATCACCATCATCGATGCCCCAGGACATCGTGATTTCATCAAGAACATGATCACTGGTACGCGTATATAGAAGGGATTGTTATTAAAGCTCATTTGTGGACTATCGTAAGATTGTGTGAACAGCAAAGGGACAGCGACTCCGTGCTGTTTGCACGGTCTTTCTATGAGCTTGTGTTTACTTTGACTCGCAAACAGTAGCTTCTCACCCACTATTCGTATTACTGAATATACGGGTTTTGTCGAATATATTTGGAATACTTTTTATTTAGGAACCTCCCAAGCTGATTGCGCCGTCCTTGTCGTCGCTTGCGGAACCGGAGAATTCGAAGCCGGAATCTCCAAGAACGGACAAACTCGCGAGCACGCTCTCCTTGCTCAGACTCTTGGAGTGAAACAACTCATCGTTGCTTGCAATAAGATGGACTCTACTGAGCCACCATTCTCTGAGGCCCGTTTCACTGAAATCACCAATGAGGTGTCTGGCTTCATCAAGAAGATTGGATATAATCCAAAAGCTGTTCCATTCGTCCCAATTTCTGGATTCAACGGAGACAACATGCTTGAGGCTTCCCCAAATATGCCATGGTTCAAGGGATGGGCTGTTGAACGCAAGGAAGGAAATGCTTCAGGAAAGACTCTTCTTGAAGCTCTTGACTCCATCATTCCACCACAGCGACCAACTGACCGACCACTTCGTCTCCCACTCCAAGATGTGTACAAGATCGGAGGAATCGGAACTGTTCCAGTCGGTCGTGTTGAGACCGGAATCATCAAGCCAGGAATGGTTGTTACCTTTGCTCCACAAAACGTGACTACTGAAGTCAAGTCCGTAGAAATGCATCACGAGTCTCTTCCGGAGGCTGTGCCTGGAGACAACGTCGGTTTCAACGTCAAGAACGTAGCTGTCAAGGACATTCGCCGTGGATCCGTCTGCTCCGATTCTAAGTCTGACCCAGCCAAGGAAGCTCGCACTTTCCACGCTCAGGTTATCATCATGAACCACCCAGGACAGATTGCTGCTGGATACACTCCAGTTCTCGATTGCCACACTGCTCACATTGCTTGCAAGTTCAACGAACTCAAGGAAAAGGTATAGTTCAACAGCATTTGAAATGTATAAACTATCCTTCCAGGTTGATCGCCGTACCGGAAAGAAAGTTGAAGACTTCCCTAAGTTCCTTAAGTCAGGAGATGCCGGAATTGTCGAGCTCATCCCAACCAAGCCACTGTGTGTGGAATCCTTCACCGACTATGCCCCACTTGGACGATTTGCTGTTCGTGACATGAGACAAACCGTTGCTGTCGGAGTTATCAAGTCAGTGGAGAAAACCGATGGAACAGCCGGAAAGGTCACCAAGTCTGCCCAAAAGGCCGCCCCGAAGAAGAAGTAAATCTTCATTGTTGAGTTTTTCGTTGATTTTTGAATAAATTATCAACTCTTTACTTTTAATTGGTTTATATACATAAATAAACATTGAAAAGTAACCGTTTGACGAGTTTTGATTTTGATCTTCTGTGTTATGACATGTGCGAAGCGCGTTTAAAAGGTAAACAGTTTGCGCCCCTTGATTGGACGATGGAAGTTGTCAATTGACAAATGAGACGCGCCCGAAAATCGTGCTTCTCCGTTTATCGCCGCGTGGTTAAATTGTTAGAAACAATTTATCGTATACAGTTTGTCAAGTTGTGCTGCAATCGGTCTTTTTGTGACATGGTGAAGGTCTGCCAGATACCAGATAGATTAAAAATAGCTTTACGTGTTTATAGCTGATATTTAAGCAATCGGATAGTGAACGATAGTAACAGCATACATTGTGGAAATTGATGATGAAAAGAAATATACATAGAAGACCTGTGAGGAGGATTTCGTGGTGAATTGCCATATACGAAGTGGATGTCAGCAAATCCATATACATAGATGATTGCGGTGAAGCTGGTGAAGTATGGTCAAACATCGAGAAAGACAGCACTAATCGGTCATTATGACGCATTTTGTTAATAAACTCGAGGAGCTCGAAGGAAAGGTTCGGAAGAAAGCAGCAGTGAACCGTTAACGAATTTGGTGAGTGACGGGGGGGGGCATCGTTAGAGTAATTGTTATTCAATCATTATCCCTAATACCCACTAATCGGATTTCCAGAATCCGCATTATAGCGATGAGCACAAATAAGCAGTAAGCGATCTTTCTAAAATGTTACCTGCTGATACTCTGAGAATAGGCCGCGTGTGGGCCATAGATTGTTCTCGAATTTTTGCTGTTTGTTGGTTAAATCGAAACATTTTCAGAATATTTTCAGCGCAACCCGCTCGAATTGCACCATGCGCATCCAGGGTATCAGCTTTATTTAACCCCAAAAAATGATCATGGCAATGAGTAAAATAATAGAAACAATGAGACTTATAATTAATGCCCTTCCGATTCCGTCTTCGTGCCGTCTCACGCACTCTCCCCATTTTTGTGTTCGCGCCATTGGCAATCTGAGTTTAAATGTATTTCTTATTTTTTTTCTTCCGATAGGGTTTTTTGTCTTCTGATTGATTTTACTTACTCAAATTCCAGAGTCTCAATGTGATCTAACGATGTGAGCCGTTCGTCATCGTCACGTTCGGAATTGTGCTGCTCCACGTTGATAGTGTGTCTTCGATCCTCGAACGATCCTTTTTCCTGATCAATGTCCATGTTCACCTCACTCAACGCTCTGGTGATTTCAGCAAGGCTAAATGAAGAGAGTTGCTTCAGAACAACAAGCGACAACGATTCGTGGAACGTACCGAAACATGGCGGGATTCAGAATATTCTTCGGCGTGTAGTACCCCGTGTCGTCCTTCGTATCGCTTTCGCCATTCTTCTGAGCCATCTACAACGCGCGTGGCTCGGGTTAAAAGGGAAATACGTAAGAAAGTGAGCGAATAGGAGCGGTGAGCGAATAGGAGCGGTGAGTGCAGAATTAGGAGTCGCTTATTTGCATAATAATATAAATGAACGAGAGTGAAACAAAGAGCACACAGAACTCAGCGGAGGGAACGAGAGAGAGAGAGAGAAAAGCACTTCTTTTGTGTTCGTGAAGAATTGACTGTCGAGAGTTTGAAGCGATATTGATTAGTCCGCCGAGCAACCTTTCGAACTACAAAATTTACAATTATCGCGAGCCGACTATAGCTTCCACGAAAGACGAAGACAAAAAGTCGTCTTGCACTCGTCTTACGAAATAAAACAGTTGTCAACACACTGCATCAGGCGAAGAAGAAGACGAAGATGAGACAGCCGAAATTTCGCCCAAATGGGAGTCTTACTTGATAGAGTAGGACGCGATGATGAAAGCGAGAATAATTTTAATTGAAGACGTAAGACGAACGCAAGACGAACGCAAGACGAGACGAAAGACGACCGACTTGTTTCGTCTTTCGTTGAAGCCTTAGAATTGAGAAGCTACCCGACTTTTTGAGAACCAAAGTCCACGTCGTAGTCTGGATGGTATCGGCATTCCTCCATCGATGTATTCCAGGAGAGACTTACTTGATCGGAGCGTTCGACAGTGATTGATAGTGACAGAAGGGCGGAATTCCGGATTCCGTCTTCCGGATTCCAGATTCTGTGAAAAAAATTTTTTCCGTTTTCCGTTTTCCGGATTCCGCAATATGGCGTTTTTATCAGAGAAGAGCGGAATTCCGGATTCCAGATTCCATGAAAAATTTTTTTTCCGTTTTCCGCATTCCGGATTCCGCGATATGACGTTTTTATCAGAGAAGGGCGGAATTCCGCATTCCGCATTCCGCCTTCCGGCTTCCGGATTCCAGATTCCGTGAAAAAACTTTTTTTCCATTTTCCGTTTTCCGGATTCCGAGTTCCCAAAATCCAAATCCGCCCTACTCTGCAGACGTGAGATGATGTTCACTTTTCTTCAATTGTTGATGGATTGATTGCCGCTCGAAGCTCTTTTCTCTTCGAGACCTTGTTCACTGCTTCAACTGCATTGGTTGTTGGTTTTACGGTGACTTGTGACTAAGGCGTCCACAAAAGACGAAGGCAAAAAGTCGTCTTGCATTCGTCTTACGCAATAGAAATGTTGTCAGCACACACTGCGTCAGACGAATTCAAGACGAACGAAGAAGACGAGACGGCCGAAATTCGCCTTATGTCCCATACTGCTGAAAACTGAAAAGTGCGCTGAGAAATGCAGATTTACACTTCATTTAAGCAAAACGAGTAAAATTTTGTCGAGCTCATCTGTCTAGCTATGTACCAAAATGGAATTAAAGATTACGGATTTCCTCGACTCTGAAATTATATTGTTACGCATCTAAAGGGAGGAAGAACCCGCAATGAATTCCCTTGGGCTCGCAGGAGCCAAGCGGCATGTCCGAATGCCACTGCGCGGCGGCGGCGGCGTTCTCTTTGATTTCCAGAGTTAAAATTTGCTGAGAAACAGCTTCCACTAAAGACGAAGACAAAAAGTCGTCTTCGTTCGTCTTGAATTCGTCTTACGCAATAAAAAAAGTTGTGTATTGTGTACCAACACAATGTTTACCTTTGCGTCAGACGAAGACAAAGGCAAGACCAGACGACCGAAGTTTCGCCCAAATGGAAGCCTTACTGATTTCTGTGACGCCAGGGGATGTGATGGCTTACTTTTTGGATTCAGAGCATTCTTGATTTCATCGTAAGCCTTCCGCATCATACAATCACAGATCACTTGTTTCGATTTTGCTTATATTAGGAGAGGACGCTGGGAAAATTTGGAATCTTTTGGCTATATTTTGGCGAATAAATAGTGGAATGAGATTGCAGCCAACGATACTAATCGTCAATATGGACTCATTCTCTATCGATCTCGCCAATCTGAGAATCGCTCCAGGCACGCTCAATTAATTTTGTGAAGACTGGCACGCTCACTATCTGCCGCTGTTTCCGCCACTTTCGGCGGTGTCAAGGACACGGAAAGCAACCAGAGTTGAAGAGTCTGGGGGGATTCTATTCATCAACCTAATACCTTCCTCACCGCAAAAAAGCGGCGGAAAATTGTGCGCGAATGAATGAACCCCAGAGAAGGGCGGAATTCCGGATTCCGCCGTTTTTTTCATTCCGTCTTCCGGATTCCAGATTCCGCGAAAAAATTTTTTTCCGTATTCCGGATTCCGAGTTCCCAAAATCCAATTCCGCCCTAATCTGGTGGAAATCCAGTGGAGGCAAACGCCGGATTGTTCTCGAGGATAACTCTCACGCCGGAACCGGAAACTTCAGAGAATGTCCGGATTTTCAAGCAACTGCTGAACGGAATCCTCAGGAATGAGCATAACATTGAGGTATCTGAAACTGTTCCGAAATTCCGAAGTCAGTCATCGAGATGGAAAAAGCTCACATCAGAAAAGCTCTGGAAGTCTTCACGGGAAATTGCTGAAAACTTCGAAAAAGACGATGTTCCTGGCAACAGGACGCGTGCCTTTCCGAAGAGCATCTGAGCCAAAAACGTTCTTTAGTTCCTTCTTTATAAAAAGTTTAATAACTCTTGCTTATTTCTAGTGTAATTTGAGTGAATTCCAGAAAAAAACGTTCCGTTTCAAATGGTAACACTTCATATTAGCTTCCTGTATGAAAAGAATTCTGAAAAAAATTTTCTGCGTTCGGGGGGAATCGAACCCCCGTCGAATGCTTGGAAGGCATCCATGCTGACCATCACACGTAAACCGCAGTTTGCGAATGGTAAGCAATCAGTTGGCCAATAATTGCTAAGTCGGGAACAATCAGTTGTCGAATAAATTGGACAACTGATTGCTGATTATTCGCCAACGAATTGTTGACTATTCGGTAATTGCACTCTTGGGTGTCCGTTTAGTAATTATTCAGCAATTGTTCAGTTGTCATTCATCAATTTGTTCTTCCCCAACCATTCAGCAACTGTTCAGTTTTTGCTTCTTTGTACTGACTTCTCAAAAGAAAAACAAAACATGTATTAAGAGATCAAAAGTAATGACAACATCAACAATAAATTGTACGAATAAAAAAGAGGATCAGTCAACGATAAGTTCCTCGTTTTCATCGTTCTCTTCTGGAAAAATGTGCTTGGTCGGCGATTGAGAATCTCTCTCGTTGCCAATGATAGGCAAATCACGTTGGAAGTGCGGATCGCTGAAAAATATACTTTTTCAAGATTGCACTTTTGGGGAAAAAACTAACGAAGATAGTTTCGCGGAGAACTCTGTAAGCTTGCGTTCGATTTCTGCGGGGGCTTTGTGATGCTCACGGTTGCTGCAATGATAGAATTTCAATTTAATGTCCACTACTGTAAGTGACGTACATTAGGTTTCGAACCGTGCCCTTAATGAATGCCGACAGAGCCGGAAGTGACCACTTCGAATCATCGATTGCGAGCCCGGCCTTGGCGCATTCCACTGGCCTCCATTCGACGAAGATTGTTTCTTCCTCTGCAAGATAAATTTCGAAATCCGAAATGAATACCTTTTCGTCACTTTGGTCAGAGGGGTTCGGATGATCGTTCTCTCCAACTTGCTGATGCTTGACGAGAATGCGCTGAAAATCAAATTGACTTGTCATTTCATGCCGTCGCTCACCTTTCTGGTTTTGGAGAACATTTAAGCAATTCGGGACGACCAGGGCACAAAAATATAAGCCGTTCGGCTTAAAAATTATGTATTCAGAGGGATGAAGCAGTTTCAAAACATAAAGATAGGAAGAAATAAATAAATAAGCAAAGGAACAAGTGAAGATTCAAAAGTTGTTGTTTGAAATTACTGGGCAGTTACTGAGTGATTGCTCAGTAGTTGTTGAACAGTTGTCCAAGGATTCAAGAACTCAGATAACGAGAAGAATTAAATTACTTCTTTGATGATTAAGCTGACCCGTAACAGTGAAAAATGGCACTTTATTGCAGGTTCGTAGCGGATTTCTAGTGGTGTACGCAAGCACCATTAACTTGTAGATAGTAAGTGTCGCTACCGTTGCACAAAGATGAGCCGAGACCTCTGATTGAACTGATTGGTATAATTTCCTTCTCCTCTGTCAACTTTTCATGAACTAGACCATTGTACCGTCGGCAGTGTGTGAGCAAGTTGAATCCATAAGTGTTGCCAGGACGGTCCATATTGTTAGAAATCGCCGTCGGTGCTTCTTGCAAAGCAGGAGGCTCCCAGAAAGCACAACAACTCATTGCTCACTGTTCGCCATTTCGAAACCAAATCTAAACAATCCATTTAAACGCATAGTTTCTTAATACTTTCACTAGTGGGTTCATTCGCACTGGTCGTTTCTAAATCGACATCGTCATCTGGAGCCTCATGCGGCAAGTCGTATGTCTCCGCCGAAGCATGCAAATGGTGCCTGCTCCCGGTTGCAGCGATCGATTCCTTTTGAACTAAGCGTGGAAACAGTCTTCTGTTTGACCGAGTCATCTGTTCTCGAAATAATAGTGGAATGCAATAAAATTGGAAAAAATCAAGAATAAAATTTCAGTGATTTTTTAAAAACGATTTGGCAATCGCTTTTTTCTGGCGATTTTGAGCCAACTGATCAACTATTCAACAATCATTCACAAATTCGAGGTGTGTTGAACAACGTTTCGACAATTATTTGACAATTGTCATGCGATTTTGTCGATTATTGAAAGGTTGCGGAACGATTGAGGAACGATTGCTCAAAAATTCGCGAACCATTCTCCAATTTTTGATAACTCCGCGACTGTTGGACAACTGTTTGCAAATTCGGGCGTTATTCAGCAACTTTTGAGCGATTATTCGCAAATATGCCTTTTTTTCAGCAACTGTTTGCAAACTGCGGTTTACGTGTGCATTACACCACGAACGCGGCTGCTTTCTCTGCGGTTAAATGTGTAGATATATTCATAACGGCGAATAGAATAGATTCTTCTTCTCCCCTCTTTGAATTTTGAGAACCTTTATCTTTGTTAGTTTTTAGTTTAATATCACATATCTCACATTTGAAAGTCGGATAAAACGCGTGAAAAAAAATTTGCGAATATTTTAACACAAACAAAAAACAATTGAACAAAAAAAATTATTAAAATCTTCGAAAAAGTCGAAAAATCATTGGCGCTTTCCTCCCCCCCTCTTCCAGCTAACATAGCGCCGATAAATTATTTTATTAATATTTCTTGTGGATATAAATACGATAAACCCCGGCTAGCTCCGCTTCAAAATTTATAGCAACAACACTCCGCTCTCGCGCCAGCGCACTGGTTTTATCGTATATCCACAATGATTTCGAGGTCACATGCGGAGATTTATTAAATCTTTCGATCATTCTTTTTTTTTTGTTTTCCAGGCAGTTGAACCAATTTTTTGGGTATATCACTGCAATTGATTATTACTTTCTACTCACCACAGTCTCTCACCCCGTGAGCGATTAGTTATTCGGGAATGTGGTTCTGAACTGGAACTGTGCATGAAGCGAGTGATTCCTTATTGAAATAGTCTCCTATACATATAACGGCCTACTCGCTTCGTTCCAGAACTTGCGCTGACTGCTGGCTGAACTTTTCTTCGGAGAAATTCAGGAGTATGCACAAGTTCTCCATTTTTAGAATATCTGAAAACTATCTGAAAACTTTCGAGAGTGGAGCAACACATGAATTCTCGAATAATTCAACGTTTTGTATAGCTAGAAATCGAAAATATCGGCTCTATTTTTTAATTTATGTTTGCGCGTCAACTGAATTTCAGTAGTATGTTTTTCTCAAATCGTAAAGAAGTATTTTAAGTTTTTCGTTTTGGCGCCAATTTTAAATATTAGAACGACATGTTTCATTCACTGCGTGACAATTGCTACACTTTTTATTGCATTTATTGTATTATTTTATTGCAATAGCATTCGCGCTTCCTCCTAATTTTGTCGCAGATTAAATTTATTGAGCTCCAAAGAAATTAAAAGATAATAAAAATTAATTTCCTAAAAACTCCTTCCTTAGAAATTTTAAGACGCATGAGAAATTAACGAACGAATAGCGCAATAATAAATTATAATCTTTATATTTTTCACCTTATGATGCCTTTAATGTATTGTGCTTTTATAAACATTTTTTCGCGTTTTCCCAAAATGTAATATTCAGTTTTAACCTTTGTAAAAATCGTTTAATTGAATAACTACGCGCTTCGCTTTTTTGAAGAAACAAGCTTCTCCGTAGTTTCTTGTTTCTTGATTGCTTGCTCAGTTTTTCCATTTTCAGGAATTTTACTACTAATCACTCGCACTCGTTTATGCTTTCTACCTGTACTCTACTCGATTAACAAATGGCTTCAGCTAGTACTAGTCAAGGGAATGAAGTAAGATTTCAAATGTTTAACTTATTGAATAAACGTTTTTTTTTCAGTGGAGATACGTTGCCAATGTTTCAATTACCCACAACATTACGAATGCCATCGAAAATCCCATTTCATGTGTTAAATTTGATCCGCACGAGGAATTGCTCTGGTATGGAACAGTTACGGTACGTTTGACTCAAGCATCACAATTTTTCAGTTACTACCGGTAACAGCTATATTATTGTTTGGATATTTTTTATAAAATAATTTCATTCGCATTAAAAACAATGTACTTGAAGGGAAAAGTTTCATCGGTACTTCCTCCATCATATAATCGGTACTCTGGATTCAAGATCTCAAATGTCAGCAGTGTTCATTGTGTGGAACCGGTTGAAACGCTCGTCTTTAGCCTAACCGATAGAATGCTTCGAACTTCAACGAAGCAAGGAATCCCTATTGCTAAATTTTGGTAATTTTTGTGTCGTCATTATATTATTCTAGAGCACTTGTAATCATGCGGAAAGGAATTTTCCTTTGGTAAGGCCAGCGCATGAAAATTATTAATTAAATTAATGTTGCCCACGTGTATTTCACGGGATTTGGCGCGGTGGCTCGTTGATGAGAGAAAGTAATATTTGAAAAATTCTTTATAAAAAATGACAGAGTGATTTCTTCAGGCGTATTTTAAATTAGTCGCTTTTTCGTCAATTTTAAAATTTAGTGACGTATTTTTTTAGAAGCGGTGAAGAAACGCTGACAGCTGCAATTAGTTTCTGGAGTTCTGCTTTTCATTTCGGAACCACTGTTTTTTTCAATTAATTGAAAAAATAAAGTATTGAGAAGATTTATTAAAGAAACAACGACGGAATCGTTGCCCAGCAGTGTTGAATCGCGCGCGATTTACTGTTCTCTGGCAGAATCGTTAACCATAATCAAAAAAACATTTGCGCAAAGAGGCGACACTTGCAGTCCCGTACTATTAAAGTATTACAAATATTAAAAGTACTATTGCAGTACTATTAAATCCAGAAAGCAGAATTAGATAATAGGCTATAAACTAGCTAGTAAAATGCCGGTGGGCCAAGTGAGAGATTTGTACATTGAACTTTTTTTTTCTTTTTCCTAATGTTACGGGTTTCGGCCTGACGCTCCTTTCTATTGGTGTCACGAATCTATGGTAAATTCGACGTGAAAAGTACAAAATTTTCCTGAAAAAAAAGTATCAAACAAAACAAGTTTTGTTCCCATATGGAAGTGTACAAGCTTAACATCAATCACATAAAATAATTAATTATTTTCAGTTCTCCATCGATGAACAAAATGAGAGCACTTTGCCACATGCCAGGAACATCCAATTTCATAATCGGTGGCTTGCAAGACAAGCTAATTCATTACGACTATGTGAAGGAAAAAGAAATACGGACAACGGTTTTAAGTCAGAACGAGAGTGCTCGAATCATTCGGTATAATGGGTCGAGCACGTTTACTGCGGACTGCAACGGCAATGTGAGATGATCAAACACTCCTCAATAGTCCTCATGCATGCAACGAGCCGGGACGGGCCCAAAATTTGGCCCAGTAGAATGTTCAACTCGTCCTTTTCGAAAGTATTCCTCGTTTTCCTGCTTAGAGCTAAACGTTCTTGTTCGCCCCGGCAAATTTATTTTTTTCTCGTATTGTCAAGTGGGCCGTCCCGGATGCTTGCATGAAAGAATGTTTATCTAGGGTGGCTAAATTGAACGAAACATTAATGATCTTGCTCCAAACGGTTTACTGGTATATTATGAAGACTGCGGTGTTGTTCCCAATTCAACAGCTCCACTCTGAAAATTCAATGTGTCTAAATAAATTTAAGCTCTTTTTAATTTTAATTTTTCAGATAGATAAGCGTGAGTTCCGCTTAATTAAGAACACGAAACGAAACAAAAGACGAGTTATGATCGTCTGAGATAGGTGGGCCGGAAAATTGTGGATCTTACTATGACTCAGAACCGAATTGATCTTAATTTTTTGTCAAACTGTTACCACCTCTCGTGCCCACTATGTAAGGAAACAACCGGCTTGGAAGAACAGTCTCGCCAATAAGGCTTCCATTTGGGTGAAATTTCGGCCGTCTCGTCTCATTTTCTTCTTCGTCTTGAATTCGTCTTACGCAGTGTGTTGACTACTTTTTTATTGCATAAGACGAATGCAAGACGAACGAAGATGACTTTTTGTCTTCGTCTTTCGTGGAAGCCTTATTCGCCGATGCTTGCTAGGAGTGTTAGGACCAGTATAAGACCTCGAGAATTCTCGATAATCTCTTGCTTTAGAGCTATGAGTGTCAAACGTATTTGTAATATTTTTTCATAGTTTTCTATCTTTTCACGTCAATTTGCCACGATAATTACAAATTTCGCATTTTTTTAGCTTGCCGGGGACCTACCCGTTCTGAAACTACTGTAAAATTTCCTGAAATTAAAAAAATGGCCTTAAAATGCCGAAACTCGTAAAAAATATGTTCCGAAAACTTTTAACCTCATTCCTTCAAATCTTGAGAATTTCGATATCCCGTGACATAAAGAATTCTTACAAAACAATGTTGAAATTTCTTGAAAACCAGCACCTGAAAGACTGTTTAAAACGTGGTCTCCAAATACTCATTTTTTATAGGTATACGTTAAAAACTCTAAAAACTGCGAGACAATACATAAAATTGAATGCCACTCGCAAGTGTTGGATTTCGATGTGCAAGGAAGCAAATTGATCACTTGTGGATTGACATTAAAGTAAGCTGATCTTTTTCTTACTACTCAAAGCGGCATAATTTTGCGCCATCCCCTCCCCTCTGCCCCTTTTTTTTTGAAGTGTTGAGATGTTCTGTACCACATGGGGGGGGGGGGGAAATGGTTATGCGCATTGAATTCAGCTCCAAACAAACCGGACTGTCTAAGTATATATGGTGAAAAAAATATGAACATGATTTTTCTCTTGTAGACGTTTTGAATTTGTAACATCGGAGAGCAAATCTGTATACTTCCTTCTAAGGCTTTAATTTGGGTGAAATTTCGGCCGTCTCGTCCCGTCTTCTTTTTTCGTCTTGAATTCGTCTGACGCAGTGTGTTGTGAACTTTTTTATTGCGTAAGACGAATGCAACACGAGCTGAAAGACGAACGAAGACGACTTTTTGTTTTCGTCTTTCGTAGAAGCCTCACTTCCTTCACCCAATAGGTTTGAAATTTGGGTACTTCGGATTATGCTTTTAAGTTTTGCACATTCCCCTTTTTTTTCAAAAAACATTGTTCCACATTGTTTTTTGTCCTGTAAAAAAAATCTGAATATATGCAGAATTTTCGGAAAGATCATTCTAAAACTGATCTTTTAGAAAAAAAATAATGGTTTTAACGTTTTTGGCGGACAAAAGTGCGCAAACCCTGAGGAGGCATCATTCGAAGACTCAATTTTTAAAAGATTTAACAATAGGCTTCAATTAATTTTTAAATTCTTACCATTTCTGCACGTATTGAGGGCTATCTTCTGGAGTTTCGAATCATTACTGATTAGGGGCTGAAGGAAACCTTGATTCGCTGTCTTAAACGAGCTAATATACTACCGCTGAAAATCGTGTATGTAACTAAAAAGATCTGATAAAAAACAAATGTTCGAAAAAGAAATTCAAAGATTTCAGTCGAATGAAGAATATGGATCAATACGTGAAAGTCTTTGATTTGCGAATGTACAAAGCTTTAAACCCCATTCAAATACCGCTAAACCCACAGTTCGTTCGTTTTATGCCATCCTACTGCGAAAGGATCTGTGTTATGTATCAAGCAATGATTCCAAGTAACATCATTCCGCAATCCAATTGGCTTCCGGCGGGAGTGAGAATGTTTGATTTGAATTCCAATGGGAACTGCATTGATTTCATCGCAGAAGCTACGTTAAACGCCTCCTTTGATTTCTCTTCTAACAAAAACATGATAGCAATTGGGAATAATTGCGGTGAGTGGTGATTGTAGATTTCGGTAGCAATCTTGATGCTTTTCAGGTGTAATAGGCATTTTCGCCGATCGTGAGCATCCGACTGTGAATGACAATTCTAAGGAAACGTTTTTCGCTGCTCCGCCAGTAAGTTTTGAGCTCGTTCATATAGAAAATGTAAAGCTCCTACATTTCAAGGTTCAGCCACCAATTTCTTTTGCTATTGACGATACAACGCAAACATTTGGATCTATTCCTTTAGGGTTTTCACGAGAGCCGCTTCTCAGCGATTGGCCAACTGATTTGACCCAAATTGCATACAGGTACCGTGCCGCGACCGACTGACACCCATTGACTTCAAACTGTAAATATTCGTTTTTGCAGGCGCCGAAAACCTGTCGAATATACAAATGTGAAAACTATTCATTATGCATCGCAATGTGTCAATCCCCGTATGAACTCGAAACTTCGGCTACATAACATAGTTCCGTATATTCTGGAGCGCGAGGAGCCGGTTATGGAGCTTTCTGAAAACGAGAACCTTCAAACGGAACCTTCAAAAGTTCTTGAAAAAGCAAAAGTTCCAAAGTTGTACAAAAAACGACCACTTGCTGTAAATCAAGTTCCAAATCGGCGGGGAAGTGCTGATGACGCATCAGAAACGTATACATGGAATGTGATCCATCATGTAACAATGCAATCGACGTATGCTATGAATCTCTTAGCTAATACTCTGGTTCAAGTTATTTACTCACTTTCACCTATTCGGAATATAGTTCTCGGTCACATTTGTGCAAATGATTCATGCATTACCTGTGAACTACACTTTTTGTTTACCGCCTTCTCCTCTAAACATAGACAAAGCACCGGAATCACAACAACCAACCTGGCGTTTTCACTTGCCCGCAATGGTGTTTCCTTGAAGAGTGGAGGAGTGTTGAGCGCTATACAGCAAATCATTCACGTAACATTACAAGATCTATCGGCGAAAGGTGAGCATTACATTTGCTGATTTTGCACAACCCTCTTCCAGATTCTTTATTATCAATCACTTCAACATTTGATCGATATCTACGCTGCATTCGTTGTCGAGGGCTTCAGAGCAAAGAGACAGATACACCATGTCTACACAAGCTGAATTATGATAATATTCACCAAGCGTCGCTTTGCCAACTTATTGAGAAATCGTTGCATCTTGGTGGAAATGAAAATGAAAAAGAGTGCGAGGAATGCAAGCATACGGTAATCCGCCTTTTCTTGTGATTTCGTTGACAATGATAACGCTTCCACGAAAGACGAAGACAATAAGTCGTCTTTCCTCTCGTCGTTCGTCTTTCTGTTCGTCTTGCATTCGTTTACGCAATAAATGCTCTGCGTCAGATAAATTCAAGACGAAGACGACGACCAGTACTAGACCTTTATGGTCGAAATAAAATCAATATATTGTTAATTTTTTTCGTAGTTTTGCATTAAAAAGTCATAGAAATTTGTTGAAACAAAAAAAATGCTTCTGAAGTTAACCTATCCTTCACTTTCCGCCACTCGCCATCGCTTTCACCCCGCGGTTCTGTGCTAAATGCCGTTTTCCGATCGGCTGTTATTTTCCGAAATTCATAGGGCATTCAACTTTAGACTTTTGAACCCTAATGGGCGCATTCTGATTCTCCACTACGCCATATCTAAACCATGTACCCCGAATCTGAGCTACTCATTCTGAAAACGGTTTACACGATAGAGCGCACCAGAATACGTATTTGCTGCTGCAGTTTTTCCATGACAGATTCAGGTTAATGCACTGGTTCTCGAGATTATGCTGAAAGAGGGTGAGACACAAATATTTTTATTTTGAAAAAGTGGGTTTCTGTATAACACGTTTGTACTCGGCGCCTGCAAGAGCGACCGTTCTATTATTCTATTAAGCTTAAGAGTTTTCCTTCACTTTGCTTCGCTTCAACCGTCGTGCTATAACTAATTTCAGAAGTAAATTTCAAATGCCTATATGAATTCTGAAACGAAATACATGGGGCGCTCTCACGAACAAGCGGCCATATTGGCCATTTTGAGAAATCACACTCACAGAGGTGTAAAAGCGACGAGAAAGGTGGTACTAATCCTATGTGGCACAGGTTAGAATACGCGTACCATCTTTATTAGTTATGATTGCTTTTTGGCCTCTATTAAAAACATGGCAATCGATAAAATACCGTCTAGTCATTCACTTTGTGAGCTTCCGAGATTCCCTTTTTTCCAAGTTCAATTCACTGAAATATATTTTTTAGAGTCGAATGGAATGCAAACGGAAAATTCGTAAGCTAGCGCCAGTCCTTCTCATTGACACCAATACTTCCTCAAAAGGATTCGTGGATTTTTGGAGAAGGCAACTTACACTTCATGAGAGCAGACCTGGTGAAAATCAAGCTGTGGGTAGCGTCCCCGAATCGCCTTCGGAAAAGAAACATTGTCGATACGGCATGGAATGTAGGAATAAGTGAGTAGTTATTTAACACATAATAAACTACAGTGCCTTTGAAGGACACCTTCGATTTTCTGGGTGAAATAATAACAAATCGGCTAATGCAGTTCAATCATGCGCGTAAGAAAACCTACGAGTGAAAAATTTCAATCGGATGCGATGCTCGGCACGTGATCTAGAGCAGATAAATCGAAAATCGGCGCCGTCCAAAGTGTAAATTGTTTTTGGTATTATTACTCTGGTGACCGAAAATGGGTATATAAAAACAGCTTTTTCCATTATTATTTTTTCTTCCAATATGCCATGTGGTTCTCACAAATCCGCTGCCGAACGAGCTCAAATCGTCGTTCTGATCGCTAGAGGAATATCATGATCTTCGATCGCCCGTCAGCTAGGAGGGCATTTCAAAAGTGTCTCTACCTATGTTCGCGATCCAACTTCTGGTCTTGCTCAACGATCCGGAAAACCAAAGAAACTGTCCAGTCGCGAGCACCATGCCATTCAACGGTTTTTGTCCAACTCCACCAAATCAGCCAACACCATAAGGACTGATCTTCAGCTTCCGGTTATTTATACTAAAAACTGTCTATACTTTTGATGGAACCGATTTTTGAATCATCTACGGTAGATCAAGTGCCGAACATCGAATCCGATTGACATTTTTCACCCGTAGGCCTTCTCACACGCCTTATCGAACCAAAATCGAGGGGGGGCGCTATACTTTTGAAGGGCACTGCATTACGCTGAACTCGATTTTTCAGAAAAAAGTGTAAATTTATTCATGGACGCATCGATTGGACTGCGGAACAGTCTAAACTTCTTGAAGACATCGATCTTAATGGGTGGAGTCACTACATCCCATCTCGAATTGCTGTTCAAATTTGTGAGGGAATCGTTCGTCTGTCTGACATCTCAGATTTGAAAAACTATGATGAGCCGTCTGCTATGATCTACGAACTAGACGCAATGATTCATGTTGTTGGAAATGGCGAAAATTCGGTAAATTGGACGCATCCTGTAACTTTATTGAGAGAGAATCCAGCCGAACTGGCGTCGTGGACACTTATAAACGAGCAGTTAGTTAGCTCAGTACATGATCATGAAGCTAGACACGTGGATGGACGATGGAAACTACCGGCTCTTTTAGCATATAAACAGAAAGGCTTTGAAGCGGATGTTTGTGAACAAAGTGTATCCGATGAGCTGTTTTTCGATGAAAAAAATTTAGCTGTAAGTGGAGCTACATCTCTGGCGGTGCAGGCAATAGACGAGCTTCCCAAAGAGAAGGAATTAGTCGGACTAGACGCAGAATTCATCAAAATAAAGGTGAGCGAATGCCTGTATATTTATCTGATTTTTCTCCATTTCTAGACGGACCTCCTTGAATTCAACGGAAAAAGTGTTCTGCTAAGAGCTGTAGGTCGTGCTTCATGTGTGGAGTCTGATGGTGAAAAAATAATATTCGATGATCATGTTGAGCTGACTGACGACGTAGAAGTTGTTGACTATCTTACTAGATACAGGTAACGGCTAAATAAAACAGTTTACCGTTTGATCAATTCGAAATTTGTATATTCAGTGGGATAGTGGAATCTGACTTAAATTCAAAGTCATCAGACAAGTTCCTGACCACACACAAGCGTCTTATTCTCCGAATGCACGTATTAATACAACGTGGAGTTATCTTTGTTGGTCACGCTCTACATAATGATTTTACTGTTCTCAATGTCCATGTAGGAGCAACGATATTTAAAACAATATAGTGATGTATATTATTTAGGTCGCCGAACATCAAATCTACGATACAGTGCACTTGCTTCGTCTTGGCTCACAAAGAATGCTCTCGCTACAGTTTTTAGTCAAAGAAATACTAGGTTACTCATCTTAACCTTGAATCTACGATCAATGAAATATGTGCTTTCAGGTGAAACTATACAGTCGGCTGAGCATGACTCTGTTGTTGACGCTAGATACGCTCTGAAGTTGTATCGAAAATCTCTGGAAATCAAGGCACAAGGGCTTCTCCATTCGGAGATGCGCCGAATCTACGCGATTCTTCCGTGTCCATCACCAAATCAAACAACGTCTCCACTTGTTGTTTTAACGCAAAGTAAAACGCCAGATGAAACAAACCCCGTTGAAGCCGCGCCCAGATCAGTTTAATCAACAACGAATCAGCTGTGCGATGTTAAATATGCAAACATTCTTCGAATTCTTCCTTCTGAATATAATAATACTAACTTTAATAATCGTAGTAATAATATTTCATATTGGCTTACATATGTACTCGATGAATCTCAATATCATTTAATTGTAATATTTCCTTCTTGTTACAGTTGTTTTTCTTGTATCATCTTTCTCAATTGTTCTTCATCATGTATCGTTAGGCCTTCTTCTTTTTTTTTTGTTTAACTAAAACGAGTTTCGTTGCAAAACGCACTGGACCCGCTGAACTCTTTACTGTCGTGTTTCGGAAAAAGAATTGTTTAAAATGTAAACTTCTTTTCCATTGTATGTCAAATAGTAAATCATTTTTGCGAAATTTCGAGTTGACTAGTTTACAGAAGATAGCGGTGCTGAAAATTTGAATGGATTTTCCCACTTGGAATATTAATTCATCAAAAAACGTCGCAAATTGAAGACTTTTGCGAGTCTGATATTTAAATGATTATAAAATACGGCACTTTGCATCTGGAAACTCCCACCGACGAGTTTATGCTCGCGAATGGCCTTAAAAGTTATAAAAATTGAGATAATTTTCGTCACTTTAATGCGGTTCCCGGTGTCGGTTCCAGAATTGCAGATAGGCTACCTCAGTCTAGTCCTTCATTTTTCGGTGCAAACACACGTAGTTGCGCGAAGAACTTGCCGACCGATCCATTTTGTCACATCCATGAAGCCGGATAGCAAAAAATAAGTGATCTTTCAACAAGAATTTAGCTGAAAATCGATAATATATGAATCTCTACACTTTAAGCGCCGTTGGGATTTCCGTCTAATATATTAAAGTTTTGCGGTAGCGGCGAAGCAAACAACGCGGAAGAAATGGACATTTTTCATGGAGGATCTCACTAATTTCCTTGAAACGCTGCTCGCACGGAGCGTTTTCAGTTTTTTGTTGGCGTTCTACCGGTTCCAGGAGCGGCGATATCGTTGTTTTCTTTTTCTTTAAATTTATATTAACTATGTCCCATCAAGGCAACAAAGGTTGCGGTTCTCATCTATTACAACATTACTTACAAGGAAATCTATTAAATCAATAATTAAATTAAGAGAAACTATGGGGAGAGCCTTTTGAGAAGCCAGATGTCGGTATCTCTTTCAAAAACAATTCGATCATGAAGGCGATCTGATTGACCTTGCCAGAATTCGATGTAACGTGGAATCAGGTGAAAGCCACCCCATGACTCCGGTTTGGTGATCGATTGGGCGCCTTCACGAGCAGCCGTTTCCGTCAATTCTGCCTTTTTGTCTTCGAGAAACTAAGGAAAATCATACAAATTCGCAATGAAAAATCGCTATTTAACCTGTCTATCTGGAATAACCTGCGATTGCTCGCTCGATTTCGATCCGATTCTACTGGCTAACGGTCGGGAATTCCAATAGGCTACCGCCATTTCATCAGGAAGCTTTTCAACGACTCCTTCAACGCGCACCTGAAAAACGGAATCATTATTTTATCGTTACGCTCCGGTTCGATTGGTTCAAATCATTTGGCTACCTGTCTATTGACTTTTGGCCAGTAAAAAAGCATACATGCATTTGGATTTTCCTCTAACTCCTTTCCTTTTCGACTATTGAAATTTGTGTAAAACGAAAATCCAGTGGACGTGTAAGCCTTTAGGAGAACCATTCTTGACGAGGGACGCAAATCTCTGAGGTTCAGTGACAGTTAAGCATTTTTTGCGCTCTTTTCTTACTTTCCCACTGTCGACAACGAAACTGCATTGATTTCTTCAAAGGATAGGTCAGATTGTGATGCCACGTCACGAAACCAAATGTCGAAAAGAGAAAGCGGGTCTGTCGTTTGTAGTTTTTCTTCGAGTAGATACGGCTCTTGATCGTTTCTATAATTGGCACGAATATCTGAAGAAATAGCATTAAAATTTTAATGGGGGTTATTCATGAAAAGCACAATTGCATTTTAATGCAAAAAAAATGCATTTTTTTGAATTAAAATTCTTTTCGTGCTTTTCATGAATAACTCCATAAGAAACTGATGTTGGAAAACTCACTCTGAATATCGATCGACGGGGTATCCATTGCGAAAGATCTTTGCGTCAAATAAATAAGATTGTGACCTGAAAATGGCCGAATGACCAACAAAATGAGATGATATGAAAGTCAAATGTTGAATGCGAGAAGGAGAGAAAGTCAGCAGTAGTTGGTTAGAGTAACACAACATATTTGACAAAGCATCCACCAATTACCCAAGTTCCAGACATTTGTAAGCCGCCAACGAGAAATCGGTAACATTTCGAAATGTTTGTGAAGTTCTGCAAAACATGAATATTTCTTCGTCAGTGGCGTTGAGCAAGTCGCTGGAAAGTGTGAACGGGATTTGCGAATTTCGAGAAATCATTTTTTCGGTCTTTTTATTGTTCACTTTTTGTAATTTTTCGAGAAGAATTCTGGCGATCTATTTTAAGATAACGGGGATATCACGTCTGGAGGTCTATAAAGCGTTAGACACTCACTACAATTCATAGAGAGAAGAAAACTAAGAGATGCTGGACATATATTGCGCAGAAACGGCAGCAAGAATGGATACCAAAAGATGAAAAATGAAAAACGACCAGCTGGAAGGCCGCAGATGAGATGGTTGGATTCATTGCGGAAAGAAGTATCGGAAACCACCTCATTATCTATTGGATTTCCATCGCAAAGCGCCGGAAGGACTGACGCGTTTTTATCCGCGTTTAAGCAATTCGAACAAAGAAATCATCGAGTATTATTAGGTTGAACACAAAGTTATGGCGTTTTTATGTTGTTTACTTTTGTGAAAGATTTTTGAATAAAATGTTTGGTTATCTGTGGTCGTGTTATATATCATTTTAAAGAGCGTAATTCGCTCTATCTACTTGTCTTATTGATTTTTCCTTGAAATAATTATGTCACTTTTTATAGCACTACAAAAAAGCATGGATAAACGGCAAATTCGAACGATTTTCTTGTTCCAGTTCAAACTAGGCCGAAACGCTGTCGAGACAACTCGCGATATCAACGATGCATTTGGCCAAGAAACCACTAATGAATGTACGGCACAACGGTGGTTCAAAAAATTCCGCAGCGGTGACGAGAGCCTCGAAGAGGAAGAGCGTGCCGGCCGCCCGTCAGTGATTGATGACGATCAATTGAGAGCCGTAATCGAAGCCGATCCTCTCAAATCAACACGAGAAGTTGCCGAAGAACTCGACGTTGCCAATCAACAGTCGTTGTTCATCTGAAGCAAATAGGCAAATCAAAAAAGCTCGACAAATGGTTGCCACACGAATTAAACGAAAATCAAAAAAAATCGTCGTTTTGAGGTGTCGTCCGCTCTTCTTTTACGCAACAAAAATGAGCCGTTTCTTGACCGAATTGTAACGTGTGATGAAAAATGGATCCTCTACGACAATCGACGACGTTCCGCGCAGTGGTTGGATCGTGATGAGGCTCCTAAACACTTTCCGAAGCCGAAACTCCACCAAAAAAAGGTTATGGTGACTGTTTGGTGGTCTGCAGCCGGTCTCATTCACTACAGCTTCCTAAATCCGGACGAAACAATTACAGCAGAGAAGTACTGCCAGCAAATTGACGAAATGCATCAGAAGTTACGACGTATGTGCCCGGCATTGATCAACAGAAAGGGACCAATTCTTCTTCACGATAATGCTCGGACCAACCGACCCTGCAAAAGCTGAACGAATTAGGCTATGAGACTCTGCCTCATCCACCATACTCACCAGACCTCTCGCCCACCGATTACCACTTTTTCAAGCACCTCGACAACTTCCTTCGTGAGAAATGCTTCAAAAGCCAAGACGATGCCGAAAATGCCTTCAATGAGTTCGTCGCTTCCAGAGACCCGGACTTTTACGCTACCGGCATAAGGAAACTTGTTTCTCGTTGGCAAAAATGTATTGATTCTAATGGTTTTTATTTCGATTAATAAATTTGATTTTAAAAAAAGTTATGGTCATTTAAAGTTGAAGGTTAAAAAACGCCATAACTTTGTGTTCAACCTAATACAAAGTAATCCGTAACATAGCTCGGAATCCGCATGAAAATTGGGGTGGATATCATATTTTTCTCCTGATCTTCTTGCTATTAGCGGCCATAAAGAGAATATGGTAAAATTGGATTACTTAAAATTAGCAGTACCAATATCCTATTTATTTATACCATGCACTACATAATTTCGTTCAGTTTCGATAAAGAAAAAACACAATTATATAATGGAAGGCAGAACAATTCCAAGAAACTACTCAGCAATTTTTGTGTACATGTACGACTGCAACGCTGGGAACCGAAATGAGTTCAGAGACACAGCTCCTGCATTTCAACCAACGGGGCACTGGTGGCAGTTCCATGTATATCCTGTGCACATATTATCCATCCGCGAGGACGTGATTTTTCGTTTAAAGGCGCTGTTTGGGTCTCGTTAGGGCTCGTTACAATAAAAATAATTTTAAAAACATGATTTTCGAAGCAAAATATAGCAAAATCACAAACTGCAGTGTGTGCGCTTTCTTACATTTTTACATTAGCGCGTTAAAACGCGCTATCCCTAACGAGACCAAACAGCGCCTTTAAACGAAAAATCAGTACTCGCGAATGCATAATATATCCTGTGCACATATTATCGCCGTAAAAAGTTCCGACATTTTTCGAGCCGCGGAAATCGGATTTGAATTTAGAGGCTCCGCCATATATCGCGCATAGCAAATACGCTGCAACGATGATGAACAGGCGAGTCTCTAAATTCAAATCACGTACTCGAAAAATGTCGGAACTTTTTTACGGCATAATAGTAATTCCTAATTCCACTAACTCTCGCATATAGCTTCTTAGCTGTCTCTCTTGCAATACTTGAAATAGAAGAATGGAGAGACTATTTTCAGCAGAATTCAGCAGAAATTTTTTCAAGAGTTTCAAGCAAAAAAAAAGAGAAAAAGCGGTAACTCACGAGCAAAAACCTCTGCTTCACTTCTAAGCAGTGTTTCCGTTAAAATCGTGTGGCCGTCTGAATGAAATTCCTCCTTTCATTTAGAAAGTTAGGCCATCGGCGCGAACCATTTTCGTTTAAAATTGAAAAAGAATAGAAGCACCATAAATTAGTATTTTCGAGTTCTTTCGACAAGCTCTTATTGGAGAAATCGGAGAACGAAGAGGGCGGTCGTTAACCATGCGGCGCTGCAATAACGCCGCTTATTTCTTTTTGAAATCACGCAAAATCCCAACGTTTCCTGAAAATTGATGGTATTCTCTAATCTGTTCTTTATTTCATGCTAATTTATCGATTTCCTTGAGTGAAAATGACTTTACTATTAATTATACAATGTACAAACAGCAATCAACAGACAATGTACAGAAAATGCGAGTATTCTATAAATACAAGGGATATAAAAAGTAGCTAAAAGCTGAAGAAATTCAAATTTCAGCGTATATTTCAGGTTACTGACCCATTAAGATCATTCTCATTTAGAAGACATGTTGAATGGACAAGGACGGAATATCGAGGCGAAGCAATATTTATATTCAATTGGCACGCCGAAACATTTTCAAAATCGCGGAAAGCGTACGCCATCAGATTTTGTTGATATTACATTGAAAAACTCACAGCTTTCAAACTTTTCTTTGCAACGCGGAATTTTTTCCATTTTCTGCTTTATAACACTGGTGGAATCGATCTGCACATGAATTGTTTTTACATTTCATAAATATGACCAACTTATTCCAAAATACTTGCGCTGTTTCACTTTCACAGATCTTTCACAAGGTATTTCACATGTCGATGAGGAAATCACAAATATTTTTAAAACTTTTGACAGTTTAGAGAGAATTAGGTTATCAAATGGAATACATGGAAGATGTTACAACTATTTGACACAGAAATTGTAGTAGTATGTGATGTGAGTTTAATTATTTGACAACTGTTTCTTTTATCTTACAGATCACGCTGTTGCAGAGCGGCCCCAATCTGTGTCTCACGCATCGTCGATGCAAACTCGAGGCTCCGTTTCGACTCTATGGCTTGCTCATTACACGGGTTCAAGTTGACCAATACCATTGTCTTCGAGTTTCCACGTCCCAGACAGTCCATAAGCACTTCTGTCAGTTTGCTGTCGCGATACGGAACATGTGGTGCTTTACACTTTTGCATATTCACGCATTTTTTGAAAACCGACAGGGATTGATTGATGTTGGTCATCTCCTTAAACTGGGCGCCTGTGACTCCAGATTCTTTTGCACGTTCCGAACCGGCTAGATCGACCAGCTTTAGTTTCGAAGTTGTCGAAATGCCTGAAAGAAAAGTAAAATTAAATGTGACACACGACTGTATCAAACCTGTCGTTTTCTGGTGTGCTTTTATATTCCATGTGTAGATGGCATGTGAGCGGGATGAGTATTCATTGCATTTTGTAGTTGCGGTCATCCGTTGACCATCTGCAAGACGGAGCATGCCGACAGGTCCGAAAAGCATTTGAGTGGGTGCTGCGAGAGTCCCTCCATTACCACCGTCTCATTGCTCAGCCTTATCTTGACGACAGCGCGATTATTCAAAAGATCATATGCCTCCTTGTTATAGATTTCGAGAAATGACAGTGAGAACTGAAACTCCCAACCGAACGACTCCAATTTTTCCGACTCTTTGAATAGAAATGACGCGGCGCGCGGAATAATCCCTTCGTCGTCACCATCCCCTCCGCGCATAGTGTGAGTCTTTCCACTTCCAGTTTGACCAAAAGCAATCAGACCGACATTGAAGCCGTGCAGTGCCGACTGAAATTTAATTTTTTTAATGTTGCTAAGGCTTTACCAAAATGCTTACCAAAATGAAATCTTCTAAGCTTTCAAAAACATTCTTCTGGGAGAAAACAGGAGTGAAAACCTTTTCGAAAGCGAAGACTCTGCTTGGCTTCGAACCAGAGTGAATACTGATAGCGTTCACAGATGGATATTCTATAACATCAGCACAAGAAGCAGCTTCAGATTTAAGAATAGGCCGAACACGAATAGCCACCCTGATTTGACCGCGCAGGTCGACAACGTCATTATGCAGTTTCCGGAGTATCGTCTCCTTCTCGTTCAGTTGCTCGCTTAGAAAATTTGTAGAAGCAGTCATCTGCTCTAATGCAAGATCTTTCGCTGCAATCTGCTCTTTTTGCATTTCGACCAACTGCAGCTGTTTATCGAGTTCCATTTTCGTAGTTTCAAATCTTTTCATTTGTTCTTCTTTTTCGTTTTCCATCCTTGCGATTTTTTCCTTAAGTTGTGCAAGTTCTGACAATGGACGAGAGGGCAGTGAAACTTTTTTGGATAAAATTCTAGCTTGAGAAGTAGCAGCTGCTGAACTATTCGTATTATTGATTGGACCGCGACGGATTATTGTGGAAGCTACCGGCGGACGGTTTGATGGACCTGCTGATGTGGTTGGCTTTGAGACTCGACTACTTTGAACGGAAATATTGCGGCTTGTTGAAGGAGTAGGAGCCGAATGTCTTCCTGTTAACATCGTCGAAGGAAGGGGTGCAGTGAGACGAGATGCATTTGGCGGTCTAGCTATGACTCGCTGTCGTAATGCAGGTTGGCCAGAGACTGAAACAATTTTTTTTACAAACGTTTTTAAAAGAATAGTTTACCTGTTGATTTAGGCGAATTTGAATTCAAAGTCTTAAGTACCGCACTTCTCCTGCGAGCGTAGTTCATGGCAATAATTAAGCAATAAATAAATTGTTCTGAGAAATAAAATATTTGCGTTGAAGAAAAGGGATCCTAGCGAATTTTACTGTCTAAGAAGGAGTATGAAAAACACATAAATTCCAGATATCGCGGGTAGGTCAAAATGTCAAAACGAGTGCGCTAGCGCGCACTTAAGATAGTAATTAGAAAAACAAAAATACTGCGTATTTTCCCTATTTTCGTTGCCTTATTTTGTCATTTTTACCTCACCACTATTCCCTTTTGTTCTGTTTTCTACTTTCTCGGCCATATATTAATTCAGATCTTCAAAGTGCTACAGAGAAACCTGGTAAGTTTCTTCTATATAGATCTCCATCACTCATAATATCGAAATCATTTCAGCGACGCTATTAGGCATTATTAACTAGAAAGAGACACTAGATGTGGAGAAGCTTGCTAATTTTGTATTGATCGACGAAAATGTAAACGTTAAAACGATATTCTGCTCAGGAAGTCGCGCTTTCCTTTATACAGACTAATAGCATTGCTGTAAAAATTAAATTGAAACTTTTCTTCTTATAAAAATGAATAAATCTTTGAAATAATATATACTGTCTTCGTTAATTTAATTGCCGATTAGAGTTCAGTGCTCTCTTGTAATAATATATCGAAAGCATGCTAATTTTTATTCCATTGCAAAGTTTTAGACCTAGATGAGCGAGGAAGAAGGCCGTGAAAGAGCGGCGACGGCAGAGGGAGATGCAGAATCATTCAGATCTGGTGCAGGCGCCTGGAAGGAGCAAAGATGTTATCACGTTAGTATTTATACGAGAATATTATTTCTGAAAAATATCTGAAAATGGAGTGAGTCGTTTGACACCGAAACTTTGAAATTGTTATTAAAAAAAGTATTTTTACAGACCATCTCGTGCCGTCCTAACGCTTTCAAAATTCATGTTTAATGCTGAGTGCTTTTCTCTTCCGTATGCCTGGAAATTAGGAGTTCTTCGGGTAAATCATCTTCACCCGTTTTCGTTATTGCTGGTCTGAATTGATTCGGAAACTCTCACAAACCCATCAGAGCCAGTCAACATCTCGCAAAAAAATCAGAAAGAAGTGCTTCGAATTACGGCCATTTTGTAAAAAAAGGTTGCGATTATAGTGATATTCGCTTTCTGAGGCATAACAGCAAAGTAATTATCAACGAGAATATATTTAAAATTATAATTGCTTCTTTTGTTTTCAGATGCCATGATTGGAATGAGTAAGTATCCATTTGAAGGCCAAACTGTGATTCTACCAAGCTCGACAGCCCAGCAGCGTTTCTGGCACCATTCGGAATTCGTTCTTTCTACCACAATGATGATCTGTACCGCATTCTTGACTGCACTTGGATCCTTTGGAAACACTGATTTCGGAGATGCCATCGCTCCCACAATCACGACAAATGTTCCGAAAAAAGGTCTCAACTCAGTCTGTACTTTATGACATGTTCTTCAATGGGTTCCGTCGAAAATTTGGAGCGAGGTTTCCGAATATACCGAAATGGTTGTCCGACAAAGGATTCTCGTAACCTATCTCATGGCTGCTCTGATTCCGAAGCTGGAAATTATGAATCCTTTGGTTGGACTTACCAGTGGAACGCTCTGCGCTCTCATTTTCCCTTCATTTTTTGAGATGATTACGTTCTGGGCAGATTGGAAGGTTGCGTTTACTGCTTTAACTATTAAATCCAGAAAGCAGAATTAGATAATAGGCTATAAACTAGCTAGTAAAATGCCGGTGGGCCAAGTGAGAGATTTGTACATTGAACTTTTTTTTTTCTTTTTCCTAATGGTACGGGTTTCGGCCTGACACTCCTTTCTATTGGTGTCACGAACCTATAGTAAATTCGACGTGAAAAGTACTAAATTTTCCTGAAAAAAAAGTATCAAACAAAACAAGTTTTGTTCCCATATGGAAGTGTACAAGCTTAACATCAAGCACATAAAATAATTAATTATTTTCAGTTCTCCATCGATGAACAAAATGAGAGCACTTTGCCACATGCCAGGAACATCCAATTTCATAATCGGTGGCTTGCAAGACAAGCTAATTCATTACGACTATGTGAAGGAAAAAGAAATACGGACAACGGTTTTAAGTCAGAACGAGAGTGCTCGAATCATTCGGTATAATGGGTCGAGCACGTTTACTGCGGACTGCAACGGCAATGTGAGATGATCAAACACTCCTCAATAGTCCTCATGCATGCAACGAGCCGGGACGGGCCCAAGATTTGGCCCAGTAGAATGTTCAACTCGTGCTTTTCGAAAGTATTCCTCGTTTTCCTGCTTAGAGCGAAACGTTCTTGTTCGCCCCGGCAAATTTATTTTTTTCTCGTATTGTCAAGTGGGCCGTCCCGGATGCTTGCATGAAAGAATGTTTATCTAGGGTGGCTAAATTGAACGAAACATTAATGATCTTGCTCCAAACGGTTTACTGGTATATTCTGAAGACTGCGGTGTTGTTCCCAATTCAACAGCTTCACTCTGAAAATTCAATGTGTCTAAATAAATTTAAGCTCTTTTTAATTTTAATTTTTCAGATAGATAAGCGTGAGTTCCGCTTAATTAAGAACACGAAACGAAACAAAAGACGAGTTATGATCGTCTGAGATAGGTGGGCCGGAAAATTGTGGATCTTACTATGACTCAGAACCGAATTGATCTTAATTTTTTGTCAAACTGTTACCACCTCTCGTGCCCACTATGTAAGGAAACAACCGGCTTGGAAGAACAGTCTCGCCGATAAGGCTTCCATTTGGGTGAAATTTCGGCCGTCTCGTCTCATTTTCTTCTTCGTCTTGAATTCGTCTTACGCAGTGTGTTGACTACTTATTTATTGCGTAAGACGAATGCAAGACGAACGAAGATGACTTTTTGTCTTCGTCTTTCGTGGAAGCCTTACTCGCCGATGCTTGCTAGGAGTGTTAGGACCAGTATAAGACCTCGAGAATTCTCGATAATCTCTTGCTTTAGAGCTATGAGTGTCAAACGTATTTGTAATATTTTTTCCATAGTTTTCTATATTTTTACGTCAATTTGCCACGATAATCACAAATTTCGCATCATTTTTTAGCTTGCCGGGGACCTACCCGTTCTGAAACTACTGTAAAATTTCCTGAAATTAAAAAAATGGCCTTAAAATGCCGAAACTCGTAAAAAATATGTTCCGAAAACTTTTAACCTCATTCCTTCAAATCTTGAGAATTTCGATATCCCGTGACATAAAGAATTCTTACAAAACAATGTTGAAATTTCTTGAAAACCAGCACCTGAAAGACTGTTTAAAACGTGGTCTCCAAATACTCATTTTTTATAGGTATACGTTAAAAACTCTAAAAACTGCGAGACAATACATAAAATTGAATGCCACTCGCAAGTGTTGGATTTCGATGTGCAAGGAAGCAAATTGATCACTTGTGGATTGACATTAAAGTAAGCTGATCTTTTTCTTACTACTCAAAGCGGCATAATTTTGCGCCATCCCCTCCCCTCTGTCCTTTTTTTTGAAGTGTTTCGATGTTCTGTACCACATGGGGGGGGGGGAAATGGTTATGCGCATTGAATTCAGCTCCAAATAAACCGGACTGTCTAAGTATATATGGTGAAAAAAAATATGAACATAATTTGCCTCTTGTAGACGTTTTGAATTTGTAACATCGGAGAGCAAATCTGTATACTTCCTTCTAAGGCTTTAATTTGGGTGAAATTTCGGCCGTCTCGTCCCGTCTTCTTTTTTCGTCTTGAATTCGTCTGACGCAGTGTGTTGTGAACTTTTTTATTGCGTAAGACGAATGCAACACGAGCTGAAAGACGAACGAAGACGGCTTTTTGTTTTCGTCTTTCGTAGAAGCCTCACTTCCTTCACCCAATAGGTTTGAAATTTGGGTACTTCGGATTATGCTTTTAAGTTTTGCGCATTCCCCTTTTTTTTCAAAAAACGTTGTTCCACATTATTTTTTGTCCTGTAAAAAAAATCTGGATATATGCAGAATTTTTGGAAAGATTATTCAAAAACTGATCTTTTAGAAAAAAAATAATGGTTTTAACGTTCTTGGCGGACAAAAGTGCGCAAACCCTGAAGAGGCATCATTCGAAGACTCAATTTTTAAAAGATTTAACAATAGGCTTCAATTCATTTTTAAATTCTTACCATTGCACATATTAGGGGCTATCTTCTGGAGTTTCGAATCATTACTGATTAGGGGCTGAAGGAAACCTTGATTCGCTGTCTTAAACGAGCTAATATACTACCGCTGAAAATCGTGTATGTAACTAAAAAGATCTGATAAAAAACAAATGTTCGAAAAAGAAATTCAAAGATTTCAGTCGAATGAAAAATATGGATCAATACGTCAAAGTCTTTGATTTGCGAATGTACAAAGCTTTAAACCCCATTCAAATACCGCTAAACCCACAGTTCGTTCGTTTTATGCCATCCTACTGCGAAAGGATTTGTGTTATGTATCAAGCAATGATTCCAAGTAACATCATTCCGCAATCCAATTGGCTTCCGGCGGGAGTGAGAATGTTTGATTTGAATTCCAATGGGAACTGCATTGATTTCATCGCAGAAGCTACGTTAAACGCCTCCTTTGATTTCTCTTCTAACAAAAACATGATAGCAATTGGGAATAATTGCGGTGAGTGGTGATTGTAGATTTTGGTAGCAATCTTGATGCTTTTCAGGTGTAATAGGCATTTTCGCCGATCGTGAGCATCCGACTGTGAATGACAATTCTAAGGAAACGTTTTTCGCTGCTCCGCCAGTAAGTTTTGAGCTCGTTCATATAGAAAATGTAAAGCTCCTACATTTCAAGGTTCAGCCACCAATTTCTTTTGCTATTGACGATACAACGCAAACATTTGGATCTATTCCTTTAGGGTTTTCACGAGAGCCGCTTCTCAGCGATTGGCCAACTGATTTGACCCAAATTGCATACAGGTACCGTGCCGCGACCGACTGACACCCATTGACTTCAAACTGTAAATATTCGTTTTTGCAGGCGCCGAAAACCTGTCGAATATACAAATGTGAAAACTATTCATTATGCATCGCAATGTGTCAATCCCCGTATGAACTCGAAACTTCGGCTACATAACATAGTTCCGTATATTCTGGAGCGCGAGGAGCCGGTTATGGAGCTTTCTGAAAACGAGAACCTTCAAACGGAACCTTCAAAAGTTCTTGAAAAAGCAAAAGTTCCAAAGTTGTACAAAAAACGACCACTTGCTGTAAATCAAGTTCCAAATCGGCGGGGAAGTGCTGATGACGCATCAGAAACGTATACATGGAATGTGATCCATCATGTAACAATGCAATCGACGTATGCTATGAATCTCTTAGCTAATACTCTGGTTCAAGTTATTTACTCACTTTCACCTATTCGGAATATAGTTCTCGGTCACATTTGTGCAAATGATTCATGCATTACCTGTGAACTACACTTTTTGTTTACCGCCTTTTCCTCTAAACATAGACAAAGCACCGGAATCACAACAACCAACCTGGCGTTTTCACTTGCCCGCAATGGTGTTTCCTTGAAGAGTGGAGGAGTGTTGAGCGCTATACAGCAAATCATTCACGTAACATTACAAGATCTATCGGCGAAAGGTGAGCATTACCTCTGCTGATTTTGCACAACCCTCTTCCAGATTCTTTATTATCAATCACTTCAACATTTGATCGATATCTACGCTGCATTCGTTGTCGAGGGCTTCAGAGCAAAGAGACAGATACACCATGTCTACACAAGCTGAATTATGATAATATTCACCAAGCGTCGCTTTGCCAACTTATTGAGAAATCGTTGCATCTTGGTGGAAATGAAAATGAAAAAGAGTGCGAGGAATGCAAGCATACGGTAATCCGCCTTTTCTTGTGATTTCGTTGACAATGATAACGCTTCCACGAAAGACGAAGACAATAAGTCGTCTTTCCTCTCGTCGTTCGTTTTTCTGTTCGTCTTGCATTCGTTTACGCAATAAATGCTCTGCGTCAGATAAATTCAAGACGAAGACGACGACCAGCACTAGACCTTTATGGTCGAAATAAAATCAATATATTGTTAATTTTTTTCGTAGTTTTGCATTAAAAAGTCATAGAAATTTGTTGAAACAAAAAAATGCTTCTGAAGTTAACCTATCCTTCACTTTCCGCCACTCGCCATCGCTTTCACCCCGCGGTTCTGTGCTAAATGCCGTTTTCCGATCGGCTGTTATTTTCCGAAATTCATAGGGCATTCAACTTTAGACTTTTGAACCCTAATGGGCGCATTCTGATTCTCCACTACGCCATATCTAAACCATGTACCCCGAATCTGAGCTACTCATTCTGAAAACGGTTTACACGATAGAGCGCACCAGAATACGTATTTGCTGCTGCAGTTTTTCCATGACAGATTCAGGTTAATGCACTGGTTCTCGAGATTATGCTGAAAGAGGGTGAGACACAAATATTTTTATTTTGAAAAAGTGGGTTTCTGTATAACACGTTTGTACTCGGCGCCTGCAAGAGCGACCGTTCTATTATTCTATTAAGCTTAAGAGTTTTCCTTCACTTTGCTTCGCTTCAACCGTCCTGCTATAACTAATTTCAGAAGTAAATTTCAAATGCCTATATGAATTCTGAAACGAAATACATGGGGCGCTCTCACGAACAAGCGGCCATATTGGCCATTTTGAGAAATCACACTCACAGAGGTGTAAAAGCGACGAGAAAGGTGGTACTAATCCTATGTGGCACAGGTTAGAATACGCGTACCATCTTTATTAGTTATGATTGCTTTTTGGCCTCTATTAAAAACATGGCAATCGATAAAATACCGTCTAGTCATTCACTTTGTGAGCTTCCGAGATTCCCTTTTTTCCAAGTTCAATTCACTGAAATATATTTTTTAGAGTCGAATGGAATGCAAACGGAAAATTCGTAAGCTAGCGCCAGTCCTTCTCATAGACACCAATACTTCCTCAAAAGGATTCGTGGATTTTTGGAGAAGGCAACTCACACTTCATGAGAGCAGACCTGGTGAAAATCAAGCTGTGGGTAGCGTCCCCGAATCGCCTTCGGAAAAGAAACATTGTCGATACGGCATGGAATGTAGGAATAAGTGAGTAGTTATTTAACACATAATAAACTACAGTGCCTTTGAAGGACACCTTCGATTTTCTGGGTGAAATAATAACAAATCGGCTAATGCAGTTCAATCATGCGCGTAAGAAAACCTACGAGTGAAAAATTTCAATCGGATCCGATGCTCGGCACGTGATCTAGAGCAGATAAATCAAAAATCGGCGCCGTCCAAAGTGTAAATTGTTTTTGGTATTATTACTCTGGTGACCGAAAATGGGTATATAAAAACAGCTTTTTCCATTATTATTTTTTCTTCCAATATGCCATGTGGTTCTCACAAATCCGCTGCCGAACGAGCTCAAATCGTCGTTCTGATCGCTAGAGGAATATCATGATCTTCGATCGCCCGTCAGCTAGGAGGGCATCTCAAAAGTGTCTCTACCTATGTTCGCGATCCAACTTCTGGTCTTGCTCAACGATCCGGAAAACCAAAGAAACTGTCCAGTCGCGAACACCGTGCCATTCAACGGTTTTTGTCCAACTCCACCAAATCAGCCAACAGCATAAGGACTGATCTTCAGCTTCCGGTTATTTATACTAAAAACTGTCTATACTTTTGATGGAAACGATTTTTGAATCATCTACTGTAGATCAAGTGCCGAACATCGAATCCGATTGACATTTTTCACCCGTAGGCCTTCTCACACGCCTTATCGAACCAAAATCGAGGGGGGGGGGCGCTATACTTTTGAAGGGCACTGCATTACGCTGAACTCGATTTTTCAGAAAAAAGTGTAGATTTATTCATGGACGCATCGATTGGACTGCGGAACAGTCTAAACTTCTTGAAGACATCGATCTTAATGGGTGGAGTCACTACATCCCATCTCGAATTGCTGTTCAAATTTGTGAGGGAATCGTTCGTCTGTCTGACATCTCAGATTTGAAAAACTATGATGAGCCGTCTGCTGTGATCTACGAACTAGACGCAATGATTCATGTTGTTGGAAATGGCGAAAATTCGGTGAATTGGACGCATCCTGTAACCTTATTGAGAGAGAATCCAGCCGAACTGGCGTCGTGGACACTTATAAACGAGCAGTTAGTTAGCTCAGTACATGATCATGAAGCTAGACACGTGGATGGACGATGGAAACTACCGGCTCTTTTAGCATATAAACAGAAAGGCTTTGAAGCGGATGTCTGTGAACAAAGTGTATCCGATGAGCTGTTTTTCGATGAAAAAAATTTAGCTGTAAGTGGAGCTACATCTCTGGCGGTGCAGGCAATAGACGAGCTTCCCAAAGAGAAGGAATTAGTCGGACTAGACGCAGAATTCATCAAAATAAAGGTGAGCGAATGCCTGTATATTTATCTGATTTTTCTCCATTTCAAGACGGACCTCCTTGAATTCAACGGAAAAAGTGTTCTGCTAAGAGCTGTAGGTCGTGCTTCATGTGTGGAGTCTGATGGTGAAAAAATAATATTCGATGATCATGTTGAGCTGACTGACGACGTAGAAGTTGTTGACTATCTTACTAGATACAGGTAACGGCTAAATAAAACAGTTTACCGTTTGATCAATTCGAAATTTGTATATTCAGTGGGATAGTGGAATCTGACTTAAATTCAAAGTCATCAGACAAGTTCCTGACCACACACAAGCGTCTTATTCTCCGAATGCACGTATTAATACAACGTGGAGTTATCTTTGTTGGTCACGCTCTACATAATGATTTTACTGTTCTCAATGTCCATGTAGGAGCAACGATATTTAAAACAATATAGTGATGTATATTATTTAGGTCGCCGAACATCAAATCTACGATACAGTGCACTTGCTTCGTCTTGGCTCACAAAGAATGCTCTCGCTACAGTTTTTAGTCAAAGAAATACTAGGTTACTCATCTTAACCTTGAATCTACGATCAATGAAATATGTGCTTTCAGGTGAAACTATACAGTCGGCTGAGCATGACTCTGTTGTTGACGCTAGATACGCTCTGAAGTTGTATCGAAAATCTCTGGAAATCAAGGCACAAGGGCTTCTCCATTCGGAGATGCGTCGAATCTACGCGATTCTTCCGTGTCCATCACCAAATCAAACAACGTCTCCACTTGTTGTTTTAACGCAAAGTAAAACGCCAGATGAAACAAACCCCGTTGAAGCCGCGCCCAGATCAGTTTAATCAACAACGAATCAGCTGTGCGATGTTAAATATGCAAACATTCTTCGAATTCTTCCTTCTGAATATAATAATACCAACTTTAATAATCGTAGTAATAATATTTCATATTGGCTTACATATGTACTCGATGAATCTCAATATCATTTAATTGTAATATTTCCTTCTTGTTACAGTTGTTTTTCTTGTATCATCTTTCTCAATTGTTCTTCATCATGTATCGTTAGGCCTTCTTCTTTTTTTTTGTTTAACTAAAACGAGTTTCGTTGCAAAACGCACTGGACCCGCTGAACTCTTTACTGTCGTGTTTCGGAAAAAGAATTGTTTAAAATGTAAACTTCTTTTCCATTGTATGTCAAATAGTAAATCATTTTTGCGAAATTTCGAGTTGACTAGTTTACAGAAGATAGCGGTGCTGAAAATTTGAATGGATTTTCCCACTTGGAATATTAATTCATCAAAAAACGTCGCAAATTGAAGACTTTTGCGAGTCTGATAAATGATTATAAAATACGGCACTTTGGAAGGCTGAAGCGCAGAATAGTTTTCAGATTTCAGATTTCGAATGCTGCGAAATCTGGAAACTCCCGCCGCCGCTCGCGAATGGGCCTTAAACGTTATAAAAATTGAGATAATTTTCGTCACTTTAATGCGGTTCGCGGTGTCGGTTCCAGAATTGCAGATAGGCTACCTCAGTTTAGTCCTTCATTTTTCGGTGCAAACACACGTAGTTGCGCGAAGAACTTGCCGACCGGTCCATTTATGAAGCCGGATAGCAAAAAATAAGCATCTGTCTATAAGAATTTAGCTGAAAATCGATAATATATGAATCTCTACACTTTAAGCGCCGTTGGGATTTCCGTCTAATATATTAAAGTTTTGCGGTAGCGGCGAAGCAAACAACGCGGAAGAAATGGACATTTATCATGGAGGATCTCACTAATTTCCTTGAAACGCTGCTCGCACGGAGCGTTTTCAGTTTTTTGTTGGCGTTCTACCGGTTCCAGGAGCGGCGATATCGTTGTTTTCTTTTTCTTTAAATTTATATTAACTATGTCCCATCAAGGCAACAAAGGTTGCGGTTCTCATCTATTACAATTTTACTTACAAGGGCATCTATTAAATCAATAATTAAATTAAGAGAAACTATGGCGAGAGCCTTTTGAGAAGCCAGATGTCGGTATCTCTTTCAAAAACAATTCGATCATGAAGGCGATCTGATTGACCTTGCCAGAATTCGATGTAACGTGGAATCAGGTGAAAGCCACCCCATGACTCCGGTTTGGTGATCGATTGGGCGCCTTCACGAGCAGCCGTTTCCGTCAATTCTGCCTTTTTGTCTTCGAGAAACTAAAGAAAATGATACAAATTCGCATTGAAAAATCGCTATTTAACCTGTCTATCTGGAATAACCTGCGATTGCTCGCTCGATTTCGATCCGATTCTACTGGCTAACGGTCGGGAATTCCAATAGGCTACCGCCATTTCATCAGGAAGCTTTTCAACGACTCCTTCAACGCGCACCTGAAAAACGGAAACATTATTTTATCGTTACGCTCCGGTTCGATTGGTTCAAATCATTTGGCTACCTGTCTATTGACTTTAGGCCAGTAAAAAAGCATACATGCATTTGGATTTTCCTCTAACTCCTTTCCTTTTCGACTATTGAAATTTGTGTAAAACGAAAATCCAGTGGACGTGTAAGCTTTTAGGAGAACCATTCTTGACGAGGGACGCAAATCTCTGAGGTTCAGTGACAGTTAAGCATTTTTTGCGCTCTTTTCTTACTTTCCCACTGTCGACAACGAAACCGCATTGATTTCTTCAAAGGATAGGTCAGATTGTGATGCCACGTCACGAAACCAAATGTCGAAAAGAGAAAGCGGGTCTGTCGTTTGTAGTTTTTCTTCGAGTAGATACGGCTCTTGATCATTTCTATACTTGGCACGAATATCTGAAGAAATAGCATTAAAACTTTAATGGGGGTTATTCATGAAAAGCACAATTGCATTTTAATGCAAAAAAAAATGCATTTTTTTGCATTAAAATTCTTTTCGTGCTTTTCATGAATAACCCCATAAGAAACTGATGTTGGAAAACTCACTCTGAATATCGATCGACGGGGTATCCATTGCGAAAGATCTTTGCGTCAAATAAATAAGATTGTGACCTGAAAATGGCCGAATGACCAACAAAATGAGATGATATGAAAGTCAAATGTTGAATGCGAGAAGGAGAGAAAGTCAACAGTAGTTGGTTAGAGTAACACAACATATTTGACAAAGCATCCACCAATTACCCAAGTTCCAGACATTTGTAAGCCGCCAACGAGAAATCGGTAACATTTCGAAATGTTTGTGAAGTTCTGCAAAACATGAATATTTCTTCGTCAGTGGCATTGAGCAAGTCGCTGGAAAGTAAGAACGGGAGTTGCGAATTTCGAGAAATCATTTTTGTGGCCTTTTTATTGTTCACTTTTTGTTATTTTTCAAGGAGAAGCATTCTGGCGTTCTATTTTAAGATAACGGGGATAGCACAGCACGTCTGGTCTATAAAGCGTTAGACACTCACTACAATTCATAGAGAGAAGAAAACTAAGAGATGCTGGACATATATTGCGCAGAAACGGCAGCAAGAATGGATACCAAAAGATGAAAAATGAAAAACGACCAGCTGGAAGGCCGCAGATGAGATGGTTGGATTCATTGCGGAAAGAAGTATCGGAAACCACCTCATTATCTATTGGATTTCCATCGCAAAGCGCCGGAAGGACTGACGCGTTTAAGCAATTCGAACAAAGAAATCATCGAGTATTATTAGGTTGAACACAAAGTTATGGCGTTTTTATGTTGTTTACTTTTGTGAAAGATTTTTGAATAAAATGTTTGGTTATCTGTGGTCGTGTTATATATCATTTTAAAGAGCGTAATTCGCTCTATCTACATGTCTTATTGATTTTTCCTTGAAATAATTATGTCACTTTTTATAGCACTACAAAAAAGCATGGATAAACGGCAAATTCGAACGATTTTCTTGTTCCAGTTCAAACTAGGCCGAAACGCTGTCGAGACAACTCGCGATATCAACGATGCATTTGGCCAAGAAACCACTAATGAACGTACGGCACAACGGTGGTTCAAAAATTTCCGCAGCGGTGACGAGAGCCTCGAAGAGGAAGAGCGTGCCGGCTGAATGAATTAGGCTATGAGACTCTGCCTCATCCACCATACTCACCAGACCTCTCGCCCACCGATTACCACTTTTTCAAGCACCTCGAAAACTTCCTTCGCGAGAAATGCTTCAAAAGCCAAGTTGATGCCGAAAATGCCTTCAATGAGTTCGTCGCTTCCAGAGACCCGGACTTTTACGCTACCGGCATAAGGAAACTTGTTTCTCGTTGGCAAAAATGTATTGATTCTAATGGTTTTTATTTCGATTAATAAATTTGATTTTAAAAAAAGTTATGGTCATTTAAAGTTGAAGGTTAAAAAACGCCATAACTTTGTGTTCAACCTAATACAAAGTAATCCGTAACATAGCTCGGAATCCGCATGAAAATTGGGGTGGATATCATATTTTTCTCCTGATCTTCTTGCTATTAGCGGCCATAAAGAGAATATGGTAAAATTGGATTACTTAAAATTAGCAGTACCAATATCCTATTTATTTATACCATACACTACATAATTTCGTTCAGTTTCGATAAAGAAAAAACACAATTATATAATGGAAGGCAGAACAATTCCAAGAAACTACTCAGCAATTTTTGTGTACATGTACGACTGCAACGCTGGGAACCGAAATGAGTTCAGAGACACAGCTCCTGCATTTCAACCAACGGGGCACTGGTGGCTAGAGTAACGCGTCGATGATGAGTCGAGTCGACGAAATCGACGAAAATCGAAAAAATCGAGTCGACTAAAGTCAAGTCGACTTTAGTCGACTGAGAGTCGAAGTCGACTTGAGTCGAGTCGACTAAAGTCGACTTCGAGTCAAAGTCGACTCGAGTCGAGTCGACTTTAAGTCGAAGTCGACTTGAGTCGACTTCGACTAAAGTCGACTCGACTTCAAAGTCGACTAAAGTCAAGTCGACTAAAGTCGACCACGCTTCAAGTTGCAAATTTGCTCTATTGGACTGCTTTTTAGAGGGGATTCAAATTTTAAAAAATTTTTCTTTTTTTTTCTCAAAAAGAATTAAGAAAAACATTTTTTTTTTCTCAAAAAAAATTTAAGAAAAACATTTTTTTTTAATTTCAAATTTTTGCACTTGATGCATTTCACTTGAGATCCATCTGGTGATTTCTCGAAAAAATTTTGGAGCTTTTTTCTTGATTTTTTTTCTGAAAATTAAATGAAAATGAAAATGTTTCAAATTATTCATCAAAAAAGTAAATTCAAATTAAAAATTAACGAAAAGCACTCATTTCACAATAAATGTGTGGAAAATTAATTTTAAATTTCCCTCCAAAAAACTGTGCAATAAAGCGCGCTTGCAACTTTGAAGTCAAGTCGACCAAAGTCGACTTGACTTCAAAGTCGAGTCGACTAAAGTCGACTTGACTTCAAAGTCGACTTAAGTCAAGTCGACTAAAGTCGACTTCGAGTCAAAGTCGACTCGACTTGAAAGTCGACTTGAGTCAAGTCGACTTTAGTCGACTGAGAGTCGAATTACAGTCGACTTTAGTCGACCACTTTTAATCGGTAGTCGACTCCAAATTCGTCGAAAGTCGAGTCGACGCGTCACTCTACTGGTGGCAGGCAGTTATATCCTGTGCACATATTATCCATCCGCGAGGACGTGATTTTTCGTTTAAAGGCGCTGTTTGGGTCTCGTTAGGGGATAGCGAGTTTTAACGCGCTAATTTAAAAATTGTAACGCACACACTGCGCTTGTGATTTATTCAGTTTAATAAACAGTTTAAGAAATTTGACAATAAAAATTAATTTTAAAAACATGATTTTCGAAGCAAAATATGGCAAAATCACAAACGCAGTGTGTGCGCTTTCTTACATTTTTACATTAGCGCGTTAAAACGCGCTATCCCCTAACGAGACTCAAACAGCGCCTTTAAACGAAAAATCACGTACTCGCGGATGGATAATATATCCTGTGCACGTAGTAATTCCTAATTCCACTAACTCTCGCATATAGCTTCATAGCTGTCTCTCTTGCAATACTTGAAATAGAAGAATGGAGAGACTATTTTCAGCAGAATTCAGCAGAAATTTTTTCAAGAGTTTCAAACAAAAAAAAAGAGAAAAAGCGGTAACTCACGAGCAAAAACCTCTGCTTCACTTCTAAGCAGTGTTTCCGTTAAAATCGTGTGGCCGTCTGAATGAAATTCCTCCTTTCATTTAGAAAGTTAGGCCATCGGCGCGAACCATTTTCGTTTAAAATTGAAAAAGAATAGAAGCAGAATAAATTAGTATTTTCGAGTTCTTTCGACAAGCTCTTATTGGAGAAATCGGAGAACGAAGAGGGCGGGTCGTTAACCATGCGGCGCTGCAATAACGCCGCTTATTTCTTTTTGAAATTACGCAAAATCCCAACGTTTCCTGAAAATTGATGGTATTCTCTAATCTGTTCTTTATTTCATGCTAATTTATCGATTTCCTTGAGTGAAAATGGCTTTACTATTAATTATACAATGTACAAACAACAATCAACAGACAATGTACAGAAAATGCGAGTATTCTACAAATACACGGGATACAAAAAATTAGCTAAAAGCTGAAGAAATTCAAATTTCAGCGTATATTTCAGGTTACTGACCCATTAAGATCATTCTCAATTAGAAGACATGTTGAATGGACTAGGACGGAATATCGAGGCGAAGCAATATTTATATTCAATTGGCACGCCGAAACATTTTCAAAATCGCGGAAAGCGTACGCCATCAGATTTTGTTGATATTACATTGAAAAACTCACAGCTTTCAAACTTTTCTTTGCAACGCGGAATTTTTCCATTTTCTGCTTTATAACACTGGTGGAATCGATCTGCACATGAATTGTTTTTACATTTCATAAATATGACAAACTTATTCCAAAATACTTGCGCTGTTTCACTTTCACATATCTTTCACAAGGTATTTCACATGTCGATGAGGAAATCACAAATATTTATAAAACTTTTGACAGTTTAGAGAGAATTAGGTTATCAAATGGAATACATGGAAGATGTTACAACTATTTGACACAGAAATTGTAGTAGTATGTGATGTGAGTTTAATTATTTGACAACTGTTTTTTTTATCTTACAGATCACGCTGTTGCAGAGCGGCCCCAATCTGTGTCTCACGCATCGTCGATGCAAACTCGAGGCTCCGTTTCGACTCTATGGCTTGCTCATTACACGGGTTCAAGTTGACCAATACCATTGTCTTCGAGTTTCCACGTCCCAGACAGTCCATAAGCACTTCTGTCAGTTTGCTGTCGCGATACGGAACATGTGGTGCTTTACACTTTTGCATATTCACGCATTTTTTGAAAACCGACAGGGATTGATTGATGTTGGTCATCTCCTTAAACTGGGCGCCTGTGACTCCAGATTCTTTTGCACGTTCCGAACCGGCTAGATCGACCAGCTTTAGTTTCGAAGTTGTCGAAATGCCTGAAAGAAAAGTAAAATTAAATGTGACACACGACTGTATCAAACCTGTCGTTTTCTGGTGTGCTTTTATATTCCATGTGTAGATGGCATGTGAGCGGGATGAGTATTCATTGCATTTTGTAGTTGCGGTCATCCGTTGACCATCTGCAAGACGGAGCATGCCCGACAGGTCCGAAAAGCATTTGAGTGGGTGCTGCGAGAGTCCCTCCATTACCACCGTCTCATTGCTCAGCCTTATCTTGACGACAGCGCGATTATTCAAAAGATCATATGCCTCCTTGTTATAGATTTCGAGAAATGACAGTGAGAACTGAAACTCCCAACCGAATGACTCCAATTTTTCCGACTCTTTGAATAGAAATGACGCGGCGCGCGGAATAATCCCTTCGTCGTCACCATCCCCTCCGCGCATAGTGTGAGTCTTTCCACTTCCAGTTTGACCAAAAGCAATCAGACCGACATTGAAGCCGTGCAGTGCCGACTGAAATTTAATTTTTTTAATGTTGCTAAGGCTTTACCAAAATGCTTACCAAAATGAAATCTTCTAAGCTTTCAAAAACATTCTTCTGGGAGAAAACAGGAGTGAAAACCTTTTCGAAAGCGAAGACTCTGCTTGGCTTCGAACCAGAGTGAATACTGATAGCGTTCACAGAGGGATATTCTATAACATCAGCACAAGAAGCAGCTTCAGATTTGAGAATTGGCCGAACACGAATAGCCACCCTGATTTGACCGCGCAGGTCGACAACGTCATTATGCAGTTTCCGGAGTATCGCCTCTTTCTCGTTCAGTTGCTCGCTTAGAAAATTTGTAGAAGCAGTCATCTGCTCTAATGCAAGATCTTTCGCTGCAATCTGCTCTTTTTGCATTTCGACCAACTGCAGCTGTTTATCGAGTTCCATTTTCGTAGTTTCAAATCTTTTCATTTGTTCTACTTTTTCGTTTTCCATCCTTGCGATTTTTTCCTTAAGTTGTGCAAGTTCTGACAATGGACGAGAGGGCAGTGGAACTTTTTTGGATAAAATTCTAGCTTGAGAAGTAGCAGCTGCTGAACTATTCGTATTATTGATTGGACCGCGACGGATTATTGTGGAAGCTACCGGCGGACGGTTTGATGGACCTGCTGATGTGGTTGGCTTTGAGACTCGACTACTTTGAACGGAAATATTGCGGCTTGTTGAAGGAGTAGGAGCCGAATGTCTTCCTGTTAACATCGTTGAAGGAAGGGGTGCAGTGAGACGAGATACATTTGGCGGTCTAGCTATGACTCGCTGTCGTAATGCAGGTTGGCCAGAGACTGAAACAATTTTTTTTACAGACGTTTTTAAAAGAATAGTTTACCTGTTGATTTAGGCGAATTTGAATTCAAAGTCTTAAGTGCCGCACTTCTCCTGCGAGCGTAGTTCATGGCAATAATTAAGCAATAAATAAATTGTTCTGAGAAATAAAATATTTGCGTTGAAGAAAAGGGATCCCAGCGAATTTTACTGTCTAAGAAGGAGTATGAAAAACACATAAATTCCAGATATCGCGGGTCACAAACTTCGCGGGTAGGTCAAAATGTCAAAACGAGTGCGCTAGCGCGCACTTAATATAGTAATTAGAAAAACAAAAATACTGCGTATTTTCCCTATTTTCGTTGCCTTATTTTGTCATTTTTACCTCACCACTATTCCCTTTTGTTCTGTTTTCTACTTTCTCGGCCATATATTAATTCAGATCTTCAAAGTGCTACAGAGAAACCTGGTAAGTTTCTTCTATATAGATCTCCATCACTCATAATATCGAAATCATTTCAGCGACGCTATTAGGCATTATTAACTAGAAAGAGACACTAGATGTGGAGAAGCTTGCTAATTTTGTATTGATCGACGAAAATGTAAACGTTAAAACGATATTCTGCTCAGGAAGTCGCGCTTTCCTTTATACAGACTAATAGCATTGCTGTAAAAATTAAATTGAAACTTTTCTTCTTATAAAAATGAATAAATCTTTGAAATAATATATTCTGTCTTCGTTAATTTAATTGCCGATTAGAGTTCAGTGCTCTCTTGTAATAATATATCGAAAGCATGCTAATTTTTATTCCATTGCAAAGTTTTACATCTAGATAGTCGAGGAAGAAAACCTTGAAAGAGCGGCGACGGCAGAGGAGATGCAGAATCATTCAGATCTGGTGCAGACGCCTGAAAGGAGCGGAGATGTTATTGCGTTAGTATTTATACGATAATATTATTTCTGAAAATGGGGTGAGTCGTTTGACACCGAAACTTTGAAATTGCTATAAAAAAAAATATTTTTACAGACCATCTCGTGCCGTCCTAACGCTTTCAAAATTCATGTTTAATGCTTAGTGCCTTTCTCTTCCGTATGCCTGGAAATTAGGAGTTCTTCGGGTAAATCATCTTCACCCGTTTTCGTTATTGCTGGTCTGAATTGATTCGGAAACTCTCACAAACCCGTCAGAGCCAGTCAACATCTCGCAAAAAAATCAGAAAGAAGTGCTTCGAATTACGTCCATTTTGTAAAAAAAGGTTGTTATTATAGTGATATTCGCTTTCTGAGCATAACAGCAAAGTAATTATCAACGAGAATATATTTAAAATTATAATTGCTTCTTTTGTTTTCAGATGCCATGATTGGAATGAGTAAGTATCCATTTGAAGGCCAAACTGTGATTCTACCAAGCTCGACAGCCCAGCAGCGTTTCTGGCACCATTCGGAATTCGTTCTTTCTACCACAATGATGATCTGTACCGCATTCTTGACTGCACTTGGATCCTTTGGAAACACTGATTTCGGAGATGCCATCGCTCCCACAATCACGACAAATGTTCCGAAAAAAGGTCTCAACTCAGTCTGTACTTTATGACATGTTCTTCAATGGGTTCCGTCGAAAATTTGGAGCGAGGTTTCCGAATATACCGAAATGGTTGTCCGACAAAGGATTCTCGTAACCTATCTCATGGCTGCTCTGATTCCGAAGCTGGAAATTAGGATTTCTTTGGTTGGAGTTACCAGTGGAACGCTCTGCGCTCTCATCTTCCCTTCATTTTTTTCAAGATGATCACATTCTGGACAGATTGGAAGGTTGATTTTACTGCTTTAACTAATTTTTTTATTCTCTTAATCAAATCATAAATTTTCAAAATAGTTCTCCCTATTTTACTTGCATTGCTCGTTTTTCAGAGTCTCCTCACTCATCGCCAGCGTTTGACGAAGATCTTTATAAACTGTGTTGCGATGGCTGTTGGATTCTTTCCGAATATTCGCCCAGCTAGATCCATTGATTACATTTGGCTTCAACTTGAAATAATTTAAGGTGGCTTGTTTTTTTAATACGCCTATTACAAAATGTTTAATCATTCCCACACCTCAAATTCTGCTTCCTAACCAATATCCGAAAATGCATTATTTTTTTCATGGATTTATTGTTTGTTGTTATATTTTAAGATTGTATGATGAGAAGGGAATTTGCTAATTACCAGACTAAATTTTTAAAGATATTGCAATAATCTTCCAAATTCGTACCCAAAAATACATCATCCTCCACCTCCAGCTTTTCAGAAAAATGCGATTTACAGCACACTTGATGTCACGGAACGAACATAATGGGAAATCGAGACTAATGAACTTTTTTACATATTTATAAAAAATTTTCTGAAAAAAAGAAGCTCCTCTAATGTTGAGTACCAATCGTTTCAGTCTTTCGTATTTTTGATGGTTTTCCCCTCTAAACATAGACAAAGCACCGGAATCACAACAACCAACCTGGCGTTTTCACTTGCCCGCAATGGTGTTTCCTTGAAGAGTGGAGGAGTGTTGAGCGCTATACAGCAAATCATTCACGTAACATTACAAGATCTATCGGCGAAAGGTGAGCATTACCTCTGCTGATTTTGCACAACCCTCTTCCAGATTCTTTATTATCAATCACTTCAACATTTGATCGATATCTACGCTGCATTCGTTGTCGAGGGCTTCAGAGCAAAGAGACAGATACACCATGTCTACACAAGCTGAATTATGATAATATTCACCAAGCGTCGCTTTGCCAACTTATTGAGAAATCGTTGCATCTTGGTGGAAATGAAAATGAAAAAGAGTGCGAGGAATGCAAGCATACGGTAATCCGCCTTTTCTTGTGATTTCGTTGACAATGATAACGCTTCCACGAAAGACGAAGACAATAAGTCGTCTTTCCTCTCGTCGTTCGTCTTTCTGTTCGTCTTGCATTCGTTTACGCAATAAATGCTCTGCGTCAGATAAATTCAAGACGAAGACGACGGCCAGTACTAGACCTTTATGGTCGAAATAAAATCAATATATTGTTAATTTTTTTCGTAGTTTTGCATTAAAAAGTCATAGAAATTTGTTGAAACAAAAAAAAATGCTTCTGAAGTTAACCTATCCTTCACTTTCCGCCACTCGCCATCGCTTTCACCCCGCGGTTCTGTGCTAAATGCCGTTTTCCGATCGGCTGTTATTTTCCGAAATTCATAGGGCATTCAACTTTAGACTTTTGAACCCTAATGGGCGCATTCTGATTCTCCACTACGCCATATCTAAACCATGTACCCCGAATCTGAGCTACTCATTCTGAAAACGGTTTACACGATAAAGCGCACCAGAATACGTATTTGCGGCTGCAGTTTTTCCATGACAGATTCAGGTTAATGCACTGGTTCTCTAGATTATGCTGAAAGAGGGTGAGACACAAATATATTTATTTGGAAAAAGTGGGTTTCTGTATAACACGTTTGTACTCGGCGCCTGCAAGAGCGACCGTTCTATTATTCTATTAAGCTTAAGAGTTTTCCTTCACTTTGCTTCGCTTCAACCGTCGTGCTATAACTAATTTCAGAAGTAAATTTCAAATGCCTATATGAATTCTGAAACGAAATACATGGGGCGCTCTCACGAACAAGCGGCCATATTGGCCATTTTGAGAAATCACACTCACAGAGGTGTAAAAGCGACGAGAAAGGTGGTACTAATCCTATGTGGCACAGGTTAGAATACGCGTACCATCTTTATTAGTTATGATTGCTTTTTGGCCTCTATTAAAAACATGGCAATCGATAAAATACCGTCTAGTCATTCACTTTGTGAGCTTCCGAGATTCCCTTTTTTCCAAGTTCAATTCACTGAAATATATTTTTTAGAGTCGAATGGAATGCAAACGGAAAATTCGTAAGCTAGCGCCAGTCCTTCTCATTGACACCAATACTTCCTCAAAAGGATTCGTGGATTTTTGGAGAAGGCAACTTACACTTCATGAGAGCAGACCTGGTGAAAATCAAGCTGTGGGTAGCGTCCCCGAATCGCCTTCGGAAAAGAAACATTGTCGATACGGCATGGAATGTAGGAATAAGTGAGTAGTTATTTAACACATAATAAACTACAGTGCCTTTGAAGGACACCTTCGATTTTCTGGGTGAAATAATAACAAATCGGCTAATGCAGTTCAATCATGCGCGTAAGAAAACCTACGAGTGAAAAATTTCAATCGGATGCGATGCTCGGCACGTGATCTAGAGCAGATAAATCGAAAATCGGCGCCGTCCAAAGTGTAAATTGTTTTTGGTATTATTACTCTGGTGACCGAAAATGGGTATATAAAAACAGCTTTTTCCATTATTATTTTTTCTTCCAATATGCCATGTGGTTCTCACAAATCCGCTGCCGAACGAGCTCAAATCGTCGTTCTGATCGCTAGAGGAATATCATGATCTTCGATCGCCCGTCAGCTAGGAGGGCATTTCAAAAGTGTCTCTACCTATGTTCGCGATCCAACTTCTGGTCTTGCTCAACGATCCGGAAAACCAAAGAAACTGTCCAGTCGCGAGCACCATGCCATTCAACGGTTTTTGTCCAACTCCACCAAATCAGCCAACACCATAAGGACTGATCTTCAGCTTCCGGTTATTTATACTAAAAACTGTCTATACTTTTGATGGAACCGATTTTTGAATCATCTACGGTAGATCAAGTGCCGAACATCGAATCCGATTGACATTTTTCACCCGTAGGCCTTCTCACACGCCTTATCGAACCAAAATCGAGGGGGGGCGCTATACTTTTGAAGGGCACTGCATTACGCTGAACTCGATTTTTCAGAAAAAAGTGTAAATTTATTCATGGACGCATCGATTGGACTGCGGAACAGTCTAAACTTCTTGAAGACATCGATCTTAATGGGTGGAGTCACTACATCCCATCTCGAATTGCTGTTCAAATTTGTGAGGGAATCGTTCGTCTGTCTGACATCTCAGATTTGAAAAACTATGATGAGCCGTCTGCTATGATCTACGAACTAGACGCAATGATTCATGTTGTTGGAAATGGCGAAAATTCGGTAAATTGGACGCATCCTGTAACTTTATTGAGAGAGAATCCAGCCGAACTGGCGTCGTGGACACTTATAAACGAGCAGTTAGTTAGCTCAGTACATGATCATGAAGCTAGACACGTGGATGGACGATGGAAACTACCGGCTCTTTTAGCATATAAACAGAAAGGCTTTGAAGCGGATGTTTGTGAACAAAGTGTATCCGATGAGCTGTTTTTCGATGAAAAAAATTTAGCTGTAAGTGGAGCTACATCTCTGGCGGTGCAGGCAATAGACGAGCTTCCCAAAGAGAAGGAATTAGTCGGACTAGACGCAGAATTCATCAAAATAAAGGTGAGCGAATGCCTGTATATTTATCTGATTTTTCTCCATTTCTAGACGGACCTCCTTGAATTCAACGGAAAAAGTGTTCTGCTAAGAGCTGTAGGTCGTGCTTCATGTGTGGAGTCTGATGGTGAAAAAATAATATTCGATGATCATGTTGAGCTGACTGACGACGTAGAAGTTGTTGACTATCTTACTAGATACAGGTAACGGCTAAATAAAACAGTTTACCGTTTGATCAATTCGAAATTTGCATATTCAGTGGGATAGTGGAATCTGACTTAAATTCAAAGTCATCAGACAAGTTCCTGACCACACACAAGCGTCTTATTCTCCGAATGCACGTATTAATACAACGTGGAGTTATCTTTGTTGGTCACGCTCTACATAATGATTTTACTGTTCTCAATGTCCATGTAGGAGCAACGATATTTAAAACAATATAGTGATGTATATTATTTAGGTCGCCGAACATCAAATCTACGATACAGTGCACTTGCTTCGTCTTGGCTCACAAAGAATGCTCTCGCTACAGTTTTTAGTCAAAGAAATACTAGGTTACTCATCTTAACCTTGAATCTACGATCAATGAAATATGTGCTTTCAGGTGAAACTATACAGTCGGCTGAGCATGACTCTGTTGTTGACGCTAGATACGCTCTGAAGTTGTATCGAAAATCTCTGGAAATCAAGGCACAAGGGCTTCTCCATTCGGAGATGCGCCGAATCTACGCGATTCTTCCGTGTCCATCACCAAATCAAACAACGTCTCCACTTGTTGTTTTAACGCAAAGTAAAACGCCAGATGAAACAAACCCCGTTGAAGCCGCGCCCAGATCAGTTTAATCAACAACGAATCAGCTGTGCGATGTTAAATATGCAAACATTCTTCGAATTCTTCCTTCTGAATATAATAATACTAACTTTAATAATCGTAGTAATAATATTTCATATTGGCTTACATATGTACTCGATGAATCTCAATATCATTTAATTGTAATATTTCCTTCTTGTTACAGTTGTTTTTCTTGTATCATCTTTCTCAATTGTTCTTCATCATGTATCGTTAGGCCTTCTTCTTTTTTTTTTGTTTAACTAAAACGAGTTTCGTTGCAAAACGCACTGGACCCGCTGAACTCTTTACTGTCGTGTTTCGGAAAAAGAATTGTTTAAAATGTAAACTTCTTTTCCATTGTATGTCAAATAGTAAATCATTTTTGCGAAATTTCGAGTTGACTAGTTTACAGAAGATAGCGGTGCTGAAAATTTGAATGGATTTTCCCACTTGGAATATTAATTCATCAAAAAACGTCGCAAATTGAAGACTTTTGCGAGTCTGATATTTAAATGATTATAAAATACGGCACTTTGCATCTGGAAACTCCCACCGACGAGTTTATGCTCGCGAATGGCCTTAAAAGTTATAAAAATTGAGATAATTTTCGTCACTTTAATGCGGTTCCCGGTGTCGGTTCCAGAATTGCAGATAGGCTACCTCAGTCTAGTCCTTCATTTTTCGGTGCAAACACACGTAGTTGCGCGAAGAACTTGCCGACCGATCCATTTTGTCACATCCATGAAGCCGGATAGCAAAAAATAAGTGATCTTTCAACAAGAATTTAGCTGAAAATCGATAATATATGAATCTCTACACTTTAAGCGCCGTTGGGATTTCCGTCTAATATATTAAAGTTTTGCGGTAGCGGCGAAGCAAACAACGCGGAAGAAATGGACATTTTTCATGGAGGATCTCACTAATTTCCTTGAAACGCTGCTCGCACGGAGCGTTTTCAGTTTTTTGTTGGCGTTCTACCGGTTCCAGGAGCGGCGATATCGTTGTTTTCTTTTTCTTTAAATTTATATTAACTATGTCCCATCAAGGCAACAAAGGTTGCGGTTCTCATCTATTACAACATTACTTACAAGGAAATCTATTAAATCAATAATTAAATTAAGAGAAACTATGGGGAGAGCCTTTTGAGAAGCCAGATGTCGGTATCTCTTTCAAAAACAATTCGATCATGAAGGCGATCTGATTGACCTTGCCAGAATTCGATGTAACGTGGAATCAGGTGAAAGCCACCCCATGACTCCGGTTTGGTGATCGATTGGGCGCCTTCACGAGCAGCCGTTTCCGTCAATTCTGCCTTTTTGTCTTCGAGAAACTAAGGAAAATCATACAAATTCGCAATGAAAAATCGCTATTTAACCTGTCTATCTGGAATAACCTGCGATTGCTCGCTCGATTTCGATCCGATTCTACTGGCTAACGGTCGGGAATTCCAATAGGCTACCGCCATTTCATCAGGAAGCTTTTCAACGACTCCTTCAACGCGCACCTGAAAAACGGAATCATTATTTTATCGTTACGCTCCGGTTCGATTGGTTCAAATCATTTGGCTACCTGTCTATTGACTTTTGGCCAGTAAAAAAGCATACATGCATTTGGATTTTCCTCTAACTCCTTTCCTTTTCGACTATTGAAATTTGTGTAAAACGAAAATCCAGTGGACGTGTAAGCCTTTAGGAGAACCATTCTTGACGAGGGACGCAAATCTCTGAGGTTCAGTGACAGTTAAGCATTTTTTGCGCTCTTTTCTTACTTTCCCACTGTCGACAACGAAACTGCATTGATTTCTTCAAAGGATAGGTCAGATTGTGATGCCACGTCACGAAACCAAATGTCGAAAAGAGAAAGCGGGTCTGTCGTTTGTAGTTTTTCTTCGAGTAGATACGGCTCTTGATCGTTTCTATAATTGGCACGAATATCTGAAGAAATAGCATTAAAATTTTAATGGGGGTTATTCATGAAAAGCACAATTGCATTTTAATGCAAAAAAAATGCATTTTTTTGAATTAAAATTCTTTTCGTGCTTTTCATGAATAACTCCATAAGAAACTGATGTTGGAAAACTCACTCTGAATATCGATCGACGGGGTATCCATTGCGAAAGATCTTTGCGTCAAATAAATAAGATTGTGACCTGAAAATGGCCGAATGACCAACAAAATGAGATGATATGAAAGTCAAATGTTGAATGCGAGAAGGAGAGAAAGTCAGCAGTAGTTGGTTAGAGTAACACAACATATTTGACAAAGCATCCACCAATTACCCAAGTTCCAGACATTTGTAAGCCGCCAACGAGAAATCGGTAACATTTCGAAATGTTTGTGAAGTTCTGCAAAACATGAATATTTCTTCGTCAGTGGCGTTGAGCAAGTCGCTGGAAAGTGTGAACGGGATTTGCGAATTTCGAGAAATCATTTTTTCGGTCTTTTTATTGTTCACTTTTTGTAATTTTTCGAGAAGCATTCTGGCGATCTATTTTAAGATAACGGGGATATCACGTCTGGAGGTCTATAACGCGTTAGACACTCACTACAATTCATAGAGAGAAGAAAACTAAGAGATGCTGGACATATATTGCGCAGAAACGGCAGCAAGAATGGATACCAAAAGATGAAAAATGAAAAACGACCAGCTGGAAGGCCGCAGATGAGATGGTTGGATTCATTGCGGAAAGAAGTATCGGAAACCACCTCATTATCTATTGGATTTCCATCGCAAAGCGCCGGAAGGACTGACACGTTTTTATCCGCGTTTAAGCAATGCGAACAAAGAAATCATCGAGTATTATTAGGTTGAACACAAAGTTATGTCGTTTTTATGTTGTTTACTTTGTGAAAGATTTTTGAATAAAATGTTTGGTTATCTGTGGTCGTGTTATATATCATTTTAAAGAGCGTAATTCGCTCTATCTACTTGTCTTGTTGATTTTTCCTTGAAATAATTATGTCACTTTTTATAGCACTACAAAAAAGCATGGATAAACGGCAAATTCGAACGATTTTCTTGTTCCAATTCAAACTAGGCCGAAACGCTGTCGAGACAACTCGCGATATCAACGATGCATTTGGCCAAGAAACCACTAATGAACGTACGGCACAACGGTGGTTCAAAAATTTCCGCAGCGGTGACGAGAGCCTCGAAGAGGAAGAGCGTGCCGGCCGCCCGTCAGTGATTGATGACGGTCAATTGAGAGCCGTAATCGAAGCCGATCCTCTCAAATCAACACGAGAAGTTGCCGAAGAACTCGACGTTTGCCAATCAACAGTCGTTGTTCATCTGAAGCAAATAGGCAAATCAAAAAAGCTCGACAAATGGTTGCCACACGAATTAAACGAAAATCAAAAAAAATCGTCGTTTTGAGGTGTCGTCCGCTCTTCTTTTACGCAACAAAAATGAGCCGTTTCTTGACCGAATTGTAACGTGTGATGAAAAATGGATCCTCTACGACAATCGACGACGTTCCGCGCAGTGGTTGGATCGTGATGAGGCTCCTAAACACTTTCCGAAGCCGAAACTCCACCAAAAAAAGGTTATGGTGACTGTTTGGTGGTCTGCAGCCGGTCTCATTCACTACAGCTTCCTAAATCCGGACGAAACAATTACAGCAGAGAAGTACTGCCAGCAAATTGACGAAATGCATCAGAAGTTACGACGTATGTGCCCGGCATTGATCAACAGAAAGGGACCAATTCTTCTTCACGATAATGCTCGGACCAACCGACCCTGCAAAAGCTGAACGAATTAGGCTATGAGACTCTGCCTCATCCACCATACTCACCAGACCTCTCGCCCACCGATTACCACTTTTTCAAGCACCTCGACAACTTCCTTCGTGAGAAATGCTTCAAAAGCCAAGACGATGCCGAAAATGCCTTCAATGAGTTCGTCGCTTCCAGAGACCCGGACTTTTACGCTACCGGCATAAGGAAACTTGTTTCTCGTTGGCAAAAATGTATTGATTCTAATGGTTTTTATTTCGATTAATAAATTTGATTTTAAAAAAAGTTATGGTCATTTAAAGTTGAAGGTTAAAAAACGCCATAACTTTGTGTTCAACCTAATACAAAGTAATCCGTAACATAGCTCGGAATCCGCATGAAAATTGGGGTGGCTATCATATTTTTCTCCTGATCTTCTTGCTATTAGCGGCCATAAAGAGAATATGGTAAAATTGGATTACTTAAAATTAGCAGTACCAATATCCTATTTATTTATACCATGCACTACATAATTTCGTTCAGTTTCGATAAAGAAAAAACACAATTATATAATGGAAGGCAGAACAATTCCAAGAAACTACTCAGCAATTTTTGTGTACATGTACGACTGCAACGCTGGGAACCGAAATGAGTTCAGAGACACAGCTCCTGCATTTCAACCAACGGGGCACTGGTGGCAGTTCCATGTATATCCTGTGCACATATTATCCATCCGCGAGGACGTGATTTTTCGTTTAAAGGCGCTGTTTGGGTCTCGTTAGGGGATAGCGAGTTTTAACGCGCTAATTTAAAAATTGTAACGCACACACTGCGTTTGTGATTTATTCAGTTTAATAAACAGTTTAAGAAATTTGACAATAAAAATTAATTTTAAAAACATGATTTTCGAAGCAAAATATAGCAAAATCACAAACGCAGTGTGTGCGCTTTCTTACATTTTTACATTAGCGCGTTAAAACGCGCTATCCCCTAACGAGACTCAAACAGCGCCTTTAAACGAAAAATCACGTACTCGCGGATGGATAATATATCCTGTGCACGTAGTAATTCGTAATTCCTAATTCCACTAACTCTCGCATATAGCTTCATAGCTGTCTCTCTTGCAATACTTGAAATAGAAGAATGGAGAGACTATTTTCAGCAGAATTCAGCAGAAATTTTTTCAAGAGTTTCAAACAAAAAAAAAGAGAAAAAGCGGTAACTCACGAGCAAAAACCTCTGCTTCACTTCTAAGCAGTGTTTCCGTTAAAATCGTGTGGCCGTCTGAATGAAATTCCTCCTTTCATTTAGAAAGTTAGGCCATCGGCGCGAACCATTTTCGTTTAAAATTGAAAAAGAATAGAAGCACCATAAATTAGTATTTTCGAGTTCTTTCGACAAGCTCTTATTGGAGAAATCGGAGAACGAAGAGGGCGGGTCGTTAACCATGCGGCGCTGCAATAACGCCGCTTATTTCTTTTTGAAATCACGCAAAATCCCAACGTTTCCTGAAAATTGATGGTATTCTCTAATCTGTTCTTTATTTCATGCTAATTTATCGATTTCCTTGAGTGAAAATGGCTTTACTATTAATTATACAATGTACAAACAACAATCAACAGACAATGTACAGAAAATGCGAGTATTCTACAAATACACGGGATATAAAAAATTAGCTAAAAGCTGAAGAAATTCAAATTTCAGCGTATATTTCAGGTTACTGACCCATTAAGATCATTCTCATTTAGAAGACATGTTGAATGGACTAGGACGGAATATCGAGGCGAAGCAATATTTATATTCAATTGGCACGCCGAAACATTTTCAAAATCGCGGAAAGCGTACGCCATCAGATTTTGTTGATATTACATTGAAAAACTCACAGCTTTCAAACTTTTCTTTGCAACGCGGAATTTTTTCCATTTTCTGCTTTATAACACTGGTGGAATCGATCTGCACATGAATTGTTTTTACATTTCATAAATATGACCAACTTATTCCAAAATACTTGCGCTGTTTCACTTTCACAGATCTTTCACAAGGTATTTCACATGTCGATGAGGAAATCACAAATATTTTTAAAACTTTTGACAGTTTAGAGAGAATTAGGTTATCAAATGGAATACATGGAAGATGTTACAACTATTTGACACAGAAATTGTAGTAGTATGTGATGTGAGTTTAATTATTTGACAACTGTTTCTTTTATCTTACAGATCACGCTGTTGCAGAGCGGCCCCAATCTGTGTCTCACGCATCGTCGATGCAAACTCGAGGCTCCGTTTCGACTCTATGGCTTGCTCATTACACGGGTTCAAGTTGACCAATACCATTGTCTTCGAGTTTCCACGTCCCAGACAGTCCATAAGCACTTCTGTCAGTTTGCTGTCGCGATACGGAACATGTGGTGCTTTACACTTTTGCATATTCACGCATTTTTTGAAAACCGACAGGGATTGATTGATGTTGGTCATCTCCTTAAACTGGGCGCCTGTGACTCCAGATTCTTTTGCACGTTCCGAACCGGCTAGATCGACCAGCTTTAGTTTCGAAGTTGTCGAAATGCCTGAAAGAAAAGTAAAATTAAATGTGACACACGACTGTATCAAACCTGTCGTTTTCTGGTGTGCTTTTATATTCCATGTGTAGATGGCATGAGAGCGGGATGAGTATTCATTGCATTTTGTAGTTGCGGTCATCCGTTGACCATCCGCAAGACGGAGCATGCCCGACAGGTCCGAAAAGCATTTGAGTGGGTGCTGCGAGAGTCCCTCCATTACCACCGTCTCATTGCTCAGCCTTATCTTGACGACAGCGCGATTATTCAAAAGATCATATGCCTCCTTGTTATAGATTTCGAGAAATGAGAGTGAGAACTGAAACTCCCAACCGAACGACTTCAATTTTTCAGACTCTTTGAATAGAAATGACGCGGCGCGCGGAATAATCCCTTCGTCGTCGCCATCCCCTCCGCGCATAGTGTGAGTCTTTCCACTTCCAGTTTGACCAAAAGCAATCAGACCGACATTGAAGCCGTGCAGTGCCGACTGAAATTTAATTTTTTTAATGTTGCTAAGGCTTTACCAAAATGCTTACCAAAATGAAATCTTCTAAGCTTTCAAAAACATTCTTCTGGGAGAAAACAGGAGTGAAAACCTTTTCGAAAGCAAAGACTCTGCTTGGCTTCGAACCAGAGTGAATACTGATAGCGTTCACAGATGGATATTCTATAACATCAGCACAAGAAGCAGCTTCAGATTTAAGAATTGGCCGAACACGAATAGCCACCCTGATTTGACCGCGCAGGTCGACAACGTCATTATGCAGTTTCCGGAGTATCGTCTCCTTCTCATTCAGTTGCTCGCTTAGAAAATTTGTAGAAGCAGTCATCTGCTCTAATGCAAGATCTTTCGCTGCAATCTGTTCTTTTTGCATTTCGACCAACTGCAGCTGTTTATCGAGTTCCATTTTCGTAGTTTCAAATCTTTTTATTTGTTCTTCTTTTTCGTTTTCCATCCTTGCGATTTTTTCCTTAAGTTGTGCAAGTTCTGACAATGGACGAGAGGGCAGTGAAACTTTTTTGGATAAAATTCTAGCTTGAGAAGTAGCAGCTGCTGAACTATTCGTATTATTGATTGGACCGCGACGGATTATTGTGGAAGCGACCGGCGGACGGGTTGATGGTACGGTTGGCTTTGAGACTCGACTACTTTGAACGGAAATATTGCGGCTTGTTGAAGGAGTAGGAGCCGAATGTCTTCCTGTTAACATCGTTGAAGGAAGGGGTGCAGTGAGACGAGATACATTTGGCGGTCTAGCTATGACTCGCTGTCGTAATGCAGGTTGGCCAGAGACTGAAACAATTTTTTTTACAAACATTTTTAAAAGAATAGTTTACCTGTTGATTTAGGCGAATTTGAATTCAAAGTCTTAAGTGCCGCACTTCTCCTGCGAGCGTAGTTCATGGCAATAATTAAGCAATAAATAAATTGTTCTGAGAAATAAAATATTTGCGTTGAAGAAAAGGGATCCTAGCGAATTTTACTGTCTAAGAAGGAGTATGAAAAACACATAAATTCCAGATATCGCGGGTAGGTCAAAATGTCAAAACGAGTGCGCTAGCGCGCACTTAAGATAGTAATTAGAAAAACAAAAATACTGCGTATTTTCCCTATTTTCGTTGCCTTATTTTGTCATTTTTACCTCACCACTATTCCCTTTTGTTCTGTTTTCTACTTTCTCGGCCATATATTAATTCAGATCTTCAAAGTGCTACAGAGAAACCTGGTAAGTTTCTTCTATATAGATCTCCATCACTCATAATATCGAAATCATTTCAGCGACGCTATTAGGCATTATTAACTAGAAAGAGACACTAGATGTGGAGAAGCTTGCTAATTTTGTATTGATCGACGAAAATGTAAACGTTAAAACGATATTCTGCTCAGGAAGTCGCGCTTTCCTTTATACAGACTAATAGCATTGCTGTAAAAATTAAATTGAAACTTTTCTTCTTATAAAAATGAATAAATCTTTGAAATAATATATTCTGTCTTCGTTAATTTAATTGCCGATTAGAGTTCAGTGCTCTCTTGTAATAATATATCGAAAGCATGCTAATTTTTATTCCATTGCAAAGTTTTACATCTAGATAGTCGAGGAAGAAAACCTTGAAAGAGCGGCGACGGCAGAGGAGATGCAGAATCATTCAGATCTGGTGCAGACGCCTGAAAGGAGCGGAGATGTTATTGCGTTAGTATTTATACGATAATATTATTTCTGAAAATGGGGTGAGTCGTTTGACACCGAAACTTTGAAATTGCTATAAAAAAAAGTATTTTTACAGACCATCTCGTGCCGTCCTAACGCTTTCAAAATTCATGTTTAATGCTTAGTGCCTTTCTCTTCCGTATGCCTGGAAATTAGGAGTTCTTCGGGTAAATCATCTTCACCCGTTTTCGTTATTGCTGGTCTGAATTGATTCGGAAACTCTCACAAACCCGTCAGAGCCAGTCAACATCTCGCAAAAAAATCAGAAAGAAGTGCTTCGAATTACGTCCATTTTGTAAAAAAAGGTTGTTATTATAGTGATATTCGCTTTCTGAGCATAACAGCAAAGTAATTATCAACGAGAATATATTTAAAATTATAATTGCTTCTTTTGTTTTCAGATGCCATGATTGGAATGAGTAAGTATCCATTTGAAGGCCAAACTGTGATTCTACCAAGCTCGACAGCCCAGCAGCGTTTCTGGCACCATTCGGAATTCGTTCTTTCTACCACAATGATGATCTGTACCGCATTCTTGACTGCACTTGGATCCTTTGGAAACACTGATTTCGGAGATGCCATCGCTCCCACAATCACGACAAATGTTCCGAAAAAAGGTCTCAACTCAGTCTGTACTTTATGACATGTTCTTCAATGGGTTCCGTCGAAAATTTGGAGCGAGGTTTCCGAATATACCGAAATGGTTGTCCGACAAAGGATTCTCGTAACCTATCTCATGGCTGCTCTGATTCCGAAGCTGGAAATTAGGATTTCTTTGGTTGGAGTTACCAGTGGAACGCTCTGCGCTCTCATCTTCCCTTCATTTTTTTCAAGATGATCACATTCTGGACAGATTGGAAGGTTGATTTTACTGCTTTAACTAATTTTTTTATTCTCTTAATCAAATCATAAATTTTCAAAATAGTTCTCCCTATTTTACTTGCATTGCTCGTTTTTCAGAGTCTCCTCACTCATCGCCAGCGTTTGACGAAGATCTTTATAAACTGTGTTGCGATGGCTGTTGGATTCTTTCCGAATATTCGCCCAGCTAGATCCATTGATTACATTTGGCTTCAACTTGAAATAATTTAAGGTGGCTTGTTTTTTTAATACGCCTATTACAAAATGTTTAATCATTCCCACACCTCAAATTCTGCTTCCTAACCAATATCCGAAAATGCATTATTTTTTTCATGGATTTATTGTTTGTTGTTATATTTTAAGATTGTATGATGAGAAGGGAATTTGCTAATTACCAGACTAAATTTTTAAAGATATTGCAATAATCTTCCAAATTCGTACCCAAAAATACATCATCCTCCACTTCCAGCTTTTCAGAAAAATGCGATTTACAGCACACTTGATGTCACGGAACGAACATAATGGGAAATCGAGACTAATGAACTTTTTTACATATTTATAAAAAATTTTCTGAAAAAAAGAAGCTCCTCTAATGTTGAGTACCAATCGTTTCAGTCTTTCGTATTTTTGATGGTTTTCCCCTCTAAACATAGACAAAGCACCGGAATCACAACAACCAACCTGGCGTTTTCACTTGCCCGCAATGGTGTTTCCTTGAAGAGTGGAGGAGTGTTGAGCGCTATACAGCAAATCATTCACGTAACATTACAAGATCTATCGGCGAAAGGTGAGCATTACCTCTGCTGATTTTGCACAACCCTCTTCCAGATTCTTTATTATCAATCACTTCAACATTTGATCGATATCTACGCTGCATTCGTTGTCGAGGGCTTCAGAGCAAAGAGACAGATACACCATGTCTACACAAGCTGAATTATGATAATATTCACCAAGCGTCGCTTTGCCAACTTATTGAGAAATCGTTGCATCTTGGTGGAAATGAAAATGAAAAAGAGTGCGAGGAATGCAAGCATACGGTAATCCGCCTTTTCTTGTGATTTCGTTGACAATGATAACGCTTCCACGAAAGACGAAGACAATAAGTCGTCTTTCCTCTCGTCGTTCGTCTTTCTGTTCGTCTTGCATTCGTTTACGCAATAAATGCTCTGCGTCAGATAAATTCAAGACGAAGACGACGGCCAGTACTAGACCTTTATGGTCGAAATAAAATCAATATATTGTTAATTTTTTTCGTAGTTTTGCATTAAAAAGTCATAGAAATTTGTTGAAACAAAAAAAAATGCTTCTGAAGTTAACCTATCCTTCACTTTCCGCCACTCGCCATCGCTTTCACCCCGCGGTTCTGTGCTAAATGCCGTTTTCCGATCGGCTGTTATTTTCCGAAATTCATAGGGCATTCAACTTTAGACTTTTGAACCCTAATGGGCGCATTCTGATTCTCCACTACGCCATATCTAAACCATGTACCCCGAATCTGAGCTACTCATTCTGAAAACGGTTTACACGATAAAGCGCACCAGAATACGTATTTGCGGCTGCAGTTTTTCCATGACAGATTCAGGTTAATGCACTGGTTCTCTAGATTATGCTGAAAGAGGGTGAGACACAAATATATTTATTTGGAAAAAGTGGGTTTCTGTATAACACGTTTGTACTCGGCGCCTGCAAGAGCGACCGTTCTATTATTCTATTAAGCTTAAGAGTTTTCCTTCACTTTGCTTCGCTTCAACCGTCGTGCTATAACTAATTTCAGAAGTAAATTTCAAATGCCTATATGAATTCTGAAACGAAATACATGGGGCGCTCTCACGAACAAGCGGCCATATTGGCCATTTTGAGAAATCACACTCACAGAGGTGTAAAAGCGACGAGAAAGGTGGTACTAATCCTATGTGGCACAGGTTAGAATACGCGTACCATCTTTATTAGTTATGATTGCTTTTTGGCCTCTATTAAAAACATGGCAATCGATAAAATACCGTCTAGTCATTCACTTTGTGAGCTTCCGAGATTCCCTTTTTTCCAAGTTCAATTCACTGAAATATATTTTTTAGAGTCGAATGGAATGCAAACGGAAAATTCGTAAGCTAGCGCCAGTCCTTCTCATTGACACCAATACTTCCTCAAAAGGATTCGTGGATTTTTGGAGAAGGCAACTTACACTTCATGAGAGCAGACCTGGTGAAAATCAAGCTGTGGGTAGCGTCCCCGAATCGCCTTCGGAAAAGAAACATTGTCGATACGGCATGGAATGTAGGAATAAGTGAGTAGTTATTTAACACATAATAAACTACAGTGCCTTTGAAGGACACCTTCGATTTTCTGGGTGAAATAATAACAAATCGGCTAATGCAGTTCAATCATGCGCGTAAGAAAACCTACGAGTGAAAAATTTCAATCGGATGCGATGCTCGGCACGTGATCTAGAGCAGATAAATCGAAAATCGGCGCCGTCCAAAGTGTAAATTGTTTTTGGTATTATTACTCTGGTGACCGAAAATGGGTATATAAAAACAGCTTTTTCCATTATTATTTTTTCTTCCAATATGCCATGTGGTTCTCACAAATCCGCTGCCGAACGAGCTCAAATCGTCGTTCTGATCGCTAGAGGAATATCATGATCTTCGATCGCCCGTCAGCTAGGAGGGCATTTCAAAAGTGTCTCTACCTATGTTCGCGATCCAACTTCTGGTCTTGCTCAACGATCCGGAAAACCAAAGAAACTGTCCAGTCGCGAGCACCATGCCATTCAACGGTTTTTGTCCAACTCCACCAAATCAGCCAACACCATAAGGACTGATCTTCAGCTTCCGGTTATTTATACTAAAAACTGTCTATACTTTTGATGGAACCGATTTTTGAATCATCTACGGTAGATCAAGTGCCGAACATCGAATCCGATTGACATTTTTCACCCGTAGGCCTTCTCACACGCCTTATCGAACCAAAATCGAGGGGGGGCGCTATACTTTTGAAGGGCACTGCATTACGCTGAACTCGATTTTTCAGAAAAAAGTGTAAATTTATTCATGGACGCATCGATTGGACTGCGGAACAGTCTAAACTTCTTGAAGACATCGATCTTAATGGGTGGAGTCACTACATCCCATCTCGAATTGCTGTTCAAATTTGTGAGGGAATCGTTCGTCTGTCTGACATCTCAGATTTGAAAAACTATGATGAGCCGTCTGCTATGATCTACGAACTAGACGCAATGATTCATGTTGTTGGAAATGGCGAAAATTCGGTAAATTGGACGCATCCTGTAACTTTATTGAGAGAGAATCCAGCCGAACTGGCGTCGTGGACACTTATAAACGAGCAGTTAGTTAGCTCAGTACATGATCATGAAGCTAGACACGTGGATGGACGATGGAAACTACCGGCTCTTTTAGCATATAAACAGAAAGGCTTTGAAGCGGATGTTTGTGAACAAAGTGTATCCGATGAGCTGTTTTTCGATGAAAAAAATTTAGCTGTAAGTGGAGCTACATCTCTGGCGGTGCAGGCAATAGACGAGCTTCCCAAAGAGAAGGAATTAGTCGGACTAGACGCAGAATTCATCAAAATAAAGGTGAGCGAATGCCTGTATATTTATCTGATTTTTCTCCATTTCTAGACGGACCTCCTTGAATTCAACGGAAAAAGTGTTCTGCTAAGAGCTGTAGGTCGTGCTTCATGTGTGGAGTCTGATGGTGAAAAAATAATATTCGATGATCATGTTGAGCTGACTGACGACGTAGAAGTTGTTGACTATCTTACTAGATACAGGTAACGGCTAAATAAAACAGTTTACCGTTTGATCAATTCGAAATTTGTATATTCAGTGGGATAGTGGAATCTGACTTAAATTCAAAGTCATCAGACAAGTTCCTGACCACACACAAGCGTCTTATTCTCCGAATGCACGTATTAATACAACGTGGAGTTATCTTTGTTGGTCACGCTCTACATAATGATTTTACTGTTCTCAATGTCCATGTAGGAGCAACGATATTTAAAACAATATAGTGATGTATATTATTTAGGTCGCCGAACATCAAATCTACGATACAGTGCACTTGCTTCGTCTTGGCTCACAAAGAATGCTCTCGCTACAGTTTTTAGTCAAAGAAATACTAGGTTACTCATCTTAACCTTGAATCTACGATCAATGAAATATGTGCTTTCAGGTGAAACTATACAGTCGGCTGAGCATGACTCTGTTGTTGACGCTAGATACGCTCTGAAGTTGTATCGAAAATCTCTGGAAATCAAGGCACAAGGGCTTCTCCATTCGGAGATGCGCCGAATCTACGCGATTCTTCCGTGTCCATCACCAAATCAAACAACGTCTCCACTTGTTGTTTTAACGCAAAGTAAAACGCCAGATGAAACAAACCCCGTTGAAGCCGCGCCCAGATCAGTTTAATCAACAACGAATCAGCTGTGCGATGTTAAATATGCAAACATTCTTCGAATTCTTCCTTCTGAATATAATAATACTAACTTTAATAATCGTAGTAATAATATTTCATATTGGCTTACATATGTACTCGATGAATCTCAATATCATTTAATTGTAATATTTCCTTCTTGTTACAGTTGTTTTTCTTGTATCATCTTTCTCAATTGTTCTTCATCATGTATCGTTAGGCCTTCTTCTTTTTTTTTTGTTTAACTAAAACGAGTTTCGTTGCAAAACGCACTGGACCCGCTGAACTCTTTACTGTCGTGTTTCGGAAAAAGAATTGTTTAAAATGTAAACTTCTTTTCCATTGTATGTCAAATAGTAAATCATTTTTGCGAAATTTCGAGTTGACTAGTTTACAGAAGATAGCGGTGCTGAAAATTTGAATGGATTTTCCCACTTGGAATATTAATTCATCAAAAAACGTCGCAAATTGAAGACTTTTGCGAGTCTGATATTTAAATGATTATAAAATACGGCACTTTGCATCTGGAAACTCCCACCGACGAGTTTATGCTCGCGAATGGCCTTAAAAGTTATAAAAATTGAGATAATTTTCGTCACTTTAATGCGGTTCCCGGTGTCGGTTCCAGAATTGCAGATAGGCTACCTCAGTCTAGTCCTTCATTTTTCGGTGCAAACACACGTAGTTGCGCGAAGAACTTGCCGACCGATCCATTTTGTCACATCCATGAAGCCGGATAGCAAAAAATAAGTGATCTTTCAACAAGAATTTAGCTGAAAATCGATAATATATGAATCTCTACACTTTAAGCGCCGTTGGGATTTCCGTCTAATATATTAAAGTTTTGCGGTAGCGGCGAAGCAAACAACGCGGAAGAAATGGACATTTTTCATGGAGGATCTCACTAATTTCCTTGAAACGCTGCTCGCACGGAGCGTTTTCAGTTTTTTGTTGGCGTTCTACCGGTTCCAGGAGCGGCGATATCGTTGTTTTCTTTTTCTTTAAATTTATATTAACTATGTCCCATCAAGGCAACAAAGGTTGCGGTTCTCATCTATTACAACATTACTTACAAGGAAATCTATTAAATCAATAATTAAATTAAGAGAAACTATGGGGAGAGCCTTTTGAGAAGCCAGATGTCGGTATCTCTTTCAAAAACAATTCGATCATGAAGGCGATCTGATTGACCTTGCCAGAATTCGATGTAACGTGGAATCAGGTGAAAGCCACCCCATGACTCCGGTTTGGTGATCGATTGGGCGCCTTCACGAGCAGCCGTTTCCGTCAATTCTGCCTTTTTGTCTTCGAGAAACTAAGGAAAATCATACAAATTCGCAATGAAAAATCGCTATTTAACCTGTCTATCTGGAATAACCTGCGATTGCTCGCTCGATTTCGATCCGATTCTACTGGCTAACGGTCGGGAATTCCAATAGGCTACCGCCATTTCATCAGGAAGCTTTTCAACGACTCCTTCAACGCGCACCTGAAAAACGGAATCATTATTTTATCGTTACGCTCCGGTTCGATTGGTTCAAATCATTTGGCTACCTGTCTATTGACTTTTGGCCAGTAAAAAAGCATACATGCATTTGGATTTTCCTCTAACTCCTTTCCTTTTCGACTATTGAAATTTGTGTAAAACGAAAATCCAGTGGACGTGTAAGCCTTTAGGAGAACCATTCTTGACGAGGGACGCAAATCTCTGAGGTTCAGTGACAGTTAAGCATTTTTTGCGCTCTTTTCTTACTTTCCCACTGTCGACAACGAAACTGCATTGATTTCTTCAAAGGATAGGTCAGATTGTGATGCCACGTCACGAAACCAAATGTCGAAAAGAGAAAGCGGGTCTGTCGTTTGTAGTTTTTCTTCGAGTAGATACGGCTCTTGATCGTTTCTATAATTGGCACGAATATCTGAAGAAATAGCATTAAAATTTTAATGGGGGTTATTCATGAAAAGCACAATTGCATTTTAATGCAAAAAAAATGCATTTTTTTGAATTAAAATTCTTTTCGTGCTTTTCATGAATAACTCCATAAGAAACTGATGTTGGAAAACTCACTCTGAATATCGATCGACGGGGTATCCATTGCGAAAGATCTTTGCGTCAAATAAATAAGATTGTGACCTGAAAATGGCCGAATGACCAACAAAATGAGATGATATGAAAGTCAAATGTTGAATGCGAGAAGGAGAGAAAGTCAGCAGTAGTTGGTTAGAGTAACACAACATATTTGACAAAGCATCCACCAATTACCCAAGTTCCAGACATTTGTAAGCCGCCAACGAGAAATCGGTAACATTTCGAAATGTTTGTGAAGTTCTGCAAAACATGAATATTTCTTCGTCAGTGGCGTTGAGCAAGTCGCTGGAAAGTGTGAACGGGATTTGCGAATTTCGAGAAATCATTTTTTCGGTCTTTTTATTGTTCACTTTTTGTAATTTTTCGAGAAGCATTCTGGCGATCTATTTTAAGATAACGGGGATATCACGTCTGGAGGTCTATAACGCGTTAGACACTCACTACAATTCATAGAGAGAAGAAAACTAAGAGATGCTGGACATATATTGCGCAGAAACGGCAGCAAGAATGGATACCAAAAGATGAAAAATGAAAAACGACCAGCTGGAAGGCCGCAGATGAGATGGTTGGATTCATTGCGGAAAGAAGTATCGGAAACCACCTCATTATCTATTGGATTTCCATCGCAAAGCGCCGGAAGGACTGACACGTTTTTATCCGCGTTTAAGCAATGCGAACAAAGAAATCATCGAGTATTATTAGGTTGAACACAAAGTTATGTCGTTTTTATGTTGTTTACTTTGTGAAAGATTTTTGAATAAAATGTTTGGTTATCTGTGGTCGTGTTATATATCATTTTAAAGAGCGTAATTCGCTCTATCTACTTGTCTTGTTGATTTTTCCTTGAAATAATTATGTCACTTTTTATAGCACTACAAAAAAGCATGGATAAACGGCAAATTCGAACGATTTTCTTGTTCCAATTCAAACTAGGCCGAAACGCTGTCGAGACAACTCGCGATATCAACGATGCATTTGGCCAAGAAACCACTAATGAACGTACGGCACAACGGTGGTTCAAAAATTTCCTCAGCGGTGACGAGAGCCTCGAAGAGGAAGAGCGTGCCGGCCGCCCGTCAGTGATTGATGACGGTCAATTGAGAGCCGTAATCGAAGCCGATCCTCTCAAATCAACACGAGAAGTTGCCGAAGAACTCGACGTTTGCCAATCAACAGTCGTTGTTCATCTGAAGCAAATAGGCAAATCAAAAAAGCTCGACAAATGGTTGCCACACGAATTAAACGAAAATCAAAAAAAAATCGTCGTTTTGAGGTGTCGTCCGCTCTTCTTTTACGCAACAAAAATGAGCCGTTTCTTGACCGAATTGTAACGTGTGATGAAAAATGGATCCTCTACGACAATCGACGACGTTCCGCGCAGTGGTTGGATCGTGATGAGGCTCCTAAACACTTTCCGAAGCCGAAACTCCACCAAAAAAAGGTTATGGTGACTGTTTGGTGGTCTGCAGCCGGTCTCATTCACTACAGCTTCCTAAATCCGGACGAAACAATTACAGCAGAGAAGTACTGCCAGCAAATTGACGAAATGCATCAGAAGTTACGACGTATGTGCCCGGCATTGATCAACAGAAAGGGACCAATTCTTCTTCACGATAATGCTCGGACCAACCGACCCTGCAAAAGCTGAACGAATTAGGCTATGAGACTCTGCCTCATCCACCATACTCACCAGACCTCTCGCCCACCGATTACCACTTTTTCAAGCACCTCGACAACTTCCTTCGTGAGAAATGCTTCAAAAGCCAAGACGATGCCGAAAATGCCTTCAATGAGTTCGTCGCTTCCAGAGACCCGGACTTTTACGCTACCGGCATAAGGAAACTTGTTTCTCGTTGGCAAAAATGTATTGATTCTAATGGTTTTTATTTCGATTAATAAATTTGATTTTAAAAAAAGTTATGGTCATTTAAAGTTGAAGGTTAAAAAACGCCATAACTTTGTGTTCAACCTAATACAAAGTAATCCGTAACATAGCTCGGAATCCGCATGAAAATTGGGGTGGATATCATATTTTTCTCCTGATCTTCTTGCTATTAGCGGCCATAAAGAGAATATGGTAAAATTGGATTACTTAAAATTAGCAGTACCAATATCCTATTTATTTATACCATGCACTACATAATTTCGTTCAGTTTCGATAAAGAAAAAACACAATTATATAATGGAAGGCAGAACAATTCCAAGAAACTACTCAGCAATTTTTGTGTACATGTACGACTGCAACGCTGGGAACCGAAATGAGTTCAGAGACACAGCTCCTGCATTTCAACCAACGGGGCACTGGTGGCAGTTCCATGTATATCCTGTGCACATATTATCCATCCGCGAGGACGTGATTTTTCGTTTAAAGGCGCTGTTTGGGTCTCGTTAGGGGCTCGTTACAATAAAAATTAATTTTAAAAACATGATTTTCGAAGCAAAATATAGCAAAATCACAAACGCAGTGTGTGCGCTTTCTTACATTTTTTACATTAGCGCGTTAAAACGCGCTATCCCCTAACGAGACCCAAACAGCGCCTTTAAACGAAAAATCACGTACTCGCGGATGGATAATATATCCTGTGCACATATTATCGCCGTAAAAAAGTTCCGACATTTTTTCGAGCCCGCGGAAATCGGGATTTGAATTTAGAGGCTCCGCCCATATATCGCGCATAGCAAATACGCTGCAACGATGATGAATGGGCGGAGTCTCTAAATTCAAATCCCGACTCGAAAAAATGTCGGAACTTTTTTACGGCGATAATAGTAATTCCTAATTCCACTAACTCTCGCATATAGCTTCATAGCTGTCTCTCTTGCAATACTTGAAATAGAAGAATGGAGAGACTATTTTCAGCAGAATTCAGCAGAAATTTTTTCAAGAGTTTCAAACAAAAAAAAAGAGAAAAAGCGGTAACTCACGAGCAAAAACCTCTGCTTCACTTCTAAGCAGTGTTTCCGTTAAAATCGTGTGGCCGTCTGAATGAAATTCCTCCTTTCATTTAGAAAGTTAGGCCATCGGCGCGAACCATTTTCGTTTAAAATTGAAAAAGAATAGAAGCACCATAAATTAGTATTTTCGAGTTCTTTCGACAAGCTCTTATTGGAGAAATCGGAGAACGAAGAGGGCGGGTCGTTAACCATGGGCGCTGCAATAACGCCGCTTATTTCTTTTTGAAATCACGCAAAATCCCAACGTTTCCTGAAAATTGATGGTATTCTCTAATCTGTTCTTTATTTCATGCTAATTTATCGATTTCCTTGAGTGAAAATGGCTTTACTATTAATTATACAATGTACAAACAACAATCAACAGACAATGTACAGAAAATGCGAGTATTCTACAAATACACGGGATATAAAAAATTAGCTAAAAGCTGAAGAAATTCAAATTTCAGCGTATATTTCAGGTTAATGGACTAGGACGGAATATCGAGGCGAAGCAATATTTATATTCAATTGGCACGCCGAAACATTTTCAAAATCGCGGAAAGCGTACGCCATCAGATTTTGTTGATATTACATTGAAAAACTCACAGCTTTCAAACTTTTCTTTGCAACGCGGAATTTTTTCCATTTTCTGCTTTATAACACTGGTGGAATCGATCTGCACATGAATTGTTTTTACATTTCATAAATATGACCAACTTATTCCAAAATACTTGCGCTGTTTCACTTTCACAGATCTTTCACAAGGTATTTCACATGTCGATGAGGAAATCACAAATATTTTTAAAACTTTTGACAGTTTAGAGAGAATTAGGTTATCAAATGGAATACATGGAAGATGTTACAACTATTTGACACAGAAATTGTAGTAGTATGTGATGTGAGTTTAATTATTTGACAACTGTTTCTTTTATCTTACAGATCACGCTGTTGCAGAGCGGCCCCAATCTGTGTCTCACGCATCGTCGATGCAAACTCGAGGCTCCGTTTCGACTCTATGGCTTGCTCATTACACGGGTTCAAGTTGACCAATACCATTGTCTTCGAGTTTCCACGTCCCAGACAGTCCATAAGCACTTCTGTCAGTTTGCTGTCGCGATACGGAACATGTGGTGCTTTACACTTTTGCATATTCACGCATTTTTTGAAAACCGACAGGGATTGATTGATGTTGGTCATCTCCTTAAACTGGGCGCCTGTGACTCCAGATTCTTTTGCACGTTCCGAACCGGCTAGATCGACCAGCTTTAGTTTCGAAGTTGTCGAAATGCCTGAAAGAAAAGTAAAATTAAATGTGACACACGACTGTATCAAACCTGTCGTTTTCTGGTGTGCTTTTATATTCCATGTGTAGATGGCATGAGAGCGGGATGAGTATTCATTGCATTTTGTAGTTGCGGTCATCCGTTGACCATCCGCAAGACGGAGCATGCCCGACAGGTCCGAAAAGCATTTGAGTGGGTGCTGCGAGAGTCCCTCCATTACCACCGTCTCATTGCTCAGCCTTATCTTGACGACAGCGCGATTATTCAAAAGATCATATGCCTCCTTGTTATAGATTTCGAGAAATGAGAGTGAGAACTGAAACTCCCAACCGAACGACTTCAATTTTTCAGACTCTTTGAATAGAAATGACGCGGCGCGCGGAATAATCCCTTCGTCGTCGCCATCCCCTCCGCGCATAGTGTGAGTCTTTCCACTTCCAGTTTGACCAAAAGCAATCAGACCGACATTGAAGCCGTGCAGTGCCGACTGAAATTTAATTTTTTTAATGTTGCTAAGGCTTTACCAAAATGCTTACCAAAATGAAATCTTCTAAGCTTTCAAAAACATTCTTCTGGGAGAAAACAGGAGTGAAAACCTTTTCGAAAGCAAAGACTCTGCTTGGCTTCGAACCAGAGTGAATACTGATAGCGTTCACAGATGGATATTCTATAACATCAGCACAAGAAGCAGCTTCAGATTTAAGAATTGGCCGAACACGAATAGCCACCCTGATTTGACCGCGCAGGTCGACAACGTCATTATGCAGTTTCCGGAGTATCGTCTCCTTCTCATTCAGTTGCTCGCTTAGAAAATTTGTAGAAGCAGTCATCTGCTCTAATGCAAGATCTTTCGCTGCAATCTGTTCTTTTTGCATTTCGACCAACTGCAGCTGTTTATCGAGTTCCATTTTCGTAGTTTCAAATCTTTTTATTTGTTCTTCTTTTTCGTTTTCCATCCTTGCGATTTTTTCCTTAAGTTGTGCAAGTTCTGACAATGGACGAGAGGGCAGTGAAACTTTTTTGGATAAAATTCTAGCTTGAGAAGTAGCAGCTGCTGAACTATTCGTATTATTGATTGGACCGCGACGGATTATTGTGGAAGCGACCGGCGGACGGGTTGATGGTACGGTTGGCTTTGAGACTCGACTACTTTGAACGGAAATATTGCGGCTTGTTGAAGGAGTAGGAGCCGAATGTCTTCCTGTTAACATCGTTGAAGGAAGGGGTGCAGTGAGACGAGATACATTTGGCGGTCTAGCTATGACTCGCTGTCGTAATGCAGGTTGGCCAGAGACTGAAACAATTTTTTTTACAAACATTTTTAAAAGAATAGTTTACCTGTTGATTTAGGCGAATTTGAATTCAAAGTCTTAAGTGCCGCACTTCTCCTGCGAGCGTAGTTCATGGCAATAATTAAGCAATAAATAAATTGTTCTGAGAAATAAAATATTTGCGTTGAAGAAAAGGGATCCTAGCGAATTTTACTGTCTAAGAAGGAGTATGAAAAACACATAAATTCCAGATATCGCGGGTAGGTCAAAATGTCAAAACGAGTGCGCTAGCGCGCACTTAAGATAGTAATTAGAAAAACAAAAATACTGCGTATTTTCCCTATTTTCGTTGCCTTATTTTGTCATTTTTACCTCACCACTATTCCCTTTTGTTCTGTTTTCCACTTTCTCGGCCATATATTAATTCAGATCTTCAAAGTGCTACAGAGAAACCTGGTAAGTTTCTTCTATATAGATCTCCATCACTCATAATATCGAAATCATTTCAGCGACGCTATTAGGCATTATTAACTAGAAAGAGACACTAGATGTGCAGGAGCTTGCTAATTTTGTATTGATCGACGAAAATGTAAACGTTAAAACGATATTCTGCTCAAGAAGTCGCGCTTTCCTTTATACAGACTAATAGCATTGCTGTAAAAATTAAATTGAAACTTTTCTTCTTATAAAAATGAATAAATCTTTGAAATAATATATTCTGTCTTCGTTAATTTAATTGCCGATTAGAGTTCAGTGCTCTCTTGTAATAATATATCGAAAGCATGCTAATTTTTATTCCATTGCAAAGTTTTACATCTAGATAGTCGAGGAAGAAAACCTTGAAAGAGCGGCGACGGCAGAGGAGATGCAGAATCATTCAGATCTGGTGCAGACGCCTGAAAGGAGCGGAGATGTTATTGCGTTATTATTTATACGAGAATATTATTTCTGAAAATGGGGTGAGTCGTTTGACACCGAAACTTTGAAATTGTTATTAAAAAAAAGTATTTTTACAGACCATCTCGTGCCGTCCTAACACTTTCAAAATCCATGTTCAATGCTGGGTGCTTTTCTCTTCCGTATGCCTGGAAATTAGGAGTTCTTCGGGTAAATCATTTTCACCCGTTTTCATTATTGCTGGTCTGAATTGATACGGATATTCTCATATACCCGTCAGTGCCAGTCAACATCTCGCAAAAAAATCAGAAATTAGTGCTTCGGATTACGGCCATTTTGTAAAAAAAGTTTGCGATTATAGTGATATTCGATTTCTGAGCATAACAGCAAAGTAATTATCAACGAGAATATATTTAAAATTATAATTGCTTCTTTTGTTTTCAGATGCCATGATTGGAATGAGTAAGTATCCATTTGAAGGCCAAACTGTGATTCTACCAAGCTCGACAGCCCAGCAGCGTTTCTGGCACCATTCGGAATTCGTTCTTTCTACCACAATGATGATCTGTACCGCATTCTTGACTGCACTTGGATCCTTTGACACTGGTTTCGGCGATTCCATCGCTCCCACAATCACGACAAATGTACCGAAAAAAGGTCTCAACTCAGTCTGTACTTTATGACATGTTCTTCAATGGGTTCCGTCGAAAATTTGGAGCGAGGTTTCCGAATATACCGAAATGGTTGTCCGACAAAGGATTCTCGTAACCTATCTCATGGCTGCTCTGATTCCGAAGCTGGAAATTAGGATTTCTTTGGTTGGAGTTACCAGTGGAACGCTCTGCGCTCTCATCTTCCCTTCATTTTTTTCAAAATGATCACATTCTGGACAGATTGGAAGGTTGATTTTACTGCTTTAACTAATTTTTTTATTCTCTTAATCAAATCATAAATTTTCAAAATAGTTCTCCCTATTTTACTTGCATTGCTCGTTTTTCAGAGTCTCCTCACTCATCGCCAGCGTTTGACGAAGATCTTTATAAACTGTGTTGCGATGGCTGTTGGATTCTTTCCGAATATTCGCCCAGCTAGATCCATTGATTACATTTGGCTTCAACTTGAAATAATTTAAGGTGGCTTGTTTTTTTAATACGCCTATTACAAAATGTTTAATCATTCCCACACCTCAAATTCTGCTTCCTAACCAATATCCGAAAATGCATTATTTTTTTCATGGATTTATTGTTTGTTGTTATATTTTAAGATTGTATGATGAGAAGGGAATTTGCTAATTACCAGACTAAATTTTTAAAGATATTGCAATAATCTTCCAAATTCGTACCCAAAAATACATCATCCTCCACTTCCAGCTTTTCAGAAAAATGCGATTTACAGCACACTTGATGTCACGGAACGAACATAATGGGAAATCGAGACTAATGAACTTTTTTACATATTTATAAAAAATTTTCTGAAAAAAAGAAGCTCCTCTAATGTTGAGTACCAATCGTTTCAGTCTTTCGTATTTTTGATGGTTTTCCTGTTTAAATGTCGCGAAAAAATCACGAGAAACGCGGTGGACACAGGAATATTCTGGAAATTGGAAAGACTCGTAGGAGTTGTCAAGCATAGACCGTTCGAAGCTCAGAAGGTAGCTTTAACTGTGTGATGTCTCCGCCCAACAATCACTTCCGCAATTTTTCGTTAACCACTGCCGCAAACACCTAATGTACACCGTACCTCACCGGGAAAAATACATTGTCGGGAATTGTCATCGTCTGATTTTTATCAGCTTTTCCACTGATGTTTCCTAGATAGTTATAGTTTATTAGTCATTTGCCTCTACGAAGTAAAATAAATGCGATTACTTAAATATCTGAAAAAATGTTTATAAAAGAATATACGAGCGCTATTTTTCCGCTACCCATATACTTTAAACATTTTTAGCTATAAATTCTTGTTTTTCTTTTAAAGTTCAATGTTCTTTTACGTTTTTCGAAATTATATTATTCAATTATGATGCCAATAATTGATTTTAAAGTTATTTGATCCTAATGCTCCTAAAGCGTCTTTTATGTTCAATATTTCAGATTTTCTAACGCATTTTATCTTATTTCGTAAAACTAAACATTTAAAAACTACAATTATGAATTTATGCTTTGATAGTTTGCAAAAAATGCGTCAAAATATTGAATCAATTTATCTCGCTTTTTCACTTTTAAGGCGCTATAGGAAAGACTAATATTGAGGCATAAAATTGCTTTTAATATTTCATGGTTCCTTCGATCCAATTAATTTTTTATTTGTTCCAAGTGTAGAAAGTCTGCAATTTAGCAATTTACAGCCACTGAAATGTCCGGCGGCACAATTATGGATACAATGACTTCACTGCCTCATCAAAACGACCAAAATGTTATTCGTCATCTGACCAATCTTGGTGAGACTTAATATTTTATATAATTTTTAAAAAGTTGAACAATTCTTTTTTTTTTCAGTTAAATCACCAGCGTCTGGCGACGATGATATTAAAATGAAGGAGGATTCAATCATGGAGTTGGGAAATATGCTGGCTCAGAACAAGCAGACTGAAGAGCTCAGAAAAATGATCGAGCAAACAAGACCATTTTTGGTGTCTCTGGGAAAGGCGAAGGCTGCAAAACTCGTGAGGGATCTCGTAGACCTGTGCCTTAAAATTGATGATCAAGATGGTGATATCAAGGTTCGTCGTATGCTTTCAGTGGTTTCTTTCTATTATAAGGTTGGATTTTGCAGGTTGGGCTTGTGAAGGAATGCATTCAATGGGCCACTGAACAGAATCGCACTTTCCTTCGTCAAACTCTTACTGCTCGTCTCGTTCGGCTCTATAACGATTTGCAAAGATATACTCAAGCTCTGCCACTTGGTAACTTTTGTTTGAAAGAGTATAATGAGCATACCTTAATTTTAGCTGCCGATTTAATTCGTGAACTGAAGAAGGTGGACGACAAAGATGTTCTAGTAGAAGTGGAACTGGAAGAAAGCAAAGCCTATTACAACTTGGCAAACGTCGGTCGTGCTCGTGCTTCTCTTACTGGCGCTAGAACTACGGCAAACTCAATCTACGTTAATCCTCGTATGCAGGCGGCATTGGACCTCCAATCTGGAATTCTTCACGCAGCAGATGAAAAAGATTTCAAGACAGCGTTTTCCTACTTCTATGAAGCATTTGAAGGATACGATTCAGTTGATGACAAAAGTGCCGCTCTTAATGCACTCAAATACATGTTGCTTTGCAAGGTTGGAACAGTTGTTGTATTGAATTATAATTGACAATTCAAATCCTTTTTTGCAGGTGATGCTCGACGTTCCAGACGAGGTTAGCAGCCTGCTCTCTGCGAAACTTGCTCTTAAATATAGTGGCCCTGACTTGGAAGCCATGAAAGCAATCGCTGCTGCTGCTCAAAAAAGATCACTTAAGCACTTTCAAGCAGCGTTTGGAGCGTTTCCTCAAGAATTACAAATGGACCCTGTTGTTCGCAAGCACTTTCACTCGTTAAGTGAAAGGATGCTGGAGAAGGACCTGTGTCGTATCATCGAACCATATTCATTTGTGCAGATTGAACATGTTGCTCAACAAATTGGAATTGACCGATCAAAAGTGAGTTAATACATTCGAGTTGGGAATTTGCTGCTGACAATAAACTTGTAGGTGGAGAAGAAATTGTCGCAGATGATTCTCGATCAGAAGTTGTCTGGCTCACTCGACCAAGGCGAGGGAATGCTTATTGTCTTCGACGTCGCGACACCAGATGAGTCCTACCAAACTGCATTAGACACCATTCATGCCATGGGTGAAGTCGTCGATGCACTGTACAGCAATGCTGCCAGAATCAATTGATTAATTTTTTCATATTTTCTCCTGTTTTTTGTACAATATCTCGCTTCTCCGATTTTCCTCCCTTTGAAATGTTTTTATTTTTTTTAATTCGTCACGGTTCGGCCTTCCAAACTCCTCGTCTTCTTCTCTGAAATTTCGCCTACCTACAACGTACCTTAACCTACACTCTGTCTTATTTTCCCCAGAATTGTCAAAATCACCAATTTAGCATTATATTGTCAAAGATGCCCATCTTATATTGTCCAATAAAGAAGTAAGAACAAACGAAACTGCTTGTACAGTAGAGTCGTTTGAAATATCAGATTTTTTCGATCATAGCTATGCTCCAAGTGATCCAATCACGCTGAATGATCAACTGTATACGAAAAACACTGCTACGCACTTTTGCAGACTGAAAATTGTATTATTGTCGAATATTTTTTCCAAATTTTCTTGCATCGCGCGGTGCGGCATAAATAATAGGATGAGATTTTTCGGCGGGTCTGGCGAAGGTACACCGAGCCCAGCGCACACAGTGATTTTTATTTATTTTTATTACACCTTTTGGTTTATGTTTTTTCAAGTTTTTCCTTAATTTTTCCCGAATTCTAGTCAATGGTGGCTGCATCTTCGTATAGACACCCGATCCTGGATTGCAAGAGAATGGGATTGTCCAATTCTGAAATTGAGAAAAAAATCTGAAAGTGCTCCAGTCTGAGTGCTCTGAAGATTGCGCTTCTGAAAGCCTGGGACGATCTTGCCGTCAACTGCCTGCGTGTCTACCCGACCGAAGAAATTGAGAGCTGCGGTGAAGGCGAAAAAAGAAATATTCGAAAATTGTTAATTTTATTTGTATTCATATTGTTTGATTATACTTTTGTCCAATTTTCATATCGATTCCACTTTTTTTGAAAAAGTTATGGCGTTTGAAGCCCATCCTATTATTTATGCCGCACCCTGTATTTTCCGCTAATCTTTACATGTTTAAAAATTATTTTTGATCATTCTGACAGTTGAATTTATTCCAAATGTCTATACAGTTCACAATTTGTTTTTGGATATTGGAAATCTGTCGATGCAAAAGAATTTGACGTCAAAATTGGAATTTGCAGAAGTGGAAGTGGAGCCACTGCTCATCAGAAGCCGTTATAGTCAGATTCAAAGTGCGAAGAACACATTATTACTTGAAAATGCGTTCAGTGTCAACTTGCTCCGCTTAAATGTCTAAATCGCTTGATAGATCACCAAAAACTTCGAAATTTCAGTAGATCTTCAAGAGAAGCTCCACGGCGAGCATCCACTTATGTCGAGGCATGTGTGGCGACTCCATCCGAGTAGACGTCATCGATAAGAACTATTAGAAACCATTAGAATATCGTTATGACCAGCATTGTAGGGTAATATTTCGGTATTTCCCATTCATATATTGTTATATAAATTTTTGAAAAACGGTTGCTTTATTGCGGATCGATAAGATGGGGGGAATGAGAGGGAACGTTTTCTACACATCATGAAAATGATATCAGGAGCACAAAATTTAAAAATATGAGGCAAAAAATAGGGACAAAAGACATCTAGCGCGCTTTTAGGATTTCTTAAAATACATTTTCAAAGTGGTTCTTTACACGAAAGGATACGTCGAATCGATCGAGCGGATGTACAAGTCCCAATTAGAGACTTCCGGAAAATTTCCACAAGATGTCCACCACATCTTTTGGAAACACACCTAGATCAGTTTTAAGCCAGCTTTTTTCATCGTATTCTAAAATTTGCATGAAAAGAATAATGGAACGAAACGACGGAGATTCTAGTGTGAACATATGTATATATTAATAAAACAAAAATAAAAATCGAGAATCAGGAGGGAAAAATAAGAAATTAACTACAATGGTTTCAAAAGCAAATAGAAAAGCGTATTATATCTTGATGGTTTGAGTTTGTGAAAGCCCCGTTTTTGAGTGTTTGGGAGATAAGAAAAAAACAAAAAGAAACAAGGAAAAAGGTGACATCCCGTATTTCGACATAAGAAGCTATTCAATAGACAAAAATGTGATGAGAGTACGATCAAAAGATCAAAAACCAAAAGATCTGAACAGAGATAAATTAACTTGAGTTTGGATTTTGCTGTTGACTAGCTCCTACATTATTATTTCCAAGAACTCCAGACGCACTCTCCGACTGTGTTTGTGACATTTGTGCTCCCTGTGCTGGTACACACGTGTTAGCAACATTTTGAAACAATCTGAAATTCATAAATATAGGAACATAACTTCTTAACACAGATAAATGTTTATTTTACTTACCTTTGAATTTCCGGAGCACAGCTAGTGAACTCATAACGCCAAAAGTTGTACGTTGGATTTTTGATGAGCTCGATAAACGTTATAAGAAGTCCCCATGGATGTGGTCGAAGGGCGACCAGTCGTTCAAATAAAATACGTGTTATTTGCTCTTGAATAGTGTCATTTGTTGAGTTCTTGAACAAGTATAAGAAAACACAGCTAAAGTAATGCGTGTGAGCGTTCGGGTAACGTAGCTGGTTGGCGATTCCATTGAAGAGCAAGTAGCGGCCTGAAATCAGGAAGTGTGAAATAGAAATTGTCGAGAGAATAATTTTCGAAGAAAATATAACGAACCTTCGGTATCCAATTGAATCGCCAAATTTTGGAAGATGTCCATGAACGAAGTGTGAGCTATGGTCAATGTAGAAATGCGCTGGCGTCTCAAGTGCAAGTGCTCAATCGCACGAATTCCAACGTACAGGACTAGAGCATTCATGACTGTCGTATTGTACTTTGTACCTGCTTGGTTTTGAGTTTGAAGGAGCGTTGGCAAATTCGGGAGAAAGTCAACCGGCGTACGAGTTGAGAGGTATTCATCTAGAGGATTGCGAATATTATCCGGAATGATCGTTGCCATGTTTAGGTTAGATTTCGGCTCGACAGCCATTTCCTGAATGGTGTCAACTTGTTTGAAGTTTAGGGCAAATGGATCGGGAAGACGCATCTGACGCGGATAAGCTGACAGAATCAAATTACGAAGTTGAACACAGTTTGGAGGAATGGTATCGCAAATAACGTAGTGGAATTCACAAAGAAGCTCCGGAAAGTCGTGGAGGATAACTAAAAGAACACGAAGAGTGCCCTTGTAAAGAATAGCAATAGATTTTGGTAGTTGGATGTTACGAAGGAAAGGAGCCAAGAACTTGAGATGTGAAATAATGAGCTGTGTGTACGTAGCTGCAGTTTTGACGGAATCGACCGTCTCAGCAATTCCAGTATTGGCTAGAAGCCGTCCAATGACATTTCTGTGTCCGACGATATCGAGCCAAGCGAATGCAAATCCAGGCATACGACGCGGTTGAAGAGCGAAAAATGTTTGCCCGAATGCTTCCAATATGCTCCATGCTATCGGTTCCAGAAGTTTTAGTGGATCAGGACCAGTTATCTCGTTGAACAAGCTGATAAGAATTCGGTGATACGGCATAGCATTGAAATCCTGCTTTCTAACTTCATGGTCCATATGAAGAACTCCAACAATGATGTTGAGCAACTGTAATTTTATTTTGTAAGTATAAGATCAAACCAACCATTATTACCTTTTTCAAAAGATTAATCTTGTTTTGTGATTGACCATTATCAGAATGTCTAATCATCAAAGCCATCAATTTCACAAACGCATCAAGAGTGTAGTAGCACCGGTGACGAATCAAGGTTGTCGGCAACCCATTGGCAAGCTGTTCCGATTTCATCACTCTGACTGAAATATCCACACAGTTCTCTACGCAAAGCCGGAAGAATTGAGTGATCTTGTCATCTGTTGCTAAAACACCATGCTCGTGCATTAACTGAATCATTTGAGCTAATGATTCCTGCGGGCTTCTCTGTCCTGTTGGGGAGTAGCAGAGTCCGATCCATTCGCGCATTATTATTTCCACTTTAGCTGTCATTTCTTGGTCGTCGTATCCTCTTTGAGCCATAGCTTCAGCTGAAGCTTGAGGCATTGGAGCCGCTTCCATGGGTAGTGTCACTGGCTGTTGTTGTTGAATCCCAGAATGGTGGTGGGCAGCTGAACCTGTTCCATTATTGATTCCTTCTGTTCGAGTAGCGGATTGCAATTGATGAAGTTTAGTGAGCTGATCACATGTAAGGGGGAATCTCTCCTTTAGGAACTGAATGCGAGTCAAGTCACCACCTCCAATGCTTCGAACAAATTTCTGCGCAAACAGCACCGCTTCCATATTTCCTCCGTTATCCATACTTCCAGCCAGATGCTGATCCCACAGAACAGATTGTAAAAGATTTTGCTTGAAAAGTATTTCAATTCCCTCCATGTTCCATTTGTAGTCCGAACGAATTTGCATGATGGCAGTTGTAATTCGACGAGACAATTCAACCAATGGGAAATAATTTTGAAGAAGACGCATCAATCCGATGAACAAATCACGAAGTCGGCGAGCCCATTCGACATCTAGTAAATTTTTGGCTGGTGAACCCTCGAGTCGGTAGGCATGAAGTAAGTGTTCTGTACTTCGGGTGACAAGGGTCAAGAGATGATTTGCGTCTTTGGTGCTAAGGACTGATTGCATCATTTCGCGCATCAAACACACAGTTTGAAAAGCCGGATTACTCAAATGTGGCTGAGCCTGCGTAGTTTGGTCGACTTCCTTTATGATTATTTGAAGTTGTTGGCAGACAATTTCCATCTCCTTACTCTGTGTTTGCACCGGGGTCATTGTTCCACTAACTGGATCTGCACTCAGTGGATCATCTCCAGCATTCGCTTTGAACCCACAGATACGGCTACTGAACTGATCATAAATGCTCATCAAAGCCTTGCCAGTAGGACCGGGCTGAGTGGATATTGCTTTGGGAAGCTGAGCGTGGATAGCAGCGGCAGCTTCATCTCTATAAGCGGTTCCTTCGGCTTTTGCTGCGATTCTTTTCTGGTAGTCTGCTTCCAATCGCTTTTCTATTTCTTGTGTAGCTTTCTCGCATGCCGTTTTCACGATGAAGTTGGTTGACAATTCAACATTGTCTTGCGTAATTGTAGAAGAAGCATCCTCAATCATCTGTTTCATTTCTGGATTGGCTCCGGTAGACCGAAGAGAGGATGAGAAAGCTTGCGCCAAATTAGAGTGCATTGTACTCGCAAGTGGATCACGACACGTTATCATAGCCATACCAGCAGTCATTGCACGCATCTGAAACATAGTATTTGAGCAAACTTGTTTAATTCTTTACTTACCATATGGAATGACGCAGCTCTCAAATTCTGCTCTTCCGGGTCCAACGCAAAATCTTTCCGAACTAATGATTCGGTAACCGTCATAGCAATCTTCAATGCTCTTTCAGTGACAGGGCCAATCAACTCCTTGATAGCATGAATCATTGCAGGTCTAACTAGATGCTTTGCATGGGGATGAAGTTGGAACAATGGAAGATGAGAAACGATCTTTACGTGTGGAATCAGACCGTCATAGGTAAGTACATTAATGTCGTGGTAGGCGAAATGTGTTACATTTGGTACGACTTGAGCTTCAGTTCCTTGTGAGCCAGCTCCACCAGCTCCAATTTGAATATCAGTTTCAGCTGGTTGAGGAGTAGCAGGTTTTACTTGATCAGGAATTGCGGGCGACATGCCGGAAAGCTGCTCTGCTGAGCCAGACATTCGGATTTGTGATTGAACAGGACTAGCGGCTTCAGGCCGTCCCAATACTTTAACTTCGCAAAGCTGTTGTGGCACTCTAACCAATTTCTCGGTATCCTTCAAAATTCCATCCATTGGCAGTTGACTGAGATCGACATTCAACTCTTTACACAATACTTCAATTTCAAATTTCAAATTGATTTTGAGATCCGGTTCATTGTGGAGTTCGGCTAGTACCTTCAGTATACTTTTTATCCACGCACATGTCGGTGTGAACAATGCTGTTTTGGAACATGCCGTTAGAATTTTTGAAATGAATGGAACAACGAACAGAAGTTCAGCTTGTCCTTTGTAGTAAGCTTCGAGAAGCAAGCTTTTTAAATCCAAATCATTGAGCAAAATAGGCTTATTTCTAGCTATCGTTATTGCTCCAAGCCAGCTTCCTAAATTTTTCAACAACTGCCTATCACTGTAATTTGATGCGACAGTGGTCTTTTTATCCGAACGAAGAAGAATCCTGATGTTACGAAAGGTCTCACGTTTTATACACTGATCCAAGTATGTACTGTCAATAGCGGTTACGAACTGGTTGTATAGTGGCTGGAAGTTTTGCTCAATAGACACTCGTTTCATGACAATGTATTGAGCGAGCCACCGCGTGAATCCCTCTCCATGCTCCGCAATCATATCCAGAACTTCATCTTTTTTTTGAACCAAGTTCGTTTGAGATAAGTTGTTGAACAAAAATGAGATCTTGTCAACTATAGATTCCGCAGGCTGTGCAATCTCAGCTCCATCTTTGTTAGTTGCTAGAACGAGAGTATCTACATTTGTGTAAGAGAGAACGTTGCCAGTTCGATTGGCAGGAACAGAATTCTTCGGATCAACGGATGCGGCTCGCGCTACAGCTCCCCAATTAGTAGGAGCAGTAGCTGGCGTAGGGGTTGAAGAAACAGATCCCGATGGTGCGGATGCTCCGACGGGAGTATGTCGACCACCCTCCGGTGGTAGTTCTCCTTTCACACCGGCAATAACATAGTCTTTCAGAAGTTGTGGGAACTTGGAGAAGTTTTCGCTACTCATTATCATTTGGCACACCTGAAACCATAAATTAATCATAAGACAAGAACAAATTAAGAATTTTTTAGATCTGAATGTTACTCATGACGAGGAAATGGCGAGTTTCATCATTAAAAGAAACATTTTTGGCACCCAGATCCATCACTCTTTCATGATGGCTACTTAACTGATATTCAAGATATAAAGACGCATGACAATAAATATTAGCGTTGACACTTTATTTTAAGGTTTACTTAAAATGAATTTGACACATAATTTTATGACTGGGAAAACGGTAACGGCAAAAGCTAGTTTGTCTTCGAAAACGTGAAAAAAAATATTATTAAAATATTAGCTGAAAAAGTTGGTTTAAATACTGACCTTTGGGTAAGCACAAAGTTTGCTTCTGCAATGCTGAAGAGACACGATACCAAACGTCCAAAGCATTGTATTCGGGTCCGCACTCAAACTTTCAATAACTTTTCTAACAGCCGTTGCAAATTGAACATTAGAAATGATATCTTCTCGAATTATACCACCATAGACCGCTGCTGTTGTTCGCAATTCTCTTTCCGGATATTCATGGAAGAAACGATATTCTTCGGACAAATTTTTGACAACACAAGCAAGAACTGAACGTTCCCGCCGGTCACCTGCTTTAAACTTTTTGAGTAAATCAATTAAGCCATCCACTGACATAGCGTTGTTGACACTGTAAATTTTCTCGAAATAGCCGTTGGCTTCTTCTTGAATATCTTCAGAAAATGTCATAGACGAGAAATCCTCATTATTGGACTGTTGAGAAGCTGCTGCAGCTGCTGCCGCCGCACTTCCAGCTATAGGAGCTCCTACCGAAAATGTACCACCGGATACAGATTTATGTGCACCACTTCCCATACTTCTACCACTGACACTCCCACTCCTTTGCAATTGATTAGGTCCAGAGGGGGCGAATTCTTGAATTTGTGCTCGGAAATCCATCTGTTGCTGCGGAGTCGGTGGCCCAGGCGGTCTTTGTTGTGGTTGTGCGGGAGCTGCGTGCCAGCCAGGATTTGAATTCTAGAACATTCACTCAGTAACTTTGAGATAAGAGAAGTAGAGAGAACACATTATTACGAGCATTAAGGAGTATAGAAAAATCCAGTACGTCGCATTCTTGTAGTTCATTAATTTTTTGGTAGCTCAGAAAGAGGGTACAATCCTGTCTTATTCAGAGATATAACGAGCCGAATATAGCGCTAATAAATAAATGCAAACACATTGTCATGTGTTGTAACCGACATGTTGCATTGCATATTACAGAAGAACTTTGCGAGAAATTTTAGAAAACAGGAAATGTTATAACATTACGAATATCAGATTTCCTTTTTGGTTTGCATCAAGTCCAAATGAGACTACTGAGAAAAAATGACTTTGATGTTTCGACTCAGCCTCATCCTGCAGCTGAATATTCAGACGAGCTTCAATCGTGAGAAAGAGAAGGAAGCAGATTTTTCTTCCTTTTGCTCATACTATCTTCGACATTCTAAGACCTTACCAAAAAAAGAATGAAATGAATTATCATTTTCTAATAGAAAACGCACATTTGCCAAATGCTTATGCGCATACAGCAGCGAAAATTCGTTGTTTTCATTGTTCCCTACAATTAAAAAGTAGTTTTGTCTTTACCATGAAACGGGGTTTTCAGAATCTGAGAAACATTAACATTTTTGTTGTTAACATTAGAATCCTCATCAATACTTGTCGCAAAATTATAAGGAAATCTGTAATTAGTAACTTCATCACTATTTCTGTTTTCTGAACACAACATGGGCATCAGGAAAAAGAAATGAAAGAGCGGCTATAAAACAAATGCTTTAATATTGAAAATGAAAATGAAAATGAAAAGAGCAGACCCTCGAACAAATGTTTTCCAAGACGGAAATTTTGACTGGTTCACCCTTCTCCGAGGTACCCTCATATAGGCCCGAGAAACCATTTCACAAAACAAAACATCAAACGGTATCTTACCTGCCGTTGAGCCAGAGGTGGAATCAACGATCGCATCATTTGAGAGGCTGGAGACATAGATGGCGGCGGTGGAGGAGCTGGCTGAACAACTTTCAGTAAATCCCGGTTATTTCCTGGAGCGAATTGCCCCATATTCAAAAGCAGATTCATTCCAGGCTGAGCATTTTGAGGTGCACCCGGAGGTGGTTGACCCTACGAAATAAATAATCAGAGTACAGATGTAGAACATTAATTACCATCATATGCGGGTGCTGTTGCGCTTGAACCTGTGAGGGAAACATTGACTGCGGTGCAAATTGTGCAGGTCTCTGAATAGGTCCTGGAACAGTCTGATTGTGCTGTTGGGATGGTGTTGAAAGCGTCTGAAGGGCCTGCTGCGATAGTTGTTGTTGAAGAGACGGAGGCGGGAGTGGCTGCTGTTGGGAAGGAACGACTCCGGACGGTGGAAGCCCAGAGATGTTTCCAAACTGTTGTGGTTGTGAGCCACCTGCCTGCTGTACATTTTGATGTCCGCCAGATGATACTGACGAACTTCTACCCGAGTTCTCTTTCATTACCTGAAATTTTTAAACGCGATTAAAAAAATTACCTTATAGGAAAAATAAACATTTGAGGTTTTGAAATGGATGGGAATTTATTTCCTAACGTTTGCAAATTTAATTAATCTTATATAATCGATCTTAATTTGGTAGGCGCAACGAAGCAGACTAATTTTAGGGTGACTGGTTTAATCGAGAAGATGAAAGAATAAGTTGTTTTCACAATGGAAATTTGATATACTTTGTAAGAAACTGATTGCTAATGGTTATACAAATATATGTAAGAAGGACTCATATCGATTTATCATCATTGAGGGAAATAGCAGATTGAAAATTCCCGTAATCCAATCAAACAAAGTAATTCAAAATTGGCTCTATAGCGCATTTTCCAGGAATCTAAAAAAATCAATAAAACTAGAAAATTTTGAAAATTCGGGCGTTTCCAAAAGCATCGTGAGAAAAAACCAGAGGCGCAGTGAGAAGGTCAGTCGAAACAACAAAAGGGAGATGGGGAAGCCGCGACGCAACCGCTACGCGTCGCCCTGTTGGACGATTTTTTGAAATTTTGAGCGCAATTGAGTGGGAATTATAATAGGTTGTTCATCATTTCATGAAAAAACATTTAATTATTATTGCGTTTGTCGGCTGAAAAGATATCTATAATAGATTTCGCTATATATATATATATAAATAGTAGGGTTTTAAAATACTTTCCTATTGAGGTTCTCATAAGTTGCTTTAAGAAGTCTATTAAAACGTTCAAACCAAAAATAGCTTGCACGAAAAAGTTATATTAACCTGAAAAACCAAAGGATACTGTTGTCGAAGTGCTTTCTTTGCTTTTTTGTTCACAAATGGGATAAGTACATGAATTGGGTTTGATGGTGAACTAGGTATCGTGGCCTGTGCGTTTGGAGCTAGGGCCGCTGCCAGCTGAGAATGTTGATATCTTTTCTGAATATACTGTAAAATAGCGACAGTCATTGGCTCGCCAAGTGCTTTTTCTTTGTCTTCGATCCATTTTTCCAAGTTCAGATAATCTCGTTTAGAAGCAAGACAAGCGAGGTCAACCATAAAAGGTAAATGCTTTACGGGTTGATTGAGAAGTTCGGAAAGCCCAGTTGGTTTCACATCATGAGCCACGTCAAGAATCTTGGCTAACTGTGTACTATCTGCGGTGTACATAGATGTCAGACAAGATAAAATGTTTTGACGCATATGCTTACACAGGGTTGGCTGAAATAAAAAAAATACATGCATTTTGAACTTTTTTTCATTGCTGAACTCGAAACCTACATCATTCCACGCAAGATTCAAAATGGGTGTCACATTTGGGCTTTTGAGAATAAACTGCGGTAGAAAATGGCGAATCAATTCTTGCCGAGATGATGTCCATTGCGTCGAAGACAGAAGCAAGGCAAGCATGGAGACATCTCCAGCATGTATGGAACCGACGTTGAAGAATTGTTTAATACCATTAATCGTACCGGGTTGCATATGTGCTATCGTGAGTAAACAATTACTAAACTCCTGACAATTCCACAATTGAACAATTGATGTCGTATCATCGGGAATCGTTTTTAAATTGAGATCCGGTGTGAGAACTTTGGTGTGTGGATACTGAGAAATGTTCCATATATCGGCACATTCAATCATGCACTCGTACAAATGAAGTTGTTGTTCCCAACATTTCCAAGGTGTTACGAAAAAAGAGATAGGAAAGTTCTCTGGCTCATATTGAAACATGATTGGGAATATTTCAGAGAAGAGGATAATGGTCTGCCGGCAGAAAGGAACATGATCAGAGTCGAAATCTTTTACCACTTCGGTCCAATCGATGTCAGGATACCAATCATAAGTTTCGCTGTTAGTTTCGTTGACTATTTGTTGATCCTCCACAAATCTTATAACACCAATTACAAAATTAACGGCGTTGTAGTATTCAGGATCATCGCTGAAATATTTGTTTCAGAAAACATAGACCTTGAAATTAGGCAAATGAACAATTCATTATTCTAATGACAAAATAAAATACTATAAAAACTTACTATGTTCCATTTTCCACTTCCTGCGACAGCTCAACGTTGAATTGCAGTATGTAATGAAGTGCATAAGATATTGATGCGTTTGTTATGAGTTCTAAATGAAACAGTTTTAGCGGAAATTGCCGTGAAAATATGGTTATCGAGAACTAATTCAAGCAGGATAATGGAAATACGGCAGTTTGATTCTAGCGAACTGCCTCCCACTCCTACTATAGGATAATTTGAAAACTCGTTAGACTTACGTCTTTGAATTGGAGCTTGCTTTAGCTCTTCGACAAAAATTTCCGCTGATCGTAATACTGGTGGTCCGTATATAGATAATCTTCTTTGCAAAGCTTCTCGTCCGGAATCCATAAGCGCATCTTTCACCGGTTGGGTAAATTTAGGATCAGAGAGTCGTGAAGTTGTAATAGTATCGGCAGCTTGAACATCCATGTCAATTGCCCCACATGCACCTTGAGGCAACATTTTTGTGTTTGAGTACAGCAAAAAGGCGAGCGCCTGGACTATTTCCGCGTTTTCAGGATTTGAGCACTGAATTTGCTGCTTCGGTTATTATACCTTCAGAGTTCATTACAGTGAGCACTTACCGAAATCAAATATTGAACAAGCTTGACCGGGTCAGTCGAGGAGCTTATAATAACCTCCTTCACTTCCTTCTCTAAAAATGTCTGAACTATCTCTATGAGAGTTGGAGTACTGAAGTTTCCACGTGCAATGTGATTGTAGATCTCAACACTCTCCGGGGATACTCCTGAAAGATACAGAAGCTCAACGAGCTGACTTTATATTCTTAAATTCTGTAAGTCGATGAAAAGGTGAACAACACTAGGAAAAATCGAATTCAATACCCAGAAATTCAACAGAAGGCTATTGAGCCAATTCTTGAAGAGTCAAGCCAAAATACCGTACCCCAGACATCAGTAGTGTAATCACAGTGACCCAGAAACAATGGCTGAAGATATTGACGTAGTCGCCGGCTCTTGGCGAGCTTACTGATAAACGGTAGTACCACCAGAGGATCGTACACACTAGCAAGCTGAAAATAGTTTTATCATAAAATCGGTATTCGAACGGAGAGCAACTGTCAAAAAAGTGCAGCTTCATGAAATATTGGAGCAGCCCAGTTGGTTTCCACTGGAAATAATTGAACTCAACTACTGTATATCAGTTTTTTTTTTACATTGGCATATAGTATTGTGAAGCAATAGTACCAAGGTAGAGAAGAGAACAAGAAAAATTGACGAAGAGGGTAGATGATGTGAAAGCAGCGAAAGAGTCGTCTCGTTCGGTGTAATAATTCAACGACGACAATTTGACAATGATTGTATTGATTGGGGATCTTGATACACTATTTAGAGCGAGAATCTAGGATTAAGATCAAAATCAAGATATAAAACGCGAATTTTCGGATTCTTGTCAGTACATTTGAAGGAGTAGCCAAGGGCATAATGTTAAAACATAAACTTTTGACACGACGCTTATTAGTTTGCATGGGCAAAGCAATAGCTTTAGAAAATAGGATTACAGACAAGCGGACTTTGTAAAAATTACCACATAGACTAGAGACAGCGATAGGAAGGTTATCTTAGTTTGTGTCTTTTTGTGAGAGTTCTTTTCCAGTGGACTTTCTCTATATGTCTGTGTCTCTTCTAATCATTTTGTTCTTCTCGTGTTCCCCCCCCCCCCCCCCCCCGTAGGCTTTCACAAGGAGGGCCGTACGTCCAAAAGTCCATCAGCTATTTCTTAGTTCCTATTTTTTCTCTGCGACCACGACGATCAAATAGTGTCGTTGCGGAATTTCGCTCAGCTTCATCGTCTGCGTCTGTCATTGGGGCGGCGACGGCGAGAAGTGATTATTTGTATTTCCACTCGAAGAATCATATGTGTATGCAGAAGAAGAGCGGGGGAATCGCAAAATAGAAAGAAAACGGAGAAGATTTGAGTGTAAAAGATTTGCAGAGAATCTTAGAAAGAAGAAGATGGAGAAGTGTATAATTGATTTAAATAAAATTTTGAAAACCTGACGCCAATCACACATGATGGCTGAAAATGCGAAATAAAACCGTAATTTCCCGAAGAAAAAGAGATGTTCACAACAACCAGTTAATTTGTATATCTCTCTCTCTCTATCTTACTTTCTTGCACAAATGAGTCAACGCTTTGCTGGCTTCGATTTCCTGCATTGTTCTTGTGTAGCACGCAATCAAATCGCATAGAGCCGAAGTGAGTCGCTGAGCTCCCAGAATCTCGATTCCACTTCGAGTTGTGTGATTAACTGTAGAGTAGGAGAGTATCTGAAACAATGCACTTTTGTGGAATACGACTGGGGGGAAAATGCATACCGTGTGAAACAGACTAAGCGCTGCTTCTTCATCAAGAAACTTCTTAGCGGGTGCTTCGATATGGCAAAAGTTGAAAGCAGAGAGGATAATATTTGCAGCATGATTGGGGACTGTTGACGATGAACGGCCACATATAACCACGAGGCGCTAAATTGGGAATAGCGACTTTAAAAGGAAGTATATTAAAAATATTGAAAACACCTATTGAATTAATTTTTGGAGGTTTTTCGATTAAGAAAAATTCATATTCAAAGCTAGCAAACTTTGCTGAATTTCTGAAATTTTCACATTTTTCTGTTTTTTTTTTATATTTTATTAGAATAATAGGTATTTTCAATTCTTTGAAATACTTTTAAAATTCAAAAACCTGGCCAGGAACAACAATTATACTTTTAATTTATCGAAATGTTATCAAATTTTATTTTTTTAACAGAATGATAAGAAATACTCAGATTTTCATAGATGTAATGTTCCGTTTTACACATTTTACACATTTGAATTTATTTTGAATTATAATGAACATACTTGTATCATGAATGAGTGCGGTTTGCCTCGGTGAACACTGCTGTGTGTTAGAAGGCTGTCTATGTATGCACAAGAACAGCTATTGAGTACGAATCCCATTGGCATCTTGGACAAAAGCGAGATAGTCCCTATAAACAGCTAGAACTTTGAAATTAACATTTTTAAAAAAGTTTTTTAAAAATATTATTTTAAATTTTTTTACTATAGGTGTATTTCCAGACGTTATAAGTGCACAAATTTTACAGTAGACACACGGTTTTCTGAATTTCTGAAATTTCAGCCTAGTTTGCGTGGCATCCGATGAACATAAGCCTTTACTTTGAAAGTATATTCATTATTCACGTTTTTCAATCTAGATTGAGCTGAACATTTGTTGTCACAAAAGCCAACTGAATTTTCAGAAAAATTTAGGCAAAATCAGATGCTTCACACCTGATCTTGAATCACAGTGAGGGGGCTTATTTGATATTTTTTAAATTTAAATTTTAAATTGAAAATTTTCTATTACGATTTTTAAAAAAAGTAATTTCACTTCACAAATAATAATTTTTTAAGGCAAAAAAATTATTTAAAAAATTCTTTAATTTACTAAATACTATGGTGACCACAAAGCAGGTATATCCTAGGCGTTTTTTTTTCATAAATCAATACAAAACAACTTACCCCGCTTGGAAATAGGTCTTTCCAAATTCTCTCGATTCCGAATCATTGTTGGTGGTGGATTCAGATTTGTGGGAATTCAATCTAAAATTAAAAAAAATTAATATATATAAACACGACGGATTGAAAAAATTGTTTAAAACAATTAGAAATCAGATAGTAAACTTTCAATACGAATAACTTCCCGCGATATTGTTTTTTTTTGCAATACGGAGATCAAGAGAGGTAAATGGAAAATTTACTTTGAAGCGTGAATATTGGCGCCGTGCCAAGTTTCTGCGATTAATCATACGTTTTACACAACGACACTCCAAATTTACGCGCCGCTTCATGTTTAGTTAAGCATTGAATAGGGGCTTTTTCTTGGCAATACAATTAAATTGGGAACGCACTGTTGTTTTGAGCCTCCCATCACAAATGCGCTCTGTTGACCAGCTGATTTGGCATTAAAGTTTTTGTAATTTCAGCTCTGATAAACATCGACACTACTCTGAAAATTTCCATTTATCTATATTTATGTTATGAAACAAAAAAGAGCTAAATTTTCAGATTTCTCGAAAAATTCAGCAGCAACGTGAAAACGGTTCGGAAAACACGATCGCGCTAATTGGTCTTTTGTTTGCCGTAATTTAATATTTTGTCTCAGGCAATCCAAAATGAATTTAGACAAGACTTCATGCACTATTCCATCTTCTCCCTAAAGTTCTTTCAGAATAAATTATCGCACGCGCTCCAGCGGAAGCCGGTTTCAAAAACTGCGCGGAACGGCACGCCGGGTTGGAAAAAGTGCTTCTCTGCGTCTCATTTCTCTACTTCTATTATTTCACATATTGTTAGTACAAATCGGTTCGGCGACGGGCGAAAAAACTGCTTATCAAACAGCATTTTTTTGAAATTTTTTACTGAAGAACGCTAAGAAAGTGCTGCTGAAAACTTAAAATAATAATTTTTTGCATCATCTCCGATATTTTTAAAAGTAAAACGCCGCCGTTTAGAAAGAAATTCATTTACATCTAAAAAAATTATTATTCCGTCTCTTGTTTTCAATATTAAGACAAATGTCCATTAAATCAGAATTCTAAGGGGTTACGCTTTATTAAAGATTTTCAAATCGATTTAATTATTTATTGTTTAAAACTTCTAGAATATTCTTTTTGTAAAGTTCAATGACTTATGTAATGATTTTTGGGTCAACGCTATCTGAGTCGTTAATCAACCAAATTGGATATATAGTGTATGAGATTATGACTTGAATAATACCCTCAATAAATTGTAAAATTTCGAAAAAAAATTCCAAAAGATATCGCAAAGAAACGCCTGTGGTGGGCGCGAAAAAGTGATCTATTTATGATTCAAATTCGATGTGCCGCAAGAGGTGACTTAAAACTAATCTAATTCGAAATCGCATGTATAAGTAGGGCAATATATAGTAAATTTTATTAGGTTTGCAGTGTAGCTAGCTGAATTCCAGCAGCGAATCGCTACATCTATAACGTTATTAGAAGGCGGCATCGACGCGCCAAATTCCAGCGCGCTAAATTTTATTCTTTCGTTCATTCTGTTGTTTTTTATAAAGTATTCTTCGTGTTGTAATGCCGAATGAAAGAAAAAGAAAATATTGAAAATGACTAGTAATACGCATGCTTTATGGGCGGTCAACCGACTTTTAATATTTTTATCATTCGTGATTAGTCTATTTCATTTCAATCAATTCCAGATTAGATGCGGAGTGTTTTTATTTCTAAGAAAATCTGTAAATAATAATTTTTAGCTTTTTAAAAAGAAATAATCGATTTCAAAGGTTTATTATTTGCATTTATTATGTTTTCGCTTTTTCGCTCGGTGTTATTTTTTAATATAAAACGATATGTTTAGTTGCTTTTATCGTGTATTGAAAAAAGCGAAATATAATATAAAAATTATTTAAAATTTTGCTCATTCTATTGCTCATTCTGACATTATTTTTCTAATTAAGCTGTAAAAATCTAGAAATATATTTATGCTGTATGCTATATATTTTTCAGTCTAAAATAAACGGAAACCGAACGAAAATAATTAAAAATATTCAGTTTACTGTGAAAAATCGAAAATGGAATGGAATAAATGCGCCTATCCTCCCAAATTTTAATTAGTGTAATAAAGCTCGGTTAACCCGTTTTCTATTCTCTCAATACACTTCAAAATCGCTTTAATGCATTTTTTTGCAGTAATTTATAAATTTTTAGACATTTCGGGCCCTCGGCTCATTCGCTCAAAACCCTGGAAAGACAAATTGCGGCTCCATAAGCTGTCTAATCGAGAATGTATTGACGGCGGAGGAATATTTCTTCGACTGAAAATGTGCTGCGGAACGCTTCGGTGAACTGGCTAATATAAAAGTTTTGAAAACTGTTTTTTTTTGATAAAACAGCAGGGTTCAGGGTCTGCCGATTCAATTGCGCTCGGTTGTATGACAGCTTTCCGAAATCTGAAATACTCTGAAAACAAAGAAAACCAAGAAGATTTAGTAAATAATAATGTCAGTCTTATTGTAGAAATAGAAATATGAACATCATGAATGCAAAGAATATTGAAGCCAAGAAGCTGAGAAGGTAGACGCTAATCCAGGCAGTATCACTTCTCTGAAAATCAAGGATATCAAAATTTCTGGAAAAATGAAAGCTTACATTTTTCGGAATATTCCGCGACGGTTTCATCATGCAATTAAACATTTCTGGTGCAGTATGAATACACACTTCAAAAGATGAGCAACCGACATGGAAATCTCCGTTAGGCCTGAATCATTGAAGGTTTGCTCTAAAATGCGGCGGAGGCGCCTCGCAAAAACCGTTGGCGTCTCATTTTGAAAATGGTTTCTAAGCCGAGATCTCGGCAGAACTTGTGAATTAAAAAAATATTTCAATTTTTTCAAAAATGCTTTTCGATTTCTCACTAAGTTTAAGAAATTAGCAATGAATTTTTAGCCGCGCGCGACTGCCGCATGACTCGTTAATGCCGACGCAATTTCTCAGTGAAAAATTATTTAGTAGAGAAAAACAAATGTCATACTATATTCGCTGCGAGAGTTTTTCTTAAAATCGTGTAAAATCTTCAAATGTAAAATCAACGGATCGACGGGGAAACTTAGAAAATACTGATTAAAAAAATGAATTTTGTCACTCTATTCATTGTTCAATATTATATTGACATTTCTCTGCAGAATTCCAAGGACATCAGGCAATGCTCAATGTCCCTTGACGTCAAATTCAGCGCTAGTAGCCATCGCAGATGGCTAGCTCTCGAATACGTATCACATAGAGTGCTCCTCTTAAAGTTACGCCAAACCACGAAAAAACAAAAAAAAACTAAAAAAAATGAGTAATGATAGACACGCTGAGTCTTTTGAGAATATAAGTTAAATTTCCGTTCGTTTCAGATTGTTAGCAACTAAAATCGGAAAGCAAAAAAAATAGCTAATTGCGTCAAAAATTGAAGAAAAAAAATCCACATAATGATACGCCATGCTAAAAAAAATGAGAAGAGCACAGATTGAGACGAAATGTGATTTAATATTCATAGGAGTTACCATTACTGAAAGATATATCAAAAATACGTAAATCCATTGAAGGAAAAACATTGTTTTTTCGATTTTTTAGGTAAAAATTTCAAAGAAAAGAAAAAAAACAAAAAACAAATAAAGTGTGGCGTATAATTATGTGGATTGAGAAAGCGAAAAAAAAAACAATAATCCGATTGTTTCGCTCGCACATATTTGGTTTCTATTGTGATGGGACCCATGAAAAAAAATAAAAAAAAAATCTTTACGTGGAGCACTTGCGAGAGTAAGGCTTCTACAGTGCTCCACATAATCTTACGTTCACCCCCCCCCCTCAAAAACTCAAAACTTCAATTTTCTGTAATTCCTAATTATTTATCATATATGATATGGAAATACCTTTGAAAAAGAAAATTATGGGTCCTGGAGCAAAAATAAAATAAAACTGAGTAATCGAAAAATTGGTTTTTTTCCACACAATGATACGTTCACTTTTATTTTTTGTCGTTTTTTTTATTTGGGCCAAATTTCGTCTTCGTCTTGAATTGTGTGACGCAAAGATAGACATTGTCTACCCAGTACACAACTTTTTTATTGCGTAAGACGAATGCAAGACGAACTGAAAGACGAGACAAAAGCCTTATGCTGAAGAACAGCAACAACTGATTCAAGTTGGCGAATGGGTATACGGAGGTAGCGCCCAATACTCTCTGTGACCCGATAGCTGTAACATTGGCTCAACAATGGCCTCTTCTGATGCATGTGTTTTCAAGGAAACCTCCAGCAACGACTATAGTATGATATAAATATTTTTTTTTGCCTTTCAGCTCTGCTAGCAAATGCGCTATTCCGCCAACCAGTGTGTCGTTTCGAAAAATGATTTTTCTCGTTGATTCCTCGAGAAATTTTCGGAGAAATTTCTCGAAAAATTTTTCGAAAAATTACCGAAAAATCAACGAGAAAAATTTTTCGGAAAATTTTCGAGAAATTTTTCGAAAAATGCTCGAAAAATTCTCGAGAAATCAACGAGAAACATTTCTCGAGAATTTTTCGGAAAAATTTCTCGAAATGCTTTCGAAACGACACACTGCCGCCAACGAGTGAAAAAAAACCAACAAGTTATCGCATGCTTACCAACAGACTAACGCTTCCGTTTAGGCCGTCTCGTCTTCTTCTTCGTCTTGAATTCGTCTGACGCAGTGTGTTGACAGCTTTTTTAATGAGTAAGACGAATGCAAGACGAACGAAGACAACGTTTTGTTTTCGTCTTTCATGGAAGCCTTAGGCGAGAGGGTCGACGCCGAAAAAGGCGATCTCGTTACATTGTTCAACTTCAAAATCGCCGCTAGCAAAAGAGTAAAAACTGCAGATCTTGATGAGTTCTAGGATTCCTTGATAAGAACAAAATCAATAAAGCGAATGGGCAAACACCACCGACATGGACATGCCAATCAACGTCTACAGTTTTCGACCCTTTTCAAGCAGCTCTTTTCTAGAATTCTCAGAGTATATTACAGTATATAGCAAAACTTTGTCCACTGAATAACTTCTTCACTTTGTTTTCTCAATAGAAAAACCGTTCCGTTCACACATCCGGAATACGGAATGAACTTTTTGGGATATCCGCGTGGATCACAGGGAATCTTCGTTCGAAACAAGGAAGGTCCATGGCGAATCTCAGCGAGCATTCGAGAAACGGCGATGAGGTGATCTGAATTTGCACGATACTCTGACGAAATGAGAAATGCATCATCACAAGGGGCGCGCCCGTTCTACACGGATTCCTTAAAATGCTCTACGAAATTCGAGGGCTTCTCATGAAAGGCGCGCCCCTTTTCAGAGAAGGGCGGAATTGGATTTTGGGAGCTCGGAATCCGGAAAACGGAATTAAAAAAAAAACGGCGGAATCCGGAATTCCGCGCTTCTCTGCCCCGTTTCGCGCTGCACCTACTGTAACCACCGTACCATCTTGGATGCGTTCATCCGGACAACAATGGCCTTGCACACATAAATCAGAGCAATTCCCGGTGCAGAGTGGTTGAGACGAAATGAGCGTGACCTGATCTGGGCACTTTTCCATTGCTGGAGTGACTGAAGCCGGGACAGTTGAGCTCTCGTCATGCTCAGGAAAGAGCAATGACGTGGCACCTTTTCCAGTACTACGTCATTGCTCCTTGCTGTTTCCCCAATTCATTTCTCTCTGCTCTTCTCTTTCTCGGCATGCTGCCCTTTTGCCTTATCGCAAGCACCGCCCCAACTCTTTTTGCTCTTTTGAGCTTACACTCGTCGCAATGCAATCAATTCATTTTCTCAAAACTAACAAGAGCACATCGTTTTTGGTTATGCACAATTTTGTGGTTCGCAGGGGCAAGATTACGGTAGCCGAATGAAGTGAAAGGGAAGATTCCGAAATTTAAAAACACGATTTGGGTGCACTCTTGAGCATGTGAGGGTATTCCAGAACATCTTGGAGCATTCTAGTGTATCCTGGAACTTTCTGAAGCGTTACTGATCATTCTGGAGCATCCCGCGGACCATTCCAGTGCGTCCTAGAGCTTCCTAGTGCATACTGGAGCAATAATACAGAGCACGCGTAACCATTCCGAAGCATTCTGGAGTAGCATTCAGCGGTCTTGGAGCATCGTAGAGTCTTTTGAAGCGTTCCTGGCCGTTCTAGAACATTCTGGAGTATTCTTGTGCATCCCAACGCATCCTAAATCATCTCAGTGCGTAGTGGAGCATCGCCGAGCATTCGTCACCATGCCGGAACTTTTCGAAGCGTTATGGATCCTTCTAGAGCATCCTGGGCCATCCAATGCGTCCCAAAGCACCCCAGTGCATACTGGAGCATTCTGGAACTCTCCAAAGTGTGCTCTGGATCATTCTGGAGCATTCCGGAGCATCCTGCTGCAACTCTCTGAAGCGTTCTTGGCCATTCTGGAACATCCTGGAGCATCCTAGTGCATCCTAGACCATCCCAACGCGTCCTAAAGCTTCCTGGTGCATACTGGAGCAATACAGAGCACGTGTCACCATTCCGGAACATTCTGGAGCAGCATTCAGCGGCGTTAAAGTGTCTTGGAGCATTTGAAGCGTTCCTAGCCATTCTAGAACATTCTGGAGTATTCTTGTGCATCATGGACCACCCCAACGCATCCTAAATTATCTCAGTGCGTAGTGGAGCATCGCAGAGCACTCTTCACCATGCCGGAGCATACATTCCGAGCACCACAGAACTTTTCGAAGCGTTATGGATCCTTCTAGAGCATCCTGGACCATGCAATGCGTCCCAAAGCACCCCAGTGCATACTGGAGCATTCTGAAATTCTCCAAAGTGCTCTGGATCATTCTGGAGCATTCCGGAGCATTCCGGAGCATCCTGCAACTCTCTGAAGCGTTCTTGGCCATTCTAGATCATCCCAACGCGTCCTAAAGCTTCTTGGTGCATACTGGAGCAATACAGAGCACGCGTGGCCCATTCCGGAGCATTCTGGAGCAGCATTCAGCAGTGTCTTGGAACATCGTAGAGCATTTCGGACCTTTTCGGAGCATCCTAGACCCTTTTGAAGCGTTCTCGACCATTCTGGAACGTCCTCAACAATACCAGTGCGTCCTAGAGCATAGAAGTGCATGCTGGAACGTTGTGGAGCGAAATATACTGGAGCTTTGAAGATTTTCCAGCAATTTCGAGTGTTTCCAGTTCGTTCGTGGTGAGACCGTCTCGTATTCGCGAATTTTTTTGGAAACACTTAAAACAGAAAAACACTGAAAATGTGCTGACTTTGAAATGAGCGAGTAGAGACGCGCGGGGTCCGATACAGTCGCTCCGACAAAGATGAAAAGCGAAGCAAAAACTTGTGCGCACCAAATGAGCAAAGTTCGAGCGGCACGACGCGGCGCGGCAAAGAGAGCACACTTGCCGAGCTTCTAGAAGAAGCAGGGCGGCTATCACGACTAGTGTGTCGTATCGATTTTGGAATCGATCGATTGAATCGATTCAATCGATTCAACTTGATTCGAATCGCGATTGAATAAAAATCGAATCGATTCGATTTGATTCGAATTTGTATCGATTCGATTCGATTTTGAATCTATTCAGTTCGATTCGATTCGATACAATCGAATCAACAAAAATAGTGCAAATGCGCTCTACCGAACAATGTCTTTGGCGGCGGCTTAAAATCGTATTTTTTTAACTGTTTTTTAGTGAAAACGAAAACAAAACGTGAAAAATCGTAGAAAAATGTAAAAAACTCATAATTGCTTTAAAAAACGCAACCTGAAAAAAAGCGAAAAAATACGATTTCAAACCGCCGCCGAAGGCATTGATCGGTAGAGCGCATTTGCACTATTTCTGTTGATTCGATTTTATCGAATCGAATCGATTCAAATCGATTTGCCCGTTCAACAAATCGAATCAAAATTGATCGATTTTTGAATCGACACGACACACTAACCACAACCAATGAAATACCGCCACTATCTTATTAGAGGTGGGGAGGGGGGGGGTCAATTAGTCAATTAAACTCTAAAAAGGAAGAAAAATCAGAAAACCAAAAAACAAAAATTTGCGTTGGATGAGAACCGAACCCGCAATACCCAAATTCACATTCCTCCCTCTTCCCGACTTAGCCATTGCTGCTCGTTTTTCCGCAGTGCGGGGAATGCATAGAAGAAATGCATAGAGGAAAGAGGGGAAAGAAGGAGGCTCCAGATTTTCAGAACGGAATATCTCGATTTCCAGAATTGACCTCCCCCCCCCAGCTCCGAAATACCTAAGACGCAAAATCCAGTGTCGAAAATGCCACTTTGGCAGTATGAACCAGACGCGTTACATTGAAGACCACATGGCACCAGCGATCCAAATTGATTCTTCACCAGACTTCCTGGAGTTAATCCGAATTTTTCGACTAAAAATCTCAATGTGCCCATTGCAAATCTCTACTTACAGTTAGCGTACATGGAAATCGGTAGCAGAATCTCTCGAAGCAAAATCCCATTTGACCACATCCACGACTGCAGCCACGCGCCACCTCTTTTCCTCGCACAGTGTCCAGGGAGATGTCAAACCGCACACCGTGAATGTTGCGAGTTCTTGAATCCAAGAACGCTGCAATTAAAGCTTCGGTAATTTTCCAGAATCGCCCGCCCCCCCCCCACATCTCTATCGGTCCCCCGTGACCGGAATCACCCCCCCCCCCACCACCACAGTTATGTTTTCGATTACTTTTGGATGTGCCCCCCATGATTGTACTTATTCGCTCTCCTCATATAGCTGTTGACCATGGCGAATTCCAGAAGCACTCCGAATACAAACAGCATGCACACTGAAATATTCTGTTCACTTTGAGCAGCGTTTGGGTCCTACCACGACTTTAAAGGCGCAAGAATTTCTGAAGACGTAAGCCTAAGCCTAAGCCTAAGCCTAAGCCTAAGCCTAAGCCTGAGTAGCGGCTCATTGAGAGCTTTCAGATGAGCCTCATTTCGACTAGATTCCAGTCATATTGAACAATTTAGGTCTTCACGCGACTTTAAAGGCGCGCTGTAAATCAGAGCTTTCAGATATGCCACAATTGACTGAGTAGCGACTCAAAATCCTTTAACAATGGTCCCCACGTTGCATCTTTATTCTCCACCACCCCTCCACACCCCCCCCCCCCGATACCAGAATCGCCGCCCCCCACGATTCCAGAATCACCCCGCACAATTCCAGAACAGAATCACCCCTCTTCACGATTTCAGAATCACCCCCCACGATTCAGGAATCTTCCCCCTCCACGATTTCAGAATCACCCCCCACGATTCCAGAATCACCCCCCCCCGATTCCAGAATCACCCCCCCCCCGATTCCAGAATCACTCCACACGATTACAGAATCACCCCCCACGATTCCAGAATCACCCCCCCACGATTACAGAATCACCCCCCACGATTACAGAATCACCCCCCACGATTACAGAATCACCCCCCTCGATTCCAGAATCACCCCCCACGATTACAGAATCACCCCCCCCCCCCCCCCCACGATTACAGAATCACCCCCCACGGTTACAGAATCACCCCCCACGATTACAGAATCACCCCCCCCCCCCACGATTACAGAATCACCCCCCACGATTACAGAATCACCCCCCACGATTACAGAATCACCCCCCACGATTACAGAATCACCCCCCACGATTACAGAATCACCCCCCACGATTACAGAATCACCCCCCACGGTTACAGAATCACCCCCCACGATTCCAGAATCACCCCCCCACGATTACAGAATCACCCCCCTCGATTACAGAATCACCCCCACGATTCCAGAATCACCCCCCACAATTACAGAATCACCCCCCCCCCCCCCCACGATTCCAGAATCACCCCCCACGATTACAGAATCACCCTCCACAATTCTAGAATCACCCCCCACGATTACAGAATCACCCCCCACGATTCCAGAATCACCCCCCACGATTACAGAATCACCCCCCCACGATTCCAGAATCACCCTCCACAATTCTAGAATCACCCCCCACGATTACAGAATCACCCCCCACGATTACAGAATCACCCCCCACGATTACAGAATCACCCCCCACGATTACAGAATCACCCCCCACGATTACAGAATCACCCCCCCCCCCCCCCCCACGATTCCAGAATCACCCCCCACGATTCCAGAATCACCCCCCACGATTCCAGAATCACCCCCCCCCCACGATTCCAGAATCACCCCCCACGATTCCCGAATCACCCCCCACGATTCCAGAATCAATCCCCACGATTCCAGAATCACCCCCCACAATTACAGAATCACCCCCCACGATTCCAGAATCACCCCCTCACGATTCCAGAATCACCCCCCACGATTCCAGAATCTCCCCCCTCGATTACAGAATCACCCCCCACAATCCCAGAATCACCCCCCACGATTCCAGAATCACCCCCCACGATTACAGAATCACCCCCCCCCCCCACGATTCCAGAATCACCCCCCACGATTCCAGAATCACCCCCCACGATTCCAGAATCACCCTCCACAATTCTAGAATCACCCCCCACGATTACAGAATCACCCCCCACGATTACAGAATCACCCCCCACGATTACAGAATCACCCCCCACGATTACAGAATCACCCCCACGATTACAGAATCACCCCCCCCCCCACGATTCCAGAATCACCCCCCACGATTCCAGAATCACCCCCCACGATTCCAGAATCACCCCCCCCCACGATTCCAGAATCACCCCCCACGATTCCCGAATCACCCCCCACGATTCCAGAATCAATCCCCACGATTCCAGAATCACCCCCCACAATTACAGAATCACCCCCCACGATTCCAGAATCACCCCCTCACGATTCCAGAATCACCCCCCACGATTCCAGAATCTCCCCCCTCGATTACAGAATCACCCCCCACAATCCCAGAATCACCCCCCACGATTCCAGAATCACCCCCCACGATTACAGAATCACCCCCCCCCCCCACGATTCCAGAATCACCCCCCACGATTCCAGAATCACCCCCCACGATTCCAGAATCACCCCCCAGGATTACAGAATCACCCCCCACGATTCCAGAATTACCCCCCCCCCCACGATTACAGAATCACCCCCACGATTCCAGAATCACCCCCCACGATTACAGAATCACCCCCACGATTCCAGAATCACCCCCCACGATTCCAGAATCACCCCCCACGATTACAGAATCACCCCCCTCGATTACAGAATCACCCCCCTCGATTACAGAATCACCCCCCCCCCCACGATTCCAGAATCACCCCCCCCCCACGATTCCAGAATCACCCCTCACGATTCCAGAATCACCCCCCACGATTCCAGAATCACCCCCCACGATTCCAGAATCACCCCCCACGATTACAGAATCACCCCCCACGATTCCAGAATCACCCCCCCCACGATTCCAGAATCACCCTCCACGATTCCCGAATCACCCCCCACGATTCCAGAATCAATCCCCACGATTCCAGAATCACCCCCCACAATTACAGAATCACCCCCCACGATTCCAGAATCACCCCCTCACGATTCCAGAATCACCCCCCACGATTCCAGAATCTCCCCCCTCGATTACAGAATCACCCCCACAATCCCAGAATCACCCCCCACGATTCCAGAATCACCCCCCACGATTCCAGAATCACCCCCCACGATTCCAGAATCACCCCCCACGATTCCAGAATCACCCCCCACGATTCCAGAATCACCCCCCCACGATTACATAATCACCCTCCACGATTCCAGAATCACCCCCCACGATTACAGAATCACCCCACACGATTCCAGAATCACCCCCCACGATTCCAGAATCACCCCCCCACGATTCCAGAATCACCCCCCACGATTACAGAATCACCCCACACGATTCCAGAATCACCCCTCACGATTCCAGAATCACCCCCCCACGATTCCAGAATCACCCCCCACGATTACAGAATCACCCCCCACGATTCCAGAATCACCCCCCACAATTACAGAATCACCCCCCACGATTACAGAATCACCCCCCACGATTACAGAATCACCCCCCACGATTACAGAATCACCCCCTCACGATTCCAGAATCACCCCCCACGATTCCAGAATCTCCCCCCTCGATTACAGAATCACCCCCCACAATCCCAGAATCACCCCCTCACGATTCCAGAATCACCCCCCACGATTACATAATCACCCCCCCCACGATTCCAGAATTACCCCCCCCCACGATTCCAGAATCACCCCCCACGATTACAGAATCACCCCCCACGATTACAGAATCACCCCCTCACGATTCCAGAATCACCCCCCACGATTCCAGAATCTCCCCCCTCGATTACAGAATCACCCCCCACAATCCCAGAATCACCCCCCACGATTCCAGAATCACCCCTCACGATTCCAGAATCAATCCCCACGATTCCAGAATCACCCCCCACGATTCCAGAATAACCCCCCACGATTACAGAATCACCCCCCACGATTCCAGAATCACCCCCCCCCCCACGATTACAGAATCACCCCCCACGATTACAGAATCACCCCCTCACGATTCCAGAATCACCCCCCACGATTCCAGAATCTCCCCCCTCGATTACAGAATCACCCCCCACAATCCCAGAATCACCCCCCACGATTCCAGAATCACCCCCCACAATCACGTGGATGACCCTCCATCGAAACTGTTTGCATATGAGGTTCTATCGACGTGACTTTTGGATGAATAAAATTAAAAAGGGCGGGGGGGGGCAATTCCGGTTCACTCCATTCGTGGGGGGTAATACGGAGGTTGTGTGGGGAAAATACAGTAATAGCGTTTTTCTCCATTTAAACGTGCCTTTCGTTTGAAATCGCCATGAATCATGAAAAATGAACTCGGATTCTCGAAGGCGATTCGTCGAGCCCTTCGAGCACACTGATAAGACAATGATAAATAGAATAACTGACTGAAAATTCAAATTATTTGAGAGAGAGCTCCCATTCTTTAAATCCAAATTTCCACTAACCCACATATGATTCTATACTGTAAAATTGCGCAGGACGGTTGCGTGCAAACTTTCGAAAATCAACTTCTGATGAATACAAAATCTTTAAAGTCAAAGGTCACGTACGAGCGTGGGAGAACTCCAATTGGAAGAGCACGCACAAAATGGAAGGTTCCACGCTCTTTGGGATTGATGTTTTTGGCAGAGAAGGGCGGAATTCCGGATTCCGCCGTTTTTTTTCATTCCGTTTCCCGTTTTCCGGATTCCGTGAAAAGAATTTTTTTCCGTTTTCCCAACTATGAGTTTTAATACTTTATTCTCAATTGTTGTGAAAAGTATACTTTTTTGAACTCCCGACACCGTCCGGAATTCGGCGCTATATTTATGGCGCACCCTGTATTTGCTTCAAAGCCATTTATTCTTTGATGTATCGTAAAAAGATACATTTTTAGAATAAAAAGTTTATATTTATGGCAAACTTTATGCAATTGTAGAAAATGACGAAATTTCGGCCATCTCGTCTCGTCTTCTTCTTCGTCTTGAATTCGTCTTACGCAGTGTGTTGCACATCTTTTTTATTGCGTAAGACGAATGCAAGACGAACTGCAAGACGAACGAAGACGACTTTTTGTTTTCGTCTTTTTCCCATTTTTCCCCTTTTATGTTAATTGTTTCGTCAAAGTGACCAATTCACAAGAAAGGACCAAAAAAACGGACCGAAAACAGTAAGGCAGTTCCACAAAAGACGAAAACTTTCGTCTCGTCTTTCTTTCGTCTCCCTGTCTTTCATCTCTTCTCACCTTTAGTCTCCCCGTCTTTGGTCTCGTCTTGCTTTCGTCTTACGCAATAAAAAGTTGTGCACTCTGTATAAAAAGTCTATATCTGCGTCAGACGAATTCAAGACGAAGACGAAGACATTCCCGGGCTCCCGTCCAGCTTCATACATTTCACACGGCGCGGTGCTCAAAGTGCTTAAGACTTCTATTATCTCGTTTTTCGTTTCCTCGTCTTTGTTCGTCTTTCAGTTCGTCTCGCATTCGTCTTAGGCAAGTCAGCAGAGTTCAAAACGAGACGGTCTTATTTCGTCTTCGTTCGTCTTTCAGTTCGCCTTGCGTTCGTCTTACGCAATAAACGCAAGACTAACGCAAGACTTACGCAAGTCAGACGAATGCAAGACGAGACGAAGCGAGACGGCCTTATTTTGTCTTTCGTCGAATCCTTTCGTCTTCGTTCGTCTTTCAATTCGTCTTACGCAATAAACGCAAGCCAGACGAATGCAAGACGAGACGAAGCGAGACGGTCTTATTTCGTCTTTCGTGGGATCCTTTCGTCTTCATTCGTCTTTCAGTTCGTCTTACGCAATAAACGCAAGCCAGACGAATGCAAGACGAGACGAAGCGAGACGGTCTTATTTCGTCTTTCGTGGGATCCTTTCGTCTTGCGTTAGTCTTACGCAATAAACGCAAGACTTACGCAAGTCAGACGAATTCCAGACAAAGACGAGTCTGTCTTATTTCGTCTTTCCGGGGAATCCTCAGGAATAATTTTTGAAGTGTCGGGGGGGGGGGGGCTATGATGTACAGCGCTTGAATGTGTGGAATCGCACACGCTATTTCACAGTTGTCATCGCAATTCTTTTCGATTCAAAAGCAATCCTTTTGCGTGTTTTCCTACTGTCTTGTCTTGTCTGTCTGTCTACAATAGAAAAGAAAAGATAAAAATCGTGGCGGCCGTAGTGGGGGAGGAGGATGAGGAGGACGTGTGGGGGGGGGGAGGGGAGAGGCGGTATTGGTGGTAGCGCTTTTCTGGTCATGGAACATAAACGATCTGAAGACTGCGTCTCGTTCGCCACCCATACTATTTCCAAGATGTACAAAGTGAAAAACCCGTTCCGCACCAGTTCTCTGCGTCTCCGACACACACACAAATCCACATCTGTTATCCAGAATCGGGGAAAACGAGGAGAAGCTGAATCTCAAGCCTCATTCTGCTATTTGAATTTCCAGTGATGCGGCTCTTCTTCGCATTGCTGCTTCTGCCCTCGGCAGTTTTGGCTCAGAACACCTTCCAAAACACAATTTTCGATTTGCCGGCGCAGCTTGGCGGAGAACCTGTCGGAGTCGCCGCGCAAGCTCATGGCGCTCCACTCTCTATTCAAGCCTCCGATCAGAGACCACCGGCGGCGGCGGCTTCTGTCCAGATTCCAAATGCAATTCCAGAAGTGGCACCAGCGGTGACTCCTGCTCCATTTTCGTTCCCAACTCTTCCAACGGTTGCGCCATTCACTCTTCCGACTCATCCAACGTTGCCTCCGTTTTCTCTGCCAACTCATGCTCCATTCACATTCCCAACTCATACGCCATTGGTCTTCCCACCGCCATCTACACCGGCTCCGTTTGTTCCACCAAGGTTTGCTTTTTCTTGCGCTACAACTAAACTTCCTTTGCTAATCGCTTTCTTCTAGATCTATGGCGCTGATCTTTGTTTTCAATGATCTTGAAATCTAGAAGAAACTAGAATTCTTTTTGGCTCCTTACGTGTGCTCTTGGCTCGGTTTTTTGAGAGTAACTTTGCTTGCTGAAATTTTAAAGATCGATCTGAAAGTTTTACTGTACATGTCATATCATACACTGTGACGACAAATTGCGTACAAGGAAATTGCATCATTTCCAGAAAAAAAAAGATAACTGTAACCCTCTCGTTCTCATTCTTGTAGACCGTTTTGTCTCGTCTCGTCTTGCATTCGTCTGGCTTGCGTTTATTGCGCAAAACGAACTGAAAGACGAGCGAAGACGAAAGGATTCCACGAAAGACGAAATAAGACTGTCTCGTCGTGCATTCGTCTGATTTGCGTAAATCTTGCGTTTATTGCGTAAGACGAACTGAAAGACGAGCGAAGACGAAAGGATTTCACGAAAGACGAAATAAGACCGTCTTGCTTCGTCTCGTCTTGCATTCGTCTGACTTGCGTAAGTCTTGCGTTTATTGCGTAAGACGAACGCAAGACGAATTGAAAGACGAGCGAAGACGAAAGGATTCCACGAAAGACGAAATAAGACCGTCTCGCCTCGTCTTGCATTCGTCTGACTTGCGTAAGTCTAGACGAGACGAGACAAAAGGATTCCAGGAAAGATCTATGTAGATGCTGAAAATAGGGCGGGGGGGGGGCGTTGAATCCATTGGAGCATAGAGCTAAAACTTGTTTTCGAGGAGTACAACGAGTACAAATTGAAAAATCAGGAGGGCCGTGGCCGCGAGAATTCGAAAAGTCAGCCCTTTCTGCCAACTTTTTTTGCAAAAAAAAAATCGTTTATTCATTAGTATGTACAAAATTATTGGAAAAGTGACATTGCCGATGGTCTCGCCGCGCTTTTCTTCGGCTCCTTATTGCGCTGCTCTCGCTTCAAATCACCAATGATACCCCAAATATCGAACACCAATCCATCGGAAAAATCAAAGATCGCAAGCTCAGATTTCTTAATTGCATCGGTGAGCTCGGAAAGCGTCTTGCAGTTCGCTGCAGTATCCCAGATGCTCATTGCCAATTGATCGTCCTCGAATCCCAGATATTCATTGAATAGCTCATTGAGCTTCCCACACATTTGCGCTTGAATCATTTGGTTTTGAACGTCTTCAACTGCAAAACCACCTTCCGATTTGAATCGAATCGTTCCTTTTCTAATTTCTCCACCAGTCTTCCTTGACGTCTTCATAATCCCTGGATCAGCGGCTCTCGGAGCAATCAGGCGAATGACACATTCTTCATTGCGAGTCACATTTTTCAAAATTCGCGCCACTTGGTAATGCCGTCTTCCGAGAACATTCTCTCCGTCGATGGCTTCAATAAGCTGACCAACTTGAGTGGCTGGACGCATTCTGTCGAATATTGAATATGGATCGATCGCTTTTATAAACGCGTTTCCAAGCCCATTGTCTGTGATCGTCACTCCAAAACTGTCGGCGTCTTTCAGTACGCGAACTTCTGTAGCTTGTCCACGAATATGCGCGTAGAGTACGTCATCAAAGTTCAGCGTTCCGGTGAACAAATTCTTCATATCGAGCTGAAAACGAAGAATAATTGAGTTAGTGGAAGAGAGTTAGCGATCAGTGTGGCGTGTGGCAGAGAAGGGCGGAATTCCGGATTCCGGATTCCAGATTCCGTGAAAAAAAAATGTTTTTCCGTTTTCCGGATTCCGAGTTCCCAAAATCCAATTCCGCCCTACTCTGCCCTGCCCTGCCCTGTCCCGCCAGCCCATTCGTGGATAGCTCACTTGGTCTGTAAGGCTTCCACGAAAGACAAAGACAAAAAGCCGTCTTGCATTCGTCTTACGCGATAAAGACGTTGCATACACACTGCGTCAGACGAATTCAAGACGAAGACGAAGAAGAAGACGAGACGGCCGAAATTTTGCCAAATGAAAGCCTTAGTGGTCTGCCGGGGTTAAGGCTTCCACGAAAGACGAAATTCCGGCCGTTTCCTCTCATCTTCGTCTTCGTCTTGGAATCGTCTTACGCAGAGACATTGTGCCGGTCAATTAAAATACATTGCGTGCACAGTACACAACTTTTTTACTGTGCAAGACGAATGCAAGACGAACTGAAAGACAAAAACCCAAATGGAAGCCTTAGTGGTCTGCTGAGGTTAAGGCTTCCACGAAAGACGAAATAAAACTTCTTCTTGTCTTCGTTTTTGTCTTCTTCTCGTCTTCGTCTTCGTCTCGTCTTCGTCTTCGTCTTGGAATCGTCTGACGCAGAGATAGAAATTGTGCTGGTCAAGTAAAATACATTGTGTGCACAGTACACCGCTTTTTTATTGTGTAAGACGAACTGAAAGACGAATGCAAGACGAACCGAAAGACGAATGTAAGACGAACTGAAAGACGAATGCAACACAGACTGAAAGGCAAAAATCCAAATCGAAGTCTTAGTGGTCTGCCGGGGCTAAGGCTTCCACGAAAGACGAAATTTCGGCCGTCTCGTCTTCGTCTTCGTCTTGGAATCGTCTTCGTCTTTGTCTTCGTCTCGTCTTCGTCTTGGAATCGTCTGACGCTGAGATAGAAATTGTGCTGGTCAAGTAAAATACATTGTGTACCCAGTACTCAACTTTTTTGTTGCGTTAGACGAATGCAAGACCAACTGAAAGACGAGCGAAGACGAGACGAAAGACGACATTTTGTTTTTGTCTCAGAAATTTACCAGAAATAATACCTTAAAGTCATTGACCGTTAAGAAAATGATGTCACTCTTGGAGATTTCGAAAGCATCGGCAATTGACTGGTAGAGCTCGCTGACATCAGACCATTTGTCGATTATTACGACTGGGGAGCCATGCGCCAACTGGCAAGCAAACTTGAGCTCATTCGCAGCTTCCAAGCAATTGGATAATGGTCGTGACGTTGAGTGACTTCTGAAATCGTTACGGTAGTGTGATCCGGTACAATTCATACATTAAGGCTTCCATATTTCGCCCGTCTCGTCTTCATCTTCGTCTTGAATTCGTCTGACGAAGTTTTTTATTACGCAAGGCAAATGCAAGACGAACGAAAAAGACATTTTTCTCGTCTCGTCTTCTTCGTTTGTCTTGAATTCGTCTGACGCAGGGTCTGACAACTTTTTTATTACGCAAGACGAATGCAAGACGAACGAAGACGAACGAAGACGAGTTTTTTCTCATCTCATTTTCGTCTTCGTCTTCAATTCGTCTGACAAGTGTGCTGACAACTTCCTTACTGCGTAAGACGAATGCAAGACGAATTTTTCATCTTCTCATCTTCGTCTTTGTCTTGAATTCGTCTTACACAATGTGTGTTGACAACTTTTTTGTTGCGCAAGACGAATGCAAGACGAATGAAGACGAATTTTTTCTCGTCTCGTCTTCTTTGTTTGTCTTGAATTCGTCTGACGCAGTGTGCTGACTACTTTTTTATTGCGCAAGACGAATGCAAGACGAATGAAGACGAATTTTTTCTCGTTTCGTCTTTTTCGTTTGTCTTGAATTCGTCTGACGCAGTGTGCAGACAACTTTTTTGTTGCGCAAGACGAATGCAAGACGAATGAAGACGAATTTTTTCTCGTTTCGTCTTTTTCGTTTGTCTTGAATTCGTCTGACGCAGTGTGCAGACAACTTTTTTGTTGCGCAAGACGAATGCAAGACGAATGAAGACGAATTTTTTCTCGTCTCGTCTTCTTTGTTTGTCTTGAATTCGTCTGACGCAGTGTGCTGACTACTTTTTTATTGCGCAAGACAAATGCAAGACGAATGAAGACGAATTTTTTCTCGTTTCGTCTTTTTCGTTTGTCTTGAATTCGTCTGACGCAGTGTGCAGACAACTTTTTTGTTGCGCAAGACGAATGCAAGACGAACGAAGACGACTTTTTGTCTCCGTCTTTTTCCATTTTTTTCCCTTTTTCGCGAAAATCTTTGCAAAATTCACTTTTCCGCCCCAAATTGACAAAGACTTCTATTTGGGTGAAATTTCGTCTTGAGTTCGTCTGACGCAATGTGTTGACAGCTTTTTTACTGCGAAAGACCAAATCAAGACGAAATTTTGTCTTGGTCTTTCGCGGAACCATTATCATACATACCTAGAGCGACTGCCTTTAAATACTTCTCTTTGCATAATGAAATGAATATTTCAATGGAGTTGTTAGACGAAGTTAATCGGTTAATCAGTGTAATAATTAATGATCGATTCTCATTGAAATTTTTTAGATTTCAAATTTTATTTAATCGTGTTAAGAGATCACGAAAATCAATATTTTCGTGAAAAATTTGATGATTTTTAAGCGAAATCTGCCATAAAGCTTCCAAATTTCGTTCGTCTTGTCTCGTCTTCTTCTTCGTCTCGAATTCGTCTGAGGCAGTGTGTCTGACAACTTCCTTATTGCGTAAGACGAATGCAAGACGAACTCAAAGATGAACGAAGGCAAATTTTTTCTCGTCTCGTCTCTTTCTTCGTCTTGAATTCGTCTGACGCAGGGTGTCTGACAACTTCTTCATTGCATAAGACGAATGTAAGCCGAAATGAAAGACGAACGAAGACGAATTTTTTCTCGTCTCCTCTTCGTCTTCGTCTTGAATTCCTTTGACGAAGTGTGTTGACAACTTCCTTACTGCGTAAGACGAATGTAAGACGAACTGAAAGACGAACGAAGACGAATTTTTTCTCGTCTCCTCTTCGTCTTCGTCTTGAATTCGTTTGACGAAGTGTGTTGACAACTTCCTTACTGCGTAAGACGAATGTAAGACGAACTGAAAGACGAACGAAGACGAATTTTTTCTCGTCTCCTCTTCGTCTTCGTCTTGAATTCGTTTGACGAAGTGTGTTGACAACTTCCTTACTGCGTAAGACGAATGTAAGACGAACTGAAAGACGAACGAAGACGACTTTTTTTCTTCGTTTTACGCAATAAAACGAGTATAAACGCTTCGATTCGTCTTTTCTCGTCTTTTAGTTCGTCTCGCATTCGTCTTTCGCAATAAAACAAGTGGAAAAGCTTCGATTTGTCTTCGCTCGTCTTTCAATTCGTCTTGCATTCGTCTTAGGCCATAAATGCAAGACTTACGCAAGTTAGACAAAGACGAGACGTAGACGAGACGAGACGGCCAAAAGTTTTCCCAATTTTCGTCTATAGCATCAGCAATCGCGCTCCAGCTAAATCAAACTTATTTCTCAAAGAATATTGGTTTTTATTAATTGAAATTCGTCTTAATTTAGTCTTTAAGGCCCGCAAAAGTGAATTAATCAAAATAATTAGTTTAAAAGACTTCCAGTACGACAAAAAACCGTCTGAAAATCTGTTTTACACTTTTAAATTCCATGAAAACAGCGTTTATCGCGTTTTGAAAGCTGCAAGGATCATAATGTTTGATTTTCAAGACATTTCCCAACAAAAACTTGAATTTCCGATTTTCAGCCCATACGCATTCGTGCCGCAACAAGGATATCAACAGCAGAATAGCTTCCAGCCCTACAATGGTTATCCACAGCAGCAACAGCAGCAACAAGGAAACCTGTATTACAACAATGGATACTACAATCAGGTCGGTGCTTTATCGGGTATATTTCAATAAACCCCCCCCCTCCCCCCCCCCAGAATCATAAATACCGGATAAGCCCCCCCCCCCACCTGAAAATGAGCTTATCAGTGCCAATGTCATATTTCAATAGAACCCCCCACCATCCTAGGTGGGGGGCTATTCTAGCTACCATACAGTCGGGGGGGGGGGGGAGGGGCTAATTGAAAAATTTCCAGGTATTTCAATATACACCCCCAAATCAACGATGGGGGGATATATTTCATTCAAATTAGCCCCCCCCCTTGTTTCGAACTTTCCCAAATTTCAACGGCGGTGGGGGGGGGTTGGGGGTTTAAACAGGGGGGAGGGGGGGGGGGGTATATTGAAATTTCCCCCCCCCCCCAAGACGTTAATTGAAAATAAATTGAATTCCGGAATTCGGAATTCCGAAATCACGTCTCATGGAAATTGATGAAAGTCATGTCAGAGTGGTTTGGGACCGCTGACGATTAAATTCGGTTCGTGCTTGTCGCAAGCCGTGCAAGCAAATGCGCTCTACCGCCAGCGAGTGCAAAATGCCAACAAGTTGCCGCATGCTTAAGACCAAGACTAAGGCTTCCATTTGGACGAAACTCGTCTTCTTCTTCATCTTGAATTCGTCTGACGCAGTGTGTTGCACAACTTTTTATTGCGTAAGACGAATGCAAGACGATTTTTTGTCTTGGTCTTTGATGAAAGCCTTAATTATATGCAACCTCTTGGGCTTTCTTAAGTGGCTTATTTCTATTTCCAAAAAGATATGAGCTGGCCCTGTGTTGGTCCGTTTAGGGTCTCAGAGTACAAACATGAGGGGGGGGGGGCTGATTGCAGACGTTTGACGTGCACAGATTCCTGTACTATGCTCTTTTATGATACTAATTCGGAAATACAGAAAACCGAGCAGAGTCCACGAAAGACGAAGACAAAAGTCGTCTTTCCACTCGTCGTTCGTCTTCTCGTCTTCGTTTGTCTTTCAGTTCGTCTTGCATTCGTCTTACGCAATAAAACAAGTTTAAACGCTTCGACTCGTCTTTCAGTTCGTCTTGCATTCTTCTTGCGCAATAAACGCAAGGCTTACGCAAGTCAGACGAATGCAAGACGAGACGAAGAGAGACGGTCTTATTTCGTCTTTCGTGGAACCCTTTCGTCTTCATTCGTCTTTCAGCTCGTCTTGCATTTGTCTTACGCAATAAAACAAGTATAAACGTTTTGACTCGTCTTCGCTCGTCTTTCAGTTCGTCTTGCATTTATCTTGCGCAATAAACGCAAGGCTTACGCAAGTCAGACGAATGCAAGACGGCCTTATTTCGTCTTCCGTGGAATCCTTTCGTCTTCATTCGTCTTTCAGTTCGTCTTGCATTCTTATTGCGCAATAAACGCAAGCCAGACGAATTCAAGACGAAGACGAAGACGAGCCTTCCGAAATTTCGTTTTTCTTGTTTCAATGAGTCATTCACGATATTTGACGCTTTTGACGCTGCTGCTGCTGCTGCTGCTGGCAATGCCGTTTGCAGCAATTCGTCGGTGGTGTCGCCGTCCGTTGAGACGAAACACGTCCTAGAAGACGAGATAATGGAACTGGATAACGTGAATAACAAAACGGACAAAAAGAGAGAGAATGACGGGAGATGGAATAAAGAGAGCGAGAAGATAAGAAAACGAGTGCTGCTGGTGGTGACGAATCGTTTTTCTTCTTCAATCCAAGGATCTGGAAAATCTGAATAAGGAGAAGCGGGTTTTTTTTGGGGGGGGGGGGAGAGAACTTCAGTGATCAGAGCTGTCTCCAACTGGGGAACGTTGTAAGACCAATGTCAATCCATAGATTAGAGAATACGCTGAAGAAGAATCCGTTTTCAGAATTTGCTGAACGCTTCAGCGAGCCGAGTTATTCTGAAATTCTGAAATTCCAGCACTGACCACTCTGGTTAACCCATAGAACCATTAGAAGGCTCTGGCTCTGCTCTGTACAGGGTGCGCCATAAATATAGCGCCGCATTCCATTCCAGATGATGTAAAAACTTCAAATTTTAAGATTTTTTTTCTGAAAATCAACGAAAATGATTGTTAAACAACAGCAAGAATGATAGAATTAACAGTTTTCAAATCTTCCTCCGTTCACTTTGATGACTCCCTGAAGTCTCTTCGGATAAGAGTCGACGATGACACGGAAGGTAGTCAACGTCTAAATTGTTTCATTCAGTTGTCAGAGCGCAGTTAACGACTACAGAATCTTTATCTACAACATATCCAAATTGTATACAGTTCACCCAATCAAATAGAGAAGCTACAGGGTGCGCCATAAATATAGCGCCAAATTCCAGACGGTGTAAAAACTTCAAATTGTAAGATTTTTTTCTGAAAATCAACGAAAATGATTGTTAAACAACAGCAAGAATGATAGAATTAAAAGTTGTTGAATCTTCTTCTTTTCGCTTTGATGACGGCCTGAAGTCTCTTCGGATAGGAGTCGACGATGGCACGGAAGGTAGTCAACGTCTAAATTGCCCCATGAAGATGTCAGAGCGATCTTCAGAACTCAAACATCCCCAAATAGCAAAATCCATTGAATTGACGTCTGGGCTCGAAGCTGGCCAGAGATCCTTGGTGTTACAGTACTGGCCATAAAGAATGCGTGGTCATTGATCCGAGCTTCGCACCACTGCTGAGCGAGTTTTGCGGTGTGAGCCGGCGCTTCGTCCTGCAGGTATGTCCAAGATTCTTGAGGCAGAAGATGGTCCAAATCCCACTTCGTTTGGGGGGGGGGGGGCAATTGGACATACCAACAGGACGGAGCGCTGGCTCAAAACTCAATGAGCAGTGGTGTGAAGCCAATTTCCCCGATTTTAACTTACTGAATACGTTACTCAGGCCAGTTTTAACACTGCCAAAGAAAATTTAGACCAATCCGATTAGAGCAGTTTCAGCGAAATTATCCAAAAAAAATCCCGCGCGCGCATTCTTTATGGCCAGCACAGTATCACTAAGGATCAATGGCCAGCCTCGAGCACAGACCTTAATCAAATGGATTTTGCTGTTTGGGGATGTTTGAGGTCTGAAGATCGCTCTGACATCTTCATGGGACAATTTAGACATTGACTACCTTCCGTGCCATCGTCGACTCTTACCCGAAGAGACTTCAGGCGGTCATCAAAGTGAAATGAGGAAGATTCGAAAACTGTTAATCCTATAATCTTTGGTGTGGTTTAGTAATCATTTTCGTTGATTTCCAGAAAAAAATCTTGAAATTTGAAGTTTTTACACCGTCTGGAATGCGGCGCTATATTTATGGCGCACCCTGTTGTTTCTCTATTTGATTGGGTGAACTGTAATGGGGTTATTCATGAAAAGCACAATTGCATTTTAATGCAAAAATGTCACTTTAATGTTATTCACGATTGCATTTTAATGCAAAAAAAAATGCATTTTTTTGCATTAAAATGCTTTTTGTGCTTTTCATGAATAACCCCATAAGCAAATTTGATATGTTGTAGATAACGATTCTGTAGTCGTTAACTGCAGAGATTCTTAAAAATCTGATTTCTGAGGGGCATCTTACAATTAGTAAAATTACTTTCGTTTCAGCAACCGCAGCAACCATACAACGGCTACAACTATAATAATCAGCAGCAGCAGCAATTCTACAGTAATAATAACAACTATAATCAGCAACCGCAACCTGCTGCTCAGCCGCAACCGGCTCCTCAGGTTGCTCAGCCAACTCCTCCACAACAGGTGCCGCCCCAACAAGCGGCGGTTCAAGCACCAACTCTGCCGGCACACCAGCCAACCAGCATTCAGTCACAGTCACCGCAGCAGCAAGGTGGACCTCAACAAGTGCAATCATTCGAGTCCAACACTCAAATTGTGCAGCCAGTGAGAGCAGTGCAGGCCAATGTTCGTGTTGTTCAGCCAGTCCTTCGACCAGCGGTGAGTGTTATCCCATCTGAAGCTAATTTGAGATGAAAATGGAGTTCAGCAGGCCGGCGCCGTCGCGACAGCTACTGTAGAAAGCGGATCTTCGTCCAGGAAGGTGGTAGAGTTGAACAAAGTGAACGGATTTGAGCAGCCAAAAATTGGTCGCGTTGAGAAAGCTTCTCTTGATGCTGAGGTGTGTCGAGTTTTTTTAAAAATTAATCTTCTTATTCGTCTCGTCTCGTCTAGCCTTCGTCTGACTTGCGTAAGTCTTGCGTTTATTGCGTAAGACGAACGCAAGACGAACTGAAAGACGAACGAAGACGAAAGGATTCCACGAAAGGCGAAAGACTTGTTTCGTCTTTACAAAACACTAAGTGTGACACAAAAGTCCGTGGACAAGTTTTTTTATTCATTAAAAATATTTAAATTTAATTAAAATTTTTAACAATTTTATATTATTTAGATAAAGAAAGAATACTTTAAAATCTTGAATTAAATATTTATTTTTAGAAAAATTTATATAAATGAAAATTTTTAAAAAACTCTAAAAAAGTGAGTGACACAAAAGTTCGTGGACAAACATTTTTTAAAATAATTATTTTTTCCCATTTTTTTTTGGATTATTGCATACGACAAAATCGATTCAAAATAGATTATTTTCCAAAAATCTAAAAAAAAATGGCAAAAAAATTAATTATTAATTCATTTTTAAATTTTTGCCCACGGACTCTTGTGTCACTTTTTCAGAGGTTTTCGTTAATTTTAATTTATATAAATTTTAAAAATTTTAAATAAATATTCAATTTTTAATTTTAAAGTATTCTTTCTTTATCTAAATTATATTTAAAAAATTAAAAATTTTTTAAAATTAAATTTAAATATTTTTAATAAATAAAACAAATTTGTCCACGGACTTTTGTGTCAGAATTTATTATAAATCTGGAAAAATACAGATTTTGATAAGTGCTTTCTCTGAAACTCTGTTTTTTTCAGGTGGAGGCCAACGTTAACCGTCAGGCGTGGTTCTCGGCGGATTACGATGTGAAGCGTAAGTTTTGCACACTAGATAAACAGGCTTCTATTCCCATATTTGCGATCCGGGCTAAGCGGGCTCTCGCGGGTCGGGGCGTAACTTTTTAAATGCAAATGCTAATCCGTTAAAAGATATGAGACCTGAAGCCGTTAGGTAGTATGCAGATTCCTAAGCGATTTCGCCGGCCTAGCCACATTATTGATCCCATTTCAAAGAAGACTTCCACGAAAGACAAGGACAAAAAGTCGTCTTTGTTCGTCTTGCATTCGTCTTACGCAATAAATGCAATAATTACGCAAGCAAGACGAATTCAAGACGAAAACGAGACGAGACGGTCGTTTCGTGGAGGCCTTAAAAATGAATGAATAAATCTGCCGGGCTAAAGGAACCGGTTTGGCCTCTTGGTTTCTCCTGGTCCCGCTTCGGCCCGGATCGCGAAATCTCTGTTTTGAACAACCGTGTCCTTGTTAATTTCTTTAGTTAAATGACTGTGGTTTCGCTTACTGGAAACCCCGATTTCAGGCTAACAAGTATGGCTTCCACGAAAGACGAAGACAAAAAGTCGTCTTTCCTCTCGTCGTTCGTCATTCAGCTCGTCTTGCATTCGTCTTACGCAAGTCAGACGAATTCAAGACGAAGACGAAGACGAGAACTTTAAAAAACCTGACAGCAATCAGCAAAACCCAAACTAAATCTCAATGCTCTATTTATGGTCAATTAAATTACAGAATGTCGCAAGAATCTCAACGGCATTGGAGTCCGTTTCCAAAAGAAATTCCCATCATATCTTCAGAAAGGAGGAAAGGATAGAGAGCTCGCCGAGCTTGTTGAGCAACGACTTCTCGAGTGCGAGAGAAAGTCGTCTGCTTCTCACTGGGATAAGGTTGACAAACTCCTTCAAAAAATCACTCTTACTAAGAGGTAAGTGTGTGTGTTTTATTAATGATTCAAGAGACAAACTTCGAGAAAATTGGTAGTTTCATGGAGCACAACGTTCAAAGAGCTCAGTTAGAGCTCAGCTTATATGAATGTACAACGATAAAATATTTTCTTTTTTTTAATTAAAAGGAAAAGGCATTTTTGGTCATTTCTAGGATCCCGATTCTTTGCCCCCCCCCCCGAGCCACCGGTGTCGTTAAGTCTATGAATTCGTAAATCTTTTTCAGAATGACCAGAAAAATTAATTAATTAATAGACATAATCAGTTTTATTTATACTTTTTATATCGAGATGACAAACCTTATATCGTACTCTTTTGACTGGAAATTTCAGAGCACAAAATACTGCATTTTTTATAAATCGTAGAGCAAAAAAAACTCAATAATTATATATTTTATAGTTACTATCAGAGTAGGGCGGAATTGGATTTTGGGAACTCGGAATCCGGAAAACGGAAAAAAAATTTTTCACGGAATCTGGAATACGGAAGACGGAATGAAAAAACGGCGGAATCCGGAATTCCGCCCTTCTCTGGTTATTACTATGATTTTGATAATTAGTGAAAATTTAATTAATCAATGTAATGATTTATTAAATATGAACTTACTACTATCTCTTTAGTTGATATTTCAACTAAGGGTTCCACGAAAGACGACATAATACCGTCTCGTCTTCGTCTTCATCATCGTCTAGAATTCGTCTGACGCAGAGATAGCCATTGTGTGAGACGAATGCACGACGAACTGAAAGACGAACGAAGACGAGACGAAGGGATTTGTTTCGTCTTTCGTGGAAGCCTTCGTTTCAACAACAAACCTAGCACTACTGATCGGATCGCGAATCATTTTTAATATTTTTTTTTCATTTTCAGCGAGGAAGGTGAATGCCGCGCCGGGCTTATTCAGGAGAGAATCTCCTGTGTGAACCTCTTGAAATACGCGTGTCAATTCGTTGACTCGTCGTATCACTTCAAGCTGGTACCCGCCAGAATCACTATTCAAGAAGCACGCCAAGCAGAAGCCGGCGCCGAGAAATGCCGGCAGGTTATCCGAATTGTTAAACAACGATTAGAGGCTGGAGCTTTGTAAAATGGAAAACACACCACCGACCATTTTTTTTTGTAAATAGGCGCTAATTTGACAGTTACTTTTTTGGAATTGGTGTGTACTAATAAATTATTTATTTCTCTTTGTTTGTGAAAATTTCAATATAAAAGAAAGCTTTTTACACGTAAAATCAAAAAAAAAGGATAAACGAAAACCTACTACACTGTAACAAAGGATTTTGCGAACTCAGTTTACAGCAACGTCGTCGAAATCATCCCTCGTTTCATCTAGTTTCAATTTACTGTCTTTTGACTTCGATTTCTCATCCTTAAATTATATTTACAGAGAATACCCAATACTACAGAGTGGCTGATAAATAGTGTTACGCAACTTTGCGTGGATTCTGGCGCATGAACACCAGAGCAGGGCGAAATTGGATTTTGGGAACTTGGAATCCGGAAAACGGAAAACAATTTTTTTCACGGAATCTGGAATCCGGAAGACAGAATGAAAAAAACGGCGGAATCCGGAATTCCGCCCTTCTCTGCAGAGTAGGGCGGAATGGGATTTTGGGAACTCGGAATCCGGAAAGCGGAAAACAATTATTTCACGGAATCTGGAATTCGGAATACGGAATGAAAAAAAACTGCGGAATCCGGAATTCCGCCCTTCTCTGATGAACACGAGTCGCTACCGTATTAATCACGTAATCCTACCTCTTTAAGCAATGTTGAGCACACAATTCCAGAGAATAAAATTATTCCCATCCACGAATTCGACTTGAATTTGTTCCAACAGTCAGATCCATTATTAATATCTACTGTTCCTATTTGCCATCCGAGCTGGGCTGTTGTGGCGGCTAGTGCTACGTAGTAGGGCCATGTCTGATCGCTGGCAATTCCGCATGATGTTAAACAAGAAACTGCTCCGATTCCGAAGGCAGATAACCACTTCTTCGTGTCCGCTCCTAGACGGAGTGCAGTTGACTTCACACCGATCATAATATCGTCAGCTTTATCCTGAAAATTAAAAATACCTTGACGTCTTCTTATCTGTAATTCAATAAAGGGAATATCGTGTTATATTGCTTACTTACTTACAAAGTCATCTGCTTCTCGGTAAGTAGGTAAGGGATAGTAGGTCTGCTCCATTCATTCTTTTCGGTAATGGATCACTCCCTTTTTAAATAACCTAATACTGCTTCATTTGGGTGTTCATAGAGTTAATATTTTGGAATTTTTCTAGATAATTATAATTAAAAACTAAAATTTAACTCTAATGCCTCCTATTTGGTAAAGAAATTAGTAGCAGAGATTCCGGAAAACTTTTGGATAAATATTTGAAAAGCATGCGTTGTAGGTTACGGTAGGTACAACAATACAGATGCGAAAAGAACAGCTGATCTTGCCAAAAATTTCGCTTTTTTTTTCTTTTTGAGTAACACTACTCTTGAAAACAGGAACATAACCAAAACATCACAACCAATCGTTCACAATAGGCCACCTGATGTGCATAAATAGTATCGTAGATCAGTGTCCATTGAATCGCAGCTGCATACATCCAAAAGGGGGCGGTAGAAGACGACAGATCACCTTTCAAAGCTGCCCATCCGAGGAGAGCGCCCCAATTGAACGTGAGTCCTGTACTATGATAGAAAAATTGATAGAAGGAGAGAGGAGGAAGAATAACGCTTAGCAGATGCCACCCTGTTTATGGATCTACTTTAATATATAAAACCACCATCACCGCATCACGTCATTTTCGAAACATATAGAAGCAAACAACTAATCACAGTATGTACCGTAACCCGTGCATTGAAACTATCTATTCGGGGTAATACTTAACGATTAAAACCAAGTATTTACTATTCTAGTTTCCGAAGAAGAATACGTAATACATACATTTTTTTCAATTTCATTTAAAGACAAATGCACAGCGCATTTCATTGAGGGGTTTTAATGTCAGCATGTAGGATTGATAATAGTTTTTCAGCAGGGTTGCCGGGCAATACATGAAAAAAAGCACGGGGTTTCAGAGACGACTTTTACACATGCACTCTCGGTTTTATTTAAAATTTGCGCAAAACTTATATCCATTGACGCCGACTTCTAAATGAGTTTCCAGTTTTCTCATAGATTCACTACTCCAGATTGAGTCAAATGCTTCGCATCACTTTTTTTCCTTTAGAAACTTCGAGAAGCTTCTATGAACATTCTACACTCGACACTCGAGAACATTCTTTGCTCGAGGTTAAGGCTTCCATTTGGGTGAAATTTCGGCCGTTTCGTCTCATCTTCGTCTTGAATTCGTCTGACACAGTGTGTTCATAACTGTTCTATTGCGTAAGACGAATGCAAGACGAACGAAGACGACTTCTCGTTCAATAGCAACAAAATCTCGTTCAATGAAAGCATCAAGCAACACACCAGTTCAACTCGCTCTCGAGCAAGTCCGCCTGTCACTTTTTCATGAGAACTATTTCGGCTCTTCAACAAGGCAAGCCGCGGATCGAATGAATCCAATGGTATATGAATACAATTTAATAGAATTCGTCATCAATCGAGTAGTTGTCCTGCAAGCAAGGTCGGACACCCTCACACTCTTGAATTTTTTTTAAAGTCATGCAAAGCGTTTTGCTCAACCTAACACATATCGAATATGCGAATACGAAATATGAGCAAAAGTGAAACGTATTGGGGGAAATGGAGTCGAAAATTGGTATAATTCATCCAAAGTACGCGAAATATCCAACTTCATTGCAAATTATAAACTACAATTAGATGGAGATGCTATGTCATAATAAAGTATTTTTTAAGACTTCCACGAAAGACGAAGACAAAAAATTGCCTTTCCGTTCGTCTTGCATTCGTCTTACGCAATGTAAAAGTTGTAAACGAAGAAGACGAGACGGCCGAAACTTCGCCAAAATAAAAGCCTTAATTTTTTACCCCTGTTTCGCAATATTTTGATACATTAGGAAGAAAGGAAGATCTGACGGATCCTTTTAAAACACTCTTAGTGTTTCCGCGCTATTCAATCTAATTTTTCGAAGCACTTTGAACCATTAATGTTTGGGATGTCTTTTAGAGAGAAATCGCATGCGATGCCTTCGAAAACCCGTGTAAAAGCTAAGCTAAGAATTACAGTAAAGTGGCACAGCAGTGAAAACTCGAACACTATTTTAGGCCACTGATTCGTTCAGATGTGCTGTTATCAGCATTTTACTGCTGCATTCAGTAGGCAGTTACATTCAGAAAAGCAACTAATTCCGCAGTTATTGTTAATCATTCAAGGTTTTCTAAAAGCAAAAATCATACACTTAATGATGTATCATCTCTACCTGGTGACTATAAATAGTGTCGTAGATGACCGTGTGCAGAATGGTGGCTGTGTAGAGTGGCAAAAAGATGACAAAATCATTGAAATGGCCCAACTCGGCCCACGCTATCAGCACACTCCAGTTTAGGGTGGCTCCTGTAACCGTTCAAACGAAACTGTGAACTAAATTAAGATTACAGCGAAAACGAATAGGGAAAGCTGTATTAGGAAACTGAAGGAAATCAGAAGGTACGATATACGTTCTAATTAAAATAACTAACCAAGTACAAATTGCGGCCAGTACGTGTAGCGTTTCGCCAGAGGATATCCAACAACTAGGGCCATTGAGGAAGCGCCAACAGCAACGCTAAAAATATCCTTTAAAAATATTAAATAGTATGTAAGTTTAGGGTTTGCAACGCGGAAAGCTGCAACGGCGCTTTTATTAGAGAAATAATCAATTCTTAACTTTTCCAAATGTACGATCATTTATTCGAGAATACACACTTTAAAAAAAATATATTTTTAATTACCGGCTTTCGGTTATACTTATAGTATTATTTAATAAAAAATACGAATAATAAAACTTCTTCTTACGCCTAGAAAATTAGCTTGAAAATTGACGCCCGCGCCCGAGGAGTAAGGCTTCCACGAAGGACAAAGACAAAAAGTCGTCTTTCATCTCGTTTCCGTTCGTCTTGCATTCGTCTTACGCAATAAAAAAATTGTGCGTGTGTAACAGCACAATGACTATCTCTCTGTCAGACAAATTCAAGACGAGACGAGACGGCCATTTTCGTCTTTCGTGGAAGCCTTACCGAGGAGGACCCGAATAAATCAACGAGAAGTTTGGGAGGTTCAATGCGATTTTATTACGTCGCCGCTCCATTGTTCGATATCTCACCTGTACCAATTTAACTGTAACAAAATTGCAAGAGAAGAACTGAGAAGACATGCGAGGAGTCCGACTGCTTGTTTTTCAGTTAACGAGCCACACGCTAATGGCCTCAGTTTAGTGCGTTCCACCTGCAACATCCACCTTCATGTATTCTTTGTTTTCCAAATTTTGGAACCTTTTTATCGAAATCTTTATCCCATAAATCATTTATAACGCAACCAGCGCTTCTCATGAGAAACGCGCCTGCGCCAAACAAGGAGAGCAAGTAAAGAGAAGGCAGATGACCAGCTGGAGTCGCTATTGCTATGCTCCATGTGCATGGCCAATAAAGAAGCCAAGTTCCTAAAACCTGAGATAAATCCGAGACTATTCCATTATTAACAAATACCAATTGGCTTATCAACTCGCATGAGCTGCAGATATGGTTTCAAATTTGGAGGTGAAGCGGCAACAAGACTACTTGCCGTTGGAATCAGAGACATTGTTTTTTTTGTACTGAAAAATGGAAGAATGTTTCATAAAGCTAAGGCTTTCACGAAAGACGAAATATGGCCGTCTTGTCTCGTCTTCTTCTTGAATTCATCTGACTTGTGTAAGTCTTGCGTTTATTGCGTAAGACGAATTCAAGACGAACTGAAAGACGAGCGACGACTTTTTGCCTTCGTCTTTCGTGGAAGCCTTACAAAAAGCAACAAACCTAGTTGAAATACACCGCTTTGTAGTAAGAGAATCGTCACCCGATAAAATGAAATACGCATTATTTGGTGTTGAACTTAGAAAAAGAGATGCATAGTGCGTTTTTCTTCCTAACCCTATTGACCTGATTAACATCCCTGGAAGAAAACACAAATTCACGAACAGTTCCTATTACAAAATAAAATATTAATGGACTATAACCCGAAGCATAACTAAGTATTTCAGTTGAAAAACAATTTCATTGGAAAGAGTAACAGACAAAAGAGAACAACAAGAATAGGCTAACAATGAATGGAATATTGATGAAAAAATGGACCATAAAAGGTTTAAATGATTACGTGCAGTTTGTAGAAAGGTTCGAAAACAGAGGAAACGCAGTTGGAATTCATTAAACTCCCTGTCTTCGCTCAGAATTCCATGCTATCAGTCTTTCGTCCTTCAACCACCACTGAAGTGATCACGTGTCCGTCTTCAGTTTCTTTCGAATCAAGCTCACGACGGATTTCCGGAGAAATGAGATAATGACTGTGGAACTGTAAAAGAGGTATATAAATGTATACTCGAAAATATGGGACCGTTTCTGAAATGTAGTTGATTGTTCTTTCTTTTTTTTTCTCGTTTGTTGAAAGGGCGTACAATAAGGATCTTTATTGTAAAAATTGTATGTTACAATCCTAGCGGCAATTAGAGCGTTGAACTGTTGCGCCTTTTTTGTTGTACCATATAAACTTTCCCCTTTATTTTTACTGCTTGCATTCGTCTTAAGTAATAGAAAAGTTGTCAACACACTGCGTCAGACAAATTCAAGACGAGAAAGAAGAAGAGACAAAGACGAAGATGAGACGAGACAACTGAAATTTCGCTCAAATGGAAGCAAATGGACCCTTCGTGACTTCAATTAACAATATCAGCGTGAACCAACACAATATCAACAATAAAAATCTGCAGAGTAGAGGGATTCGGATGGGACATCTGCTGTTATTTCGAGTTTGAAGAAGAGTAGTTGTACTTTATTTAAGCAAGTTCAGCACTTTTATAGCAACAAAGGATCACAAAAAGAGAGCGCTGTAAAACTAATAGAATGGAAACAAACGAGCAACCCTTTTTTCATGGACTACTTCCACGGGAGGAAGTTCAGGTTAGAGTTTGAACAGTTCACGAAATTTCCCTTCAAATGACATTCGAATATTAAATTGGTAACGGCAGAAATGTAAATGTTTAACCTTACAAGGCAACGTTTTTGTTTAGATTTAGCTTTCTGACACTCCGGAATCTTCAAATTTTTAAGATTTTATGTGCGCTTTTCCTATTCTCCTCTACACCCTGCACAGCTGGGAAAACCGATGGTAGAGAGCTGATGTATTTTCTGGAAGGAGCGACCTTCGACCATGTTCTTCGAAAAAAAAGTGCTAGATAACAAAATCCTCAAAACAAAAATGTATGCCGCAATAAAGGCAGTTGATGAATAATATGTGGGATCATCCATTGATTGCACAATCTCCAGGTTGAAAGAGTATCACGGTTCGAGTTTCGGAAGATTCCCAAAAAATGCCAATATTAGACGGTTGAATGTTTCTGATACATCAATCTACGCCCGTCTTAACTAACAGCTTCTCTGACTTTCACAACCTTTACGAACTCCATGGATAAACTGGATCATATCTGGATTTCCATGAAGTTAACAATGTCTAGACACATCTTGGTCTTTGGGAATTTTTCGTCTTCGAGAGCCCAACCAGGGGAAGAATACAGAGCCTTTTTCGAATCAAAACTTTCGCTGATAAGAAGAAAAATAATAATAAAAATTTAATTATAAAATTGAAACAAAAACTCTGAGCAGGTTCTAGAAAATTAGTTTTTCAGATGAAAACATTTATTCATCAACTGCATTCATTGCGGCAAATATTTTTGTTTTAACGATTGTGTTATCAACCACTGGTTTTAATTATTTTTATATTTTCTAATAATCTTTTTTTCGATAACTGAGTAAGAAATCGCAAAACACCTCACCTTCCAGATAACACAGCTCTTCCATTACACTACCCTTGCATCTCCCGCAGTGAAGGACAAAAAAGGGCACTCCAAATTAGATTGAAATTTTCAGAAAAAAGTTTTTAATGTTCTGGCAGTGAGACGTTAAAACAAAACGTTTTTTAGAATGTCCAAAAGAGCCAGAGTATCAAATCCCATAACAATCGCAACGCATGTAAATTTGTTTACTTGTTACAATCTTTTTTAGATACTACTTCAGAAAAATGGTGACTTTCTGGTGAGAATGTCAGAGCCCCTCTGCGGTCAACCTCGCCATTTGATACTATCCGTGATGCAGAATGAGTTAGCTCAGGAAGCAACACACTACGTGGTTCGTACAAGCGACGGTAAATTTTCAATAACCGAAAAAGACACGTTTGGAACTCTAATCGATTTGATAAATCACCATAAACAAGCTAGGATCAACGAGGTATCTTATATCGTTGCATTTCAAAGCCAACATCATGCATCATACATTTCTTTAGCTTTTCAGGATATCGCGACTAGTGTATTGATAAATCCTATCGTCCGTCAATCTTGGGAACTCAACCACTCGGATATAACGCTAACAAAGGTATTGGGTGCAGGTGCATTCGGAGAAGTTAAACTGGGAACACTTAAGACTGGATCAGAAGTCGTAGATGTTGCAATCAAGGTGGTAAGTGCAACTCAAATATCAGCAATTTAATTTTTGGTTAATTTCCTTACTGTCAAAATGATAATTTTTTCGAGATAGGCGTTTGCGTAGTGTCGGCGTTGCAACTTCAATATTCTAAATTCCACCTGTGAGAAAGTCGCGACTCAACTAGTGCGCAATGAGGTCGAAGGAAAATATTATTTTGAAAATTTCGGTGCTTCAATGAGATGCGCACATTCTCAATTTTCTATGGCACAGTTTAAGTGCTTCTCAAGCCATGAAATTTGAAAAAAAAATCAAATTTGAATGCAAACAAAAAACAAAAAACGAGGTTCAATGTAATTCAGAGACTTTTTGCAATAGCAGTTTATACTTTTCTGAAAAGTACAGCCTCACATAAAGTCTTTTTTCATCCATTTTCGTTTTTCTAAATTTAAAAAGCAGAGGAATTAAACGCGTTTTCACAATATTTTCGAGAAGTTTTTTTTTCTAAAATAACTTTTTTAAAAGTTCGCGGCTACGCCGCCGTTCTAGTATCCCGATTACCCTGCGACCTCCTAAAGATATGATTGCGAAGCGCTTGAGTGACCATAACTCCATCCCGCATATCAAAGTAGGAGGCCCACGCTCTTTTGTGTTATTTAAAAAAGGGTATTGGAGAGACAGAGAGACACAGACGGAACTGTTCTCTTAATAATAAGTAAATTATTATGAGCATTGTACGAATGAATACCCACTTCATTTTGTTTGGAAATAAGCAATAATTATAATAATCTATGAGAAACACTATTTCCAGGCAAAACTCGAAAAAGTAACCAAAGAACAAATCAAAGAGATAACTACGGAAGCTCGTCTAATGCGTGGGTTCGATCACAAGAATGTTGTTAAGTGCTACGGAGTCGCTGCTATCGATGAACCTCTACTCGTCGTTATGGAACTGGTTCCAGGTGGTGCCCTTGATAAATACTTGCAAAAAAATACGATACAATGGCCCGAAAAAATCGATATAATCACACAAGTTGCTGAAGGCATTGCATACATTCATAGCAAAAATGTCATGCACCGAGATATTGCAGCCAGAAATATTCTGTATGGCAAAGGAGTGGTAAGTTTGAAATAAACATTAGTTTGGACTTGGCCAGTAGATCATGCGGAACGCCCAAAAATTAGAAAAATATCGAACAAGGATAAAAGAAAAAAGAGCCAGTTTTGTTTTTAAATCGTCTATTATAAAAACAAATGTTTTATTTTTTAATTTTTTTTAGAGAAAATCGTTTTATTTTATAATCTACTTCTGCGAATAGCTTTTTCTGTGTGTGAGTCTATCCGTCTGCCCCGGACCTTTTTTTGAATAACTCAAATCAGTTTCATATGTGCAAAACTACAACTTTAAGAAACGGCGCGATTTCTACATATTACTTTTTTGCTATTTCACATGTTCGTAGAATGTTATGCTGTTTAAACTGAAATAAGGCATGTATAAAGTATGAAGAAGTTTAGGTCAAGTCAAAATTTTGGAGATAATTTAATTTTCGCTAAGTACCTCGCGGCTACATATATGATATCTACAAATCTCACAAATTCCTTTTAGGCCAAAGTCTCTGATTTCGGGCTATCCCGAATTGGTACTGAATACCAAATGGATCCAAATAAAAGAGTGCCAATTCGATGGCTTTCACCGGAAACTCTCGTTTCATTTCTCTACACCCAACAGACTGATGTCTTCGCTTTTGCTATTCTTTGCTGGGAGGTGGTAGAAAATGGTACTCAGCCATATCCGGATATGACGTTGCCTGAAGTACACCAGAAAGTATCAAGAGAGGATTACCGAATGCCGATCAGTGACAAAGCACCAACTGCACTCGCTGACATAATCGTTAGTTTTATTAAAACATTAAGATAAAGAAACAAATTTTTTTAGAAGAAGTGTTGGACTGCGGATCCACAACAGCGCCCGTCAATGGGGCAAGCAGTTACAATGATGTCAGCAATAACTAGTAAGAAAGAAGTGCCCGTTTCACGAGGCAATGGATCTGGCGAACGTCCAAAAACCAGCGATTGTCGAAAAACTAGCGATCGTCCAAGAACTAGCGATCGTCCAAGATCTAGCGATCGTCAAAGAAATGGCGATCGTCCAAAACCTGCAGAACGTCCGAAACCACCCGAACGTCCAAAACCTGTAGTAGCAATACCACCAGGCAAGTCAGCGTCTAACCCAATTCGCAACCCAACAATACTGATGAAAACAAGAAGGCGCAAGAAGAGAACATCACTTCAAACTGGAGGAGCCAAATCTGCCATGATGATGTCCCCTACGGCGTATAAGGAAAAGAAAAAGAGAGGCGGAATAAAGAGAGTAAGGCGTTAAAAAAGTTAATCAGTCTTGCCAATAAATTATCATCCTTATATCTATGCGATTTTCACCGGCGAACAGATCTATATCATGAAAAAATTGTTTCTTTTCTGATTGGTTCTGAACCAATAAACGAAACAGCGTTTTTCTGCCGCCCGCTTCGCTAAATCACCTCTTGCCGGCGTTTCGATATTGCGAAGCAGATATCTCGTAACTTACTCTGATCAAATCGTGGATAGTTGCTTTTTGTTCAGCATTAAGGTCATTTTTGTATCGCTGGCACAAGGACAAGAGGCATTGATGCCACAACACTGGCATATCACGTTCGTCATTTTTCAATCGAATAAAGTGATTGACAACTCCGTCGACTGCGCGATATGGTAGAGCATATTTTTTATCGATTAAGGCGCGTAGGAAGACAGAGTTTGCTCCAGTGTATTCCATTTCAGCTATCTGAAGTTTTATTGATTTATTTATTTTTCTTCATTTGTTGTATTGGCCTGACTAGGAAATGACCACGAAAACGTTTGGAACACCGGACCAATGAGTATATGAAAGTACAATAATAAATCTTCCATGGAACTGCAGCGGAACAACGCCCTGACGTATTACTTTAAAAATGATTTTAACTATTTTTCAAAATCTCCGAAATTTGCAAATCTGGCTAGAAAGTTTCATACTCCGAACAATCTTTCAAAGAGGTATACGTGCGGTAGGCAAGTTTTAATATTCGCCGTAAAAAGTGTTTATATTTAAAACTTAAAAAATATTCGAATAATTAGAACCGTCGGTCTTCTTTGGCATCTTATTTTGAAGCGTCATTAAACCTATTTAACCTTTAACCTTCTTGACCTTTAACCTTCTTGAAGCGAAAGAGGGATATCAGAAATGAGCTCGAGAGCCTATAACCGACAACCCTGGCCTTGAAACCTTTTTCTTTAAAAAATGTATTGCCTTTATATTTTTTCTTCGGAAGTTTCACTACAATAAGTTAAAGATACTTGCGGAGAAATAATGTAAATTACGCGCGCTCTACATCTATCAGTTAAAATCATCGCTCTAAAATCCTCTGCCAACTATTCTATGCCAATCAACAGTCAGGGCCATTCAGTGAAATTGCAACGAAAAAACTTAGGGTTCAGTGCTAAAATCACAGAAAAGGTTTTTTCTATTCCGGAATTTGACATATACTGAAAGCAAAGTTTTCCTGGAGTGATTCCACATGTTATTTTATTGAGCTTGCATTCCAAATCATTAGGTCATTTCTTAGTGAGTATAAGTCTGTGGTTTTGCAGCGCCGCACCACCGAAACGTACGTTTCGTCGCGGCATGTCTAAAGGCACTGAGGTTAAACTCTTTTTGATTTCATTCCTTTTTTTGAACACTTCTAATTTCAGAGGATTTCTTCAAAATGAAACAAATATTACTATTTTACAGATAACCTATTTTACTGAAAGAATGAAATGTTCTTACTCGGAGCATGGCAGCGGCTGAGTGAAAAATAGGAATTGGAACTTTTGTAAGAACTGAGCTGAAGATAACTGCTTCACGAAGAGTACAGGTCCCGGACTGAAAAAGCTCTTAATCAAAACCGTTGTTCCATTACGATCAAACTTTTTTAAAAAACTGACTTCTAACAGTGGAAGGACCAATCCCTTGAAAAAAGCAGCAGGCTTGTACATTGCCTTACAAAGTGCTTGGTACAGGTGATAATTCAACTTTTTAAACTCATCAATGTCATCGCGAAGACGTGGAAGAAGAACAAGGGTGTAGAACCTGAAACTCGTAAATGACCGCCATTAAAAAAAAAATTTTTTTCACCTCTGACACATTTTTGGATTCATGTTTGATGCAAAAAGTCTAGTGGCTTGGTACATAGCAGCAGCTGTCCATGCTTCTGGTTTCGTAAGACTGAAAAAAAAGAATGGAAAAACAAGAGTTGAAAACAACTAACAAGAGAATCTGTTCCCAGTTTATCATTTTCGGAATGATTTTGAACGCCTTTGGAATTTTCCCACTGCGATATTTTCCCATGTATTGTCCAATTTTTTCGTACATTTCAACAACTTCTGGATCCATATTACGCATCTAGAAAAAAGGATTTAAAAAAATAAAGTTTGTTATAAAAATACATTAAACTCGTTTGGATCCACTTGACTGAGTGCCAATTCTGCATCGTTCTGTTTTGCTTCAATTTTAGCTTGAATGACATCGTATAGGGTTGACATTTGAGCAGCGTCCTTCTTGAGAAATCTTGCTAAATCTGCTTCATCTTGAGGATCAAGTTCCTTAAAATATATATTGTAGATAACGAGAAATTTTCAACAGTTCTTACTATTATTTGATCTTCAAATCCGTTATCCACTTCTTCGTCATCCTCATCATCATCTTCTGATTTTTCATCCGATCCGTCTGTTCCAAGCCAATTTGTGCGTTGTCTGAAATTTTTATTAGTACATTTTTAATTCGAATTTTCTATATTAAACATTACCTTTTTGATACACAGACTGCGGAAGAATCAGTTCCCGCTTTTTCATCCAGAGCATCTTCGAGAAGCTGCTTGCGAGCTTCATTTAGAATTTTTGATGAAAGAGAATCTGGCAGAAACTGAAAATCGTACGTTCTAAATCTGAATCCGTTTCAATTCTGATATTAAAAAATAACCCCGTCAGTTTCCGAATCCTCTCGTTTTCTCTTTTGCTTTTCGCGGAGCTCGTCTCGCTGTTTTGCCACGTTTCCCGCTTCTATCTGATTGTCAAGCGGAGCATTAGCAGATAGTTTATCTCCTCTCCCTTTCAAATTCTTCTTCACCATTCTAATAGGAAAATCAAAACATTTTTTGTATTGTTGAATTCAATATATTCTGAAAGGTTCAGAAGCCCATATTAATAAAATAGTAACAATGGAATAACATACGCGATTTCATTATTTTCTGAAAAATGTCGGACGAGGGAAGGCATTTTTCGGCAAACGACAAGTTTACGAAAAGGGGAAAGGGCTTGGACGTTTAAGGAAGCAATACTATATTCTAAAAAAACGAGAATTAGAATGTTTGAACAATGAGAGGAAAAAATATAGTTTAAAAAAGATGAAATGACGCGTAATAAAAAATAATTGTTGGGAAGAAGAGGAAAACAGATAACATGGATAAATATGAGGGAACAAGTGGAAGGGAAGGCTCGTGGAACGGCCAAATATGACGAGGTCGGGGTTAGATTTAGATGAGGTCAGCGATCGACTCTGGCATCTCTTCAATTTGAGTGGTGTAGTAAGTTTCAATTTCCTTAAGCTGACGAGCATCGTTATCGGTGACGAAGTTGATGGCAACTCCCTTACGACCGAAACGTCCTGAACGTCCAATACGATGAATGTAGTTCTCACGGGTGGATGGGAGATCATAGTTGATAACAAGTGAGACCTGAAATTAAAAAAAAACAATGAGTGTACAGCCGCGCCGTCGAGTTTTTATGTCAGGTATTCCACTTCTCAAATAGTTACTGATATTACCACGCCGTTCAGAACTAACTTATTGACTGAATAGTGAATTTCAGGATAATTTAAAATATACATATGCGATACCATTGTTGTCCAAAAGGGAAACTCAAATGAAAACGGCAATTAATAAACACATGTCAGACAATTTTACAAGGTTTGAGAATGTTTTACCTGTTGAACGTCAATACCACGAGCCAAAATATCAGTAGTAATAAGAACGCGGGAAGATCCTGAACGGAACTCGCGCATGATGGTGTCACGCTCAGCTTGATCCATGTCTCCGTGAAGGCAAGAAACAGTGAACTGGTTAGCAGTCATTTGCTCAGTAAGTTGATCTACCTTCCTACGAGTATTACAGAAGATCACAGCCTGAGTGACATTGACAACATTGTAGATATCACAAAGACAATCAAACTTCCAATCCTGAAAACTTCTTTTTAAAAATTTTCACCGAATGCAAACGAACGTACATCTTTTTGGACGTTGATGTAGAATTGTCTGATACCTTCCAGAGTGAGTTCGTCTTTCTTCACAAGAATGCGGATAGGGTTTCGCATGAAACGTTCAGTTACGTCAAGCACCTCAGATGGCATGGTAGCCGAAAGAAGAACTACTTGGACGTCTTGTGGCATGGAACGGAAGACTTCGTAGATTTGGTCCTTAAACCCACGAGAAAGCATTTCGTCCGCTTCGTCGAGAACAAACATCTTAATTCTGGAAGTATCGAGCGCGTTTCTGTTGATCATGTCTCCAACACGTCCCGGAGTTCCGACAACCACGTGAATTCCATTCTCCAGCTTGCGTTGATCGTCCCGAACACTGGTTCCACCGATGCAAGGAAGAATGCTGACGTTTAGATATTCTCCAAGAGCGCTCATTACTTGTTGGATCTGAACAGCAATAATGTTCAATACATTCTAAACATCGATTTCTACACATGAAAACGGTAGTCACCTGTTGGGCCAACTCTCTAGTTGGAGCCATGACAAGAGCTTGAACATGTGGATCCTCATGATCAATTCTTTGGAGAATGGAAACAGAGAAAGTGGCAGTCTTTCCCGTTCCAGACTGGGCTTGAGCGATGACGTCTTTTCCAGTGGTGCATGGAACGATGGCACGTTTTTGAATAGCAGATGGCTTCTCGAAACCGAATCCGTAGATACCGCGGAGGAGTTCCTCCTTCAGCTCCATATCGTCGAATGACTCGACGACTTGATCATAGTTACCCTATAAAAACATCGTTCAAAACCAGTGCAAAATTGTTGCAGCATATTTGTATATCTGAGCAAAAGAAAATGCGCAATACCGAAGTAGAACAGTTATTTTGACAATAGCTCACCTCGATCAAGCCGTCGGCATCGACCATCGAAGATCCGTTCACTTCATTTTTAACATCGGTCATGACAAGTGGGTTTGAAAGTTAAAAATTAACTTTTGAAAGTGCGCTTGTGTTTCTGAAATTACTTCATGATAACAGAATTGGACGAATTGAACACGGAAATTGCGAAATATTGTAAATCAGTCCTAACATCTTAAATGTATTTTTAAGCACGGAAGTTTAAAAATTAAGAAAATGGAATAAATTCATAATTTAAATTTTTAAATAATCATAAAATATAAAACAACCTGATGGCCCAAATGACGAATAAATCGACGACAACGTTACAGGCTTCCCAAAAACGACAGCCAAATCATTCGAATGGGAAGCGGGTCTTGTCACGAAAGAGTGTACAAGGGAGCGCGTTAGCAGTCACTCTCATCTGAGAAATAATTTTTGGATTGGCTTCTTCTGGTGCTTCTACCACCTTATCGATTTCAAACTACACGTATTCGAATAACTTAAGCCAACTTTAACATATTTTGTTTTTGATATGATATGCAAAATCGAAAGCAGAGCTAAGCTAGAGTCGAAAATAACCCAGATTGAAAGCGTTGTAGCCCTTGGCTCTTAGAATTCGATGGATTGTCCCGTCTAACATTAACATTAACGTTTATCCAGATTTACTAAGATTAATTTAAAAATGTTTTATCCTGTTTTATTCTTGAGTTTGTCGAATAGTGTTACTTAAAACACTATCATCTGTCGCTATTCCAACTTGACTGTAACAATAGCAAGAATGATAGTATCAGCTCGCCAAAATATGGGCTTCGTGTCAATATTAGATAAAAATGTCATTCGCGTTCGCATAGACTTCCTCGCGCGTTAAGTGCTTCCTTATTTTGATTATAAAGTGTGTGCTCGTTTCAGACTTTGCTTTTTAAAGCTCTTCAGTTTAAAAAAAAATTGCCAATGAGTGTTTCTACGTGTTCTGCAACATCGAAATTAACTAATTGGAAGAAATTTTCACTTTATATGTGCAGATCGTTTATATTCGAAGAAACGATATAAAAACGAAGAAAAAAAACTAATGAAGAAGCTTGCTGTGAAATGCTTGCCCATTCAATTTTTTATCAAATATCGAGAAAAGGTATCATTTTGATAAAAACTACAGTCCAATCGAATGTTAAATAAATTACTATTAAACCTGTTACAAGTGCTATGACATTTACGAATAATGTAGAAATAATTTCTTTTTTCGAAAAGCATTAGCCGTGCCTTCTATAGAAAAAATTGGCGGAGAATATATCATTCGAATTGGATTTTGATTACAATGGAATCGATCAACTCGTCACGAAATAAAATTTTTAGTGCTCGATGTTCAAAAAATGAAACACGGATGCCACTATTTGTTTAGTTATTTCGACACCAAGCACTCGTAATGATTTCCTTTCGGTATTCATTCTTTATCGACTAGAAACTCTAACTTTCTTTATAACTGGAGCCTTTTTTAACGTTAACTTCGGAATAAGCTATTTGCACGAAAAGTCAATAGTCCAGATAGTTCGTTGTGGATGATTTCCGTGAAACCTTCGTTCTTATATTATATGTAGTTCTACGAGATATAATGTTACAAAAAATGCTTAAATTTCAATTTACTCTCTAATTTTTTTCCAGTGTTCCTTAAGAAAACATTTCCAATGTTTTGTTTTTATATGAATAATGTTTTTTATTTTGTTATCTGCATAGAAGCAGGAAAATAAAAAAATAATTTGAAAATTCTATGAATCTCTTCAAAACATTTCCGATTCTAAAAGGACTGCGTTGGACTGTAGATTGCTAGAAGTGATTGCGAAATTATCTGATTAGATTGAATGCAATTACTTAACAATGTCGTTTCTATTTAATAACAAGGTGAACCATGGTATCTCCCCTGGACAATCAACCTTTCTTGAAATAAAATCTAGCCAGACGCTAGGCTATTATTAAAACACTTTTTAAGCCTCTTGAAAGTTATAAAGCTAATATTAAAAAACAATTTTTAAAAAAAGTAATACCGTATGTGTTATTTTCTTAACGTATGCAGGATGCGGTAAAAATTCGTTAATTTCCTTTATTCGTTAAAAGCGAAAGCATCAATGTTCATACAAATATTTAAAATAAACCCAAAGAGAAGCCCATATAAGCCTTGATTTCTTGATTAATAGACCTAAAATGTAGGAAAAAGATGATGAATACGAGAAAAGAAAGCGGATAAATGATAGAGCAAGTGGGAGGAATGGGCAAAGTAGGCAAATGAGCGCGATTATTGGAGACTGCAGAGCTGCTGAGGAGAGGGTGAGGGAGAAAAACGGACTAGTATTCCGGGTCTGTTGAACGAGCGCGAGCGCGAGAACATCATCTGTTGCTCAAGGACATCTGTCGGTAACAGAGCAAACTTACTAGTTAATTATTGGGCTGAATGTTTGGAAAACAATGTGAATGTATAACATTTAATACTCCTCAAATTTAGGCTTCCATTTAGGCGAAATTTCGGCTGTATCGTCTCATCTTCGTCTTTGTCTTGAATTCGTCTGACGCAGTGTGTTGACAACTTTTTTATTGCGTAAGACGAATGCAAGACGAAGGAAGATGACTTTTTGTTTTCGTCTTTCCTGGAAGTCTTACCTTAAATATTAAAATATGTGATAGCCATGAAAGGGAACCAATATCCGGAACTCGCTTTGACTTGGAGCTTGAAAAATGTGCAATCCGTGATTTCGAGAGCAATTTTTATTCATGAAATAAAATTTTCATGTTTTAAACGAGACAAAAGGCATAAAAATTTGGATATCCCGGATATTCCCTCACACCCCACTTCCCTCGCTCTTCCGCTCTTCCCTCACGCATATTGACATAAATCTCGACGGACTGAATCCGCGCGGACGCAACGCGCATAAGAAACATTACACTCGTTTTCACTGCTTTCTCTCTGTTCGCTATTGATTTTTTTAACACCACACATCCAGCTCATTTTATAGTTTTACAATATTTTTTAAATTATTTTATTCATAAACTAGGCACCCCTACTTGTGTTATTTATTTAATTTGTTTATTTATGCCTGTGATTCACCTTAAAATTATTAACTACTCGTAAACAAATATGTTCATTTAATTTTTCAGAGTCATGAGTTCATATCCGTCGAGCGGACGCAGACGGCCGATTCCAAGAACGGAAGCAGAGGAAAGAGCTTTGGATAAAATATCTAGGGAGGTTAGAGTTTTTAATTTCTATAAAACATGATGTATACGAACAATTTGCGAATTTGGAAAAATCCTTAAAGTTATCGAATTAAATCAATTTTCAAAAATAATTTATTTTTGAAGCATTTCGAAGGAATAACCTTGTACTTCATTGATCAAAGTAGTACCGAAACTGGTGTTACTTTAATAATTATTGGCGGGAATGCTGCTTCATGATTTTGAGAAATCCCGTGCGAATTAGCAATGCTCTATGGGAAAAGTCAGCTTTTAAAAAATGAAGCTTAAAAAATTGCCGCAAAAATCGCAGAAAAATGTTGAGGGAGTCGCCTAGCACCTGTAGCTCAACAAAAATTGAAAAGAAATTCATTTTCAGGGAGAAGCCCGCATGAAACTCAAAAGAGAAACGCGAGAACAGGCAAGACAGGGAAGATATCAATTATTGGAAAAGAAAGTAGAGGAAGATGCCGAAGCATTTCGACATGACACCGCTGTGAGTTTTATTCAATGTTGCTGTAGAACCAGCAGGGTGTATTGTGAAAATCTTAAAATAGTTTAGTAGATCCGTCTGATTTGTTTTTATTATTTGTAATTGTTTTTTCATAGTTCTTAACGTTGCCAAACTGCCTGCCGACGATAAAATTGAGAACGGAAAAATAATTACATTTGAAATATAACAAAACGTTTTTTTTTGTTCGATTTGTGTGGATTAGAGAAGTTTTATAAATTGACACAATTCTATAATATAATCCGCGCAATGGTTTTTATTTCTCAACTTTCTTTAGGAGGAATGCTATATCTGTATCATGTGTACCTTCCTAACACTCATGAAACCAGAATGCGGTTCTACGTCTTCCCAAATTTTCACATTTTAAAATTGTATTGAAGTTTTCGAAAGCTAATATTTCTTTCGTTTTCTTATTTGGACTGATTCCGTTCTATTTGCAGTCAACTTCTAACACGAATGGAGTTTCATCCCCATCTAATCATACACATGACCAGTTGCATGTAAGAAGTTTTTGTAGATCGCTTCGCACCTATACGAAGAGTTGTTTTCAGGACAAAGTAATTGAACTACAGGACCGTGTACAACAAGTGATGTTTTTATATTCGCAGTTAGATAACGAGAAATCTACGTTATTGTATGAGGTACGGATTTTATCTTTTAAAAATGAAGAGTTTTAAATATGAAGCAAGGAGCGAGTAGTAAGAAATTTTCTAAACTGTCTGAAACTGTTCTGTTTGAAAAATATTCGCCAAGACTTTATTATGTGCAGAACTCAGATAACGATTAACACTGACGCTGACCGTTAGATTTTGATTTTCTCTATTGGTTTCGTCAAAACAAAACGAATTGCATGTTTCAGGTTGATCTCTTGAAAGACGAACTGGAAGAGAAAGATGCTTCTTTGAATTTAGCATCCCGTGAATGTAGGGAACTGACTAGTGAAGTAAAAGCCTTAAAGCGGACTATCGATGCTCTGCATGCTACTCAACAACAACTGAAACACGATATTGCTCTACGAGATCAATTAATACAGGTTGGCTTTCATCATTCAGAATCTCTTTTTAGTTTTGTGCTATCTTTCATATTGTATTTTGCGTTAGGTGTCATATATCCAAAAGAAAAAAGTTTTATTCCAGGAAAATGGCCTTTGTCTTGTCGAGGAAGACCCTGAAAACGAGGGATCCGAATCAACAAACAGTGCTTCGGGAGAAATGTAAGTCTGTCGAATTTCAAAGAAAAACAACGCAAAATTTTAGTTGTTTCCCATCTTATTTTATACGTTTATATTATTTATATTTAGCAATACACTAGACCTTAGTTCTTACTGGTCCCTCACTTTCCTGAAATTTAAAAAATCTATGATTCGTCATCATTTCATTGTTGGATTAAAAAGAAGACGACAGAGAAACAAGGACAGCTTGTTGTCCGTGTCTTCGTCGCTCATTAAGCTTAATCAAATGCTTTCTTCTTCATTACCATTACTGCATCTATGTCTGAGTCTTCTGAGCATGCTGATGTCCTGGAATTTTGAAGTTGAAAGAAAAAATCTCAGTTGAACAAACACAAGAAAGCTGCATACCTCGCAACATTGAAATATTGATGAATCACGCGTGGGGGGAAGCTTCTAAAATTAGATAAAATGAGGATTTGCAAAATGCCATAAATTCTGAGAAAACCGCATGATGTATTGTTGATCTTAGACCTCATCTGTAATAACTTAATTCTGATGTGTTGCCTTGTTAAAATATCAAGGAGCAATGTTTTGTCTGACTTTATTCCAAACGATGAAAAAACATTTTTTTTAATCTTTCAATTTCCGCTCTGAAATTTTATATAAATAATTCCTTATACATGACACTTTTGAAAATTTCTGAATTTCCTATACTACACCAATTAGCTCATATTTATTAATATTGTAACGATAAGTACTTTCAATACCCTCTGTATGCCTTGAATGAAATCTGGCTATACTCTATTCCGTCTTTTAAACTAAATGGTATTAGATGTGGTCAGTCTGAGTCTCAAAATTCTGCTAGAAACTAGCTGGAGAAATGAGAGATTATGGATCTTCTGATCCCTTTTTTTTTTAGGAAATATGCTTCTCCGCTACTAGAGACAACAAGTGTCTCGATACTTTTCGTCAATGACGTACTTCTACTTCACGTTCTGTTCTGAATCCATTAGCATTACTATCTCCCCGGGGGTTACTTGATTGAATCGAAATATCGTCGCGCAGAAAAGACAATTTTGTTGTCAAATTAGTAAAGCGTTTTTGACAACAAAACACAACGAAATCGACGTATCGTAGTTTAAAGAAGGTTCAACGTATCTTAAATCAAAAATATCTCGAAATTTTTATCTGAAATTGTGTACAAACGAAGGTTTGAACATTTTGGAAGTTTAAAAAATTACAGGTTACCATATCAACTGTAATTCTAAAGTATCCAGACCAAGCAGTCATAAAATAAATTCTGGGACTCATGACCATAGCCTAAGTATTACCCAGAACGGGTGAGATAGTCTAAAGTTATAAAGTTAAAGTTAAAGTTAAAGTTAAAGTTAAAGTCTAAAGTTAAAGTTAACGGGTGAGATAGTCTAAAGCTAAAGTTTTTAAAGTTATTGGTCCTTGTATTGATTTTTCTTAATGCGACATTAGCAGGCTCCTCAGAACGTGCTTTAGATGTTCGAGTTGCATTCAACTACCTTCTTCGTGTTCTGATATCTTCTAGTTCATCGGAACATGCTTTTGTTATTGTGAACTTTCTCTCCTCTTTTCGTTTCTTGAGACAGAGCTTGTGCTTTCCTTGCTCCCAAGGCATAGTGTTCTTTCAGTGCTTCTAGAAAATTCCATAGAAGTCCAAATTAAATCCAGATGCTTATCGAAAATTTTAAGAAATTTTAGGAAAATAACGTAAAAACAGAAAAATTCATTATATTTAAGAGCAAAACTACATAACATATTCAGCTATGTGAACTGTACCTGATCTCTGTAAATTTCGACGCTTACAACTTTGGGTTACTGTAACTGCAGTACTTTTCTTGAATAGTGATTCAAAAAAGGAGTATTTGAAACAGAATTTGACGAAATTTGCCGACTAGCAATAGGAAAATATGAAGACGTTGATTTACATTTTTCGTAAAAGCCTTTGTTATTCTCAATACAAAAGTCTTCTAAAAAGATGCACAACTGGATGGAACTGGAGCAGCACATAATTTAAGCCAAAAATTTTACATTTTGTGTTAATTGAATTTTGTATTTTGTATACCGTTTATCACGGTTCATGCCATGCCATATCATGCCTATTTCGAAGCGCACTGACTGTTACTCTTTCGAACAAAGCTACCTCGGATACCGTGTGAACGTTAGATCGTGAAATGTTAAGATATCAACCAATACAATCCATTATCGCAATATTTCAGACGATCCGGACCATATCTCTTCAAACGGGAAACAATTCGATTAATTGATCGAGTAGTTCCGGGTGCCTCCAATCTCGATGAGAAAGTTCAAAAACTTATTGATACGGTAAGAAAGCACAAAGGAATGCACACTCATACTCCCTAGCAAGTATATTTCAGAATAAAAAAATGCGCAAAGATTATGAAGAACTCGAACAAACCATCTACACACAAAGACATGCTCGAAATGCACGAGATTCGGCGAGCGTGATGGCCAACCAAGGAGTAGATGATGTTAACAGTAAGTTTCAAAATGCAGATATTGCTTGAGCTTTTCGGCAGTTGTTTGCGAACTGTGCTTAACCTATTCCAATTAATTTCAAAGAAAACGTTTCACTCATTAGGATACATGCGAGAGGAAATTTTAAGAAAGCAATTCAGTAAGAAAAATGTTAATCGTCGTGTTTGAGTTCGTTTCTATGCACTAAGTTTCACATCTGTATGTTTATCAAAAATCTTGAGTTTTTTCTTTCACTTCCTGATTTTTATAATTTTTCAAAAACGATATGTATGTATCGGTTAACCCGATTTAAAGATTTTTTCTTTCAGAAGACGCGGTTAAACAGCTTGCTGAGATGAAACTGAAAATGCAGGATCTGGAAAGGGAAAACACTAATCAACAGGGAAATGTTCGTATATTTTTTAATATTTTTAGTTTTTTGCTAATAGTGTATTTTAGGTTATTCGCATGGAAGGTCAAATGAAACGTTACAAGTCAAATGCAGACGCTGCTGAAAAAGAGCTGGATGAATTAAAAACTCAGATGCGCCAGGTTAAGAAGGAGGTAGGTTATTTCGGTTCTTCTTGCAAGTATAACTGTCTATAACATCTAATCCTTGCATTCCATGAAAATAAGGCTTCATGAAATACGAAATATGACCGTCTCGTCTCGTCTTCGTCTTGAATTCGTCTGACTTGCGTAAGTCTTGCGTTTATTGTGTAAGACGAATGCAAGACAAACTGAAAGACGACTTTTTGTCTTCGTCTTTCGTAAAAGCCTTAATGTGTAAAGCTGAGTTAAATTTGCAGTTAAAGCTTTCCATTCTTAGTCAAAATTTTAATGGAGCTCTTTATAATATGTGCGATTCCTAAGACTTCTGTTCAAAGTTATATTTTCAGCTTCGCGATAAAGAAAATGCTCTGGATGAGCAGAAAGAAACCAACAAGCATCTACAAAGCCGACTGGAAAAGATGAGAATGCAACGTACAGGTCGACCATTATAGGATTTTCTTTTTTAACTATCCACACAAAACAATGCATTCTCGTACCCCTCTTTACTATTTTTTTTAATGACAGACAGGGACAATTCAATTTTAGTACTATGTTATGCTTCTTCTGTTTTTTTATGTGCATATTTTCAGTGCCTTTTCTGACATAACTTCTCGGAAAATTATATATATATGTGGGTTCTTTCTAATTTTGTTGATTCTTTTTATTAACAAAGTGAAGTTTAGATATTAGATATATATTTTATTCTTTTTTCCCTTGAAGAAACCGTCAATCAGAAGCATTCCATCAACATTTCAATGCCACTTCAATAACCATCTGTTCTCAAAAAAACCCTGTCAATTTTCGTAGAAGTCGCTACGAAAAAGCTTCGAAATGACGCGCCAATCAATCATCGGTCTCCTCGTCGGGAATTTGATCGGATCCGTGATCTCTATGAAGATGTATCTATCTTCATAATTTGGAAGGAAGCAGAATGGGATGGCGACTAAAGATGCTCCTCAACAGATCAAAGAGATCGTTTAAGAATATGTGCGGGGGTTTTTAGGCTTTCTTTTTCTGTTCACACATTAAAAGCTTCACTTTAGGAAAATGGATTTTCCCTGAAGCATCTGAAGCTCTTGTCTTATTCTCTGTACTCACCCGTCATTTTCCAGTCGGATGAGCATTAAGATTCATGAACACAATTCTCGTTTGTATCAAAAATAACCCCGTACCGCGTATTTTTTGCAGCGCACACACACACACACACACAGCAAATCTGAAATCTTGCTTGGTTTCCTGAAAAATAGACAAAAGACGAGCACGGAATTCAATTAAAATTTATCTACACAAGTCACGAAACGTTGTAATGTTTTCGGTCGAAATGCGAGTAATTAAGGGCAGGCAGATGATGCGCCATTGAAGCGTTCTGAAAGCAGAGAGATTTTGAGAACTATTCGGATCTTTATGGGTTGAAAGATCGAAGGAAGCGTCAATGGAATTCATTAAGAAGCATTCAACAAACAGTAAAAACAAAGATATTAAGATTTTAAACTGCGATGTCGAAAAGTGAAATTTGAAAAAAAAAATACCTTTTTCCCCTCTTTCCTTTCTTCAAGATAAATACCATTTTTCAGTTCTTTTCAGTCGAGTTCCCCCCCTTCGCTCTCCTATTTCTCAAATAAGCTTCATCAATCGTCCAAATCTCAATATTTCCTTCCTTTTGCATTTCCAATTTTTCTCCAACTTTCCCAATTGCCCAAATGTCAATTTCTTTATGGAATTGCCTCAATCTTCTGAGTGACTTTTTTATGCTCATTAAAATATGAAGATATAACATAGAATTAGAGCTCCATTCTTTTTAAACTATTTCGCGTCGTGCAAAATAAAAAGGAAAGAGTTTCTTTCTCAAAAAATGACGTTTGCTTCGTCTGAAATTAGACCAATCTACGCGTAGGAAGTGGGCATTTTAAGTAAATCGAAACTTGGAAATCAGGAGAGGTCGGCTAGCGAATTTTCTTGGATTACATTATAGCACCGGTCACCGCAGTCTAAAAATAATTGAAAACATTAAAAATTAAACATTTGCATTAAGCGATTAACATGTTTTCTTTAAAAAACACGTTACCCGCTTGATACTCCTGGAATACGGCTCACCTTCACTTTTCTAGAATTTTCTAGAAAGATCTTTTTTGTTGGAACGATACCTACAGAATAATAGGAGACAAATATAGAAATAGAATTACACACATTATTATAAAGACGCGTTCTTTTTGCTCGAACTTTCTGATAGATATATTTAAATATGATTTTAAAAGTAATTTTATTTACGTATAAACGATTACGGTAGCAATTCGTACGCAAACACCACAATGCGAAAATTGCACAATTTTCAAATTTTTATTTGATCCTAAAATTATAATTAAATTAAAGTTTCACAGTGTCTCTGTGTTTTTGTGCTCATTCATAGAAAATTTTCAGAAAAACGTCACATTTTTTCTGTCTCAACAAAGATGCCTTTATAGTATTCAATTACCCTGCCTATCCTAATGCTTATGCTAACATTACGAAGTTTGTTGTTGCTTTTATGCTTTTCTGCGGGTCTTTTGCTGGTTTAATGTAGTATTTCATGTTTTAATCTCATTCTTTGTAGTTTCTCCGTAATATATGAGATTTCAAAGAAGCTGTTGGCGAGTTTCGCAGTTTCGCAAAATTTTTTGGGGCTTTAAAGACTCGTCATCGTCCTGTCAATCGGAAATTCGCGGCGGAAAGTTAGCGCAACTCAATTTCCAATATTCTCATTGCTCGCATAGTTCCAAATCTTCGTAACTTGCCAGATCTTTGTAACTTTACACCAAATTGAATTTAGTCGAATGGCCGCTTTTTGCCAAACGGCCACCCATACTCCGGAATGATAAATAATGATGCGTCTAGAACAGTTTAATTGAATCTCCTAGAATACGTTTTGCCGTCTTGTTATTCCTTTATTTTCACGAAGGTAATAACTTTGTTTCGCATCAGTGCGTCTTCAGTCCATTTCATTTCAGTGTCCTGTTAAAGTGTTTTCGGATGCTAAAAATGGTTAACTTCTTTCGACTTTTCAAATGCTTCTTTATTGGAAATGGCTTAGACGAAAACAATATTAAAGAAAGAATATGACACATGTGGATGTGATTCTGGCTCTTATATATTATTGATTTCCAACATTTCTGTAATTTTTACTGGCTTTCTCTTAAATATTTTTGAAATCAATTCCATCAAAAGTCGATAGCCTTCTCGAATTTATTTTCAGCATGACTTACCCATCAGATCTATTGCGCTTATCATGTGTGCCTATGCAGGATGCCGGCGTTGGTTTTATCTGAAATTCTTTTTCTGTAATGCGCAATAGTTCTCCCAAGAGTGTCCTAAATCAAATTACGACAAAAAAGCGTCAACTAGGCCACATTTTTTTGAATCTATTTTTTCTATTTTCACACATCACAAGTCGATGTTCAACTCGTATATCATATTTTGTCTCAAAGAGCTTCCAGATCGTTTGCTCTTCTCAATGAATGTTTCATTTATTTTCAGTATGACTTCTTCAAAGTGTTCTTTTAGTTTTCCGTTTAATGTGCTGAAAGCCGTTCGTTTTTCGTCATTCATTTCGTCGCTGAAAGCGAAAAGAATATTCAATGTTGTCTTCCTCAATCGCTCACATTGACAGAATAACGAAATGACACAAAAATAGAAAAAAAACGGAATATGAAAGGCAAACGAGCAACGAGTGAAAACGGATGGGTCCAAGAAAAAAGAAAATAGAAGACGAAACGCGGCCTTTTTTGAAAAGTTCAGATGATGTACATGACTTTCAAAGATCACTAAAATTTTATGAGCAGAACCTGAATGTTCAAGGACTACGGTATTCTATGGTTCCGGGATCTAGGATGGCGACAAAATTGTATCTTGAGACTAGGCTTCAATTCTTCATTGTTTTAAATCGCGGAGCAGACTCAAATGATCTGCAAAAATATCTCTTAAGCGGATCTTTGAAGGGTTAGTTGACCATCTAGGTTTTTAGTAATACTATTCGGATATTTCTCTTGAATCTTTGCTTATAAGATTGAAGTTTTCAGGAGCTTGATTGAGAAACTTCGCGTCGTCGCTACTCAATCTCTTTGATAGATGAACAGATCTCAAAAAGCCGCATTTTAAAATTTCAATGACGAAAAGGATATTGAAAATAGACGATCATAGGTGAAGCAAAATTTCTGATCTCTCTAACCATTTTTTTTTGAAAATCGAGGTCAGCTAGAAAGACAGGGCACAGTTTCAGAAAACAGGATTCACTGTGGCACCAGACAAGAACCGTCGCGCTAGATTCTTGATTATTTTCTTAACTTTTCATTAGCTTCATTATTTTCGATGAGCACGGCATAACAGTAAGGCTTCCACGAAAGACGAAAACAAAAAGTCGTCTTCGTTCGTCTTGCGATCGTTTTCTGCAACAAAAATGTTGTGCGTGTGTACCAACACGGTATCTATCTCTGGGTCAGACGAATTCAAGACGATGCCGAAGACGAGACGAGACGGTTTATTTCGTCTTTCGTGGAAGCCTTACTTAAAAGAAGACTTCTCGGCTTTGCGCAAATTTTACACAAGTTTGACACAAAATCTCTGCAAACCTTGTGCGAATCTCATGTGCAACGTATGCTACACCCGCGCAAATGGAGTATGAACTGAACATGTGAGATTTTTTTCATTTGCGCGAGGTTTGCGCAAATCGTTTCGAAGGCAACCGGGGTGCTCCCACGTAGAGAAGAAAAGTGTTTCTTAAAGCGTTTAAAATATTTATTCAAATTTAATTAATTGCCGTTACTTTACCACTTTTATCACGCTATTTTACTCCAAAAAATACCTTTTTATGTCTTTTTTCTTCACTTGAAGCCGTATTAATGAACGTTTTTGATGAAAGTAACGAAATATAAGTGTGACTTTCCTAATTTTCTAAAAATATAGAAAAACCTTCAGGAATATTGCTTCCGAATTCCAGTTTTTACTGAAAAACCACGAATCTATAGCAAACACCAGCCAAATTAACAACAGCTAGAAGGGAACCGAGAGGACAATGGATGGATGGCTCGGATTAAAAGGAGATGGTTATTTTGTTCATTGCACTCCGCGATATATTAGTTTATCGTGTCTAGACATGATGATCCCGAAATACTGTTTTGATACAACGGCTACGTTCTCGTTCCTTACATGGAGCCTCATGGCTCACATGAGTCAGTGTTATCCCAACATGTTCGCTGACATAAATGCTCTCAATTACCCAATTTCTTTTTCTTTTTTTGCATTCTTCCTGCTGTTATTCTCCGTTATAGAAAATGATTCACTGGAAACCGAAATTCACGACAAAAAAAAGACGAGATGGGAGAGAAAGATTTTTGAAGAAAATTTTCCCTGCTTCATTGAAAAGACCAAATACTAATATCTTGCGATATACTTATCTAAAAGTATGTAAGTCCTTAATTAACATTCATAACTAAAAGCTCTTTCCAGCAATTTCGCTCCAAATTTGCATACCTCCTGAAACGTTTCACTTCCTTCCCGCACTTCTCAAGAGAATTAATGGCATTAGCATTTACTTAGAATTCCCATCAGAGAATTTCTTACAATAGGAAGTATCCTTGTTCAGGATCCATGATGCGAGTGTTTTTCAGCAAATTTTGAATAAAGAGCATACGTTTTCTAAGCAGAGATCTTGGACACGAATAGGGTCACTCGCCGATTGCGCTCAAATATCTCAGGCAATATTTGGCAAATTGCCTTGGAAATTAAGAAAAAATATAACAGTTCGTTAGCGGCAAGCAATACATTTGTTGGTGTCTAGCAGCAATTTGCCGTTTTTCTTTCTGTTTCTCGATGCAATTATTTGCCAAGTGCCATGAAAGTTTTAAAAAACCGAATTTATGCGAAAAATTCTTTGGGGTTCTAGTTTTCTGATTTATAAAAACGCGCACTCTCATGAGTGCAACTCTCTTTAAGGCTTCCATTGGGGCGAAATTTCAGTATTCGTCTCGTCTTGAATTCGACAACTTTTTGTCTTCGTCTTTCATGGAAGCCTTAACTCTCCTTGCCTTACACAACGAGCAATGGGCAGGTAAGCTCCGTTGTAGATTCGTTTTGTTTTTTATTAAAGAAATAAATCGCTAACCTTAAAAACATGGGGATAAATTGACATCGTGCTAATCCTCTGCCCTTATCCTTATGTTAATCGCATAACAAATTTATATCCTTATGAGTGAGCCAAAACTTTTGTTAATTCTCGTGCTCCAAACGTTAATAAGCTCAACCAAATAATGTGGTAGCCATGTTAATTACACCACGTCCTTCCAGACAATTCGAGACGTTTTCAGCTCCCAAAATAGAATCTGGAGGCAATCGCGTAATGTGTCTAGTCACCGCGTTGACTTTTCCGAAGACCTCATCTTTCTCACAGTGGATTTTAATAAGAATCTGGCAAAACACTGTGTTGAAGGTGCCCTGCGGCCATAATTACTTTGGGAAATTTTGTCGATTTTTCATGTGTGTGACGTGGCAATTGAGAGTCAATTGTTTCAGTGTTTATTCCGACAAAAGTTTCTTTTTTTTTAATTATATAATTTAGAATTTTCAGCGAACCTTTATTTGTTTCCACTAATATATTCCGGTGATTCCATATTCTATAGGAAGAGACGCAAGACAGCGATACTCTGGAATATGACAAGTGATTTTTGTTTTTCATAATTTGACATGACTTCATTATTGATTTTAAAGGTCTCCAGTGCGCCTCCGGTAAATTCTCTGCTGAAAATATAGTGCGTCGATATTTAAATTTCAATTAAATTTTACATTTTTCTCCTCTTTGAAGCGAATCACATCCTCAGCAGCTCCATTTTTTGGAAACCATATCATAGTAATTCTGTTTTCGCATTTTTTGCCATCACGATTCGATCTATAATCAGTAAACTTTGACTTGTACGGAAAGCGCAGAAAATGAAAATAAATCGATAAGCGCAGCTTATAGGGACATGACTGTCGTTGCTCATGTGGTCTCGCAGTTCCATCCTACTGTAACAGTCAGATTTTTCGTTTTTCCACAATGAATTGGGGGAATACTATTTAAAAATAATAATGCATCTTTCAACATTCTTTTTTTCTCAAGTGTACCCCATGTCGTCCATGTTTCGCGCTTTTATTAGTACGCACTCATTTATAATAATTAGATAAAAAGCTCATTTATTCTATTTTCAGATCCCTTTTCTTCGCGTCTTCAATTAAATCTTTGGTTTCTCTGCGCAAGATTTACAACTTTATGGTTTCAAGTTTTCAAGTTCTCAGATTGAGATTAAGCGATTCAAATCCATATGACGTCAATGCTCGTTTTCACTCGAAAATCTCGTGGCGCACTTCTTTCTTTCCTCTTGTCTTCGGTCGATCGAAACAATCCAATTAAAACTAATGCACGTACCACTCTCTTCGTTACCAGCTCCTTCTTTCGTTGTTTCTTTTACCAGCACTCACACCCGTTTTCCAAGAAAAATCTGTTGCGGCGGCTGCGGGTGCTGCTGATTCCGATCCCATCACCATCTCCATAAGATGACGTGCTGAAGATGAAAAAAAAAAGAGAAAAGGAGTAGATGCGAAAGTTTTGGAAGGAAGGAAAAAGCAATTTGATTTTGGAGGAGATTCTTTCTCACCACCACCACCACCATCAAACATGCCAAAAGCGAGAAGGCTTTAATCTATTCTGCAAAATGAGAAGGATTCAGAGGAGCTCATGTCGGATTAGCAAAGAGCGACCAAGATCAGCTGCAGGGAACGGAGTTCAGGAGCTCAAAAACCTGTTGGGTAACTGTGAGAAGTGTGAAATAATGATGACTGATAACGAATTCTAACGTTTGAGCAACTAAAATGGTGCTGAACGATGTTTTTTTTTGAGATTAATAATAGATTCTGACTAGAATTTTGAATACTGTTATCGCGCTTCAATTTGACATCTACCGCAAAATTGCTTGTGTCCCAAACTTTCCAAACACTCCGTATTTGACTAACTAGGTGCCAGAGAAGGGCGGAATTCCGGATTCCGCCGTTTTTTTCATTCCGGATTCCGGATTCCGTGAAAATTTTTTTTTCCGTTTTCCGGATTCTGGATTCCGTGAAAAATTTTTTTCCGTTTTCCGGATTCTGGATTCCGAGTTTCCAAAATCCAATTCCGCCCAACTATGAGTTTTAATACTTTATTCTCAATTGTTGTGAAAAGTATACTTTTTTGGTCTCCCGCAAAAATTAATGGTTAAAATTCCGGATTCCGCATTCCGGATTCCGGATTCCGTGAAAAATTTTTTTTCCGTTTTCCGGATTCCGGATTCCGATTTCCCAAAATCCGATTCCGCCCAACTCTGCTAGGTGCCCATCTCTACGTAACGCTCCTTTGGTAAACTGCTGCGCATTCTGCTCACTCATTGTCCACACCATGCGTAGAAATGGGTGATGCTTCATAATTTTAGTAGTACTGTTAGCTTGACGTGCTTTTTAGGTTTTTGTAACTGTGACGATTGATTGGATCAATTATGAAAATCACGCTCCAACTCATTCCTTTTGTCGTCTTTTCTAGATTTCCCTCTTAACTAATTTCCTTTATTTCTTTTCCTAAATGCGATTCCTACACAGCTACTATCTCGGCGCTTCATCGTTGATGTCTAGTGATTCTATGGAGTCGATTCCTTTTCAATTAACTGGAATCGAATTAGCGCCGAACGTAAAAAGGACGGAGGGGCGATTAGTTGTGGCGAGGGTGTTTCTGCTCCCCAGAGTTCATGCCAACCTGTGAAATGAGTGCGGAGCTGGGAAGCTCCAGCGGAATTGAATTCTCTTACTGTAGATTTGCAGGGTTGGTGGTTGTGTGGCGAAAACTAAGGCTTCCATTTGGACCATATTTCGGTTGTCTCGTCTCGTCTTCTTCTTTGTCTTGAATTCGCCTGACGCAGTGTGTTGACAACTTTTTTATTGCGTAAGACGAATGCAAGACGAACTGAAAGACGACTCGACTATTTGTCTTCGTTCATCGTGGATGCCTTGACGAAAACGCTTTCTGAATTAAGCAAATATGCAAACCGAGCCGTCAGTGTAAAAAATAATGGATTTCTAAAAGCGTTGAAAGTGGCAACAGCCAATTTGCATCGTTTCCTAGCGAGTCCCTCTCGTATCTAATGACGACTACGGTGGCGCGAAGCTAAAATCATTTGAAATTACTTTCGAGCCTCCGTAGTTCGTAGATACACGAGGGCCTCGCCGCGACGAGCGACAAGAAGAACTTTTCTAGCATCGTGTCGAGACCCTCGCTTGGATTACAGTTTCGCTCCACCGTTCTTCTTAGACACGCGATTTGTTTTTGGAGATTTTCGCAATGCCTACGGTAGTTCTCATTAAACTCGTTTTATTTCTCGAAAAAATGTGCTCTTTTACGTAATTTGATTACTTTCTGAAGTGCCCTTATGCGGTTGTTTTGCTCATTAAGTTTTCCGGTTTTCCGAAGTCTTATTCTCGAACATTCTCCTGTTTTTTTTTCCTTCATTAAGCAGCTCTTACGTCCATTAGGTTGGCTGATTCAGAACCTTCGGATCCAAAACTTTCTATCCTCTTTTCTCTCTATTCCTCTTCTCCTTTCTTTTGCCGTACTCTTGAATATGGGCGTGTCTCCCTTCCGAAGCGGTGGTGGGAGGGGGGGGGGGGGCACGCAAGAATGTGGGGCGGAGCTTAACTCGTGGAAACGACCGGATGGCTCGCCCATTCATTCGATTCGACTTGTGCCTCGCCGCCAAGTAAACAAACTCTTCCAGCTCTTCGTGCGCTCATCTTTCTCTCCTCAATCATGAACAGATTCATCATCTCAATGATCGCCGCGTTGGCTGTGTTCTGTGCTGTGTCGACAGCCACTCCGCTTCTTTACCGGGCACCTCAGGTTAGTGGAAACAACCATGTGGAAAACAGCGGAGAGCAGGAGAATGGGCAGCTTATAATTTCCGATGCTTGTTCTCCTGTTTCCGCTGATCACCCAGTGATCTCCCAGTGATCGGTAGAGCACAGAGGAAATGAAGCTTCGTCCGCTTTTTTCAGCTTTCAATTAGCGCTGCACTTTTCAATGATTTCAATGAGTAATCGGAAATTTCAAATTGCTCCCTTTCGGAGTTTAAATATTTCTTTAATTAAATTATTTAAACATAGCTATACAAAAACTACAGTGTGCAGTAAATGAAAGTTGGAAATCTTTTAATATCCAATTTTCAAAGTTGAGTTTGCAAACTCTGACCGTCGTGTCTTACTGTAGCACAGTCCTCGGTTTGTCCCCCTTAAAACTTGTGGTTCGGGTCGCTTCTCCGCTTTCATCAACGCTGAAAGAGCAAATAGCAGAGAATCGTAGAGCTCGGTGCGCTTGCTTTTTAAAGATTATTGAAAAATTGCTGTCCTCTGCTGCTCAAAGACGTTGCTCAAAGCTTTAACCACTATTCTATCTGAAACTCGATAATTCTCGGCTTAAAGACAGCCCGTTTCGGCCTGGATCACGAGGTCACTGGTTGCCCTCTAGAGCTTTCAGAAGTCTGTTTGTTTGTTGTCTATTTCCGGGCATTTCTTCCAAAATCAAAGATGAACCGAAATGGACATGATGAATTGAAGAATTCGCTTCTGATTAGAAGACTTTTTTTCAAGCGCCACCGGAAACAGACGAGCTTCCGTCGACGAATTCGGCGACTGCGCTTCCATTCGTCGACACGTCGTTCGCTTGTTTTCGTTGTTGCCATTGAGTTATAGAAATCTGATGATTGGGCGCTACAATGAACAAGAAGCCGAGCCACGGGGCAGGCGTTGAAGTGCTTCTGCTTCCGATGACCAGATTCCTCACGTCATTTAGCTTCTTCTATTAGTAGTACGAATAGAAAAAGCGAGGGTCTCGTGTGTAGTAGTCGTAGTAGTAGAAAGGGCGCCTTTTCCTAGTCGACTGATTCGAAAAATTCAATTGCTAACTTAGGAAATAGAGGCAACAAGATAAGCAAAGTCCCCAAAGAAGAGAACGCAATTTCAGATGTACGACGACGTTCAGTTTGTGAAGCGCAGCAACGCCGAACTCATCAACGGACTTATCGGAATGGATTTGGGAAAATTGTCAGCAGTCGGAAAACGGTTCGTTTTTTTTCTTTTGAGAATTATGTGAATCCGCTTCTGATTTTGATTCCGCCGCCCCCCTGTGTCTCGACTCACCGACTAATTGCTTCAATCGTTTCAGCTCAAACGCTGAGCTCATCAATGGCCTCTTGAGCATGAACCTCAACAAATTGTCGGGAGCCGGTCGTCGATGAGGTGCAGTTTCTTTCGGGAGGGATTACTGCAAAGCAGAATGATGCAATTCGCATTTTTCAGTTGGCCAGCTGCTTGCCGTTTTGATTATCGATTGATGTCTGTCTCCACCGCCCGTGTCACCCTGTCATCACATCTGCTCCTCCGTCGCTCATTCTGCTCTGCTGATAAAGTTATACCCCAACCATCCCTCCTCCCCCGCCCCCATGTTTTACCCGTCCCGTTTCAACTTCCTTCTGTTAGACGTTTTCTGACACTGTCTCCCATCCCCCGCCCCCGCCCTCCTCAACACTCCGACAACTTCTCTCTGAAAATCTTGTCATTGTTTAAGTGTGTGTGTGTGTGTGTGACAAATCTTTCGATATGAAAAATGTGTACACGTGAAATCATTTGTTCAGCTCACCACCGTCTGTTTGTGTGTCCGTCTGTCTGTACTCCTTTTTCGGCCTCGTTAATTAGTCGTTTTCAACTGTAAAGGAAGCAAAAGGTTATGAAAATTTCTTGGTTTCTTCGATGATCCGGTTATGCAAATTGGGGGAATTGCTGACAATTTCAGCCAGCAATTCCAGAAGTTCATCTTTGAAATCTATAAATCCATAAAGCAGTTGTGAAACTGCAAAAGAGCACACACATTTCGGCTCCAGCGTTGTGCCTTGAGGCGCTCGGTGTCCGATGGTCATTGTCGAAGAAAGCAACGCAATTCCAGTAGTTTTCAGCAATTGCTTCTATCAGGAAACGCAGTTTCAGACGGAAGCTCGCATTTCTGAATGTGCGGATCAGCGCAGCGCAAAAGAACGCCTAAAGCGCATCGTTTAGGATGTGCACTTTTTTTTTAAAGTAATAACGGAAAAAAGCACATGTCCTACTGATATACGCAATGCTGATGATTGGATTAGTGAGGCGAAACACTGAGTGCTCGAGCATTCATCGAGCACGGATGATGAAGAGAAATGAAAGGAATACAAATTTTTGTGCTTTGCGCTTTTCGCCAATTTACGACCATTTTTTTTTGCACGTCCGCACGAAACTAGTAATGACCGAGACCAAGGGTGGACACAATAACAATGCCATTTGATCTGGAAATGAAAATTCTTAAAATCTTCGGATCTCCCTGAATTATTTGAACTTCGTTTCGTTTATTGATTATCCGCATCGTGCAGCACAATCAAAAGGCGTTGATCGGACGCTCGGGTGGGAGGCTGGCAGAGTAGGGCGGAATTGGATTTTGGGAACTCGGAATCCGGAAAACGGAAAACATTTTTTTTCACGGAATCTGGAATCCGGTAGACGGAATGAAAAAAACGGCGGAATCCGGAATTCCGCTCTTCTCTGGCGGCCAGGAGAACTAACGAGCGATGGAGTGAGAACAAGTTAGGCAACGGGTCAGCGCTCTCTTTGGGATAGCCTGCTTACACGTACAGAAATCAGAAAGGATGTGAAGGGTCTGCCCACGATGTTTCATGCCTCCAAATTAGTGTGGGCTCAACCTACGGCACTTCACATTAAGCCAGCTGAATTTGTGACGCGCTCTAATTATGTTGGACAGCACTAACTAGCACGCAGTGTTATTAGTGGAGCTCGTAAACCGACTCCCACTCATTCTAAAAATTGAAGATGACTCCAGAATTCTCAGTTTCAAAAATCGCAACTGTGTGTCAAGTCGCTCCTGGTCGCCCTTTCTTTGATGCACAGATCATCGAAGACTGCTCTGATGCTCCAGGCTCTCACTTAGGTACGGCTACAGGCACAAAGGTACTGCGTTGCAAGTCCCGAGCCATTACTTGGGGAGCCTACGAATATTGATCCATTTCTGTCAAAATCGGATTCAGGACACAACATTGAATAAGCAGATCAGTTTTGAGAATGGAAAAAGTTGAAGTTGAAGAACCTCTTGCAATGGTGACCTCATAAAGTTGATTTATCACAGAATCGATAAGACTAAAAATGTACTGGGTGCTCTTGAACTCGAATTTCAGTTCCAGCTCCAAGATGACTCCACTCTGCGATCATTTCATCTTTGAGCTCTCCCGCCGTGTTGCACTTCTTGCCGTTGCGGTAAGTACGGCCCTCAGAGGTTTTCCTCATTCGACTCGAATCAGGAGGGCAGGCTAGCCGGCCACGCCAGAACTAAGATGGTTTTTGATATTCGAACATGGCGCCAAAGTGGAGCGGCTGACATGGAGCATTGTACTGTTGGAAAATGAATGGGCGGGTTGAGAAGAAGCCAGCACCAAGCCGGGAGGGATGCTGCTCACACCATCAATCTGTCGTCTCCGACGTGGAAAAAACAGCTGGATCCTTGCGCTAATCGGTGCCAGTAGTGCTTATATCCATCCGTTCCATTCAGGTTAGACTTTTTTTCGTCCGAAAAGACAATCTTAAAAGTTTTTAAAAGGTAAAGACAAACTTGTATACCTTCTCCTGTTCGGGCAAAGTTCAGGCGATGCCATTTGTGATAGTCTGTGAATCTCGGAGCGGGGATCACGACCTCTCTTTTGATGATGGGATCTTCCTTGAGAACTATCCAAACTATTCATTCACTAACTCCAAGATTCATCTTCAGACTCTACAACTCTAGATATTACTGCACGACTTCATCGTGTTTGAAGCGACGACGACGCGGACTCTCTCGAGTTCAGTTTTGGAGATGATTCATTCTTCTTTGGAGGCTTGGTTGGTTTGCGTTCGGATTGAAAACAAAACTATTAATGTAGTCGTGCGAGCGATTCAAGTGCTTAGTCATACGATCCAGCAGTTAAAGATTTTTCAGCGTCAGTCAGCAAATCGCCATGAGGTCCCTTTCATATCGACTATACCGAGAAGAATCTTTGGGGGCTGAGGTGTTGGTGGCGATTGGACATACCAGCAGGACGGAGCGTCGGCTCACACCGCAAAACTCAATGAGCAGTGGTGCGAAGCTCGGATTAATGGCTAGCTTCAATCCCAGACCTCAATCCAATGGATTTTGCTGTGTGGGGATATTTGAGCCAACAAGTATCCACGAAAAATATAAGAATCCGTCTTCTGCGTTGTTTTCGCAATTTTTTTCTATTTCAACTGATTTTCATGACGCCTTCCATGATTCTAAAGCTCCGCTTCTCCCAATTCGTGGCATTGTTACGGTGTGGAGTGGTCACAGAGCCCAACACGAGTCTTCCAAGATTCTGAAAACGTAAAAGGTGAGAATTGCTGTCTTAAAAATTCGCGAAATGGAGGGCTTCAAAATATGATTTTGCGTAACAATGCACTACTGTAAAATAACGAAATATACGCCAAACCTTGTACGGATAAGTTTGCACCACGATAATGTCCTCGCGACTAAGGCTTCCACGAAAGACGAAGACAAAAAGTCGTCTTTCTTCTCGTCGTTCGGCTTGCATTCGTCGTACGCAATAAACGCAAGAGTCAGACGAATTGAAGACGAGACGAGACGGTAATATTTCGTCTTTCGTGGAAGCCCTACTCGCGACAAACCTTTTTTTTTTACTTGAAGGCTACTGCTCTAAAAAGACATAAAAAAAGCCAAATCGTAGACCTCCCTGTACGTTTTATAATAAAATTGCAATTAGATGGAACAAATTGACTGTAAACCGTAAGGTAGTCGAGCTTATTTTCTCGGATCTTCCAGTTGGTTAATCCAATTTCAAAACTAAACTTTGACACAAAAGTCTGTGGACAAGTTTCTTTTATTTTTTAAAAATATTTAAGCTTAATTGAATTTTTTAAAAATGTTTATATTATTTAGGTAAAGAAAGATTACTTTGAATATTTAAATTAAATATTTATTTTTTTAATATTTATGTAAATTTAAATTTTAAAAAAACTTTTAAAAAATGACACAAAAGTCCGTGGACAAGTTTGTTTTATTTATTGAAAATATTTAAGCTTAATTGAACTTTTTAAAATGTTTATATTATCTTTTTTAGGGAAAAAATAAAGAAAATTTTAAAGTATTTTCTAAATAATGTAACTTTTTAAAAATTTTAATTAAATTTATATATTTTTAATATTATAAATAAAACAAACTTGTCCACGGACTTTTGTGTTAAAGTTTATATCACTTTTTGCACGGCAACTAGCGGTTTTGCTTAGATATTGTCTGGTTTTTTGTAGAAAATTGCCGAGCAAAACTGTCCGAATTCAAAAAAGAAAAATTATATGAAAAACACCCACATAACAATACATTTGCATCGACGACTGCCTGCCATCATCAGGAAATTGAATCGATCAATGCTTCGATGCATGACGTTGGAATCCGATCTCAGTTGACCAAGCCAATTCGGGCTCTTTTCTCCGCCACTTTCTACATTTGCTCCATCGAATTCTGAAAAACAGATGAAACACGGCTCTTTAATCAACCAGCCTCAACACTCATTGTCATCGCGAAGGCGGTGGCGGTTCCTTGAACTCTATTTGCGCATTAATATTTAACTTATCTTAAGCAGCACACTTTATTAAATTAAATTTTCAAGAGAATAGCTTAGTGTCATCGGCGCGGAGAATTGTAAGGCTGTGAATAGGCGCTCTGTCGCAGAAAGAAGAAGAGCATTTTGCAAAAATCCAAGTTTTAAATTATATTCTTTGGGAATGGATTAAATTAATTTTCTGAAATGAGTAAAACGTTTTTTTTTAATTTTTTGAAAGCTTTTTAATAAAAAAAAATGAATATGCGTGTTTTTTTCAAATAGAAACCATCTAATCCAGGATTTACTTTTTTACTTGGTTATAGTTTGTTAGAGAATTAGAGAAAGACATGTTTTTCTGTTAGCCTTCACCGACGTCTTCAGGTCATTTTGGATAAATCCACATTCGCGAAGACACGACAAAACACGGATCAATAAGGGACCGGATAATGGAATGCTTGAAAATCAGGTGAAATATTTTATATATGAAAGCTCCGTCAATCAATATGATACGAAAGATGAAACTGAAAAAAATTTAATGGAGCATCTGGATCCATCGATAGAAGAAATCACCCAAGAATACAAAAACGGATGGCTTGCTCTTTCTGAAGTACACCTCGTCCGCTCTCCGTGGTGCCTAGTGAATCGGAATGTGAAACCTGTTTCAGATTAGCAGTTACAGCATGTCAACTATTCCCTAAATATTAATATTTAAAATTTAGTGTTAATTGCTGCTTAAAATAGGTTTTTTTCAGTTACAATCGAAATTATCAGAATTTCTTATTAAATATCGATTGTTTTGTTAATTATTATTCAGAATTCAGAATTATTATGTTTTCAAAAATCCTTTGTCTCATTTCAAAAAATTCATTTCAGCAGTAGTTCAATTCCCCCACCTGCCGCTTTTTTTTTATTTTTTATTAATTTAATTACACAAAAAAAAAATAAATAAATCATAATAAAATATTCCAGAAATTTCGAACTTTTTTCCTTAAATTTCGCTCAAAAAAACTGTGATTGGGGTGGGGCCCAACTAGCGATCTATTGGGTTAAAGAATAAGTTCGTAGAGTTTTTATATTATCTTTTGTTTCACAACAATTTTCTTGTTGTTTGGCAAAGTGTATATATTTATCTGATAGCGCTTTTTCTGCTCTACAAAACAGTGTTTTAGTTTGTTCTGAAATTTTAATTTTTTATCATTTTTCAGGCTTAGAAATGAATTATCCAGGACATCTACTCTTCTTCGCTTTTCATCGAAAGCAAAAAGCAGCCGAAGCCGCTTGGGAAATATGCAGTGTTTATGGAGAAGGTGCCTTAGGCGTGTCTACAGCACAAAAATAGTTCGCAAAGTTCAAAAATGGCAACTTTAATCTTGAAGACACGCCTCGAAGCGGACGACCTGCAGAATTAGACGAAGAGCATCTGAAGGCATTATTGAAGGAAGATGGTCGCCAAAGAAGTCGTGAATTGGCCGAAAAAATGAACTGTGATCAAAAGACAATCATCTTCATTCGATGTTCAAATAAATATTTGTGAAAAAACTCTATAAACTTATTCCTCAACCCAATACTTAATTGGTTACTTGCTCGATCCGTTCTTCGCTCACATTGTTGGCGTCTTGTCGAGAAATACTTCCACGACCCATTATTGTCAAGGAAAGCAGCATTTGAGATTCCGAATGTCTTTATTGACATGTTTGACATTTGCACATAATAATGCCGGTGGTGCGATGAATGAGATCAACGTCATTTCCTGAGAAGCTTGGAATATATCTGGTGCTGCTTGATCTACGAATCCACTAGATTCGAGCACTTTCGAACAATAGGGACTTGGCTTCATCCGACCACGTAACCCGATTTCAGCCTTTCATACTATCAACTCGATTTCTCAGATTTATTGATTATTTCGCTAAGCGTCTTCCAATGATTCCAGCCGCTGGTTGTGGTGGAGTAGACGAATTCAAACAATTACATTTTTCTCTTCTGGCCGCGTCTGCGATGAAACGAGGATTGAATCTGGACGTCTCTAAAATGTTTAATTATTATCAGAAATGCATGGAGTTTCGCTATGATAGATCGATCACAAACCTGTAATCTTGAGCTTTCCGACGGTTTCTGGGAGGTTTGTTGAATCGTGGGTCGTAAGTTATATTTCCTAATTCGTCTGCCTATAACTAAAAACACGAAAAGGCGCTATCTTAGTTGGGGGGGGGGAGGTCCAGTGGTTTTTAGTCATTTTGGAGGTTTTTTTTGGGTTTTTTTTTCTGAAAATGTTATTAGATATACTCGAATAACACTAGCAATTTTTATAACAATTTTATTCTTGGCGAATCCGGCCCATAACTCGTAAAATTTCGCTTCATCATGATATTTAAAATGCTACAGCGCCTCAAAGTAATGATCATTCCATAAATTTTCTTTGAGGCCACACTTTGGCTTATGCTTAGGCTTAGGCTTAGGCTTAGGCTTACTTCAAGTCGAAAAGTGCATCAGCTGCGGTCCTATTCATATCTAAGATTAACTAGGTTATTATTAACTAATAAGCAAAAAAAAAAATTCCAAAAAAAAATTGCAAAAATTGCTCATCGTTGAATAATCGCGCCACGCGTGAAAAAAAGTGGAATCGTAGTTTTCGTGCCAAGAGTAAGCGCCACGCGTGAAAAAAACAACTTACAAATATTTTAACAATAACAACAAACGTTTTCAGAAAAAAAGACATTTGCAAAAACCACTGAACCCCAAAAATATCAACAACCGAAGAATTAATTGATGAAAAAAGTGAAAAAGTGAAAATTCCGAAAAATTGAAAAACCAAAGTCCGCAAAACTGCGTCCGGGTGTTTGCGGTCTCTCTTCATTATTATCCATTGTCAGCCTCTATTCCACGAGAAACCAGAAAGTTTCACGTTGCTCCGAACAGTGTGCCGTTTCGAAAACATTTCGAGAAATTTTTCTGAAAAATGTTTTTTGAGGCCACACTTTGGCTTATGCTTAGGCTTAGGCTTAGGCTCCCCCCCCATGTTTCTCGTTGATTTCTCGAAAAATTTCGAAAATTCTCGAAAAAAAAAACATTTAGATAAAAAATAATAATAAACTATTATCGCCGTAAAAAAGTTCCGACATTTTTTCGAGCCCGCGAAAATCGGGATTTGAATTTAGAGGCTCCCCCCCATTTCATCATCAGAGCGCATTTGCTATGCGCGATATATTCTTTGAATTTTTATTTTTTCTTCTGAATTTTCAGAATTAAACTGGATTAAAAGAACGAAATTGTATTAATCGTGAATTTTTTTACACGTTTCTTCGAATGTTTAAATATATCAATTTGCGTCATTTATTGTTTTTTTTTTTCGTTTCTTCTGATAAAAATATATCGCGCATAGCAAATGCGCTCTGATGATGAAATGGGCGGAGCCTCTAAATTCAAATACCGGCTCGAAAAAATGTCGGAACTTTTTTACGGCGATAATAGTTCGAACGACACTCCGAAATAACGCAAAGCGCGATTTTTCGAGAAATTCTCGAAAATTTTCGAAAATGTTTTTCGAGAATTTTCGAAAATAAAAATTCGAGAAATTTTTCGCAAACATTTTTTCGAATCGAATCGATTCAAATTCGAATCAAATCGAACCGATTCGATTCAATTCAATTATAAAATCGAATCGAATCGAATCGATTCGAAAATTGTCGATCCAATTCGGTTCAATCGATCAATTTCCATTCAAATCATTTTTCGCGATTTCTCGAGAAATTTTTCGAAAAACGCATTTTTCGAGAAATCATTTTTCGAAACGACACACTGGTTCCGAACATTTTTGTTCGTGACACGTGGAACTATTCAAAAAGAGCAGTAATTATTCTTTTATTGCTCAAGTGCTCCTGGCGGGACGAGGCGCTTGTGATCTTGATCTTGCGAAGAAGATCGGCGCGAGCAATGTAAATTTAAAAAAAAAACAAAATTATTTCGAAGACTTCTTTCAAGAAAGATGCAATTGAAAAAGTTCTTTAAGCTGGAGGCTCTCCCCAATCTGACTTTGCGTCGTTGATAGTCTCATTATCAATCGCATCGCGGGGAGCCAAGTGTGGGTCGTTTGCTGAAATACACATTCGTTTGCTTTTTAAAGATGAGCAGCCTCATCCATTTTACCTGGTTTCGGCGCCTTGGCCTTGTCTACTTCTAAAGAACCCTTCTCAACCAACAACTTTTGCGATTGGCTCTTCTGACAAATGAAAATACGTCGAACAAGCTCGGGCTCCGTTTCTATTCACTTACAGCTCCCTTCTTACACCCGATTCCCAGATAAATGCAAACAATGAGCGACGTAAAATTGAAGATTAGCCATTCTCCGTTCATTTTCAAGTTTTATTGTTCCGTTTTCGGATCACCGGTTTCGGAAAAGAAGCTGTTCGAATCAATTGGTGGAATTCGTGGAAGAGAAGCTCACTTACAATTTGACCAAAATCAAAACGATCAAAGCTTTTGAAAAGGTTGAAAATGCACAAAAATAAAACAATTTTGTGGCAAACGTGAAAAACAAAAAAAAATGGATTTTTTTCGCGTAAAATCAATATATTATTATTGGCAACTTTGCAACTTTTTGTGCAAACTTTAATGGGGTTATTCATAATGCATTTTTATGCAAAAAATGCCACTTTAATCTTATTCATGATAGCATTTTAATGCAAAAAAATACATTTTAGTTCAGTACTATTATCGCCGTAAAAAAGTTCCGACATTTTTTCGAGCCCGCGAACATCGGGATTTGAATTTAGAGGCTCCGCCCATATATCGCGCATAGCAAATGCGCTGCAACGATGATGAATGGGCGGAGCCTCTAAATTCAAATCCCGACTCGAAAAAATGTCGGAACTTTTTTACGACGATAATATTATCGCCGTAAAAAAGTTCCGACATTTTTTCGAGCCCGCGAAAATCGGGATTTGAATTTAGAGGCTCCGCCCATTTCATCAGCGCATTTGCTATGCGCTATATATTTTTATCAGAAGAAACGAAAGAAAAAATAAATGACGCAAATTGATATATTTAAACATTCGAAGAAACGTGTAAAAAAATCACGATTAATACAATTTCGTTCTTTTAATCCAGTTTAATTCTAAAAATTCAGAAGAAAAAATAAGGAGCCTCTAAATTCCAATCATGATTTTCGCGGGCTCGAAAAAATGTCGGAACTTTTTTACGGCGATAATATTATCGCCGTAAAAAAGTTCCGACATTTTTTCGAGTCGGGATTTGAATTTAGAGGCTCCCCCATTTATCATCATTTGAGCGCATTTGCTATGCGCGATATGTTTGTTGAATTTTTATTTTTTCTTCTTTTTTTTCGCAAATTGATACATTTAAACATTCGAAGAAACGTGTAAAAAAATTCACGATTAATACAATTTCGTTCTTTTAATCCAGTTTAATTCTGAAAATTCAGAAGGAACAATAAAAATTCAAAAAATATATCGCGCATAGCAAATGCGCTCTGATGATGAAATGGGGGGAGCCTCTAAATTCAAATCCCGGTTTCCGCGGGCTCGAAAAAATGTCGGAACTTTTTTAAGGCGATAATATGTTCAGTTAAAATGCAAGGTGGTGTCGGGTATCGCCAACGAGAAAGTCTATGCGCCTTTAATTCATTTTTGGCTTTCAAATAAATAATTTTACTATTTTTTCACCATTGCCATAGTAATTTTACGTTTTTTCGCCTCCTCATCGTTCATTTTTGGCTGTAAAATATTATTATTATTATCAAATTAATTTTAATTTCTTCCGAAAATGTGCATTTTTCGAAAATTATGAGTTCTTCTCCAAAAAATTGAGAGCCTCGTAAATCGACACATTAAGGGCGCATAGAATTTCTCGGTGACGATATCCAAAACCGTCTTGCATTTTAATTGAACATAGTACTGTACTAAAATGCATTTTTTTGCATTAAAATGCAATCGTGAATAACCCCATAAGAGACAATGTCTGAGAGATTCGACCACAGCTCAACTGCCCATAATCACAGTCTAAAAAAGTTGTTTTAATTTTTTGGTCGGAAGGAGAAGAGCTAGAAAAATGTTATCCGGTTATCGATTCCAGAAAAGAAATCGAGATTATCTCAAAAAAGAAAAAAAAAATTTTTTCGAAACACTCCTACCGTATCTCAACTCGAAGGGGGCGGAGCCTAATTCTGATTACGGTTTTGTACTTAGGACATCACAAGTACCCATTATATAAAAAATCAGACCATTTGAAATAACTTTTTTAGACTGTGACTACTGGTGGTCGACCCTCTCAGACATTGTCTCTTAAAACTCATAGTTGGGCGGAATTTAATTTTGGGAACTCGGAATCCGGAAAACGGAACACGGAAAAAAAATTTTTCACGGAATCTGGAATTTGGAAGACGGAATGAAAAAAACGGTGAAATCCGGAATGCGGAAAACGGAAAAAAAATTAAACACCGTCAAGAAGAGCATTGCGAGATGGGGAATTTTAGACAATGTAATCAAAAAGAGCTGAAAATGCACCTGGAGCAAGGAAGGCTGTGGGGGCAGCGAAAATTGCAAAAATTCAAAGAATTTGGCGTGGCGTTAAGCATGCAAAGTGCTAATTACAGTACTGGCCATAAAGGTATGATATTATGGTTTTTCGATAATATCATATCTTTATGACCGCTAAAGGTACCTTTTCGACAGCCTTCAATTTTTACACATTTTGAGCCATTTTAAGGCTTATTTTCATTGATTTTGTGTCTTAACTCTTCAAAAATATGTCATTTTAATGGGGTTATTCATGAAAAGCACAATTGCATTTTAATGCAAAAAATGCCACTTTAATGTTATTTACGAAAAGCATTTTAATGCAAAAAAATGCATTTTTTTTGCATTAAAATGCTTTTCGTGCTTTTCATGAATAACCCATAAACAAGTTTCAAAAATGGTAAAATTATTGGATTATTGGGGTCAACAACTAAATAATTGTGACGTCTCTCATAGTGTAGTGTAGGAAGTTTCCAAAGTGTTAAAAATAAATTTTATTCTTGATTTTTAAGAAATATAATAGAATCTAACTGGAAAATATGGAGACACATTATTCTAAAAATATTCTAAAAATACTAATAGACCCCAATTGACCCCAAACAAATCAAGAACTTCTTTACTTCTTGAATAGGGCGATAAGGCGAATATATATTTATTCATTGAAAAAGGACTAGATTTGCCTCTTATTTTTTCAAGGTATAATATTATCCATCCGCGAGGACGTCATTTTTTCGTTTAAAGGCGCTGTTTGGGTCTCGTTAGGGGATAGCGCGTTTTAACGCGCTAATTTAAAAATTGTAAGAAAGCACACACACTGCGTTTGAGATTTCTTTTCGAAAATTGAAGCGAATATTGGAATTTTTTCTATATTTTGCTTCGAAAATCATGTTTTTTAATTAATATTTATTGTCAAATTTCTTAAACTGTTTATTAAACTGAATAAACCACAAACGCAGTGTGTGGCGCTTTCTTACAATTTTTAAATTTGCGCGTTAAAACGCGCAATCCCCTAACGAGACCCAAACAGCGCCTTTAAACGAAAAATTACGTACTCGCGGACCGATAATACATGAAAATATTAGATAATAATAAGTATTAAGTTAGAGATATACATGAGATAATGTTAGAATTTCCCAGAATTATTATCGGTTCGCGAGTACGCAAGAAAGCGCTTAGAGATGGGGTTTGGGTCTCGTTAGGAAATTGGCGCGTTAAAACGCGCCAATTTAAAAATTGAAAGAAAGCGCACACACTGCGTTTGTTTTTCTTTTCGAAAATTGAAATCGAATATTGGAATTTTTTCTATTTATATTTTAAACAATTAGCTGCAAGTGAAAAGATACTAATTTGAAGAATATAAACTTCTAATATTGAAAAAAAAACATTTAAATTCCGGTAAATAATACTTTATTCAGTTTAATAAGCAGTTTAAGAAAATTGACAATAAAAATTAATTTTTAAAAAAACATGATTTTCGAAGCAAAATATAAATAGAAAAAAATTCCAATATTCGATTTCAATTTTCGAAAAGAAAAACAAACGCAGTGTGTGCGCTTTCTTTCAATTTTTAAATTGGCGCGTTTTAACGCGCCAATTTCCTAACGAGACCCAAACCCCATCTCTAAGCGGTTTCTTGCGTACTCGCGAACCGATAATAGAATTTCCCAGAATTTTTTTTCCTTGATTTTTCGAGAATTTTTCGAAATTTCCGAAAAATCAACGAAAATAATTTCTCGAGAATTTTTCGAAATTTCCGAAAAATCAACGAGAATAATTTTTCGAGAATTTTCTCGTGAAATGTTTTATTGAACACCTCATTTTTCGAGAAATTTTCGAGAATTCGAGAAAAACGCGATTTAAAAAACAATTTCGATAAAAAAATAATAAACTAGTTCGAAAGACACTCAGAAATAACGCAAAGCGCGTTGTTTATCGTATTTCCATTCAAATCATTTTTCGCGATTTTTCGAGAAATTCTCGAAAAATTTCGAATCAAATCGAATCGATTCGAGTAAATTCAATTATAAAATCGAATCTATTCAAAAATTGCCGATCCAATTCGATTCAATCGATCAATTCCAAAATCGACACGACACACTATTTGGCTGATATCTAAAATGCAAATTATGAAATCTATTGGGCTCTGTAAATATGTTTGGTAAATTCACAGAGAAAAATTAGGAAAAGTTGTTTAAAAAACAGTTAAGATTTAAGCCAGACTTGGCGCACACAGTCATTTTTATTTATTTTTATTATACTTTTTTTTTGTTGATATGTTTTCAAATTTTTCTTTAATTTTCTGTGTAGACTCCTGATTCTGGATTGCAAGAGAATGGGATTGTCCACTTCTGAGATTGAGAAAAAAGAGAAAAAAAAAGACAAATGCTGAAAGTGGTCCAGTTTGGGCGCCCTGAAGATTGTGCTTTTGAAGACCTAGGACGATCTTGACGTCAACTGCCTGCGTGCCATGGTGAAGGCGAAAGGAGGAACAATCGAAAATTGTCAATTTTATTTGTTTTTATAATATAATTGTTTGAATAAACTTTTGTTTAAGTTTCATATCGATTCCACTTTTTTTGCGAAAGTTATGCCGTTTGAAACATATCCAATTATTTATGCCGCACACTGTAAAGTTGCTCCAGTGCTCATCCATTCCGAAGGCAATCTGAAGCATTGTAAATGTGCACTGTGATGAAGGTTAACCGAACATCGGCGTGGAGCAACTTGTGTGAATCGGTTTTCGAGAAGGTTCGTATCCAATACGGTTTGGCGAGTCGATACTCAGCTAACATCTGAAGTGTGGGAAAGTGATTGAGCTTCTTCTCAAAGTCGAAGACTTCTCCAATAATATCCAGCTATTACAAATATTTAGAATATTCAAAATATTAGCATTAAATCGAATTTTGATTATTTCTTTCGTGGACTCTCCGTCATTTTCTCCGAATTTATAAATGATGAGATTCTCTTCATTTCAATTATTACAGATAATACACATTCGCAGCGAATTCAATGTTGAATGGTTTAGTTTTGCTCTGCCAGGTATTTAAGCGGCAGAAAAAACGGTAATGGACAGTGTGTCGTTTCGAAAGTATTTCGAGAAATTGTTCGGAAAAATTTTTCGAAAAACGCGGTTTTTAAAAAAAATCTCGATAAAGAATAATAATACACTGGTTGGAACGACACTCCGAAATAACGCAAAGCGCGTTGTTTATCGTATTTCCATTCAAATCATTTTTCGCGATTTCTCGAGAATTTTTCGTAAAAATTTTTCGAAACGACACACTGGTAAAGGATACGCCAAATAACGGTTCTCCAGATCCTTCTGTGCTTAATCGTGAACATACATTTGGTTTTATTGTGCAAGAGAAGGAGACCTGTTTCCAGTTATTTAGCTGCAAGCCCCGTTGCCCCCAAACCGAGGTAACGCCGTGTTTCAAAAATGAAAAAACAAAAGTTAGTTGTTCGTACAGTCTAACAAAAGCTGCAAGCGCCCCTCCGGTTGTCTCAAAGCAAGTAATCCAACCTACGCCGAAGCCAGGATCACGGATAGCTCCATCCGAACCTTTACCCAAGTCTGGTGACAAGAAGAAAGATGACAAGAAAAGCTCCAAACCAGAGGTCAGTTTTTGCGTATTATTGTATTATCAAAGAGGTTTTCTTTGGGAATTTTATTCTGTAACGCTTATTTTCCGGAAGTAATGACCGGTGTATTCCAGTGTGTCGTTTCGAAAAATGATTTCTCGAAAAATGCGTTTCTCGAGAACTTTTCGAAAAATTTCTCGAGAACTTTTCGAAAATTTTCTCGAAATTCTTTCGAAACGACACACCGGTGTATTCATTAGAAAAGTAACACGGTTGCAAGGTAATGGTAATGCTTCATCATAATATTTAAAATGCCATAGCGCTACCCTTATTCAAATTTATTTTAACTTTTTTTTGTCATGATCCAATTAAACTTTAAAAAAAAGCAAAATCAGAAAAGCAAAAAAAAACTGCAATGAGTCTGCGATGTGTAGACTCGCATTCTGACTTCATTTCGACTTGACGTTACTTCTGACTTCAACCGGTTCTCATAAAATACTTGCGAGAGTATTTTACCGATCGACGGATGACATCTGAAGCTTCTTGTCAGGTCCGCTTGATCGATCGTGCAATCTGTTCCGTCGGTGATAGTGAAGGCCGACGATCCATCAGTGAATTGGTGTACGGGAGGTGTGGAAGTGATCGAGCATTGTCGTGTTGGAGATCAACTCTCGCTTTCTTCCCTCGTTGCAGTCTGACACGAAGGCTGAGGTTTCGCAATTGGTGAATGTAGGCATCTGACGTAATTGATGCACCTCCATCAACAACAAACAATTGTACAAAAAAAATTAGAAAAATCTCCAAAAATGACTAAAAACGAGTGGACCCCCCCGCAACTAAGATTGCGCCCCTCCATCTAGTAGCTCTTCGAACAGTCGACCAAGCACATCGGCAGGTTGTGCACATTTATCTGCGCTATCTTAGTTGGGGGGGGGGTCCAATGGTTTTTCGACCTTTTTGAATTATTTTTGTTTCTGAAAATGTTATTAGACATACTCGAGTAACAATAGCAATTTTATTGGCAGACAACAGAAATATGCGCTAAAAAATGACTAAAAAAGGAAAAAATGACTAGGTGATCGGATATTTCTTAGCGATTTCGGCCCATAAATCGTAAAATTTCGCTTCATCATGATATTTAAAATGCCGTAGCGCTACCCTTATTCAAATGTATTTTAGCGCCCATTTATTAGAACGGCGCTCATTATTGCAGTAAATCTTTCCGATTGTTTCGAGAAAATGAAGTCCTTGATAACTGACGCGGGTGATTTAAAGAGTATCAAATCCCAGCGCATCGCGTTCGTCCTGATCAATCGATATCCTTGATTGTTGGCGCTATTTAAAAATCGCTGTTTTAAAATATCTGACTACATAGTACACCACCCACATATCTTATTGAACTATTGCACTATTTTCCATTAAGAAAGGAACGGAAATATTTATTTGTGACGAAGGGATTCGGTATCATGGAAGAAACGAGTGAAGCCGCCTAAGCACGCCAACTGATGACATAACTGGTGACTCAGTTTGCGTTTAAAGGTCTTATGAATCAACTAAATAGAAAATACATAGTTGAAATGGAGAAATAGGAGTAATCTTAAAATTGTTTCGAAATACTAATACCAATAGCCAATGCCAATTAATTTAATACAAAACCGTACAAAAACCGAATCAACCCAAGTTCCCGCGCAAGCGTTTTGCACGTGAATGTGAAAATATGGTGTCAGTTGCTGTGCCAATTAATTAATAAATTTTCTTTAATTCAGAAGTCGCTCAACTCCGCGTTCAACGAAAGAGTGAAAGACGATTCGAGTGCATATCCGTCAGAAACTGTTTGATAATTGAATTATTTATCATTCTAAAGTCATTGTTTAAAAATTGATTTTCTTCGTATTGTGGTCATGGTAGTGCATTTTTCAAATTAATTATTTCGAATTCAATAAGATAACGTCCAAATCGTCTAATTAGGTTCAGTTTCCAGATGAAACAGTTCGCGGGCATTGCGATTTGCTCTTTGTTATTGCGAAATAAAGAAAAAAGAATCCTAAGGCTTCCACGAAAGACGAAGACAAAAAGTCGCCTTTCCTCTCGTCATTGGTTCGTCTTGCTTCTTAATCTGTATAGCACTGAGTCAAATGCGCCGTTTGTCGATCGCCTCCCACGAATTGCTCCAGCTCCCCTGACACTGCTTTTCGGTGCTTGAATTCATCCAAATCTATTCAAACGGGCGCGTTTTCTATGGAAAATCACGTCTGCCAAAGGAAAAAAAACGTGATAGTATGATGAAATAAGGGAAGGATGAGGATGGATTATTAGGTTGAAGGAAGAAACCAAAAACGCTGAAAATCAACTGAAAATGTAATTGGACGCAAATTCTTGTTCATTATTAAGAAGAATTAATGAATTCTGCCTCCTTTGGCGTCGATGGCATCGTAAAGCCGACGGTGTCACGGTGTCATGTAGTCGATGGAAGGGAGATCACATTCCTTGAGAAGTGTCTTCTTCAGAACTGCCGCACTTGAATGTGCTATGGACTTGTAAAGTACTTGACCAAGTAAAGCGACTGCACCAAAGCTCTCCAAAGAATTGTTGGTAGCTTGGCCTAGAACTATGCAAAGCTTTGTCTATATCCGTGGGTAGCTTATTCTAAACTTCTGACAAAATTTTCCAAAATTTGGCCTAAAATTGTGGAGAAATAGCTTAGATTTGCGGTGAGCTTCGCTTAGACTTCTAGAATTTCGCAATATTTGGCATAGAATTGTGTAAAGCTTGGACGCAAACACTTATTATCGCCGTAAAAAAGTTCCGACATTTTTTCGAGCCCGCGAAAATCGGGATTTGAATTTAGAGGCTCCGCCCATTTCATCATCAGAGCGCATTTGCTATGCGCGATATATTTTTATCAGAAGAAACGAAAAAAAAAAATAAATGACGCAAATTGATATATTTAAACATTCGAAGAAACGTGTAAAAAAATTCACGATTAACACAATTTCGTTCTTTTAATCCAGTTTAATTCTGAAAATTCAGAAGAAAAAATAAAATTTCAAAAAATATATCGCGCATAGCAAATGCGCTCTGATGATGAAATGGGCGGAGTCTCTAAATTCAAATACCGACTCGAAAAAATGTCGGAACTTTTTTACGGCGATAATAATTATCAAAAATAATTATTCAATTCTGCCTTATTTTGTCTAAATATACACGTGATTTCTAATTAGATTAATACCAAGTTGCCTAAGAAATGTCTTCCGATGCCCAATGGCTCAGTGAGTCTTCGTTGAAATCGCCGTGAATATTTCAGAAGTATTGAAGGAGTAAAAGGCAATTTCACGTTCTTGAACGGGTCGGGGAAGTTGTTGCCGCGGTTTTCCTGCATAATTTTATTTTATTTTAATTATTTTTACATTTTATACATTTTTACATAATTATTTTAGAATGCTTTTTTTCTCGAAAATGTCAGCCTCCTACCACCTGAAATAACTTTAACCTATTTACTTTAAAATTCTTTCTTTGTCTCGACCTGTTCTTTTTCTCCATATGAAAAAAAAATGTGTATTCATGCAACTAATCTTTCGATGACAAGTAAAATGTGGAGTAGGGTGACCGGGAAAACCGGAGAAAATTCATGAATTGGGTATAGTTAATTATTATCACCGTATGAAAAATGAGACAACAAAAATGAAATTGAAGTGAGTAATATTCAAGAAAAATGGTTAAATTTGAATTTGATTAATGAAAAAATATTTAAAGGCAATTTGCACTCATTTTTTGTTCGGCAAGATGGTTTGGGGAGAAACTGGAAAGTTTGGAAATCATTATGTTGTCGTCAAAAATATCGTTTATTGAGTCGATTTTAACGGTTTCTCCTTCATCTGCAGTCAAAACCAAGCCAGGCGCCCCAGTGAGCTGGAAAAAAGTTTGAATAGTGAAGAGATTATGAATCTTTCTCACCTCGAGTTTTACTGCTTCTTGACAGTTCTTATGTAGAATAGATCGATTCTCTTGTGACGACAGACGAGCCACAATGTCTTCAGCAATGCTGAATGGAATTCCAAGTTCACGGGATACAGTGGACATGTGAGATCCGTAGTGAACTGGAAGACGTCGTTCCCATAGTCGTTTGCCTGAAAATTTGGAAATTTAGAAATTCAACAATCATAGGGGATCTTACCCAAATGATGAATTGCTTGTTTATAAAGATCTGGATAGCGCTCTCGGATAGAAATTAGGAAGAGCTGAGGAACAATCGATCCACGAGAAACTGCCGATTTGTAGGTCTGTAATATAAAATTTGAATCTACCGCGTTTAAAAATGAAAGCATTCTTACATTTCTCCAATCTTCTGGTGGTTCCACACGCTCACATTCTATCAACTTTTTCTCACGTTCGTCGATTTTTTTAAGAACTCCCATTTCAGCCAATGTTTCTTCATTTTCTAAGAGTTCAGGAGCTTCTGAAATTTTTAAAGTGGTTACGGCTGAAATTATGAATATTCTAAATAGATCATTAAATGTGTATCAAAAGTTCGCGCGCGGCGCGCCAATAAATGAATTATTTTATAGCATCAATGATAGATATCTGGATATGCTTAATTTTTGAGAATTAAGCATATCCAGATAGTAGCCAACATTAAAGATTAAAATATTCACTTAGGTCAGTTTCAGATTTCAGTTAAAGTTTTAAGAGTTTTTTAAAGATTCCTTAACTTCGAGATTTTTTTACCTTTCTTTGACTTCCAAAGTCTCGAGTTGTGAACTCGTCTCCGCTGGTTCCATATTTGAGCATTATGCAAAATGCCAATTTTGAAGTCACACACGGGCTCAAAGTCGATATCTTCGAATAGGTAGCTATATGACGTGAGGGCCTAAAGGATTTATATATTAAACAATTTTTATGAAAACAGGAATATTAACTTTATTATTCTTTTATATATACATAACTCTTAGTAATCTCAGAATAGTTTTTTCGTATTTTCAACTGAACCGTGTTATCGCTCGTATGTTGTTTTCTTTTGAGAAAAAAAATCTTCTCAAAAAGGACATAGGAATATCCCTTCTCTTTTGCATGTGAAAACATTTTTTGTTCACGTGCAGCGCACGAGTTCTTCTGAGAAAGAGAAGAAGTCTGGGAACTAGAACCGGAACAAAATTCTATCGCAAACATGTTCGATTGTCTCTACTACACTTGCCTGAATAGTGACCCATGAGTTTGGGCAAACCACGTCGAAGTAACATTTGACACGTGGCAGTGGAGCCATTTTTGAAGTGCTCTGTAAAACTAAACTTTTATAATGAAAAATGCGGGGGGTGGGAGGGAGGCGTATTATTCGTTTTTATCGAAATATGTCATAAATCTATTATACATATATGTATTTGAAGGAAACCTTTCAAACAAGTGACGTACGCATTAATCATTGGCGCTATCTTAATAGGTGGAGTGGTTTTGGCATGGTTTTTGTTCAGGGAAATGTCTCTATTAATTGATTTAATCGAATTTAAAGTTTCTTTTATTAACAAAAAACAAAAGGAATGACAGAAATTATGAGGAAAACGACTAACAAATGGCTACTAGATATCCAGATATTTTTGGCGATTTCGGTCTATATTTCGTAGAATTTCGATTCTTTGCGGACAATTCTTTTTCAATTTCAAAGATTTCAGCCATATAGCTGTCTATAAATTAAAATAATATATCGCTGCGAGGCCTGAGAGAAAATGTTAACAAAAATAACAAGAAGAACATGTCAAAATCGGAAAAAACGTGCCCCACCAAACTAGGACAGCGCCGAATCATTGTTCTGGCTCGTCAAATGAGCACCGAACGGAATAAGATATGCACATGCTCAGCATGCTAGAACTCATAGTTTTCCTCCGAAAATCTGTCGTATACATATATATATATATATATGTATATTTCAAGATTTTCAGGTTTTCTTTAAGAAGTTATTAAAAATTCAAAATTAAAGAATAAAGGGACATCCTCAAATTAAACTACATTTTTAATTTGAGGGGCAATCAGAAAACGGCAAAATTGTATTTATATATTTATATATAACTACAAAATCTACACGGCTACAATTGCTACATTGCTACAAAATATGAGAAATCATTGTTTTACATTTGAAAAATTCGCGTTCAGAATCACAGAAACTAAAAAAAATGAAGGACAAACAAGATTTACATTCAATATCGGATAAAATTCACAACTTTTCTTCAAGAAGAAGGAGAAGAAACAAGAAAGCAGATGATAAAAGAGGAGGAACACAACTAGTTAACTGGAAGGATCCAGTGGCTCTTGGCTCGGCGAGCACACTTCCTACGTTTTCTTCTCTATTTCTCCAACTTCGTGTTACTGCGGGGGTAAGCAGAAAAGTGAGAAAATGCGATGACGCAAATATGAAATGTTTTATTTGCTGCGCCCTTTTTTTTTAGAGGAATGGTCAGACAGACAGGGTTTTCCCCATTCGACTTGCGACTCTGATGTCTGCAGTTTTAGCAATAAATTATTATAGGAAACACGTGAAATAAGCGAAGCTCCAATATTTATAATTGAGAGAACTTATATAATAAAGTCGAAAAGGGCGGAGTAAATTACGACGAAAATTAGTACATTTTCCTTCTCCGCCTATATACTATGCGACTACGTAAATGCGCTCCATTGACTGATATTTTCTGGTCTTTTCACTGGTCATTTTATTATTTAATTAAAAAAAAACCAGGTGATTTATTAAAAAATAACAATTTTTTGTTTTTGGGCCATGCGAAAAAAAGTAACTTTCTTAAAAAAGTTAAAAAAAAAACACTCAATACTCTAAGCATTTCTTTATAGTTGACCCTTCTAAACTCGCAAGTGATTATTTACAAATCATTTAAATCAAAGAAATGCTTTTAGCGCACTCAAAACTATTGAGACGTTAGAAAGAGTTTCTCAGGTAACAAGCAATGCGCCGATTTTAATAAAAATATATTTTATGCTGTGCTACATCTAAAGAATGCAAATTCTGAACTGCTTGAAATCCGGGCTCATTATTTGTTTCGCTCTAAAATATCTTTCGATTGTAATTTTTTTGAAAAAAAGTACACAAATTATGAATTCTTTTCATTTTTACAGAAAGAAAGTATTCTGATAGTGGGCATTTCATTGTGAACACGTGGCGCGCTCTACCGAACAAACTGTTTAAGCACAAGCCAGTTCAATATTTGCATTATTATCATTATAGTACTTCACGCATTTGCCGCACGGCTGCTGGAAACAAAATGCGTTCTTATCAGCTTTAAAAAGCCAAAAGGTTGCCATGCTGCGTCTAGAATTTTCGTAAAATCATATGCTCTCGAAATTATAATCTATATTCCAGACAGAATTGATTATGTTAAAAATCGGCGAACTACTCAAAAAAATCGATATTAAACTAAATAGAATCTGAAGCGCGTGCCTTCCAATGAAAATGGACAAAACTAGTGTTATCAGGCAAAATGCTTGCCTAATTAGATAATTTAAAAGGCCAATTAGACTGTTGTTTAATGTAACGAGGCTGCTAAAGCGAATTGCTTAATTTAGATGTTTTGGCTGAAGGGGTACACCGATTCCGAACAGCGCCAGTTTCTGAAAAATCGGAATTGTCCTTACTTAATTCGTAATTGGTTCGATGCCGCGAATTACGAAATCGCGCGTGGTTTAACAAATTCGGGGTGCCATTCAGATATTTCTTATTTGAAATTTGACCCGCTTTTTCGATTTCGACTTTTTTGCCACTTTTGTCGTCAATTTTTAAACATTTTCATTGCAGAAGCCAGACGGCAGAGAATGAGCTCCGGAGTCAATAAAAAGTAAGTTATATTTTTTTGCCGAAAATTGTTGGATATCTAATTACGTTTTACAGAACGGACAATAATAGCTCGTTTCACGAGTCGGACAGTTTCGATGAGCCGAAAGGTGTTCCTATATCAATGGAACCAGTCTTTTCCACTGCCGCTGGTGTCCGAATAGACGTGAAACAGGAATCGATTGACAAATCGGAAAAACTGTTGAGTGTAAGATTTTGGGTAACAATTTTCTTGAAAAACAATAATTTTCGAGTTCACTAATCATATGATGTAAATGTTTCAGTCAAATCCGAAAAAGTCGTTTTCTTCTCCTTTCAATCGCGGAAATAACGGTAAAAATGCATTTGTATCACCATTCCGCAGTGATGAGTAAGCATAATCTGGACCTTTCTATAAGTTAAATTCTTGAATGTTCAGACGAAATGTATCTTCTCGAACGTCAAAGCGAACTGCTGACATAAACACAGCTGAATCAGAAGCTCCTCTACCGAAAAAAACAGCTGTTACAGCATCACTGGTAACCGAGACATCGAGGCGATCATCAAAAAAAATAAGGAAGAATTCAGAAAAGGAAGCAATTGGTGAGATTTGCTTACTTGTTTTATAAAAAAAATGAAATAAATTCCTTCATTTTCAGAAATTAAAGCCGATGTATTAAGAGCTTCCCGGATTCACGAAGAAAATATTGTTCGACTCATCCTTCAAGAGTCCAGTAATTCACCGTTAATCTTAGCCAGCTGTAGTTATCGACGCGGACGAGACATAAAATTTGGCGATAGAATACACATTCGAGCTAATGTAGTCCGCAAATGTAATCATATACTTTTAGAATATATTTCTTCCACTTGCTTCAAAATTTTCAGCTCATTCCAACCAAGTCACGGAAATCTACATCAAAAAAGTGTTAAGAAATAAGAAAAATAGCGCACGGCCTGGAATAAGAAGACATTCAATCGCCAAACAGCCATTTTGTATCAAACCGAAATGTAACTTTTTGAAACAGAACTTCAATTTTTAATTTCTTTATCCCTTGAATCGATGCACTCATGCAGTCTTCGGGTCCAAACGCCATGGAACGTACGGAATTCTGAACTCTAAATTTATATAGACCGCTCTAGCAGCGCCTGACAGCTGATATCTTTCATATGATTCCTGCTCTTTCGTTTAGTTAAAAACTTTCAGACGCGACCCAGAGAAACGTGTATTAAAAGCGCACTTTTCCCGATATCACGCTCCCGCTGTATTAAATGAGTGTCAACTTGTGCAATCACGTGAGAAGACACAGCTATTCGTTTAACACACGATTTATCGCCCGCCAAAAGATGAGCATTCAAAACAAGTTGGGCTCCGTGTGTGTCTTGTAACAATAATAAAAGTTCTGAAAAGTCACAAACAATGAGACAAAAAATGTTTGGTCGCTGCTATTAGCCAGACCACACAGACACTGGGAAAGTGGGCTGATCCCGTTTAAAAAATATTTTAATTGAAAAATTGGTTCAAATAATAGTTAGTTTCGAACGGTTCGATGCTTCACAATTAACAGTTCATTGAAATTTGACCTGGCGAGAGCATGCTATGAAAAAGCGGAATAGAAACAAAGAAAAAGTATTAATAGCTTGTTGTAACGCCTTTGGCATCGATGACTGGCTGACGTCTGCTTGGAATGCAGTCGATGTGGTAGTCCAAAGCTGAAAGTTGAATCTGGCACAAGATGCTTGCGACTCCGCGAATTTTCATCCGAATTTTGCGCACCAGTTCTAGAAAAGCGCCTCTCGAGTTTTTCATAAAATTTTCGAATTCGATGGGATTTAAGGTCCGGGCTTATCCTGGCAAAAAAAAAATAAAAAAGTGGTGCATGTGTGCCAACACAATGTCTATCTCTGCGTCAGACTAATTAAAGACGAAGACGAGACGGCCGAAATTTCGCCGCAATACTTTTTCCGTACCCTGTAATAATTATTTTTTTGGAGAGCGTTCACTGAGCAGTTTTTCGGCATTTTATCCGAGAACTCGAAGTCCTATTTAAAATTATTTGAATTCCCTGTTAACTTTTCTTCTATTTTTCTATCACAAAGTTTATTCTCGGGATGTTTAGTGACGGTTGACTTCCATGAATGCATACAATAATTCTTAGAATGCTCCTTTATACGAACAGGCCGTATAAAGGAGACGTCCTGTTCTAACTTCCGGATTTTCCCTGTCTCATTTCCATTTCTTCCGCCACCCACGATCTTCGAAATTATAGGGTTATAAATTGTCAAAAACATTTTAAGAAATTCATTAAAATGTATATTTTTGGCAATGCTGAAGAAAAGAAAACCAATATAATATAAATGGCCCCCGTAACTCATAAAGCTTGCAGTCGTCCATGAGCTGTCAGACGAATCTGTCAAAAAAGCGGTCCTTCAAGTCAATATATTGGATTTGAATGTAGAAATATATAATGGGTAAATTGTATCTATCCGTAATAGTTTTACCAAGCTATCTTTCAGATGTAGCAACTGTGAACGCATAGTGTTACAGCATCATTCACACAATAAGAATGGCTTTATTAGATGCCCTCACTGCAAAGATGACAGTGCGAAACTGAAGAAATTGATTTTCTCAAGAGTAAGTTGTAACGGTATTCGAGCTCTTCTTTTCTACTTACGGAACTAACAGATGCGGGTCATGGATTTCTCCGGTCAGTTGTTCGTCAATATTGCAACGAAAGCAATGGAAAAAGTTCTAGAACTGCTTGAATACGAAGGTGTTGACAAATGGATCAAATTCAAAGAACTGAATGAACGGTAAGATTTTGACCCAACAAAATTAAAAAAAATAATAAAATTTATTTTAGTAAAAACTACGTATTCCGCCCCATTATGATCGAAATCGAGAAATCAAACAACGAATGGGAATGTACTGATGTTGCTAATGTAGATTGGAATGATTTTGGAACCTACCTGGAAAAAAAAGTACGTGATTTTCGTTTTACTGTTCAGAATCGATTAACAAATATCAAAATAATTATTTCAGGAACATGAAGAGCGTCAATGTTCATCTGAAACCAGTTGATTGTGCCATGAGACTGAAAAATGATCTTGCATGCTTTTTGCTCAATCAATTCCTCCCCCCCCCTCACAAAATCTCTGTTCAAGTAGCCGGTAACAAGTTTAATTTTTACTTATGTTTGTCTTTTACTGTTTCCTCATTTTCTTATCGTATTGAGAAGAAATGAAACCTTCATCAAGAATCGAAAAATCAAAAAAAAACAATTGCTAAACCCGTTAACAAATTTACAAGTAAACATGTATCTGGAAAACGCGTTATTGTTGTATAAAGGCTAACTTTTGGGAAATATAAGGACATTTAAAAATACATATTGCAATGAAGCTTAGAAAGGTGGAACTGCCAATAGATTGCAGTTACTATTTTGTTCCTCCGAGATTTTCGGCTTCTCAGAAATCTCTTTATCTTCGAGAGCGGCTAGGGCGATGGTAAATTCCCTTATCGTGTTCTCTTTCTGTACATTGTATAATGTCAGCGACCCGGATCCCCGCCGATTTTTGCACTGCAGGCCACGACGACGGCATTCTGATTCAAATTGAGATCCTGCAATTTTGAAAACATTATAGTCAGCTTTTCAATTTCTTCAATTTTCAATTTACCTTTCACTTTTGGGCATCTCTTCACTGTACATACATGGCTTCTCAACTGCTTTTCCGATTCATTACACTGCTCAAACCATTTCTTTGTATAATCACAAACAGTATTTGTTGTGACCGCACATCTGTCTAATATCAGTGTTGGGAAGGTTCCAAGCCTCGCGAATCTTCTTAATGCGCCATCTCCAATATTCAAGCTTTTCGTGGCTCCAGATGCGAATTTAACTCCATCTATACAAATTCTTTTGATCATTGCCGCATCCAATTGTGCCAAATGTTCATCGGTAACTGAATAGGAAACCATGCCAGTGCATTCAGATATTTCGAATATTTCCAGAGATTTGGCCAACGGAGCCAGAAGACGGTGCAGAGAAAGACTATTGGATGAAGAAAAGTCTACTTGAATAAGCGACAAACGAATCAATTTTGAAAGGTCTGCGATTTGAAATTGTCGTCGGAGAAAATCAACTAAATCATCAGATAGCGAAATGTTCTGTAATTGAAATAATTTAAATTTAAAAGATATTTTTAATAAATTTCTTACCCTTAATATTATTCTGCGAATCGAGAATCTTCGAAAATTGAATTCAAAGGCACTATCTGAAGATTTAATTGTACTCCATGGGACTACAGTGATTTTCGACTTCTGAATTTCATAATTGATCCACCTCATTTCAAAGCCTTTTTTTCCAAGTCCACTAATCACTAGACGAGAGACCTGAAAATAAGAAATGTCATTGTATATTTCAGACATTTATTACTAACCACATTGAAATTCACATCGCTATCAGCAATATGATCCATACAAGCGTTCAAACGGCGGGAAACTCTGCGAACTGCCAAAACAGAAGAGGGATCCACCGATTTGCAGTTTTTGAGAATTTCGAAGACAATCTCATTGGGTATGCGCTGAAATATATTAAATGATGGATTCGGGTTTAATGCGGAGCTATCCATAATAAGAAATAAGACAGACACATAAAATTTAAATCGTCAGACGAATTCAAGACGAAGATGAGAGGAGACGGCCGAAATTTCGCCCAAACGGAAGCCTTACTTAGAACATCAAAGATTCCAAAGTATACGATGAATGTTCATTGAGCAAAAATGGAAAGGTAGGAAAGTGAAGAACGCTTTCTTCTTGTCGTTTAACAGGAAGATTGCAACGATTAAACATTTTAGGCTTCGACACCTAGATGGGTGTTATGAACGAGTTGTGATTACAGCGCGAGAAAACTATTCCAGAATGCTTAGATAATTCGACAATAATTCCGTGTCCAACGTATTAAACGCTGTTTTGGTCAAGAACTGTAAAGAATATTAATTGATAAGGTAACCAGTTTACAACACGTGGTTTCGATGCCCACTCTACGTCACTGCTTAAAACATGTGTACTTCTATGAATCTTATTTAATCAAATCATTATCTTCACGTGAAACTATAGGTGTCGTTCGCAATATATATATTCAACGAATCACGAGATTTCAGCGTAGGACAACAGCTGTTCTTACAGAATTTCAATTAATTGCGGAAGAACCATTGAATCAAACATCAACATAACATGAGAGTTCAATTTGAGTTCATGGATAAGTGAAAGATTGGGAGAATTAAAATTGAAGAAGGCGGGACAATAATAAGGAAACGACCGCGCTGGGGATGAAATGTGATGGGAAATAATTTAGGATTTAGGATTAAAGTTTAGCGTATTCAAATTAATTACGCGGCCGAACTCCTATGGCCGAGCTTTCATTAAGCTGGTAGTAGCGCATGCATTTTTTTTGTTATTTTTTTCTATAAAAATATGGAAACTAAGCGTTTTTTTTTTAATAATATAAATTTTGTGATTCGAGTGCTTTCAGGATTTTTGTTATAATATTCCAAAAATAAGAATGTTTTCATTGTGAGACGTGTAAGGTTTGATGCCGATTTCTATGTGTTATGAGGAAAAGATCAAAAGAACTTACATCAAAATGCGATGGCTGCTCATTTACGACATCTGTTTTTGCACCAGCTGTGATTTTTCGCGTAGCGGCTGATGACGTAATCGATGTTCCAGGTTTCCCATTTTTCTTTGGTGACGCTTTGGAGATGAACCATTCGGCAATAGACTTGAGACCGCTTTTCCTCACCTCTTCTTTCATTTTCTTGCATTTTTTTTCGAGACTAAAAGACATTTTTTGGGATTATTTAAAATCGGAAAGCACAGAATCTTACAACGATCCTTTGTATTCTTTTCTGAAGTCACGGCTTACGGTAGAAGTATTGAAACTGCGTTGTCTCTGCAACTCCATATTGCTTGTTGAATAATGTTGAATACTTGTTGAATTCCTGGAAAAACCTTAATTGAGAACGATTTTCAGCCTAGCGAGCTGAAATTGCAAAAACGTAAAACGTTCTAATGACCAGATCTGAAGAGAGGAGAGAATGACGACGGAATGAGAGAGACGACTGGCGAGAAGGCGGAGCGGCAAAGGCGCAGAGTAAATGAGATATGAGGCTCCACCCATGCCACGAGGAATTCACGTGGATTAAGGGTAATGCGAAACAAAGGACACTTTTGAAGAGTAAATGATGAATGTAATCTTTAAGAAACGATAATTATAGGAGTGGAGACTAGTTTGGAGAAGAACAGATATTCCTTGCATGTTAATGGGGTTTCCATTTCAGATCAATAATGCGTGGAGCTGTCGCGGACCACCCCCCACATCAATCGGAACTTGCAAGACCGGATCTAAAGAGGGCGGAGCCAAAAGGTGAGAAAACAAAAAAAAATAAAAATAGCTTTGAAAACTTCAATTATTTTCAGAATCTCACCTTGATGTCCCCCGATGAATTGATGGAATTCGGACTGATTTCGCTAAACGTGTGAAAAGTCAACAAAAATTAATAATTTTATGTATTCAAGAAAAGAAAAATTGAAAGCTATACTATCATTTTAGCAGACGTAAGTATTCTGGGCAATAATTAATAAAAGCAATGAAATTTATAATAAAATTCGAAAATGTTAAGACTATAGGTTTTTAAAGCATTTTATAGTTAAAAAAAAATCAAATCACCATAAAAAATTAATTTCTTTTAATGCTTTAAATCAAACATTTAAAAGTGACTCTGGATGCTGGATGCCGGGATACGACGAATCCAAAGTGGCTCGCTTTCGAGGTAAATCTCAGCTGAATTGAGCCGTGTATCTGAAGAGTGACCGCACCCGCATCTATTGCCAATGCTACACTTTCTATCGATTATCCAAATGTCTATCCCATACAATAACGGATTGCTCATTCAAACTATTAACCATTGAGCGCGATTGCACTGCACTCTTCGCTTCATTTAATTTTTCGGAATTCGCAGATTCTCTCGGATGTTTTCAAATCTTTTGAGAAAGGAAAAATGTGAAAAATAGAAAATTATGAGTACAAATTTATTTTATTATTCTAAAAATATTCTCAGGAAGAGGATATTCACGAGGGTTAAGAAAAGAAAGCTGCCATACTTGAAAGAAAAGCATTCGTGCAGGTATGGAAAAAAGATGGCGAGAAAGAGAGAAATTGGAATAAGAGTAGTTTGAGAAATGTATAAATTTGATTGAGCAATGCATTTGACCTTTTGAAAAAAAAACAGGCTTGCAAGAAAAGTGGCTGTGTGCAAGTCTTTACAACGAATTGGATTAAGAAATTCAAGCCGATTAATGATCAAAAGTCGTTGATGCTGTGTGATAACAGACTGAAAAAAGAGTAAAAAATCGTTTTATCACCGAGCTCGCTCACATGTTGTCTAAATCGAACAAGACTACAGTTTTGGTAAGAAGTTTTGCCGCGAATAGTTGGATTGTTCAAAAAAAAAAAAGAAAAGTGAATGAAAAATTGAAAAGGAAGTGGCTCACTTTTATAGCTGCCAGCTTTTCTGTGCAACGATCGTCATTATACTGTTCATAATATTCCCCTCAATTTGCTCTTTCATTATTAGGTGCGGCTTGAAAAAAGCCGCAAACTTTCAAGAAGAGCAATTTGTTCGCTTTTTTCATTTTATTTCGTTATCTAATTGTTTGAATTGAGCCATTGAAACTTAAGAAAAGTTCAAAATAATTTTTTGATGATGGAAAATAGTTGTTAAATAGATTAAAGAAATTTTTTAAATAGAAAACAGCTTTTATAATATTTTTTTGTGAAGTAAAGTCAAAATTGTTGTATTTTAAGAACTAATCACATTAATAGGTTATCGAAAAGTATGAAAATCAGTAAAAATCTTTGCCGTCCGTGTGCACACTACATCGTTTTCGGCAGAAAAAAGACGACGGCGCCTAATTAAAATCTTAAAAATGTCTATATTATTTAGGGAAAGAATACTACTTTAACGTTTTAAATTTAATATTTCTTTAAAATAAAAATTTTAATTTAAAAAAAACCTCTAAAAAGTGACACAAATTTTATTTTTCGCTGTCTTACCGGGTACCCTGTTCATGTATCAGTCTTATTTTGGAGCTAGTCGAAGATCGCGGCGAAACGGTGAAAATGTGAGTCTTCAAATAAATACTAATAAAATCTAGGTGTTGAGAGAGACGGACCCATCAAACATCCAATGATCATTAGAAATAACGCCACGATCACTACAATAGATGAGTATGTCTACCTTGACACGCTACCAGAACTCAGAGCTCTATAGAAGAAGACGGGCAGCCTGGGAAACGTACACCAACATCGCTCTCTTCTGCCACCGAATTCGAGCTCAATTCAGGACTCTTACATAGGATTCTTCGAGACAGGAAGTGATCTGCCGCTCACCATTTTTCTACAATTGAACAAGGGAAAACCTGAGTTAAACCCTCTAACTTTCAATTCTAAATTCTTTAAAATTGCTCTTTAAGCATTTTCAGCATGAGCTATTGTATACCGATCTGCGGATGTCAAAAGTAGTGCTGGAAATAGGCAGCGTGAAAGGACTCACAACGAAAGGAAGTCGCAATATTTCGAGGAAATCGACTGACTACTTCATGGAGACCACCACCGTTAGCTGTGATTCGTGCTCAAGCAGGCGAATCACGGATACACGAACGTAAGTATTTTGGAGCAAGTTTTTTGGAACGCTGCATCGTGGCCACTGTTTTGATAGAGGAGCAAGTTGGCTCTCTCCACCCGCGATACCTAGCGCCATTTCATCGCTATAATTGACTGAGGAATCCCAACGGCTTCAAAAGTTTTGTCGCTTCTAGCTCCGCTGGATTCAATGATTCTATTGCGCATTTCTAGGTCAGAACGCCATCGATTTTTCGAATCATTCTGGCATTTTCGAACGCAACTTTTGTTCTGTTTCTTCGCATTATTAACGGCAGCTATTTCATAATGATTTAAATGATTTATTTCAGACTAATCTGCAAGAAAATTGACGTTTTTTGTTAAAGAAAATTGCAAGTTTGAACCTTAAAACCACTCCAATTGAGCATTTGATCAGCATTTATTTATCTCTGAGTACTGATCAAACGCTGATCGGCTGCATTTATTTCGACACTTTCAAGCCGCAAATCGTTTTCAGAAAAACTGATAATTTTCGGCGGACAAGATAAATGATTTCCTATAAAGTTCACAGAACACGGATTGAATTGAAAAAACCTTTTGATAAAAACAATTTACGATTGCTGAACTTTCGCCGAAAAATGTGTAACGCGTTGAACTTGAGCGGATTAAACGCCGAGTGAGCAGCTGTAAACTGTCTGAATGCTCATCTCTTCTTGATCATAACTTGATCATAACTAACCGATTCAAAGCGATCCGAAGCTTTCCGTGCTTCTTACAATCGGGTAATTTCTGAAATGGCATCAGGCACTTTTCTAGCTTTGTCTGTGTTTGCTGAAATTTCTTTTCGCCGACGATATGGAGCCGATTTCAGAGTGTTAAAAAAACTGACTGGCTATCGGCGAAATTGATCTAAAACTGATAGTTTGTAGGCCAAAAAAGCTGTTTTCATATCAGTTTTTAAGGCTACTGATGACCTTTTTCTATAATTTGTGTGGAAAATAACGTCACGAGACATTTTCAGAAAAATATCTGGAAATATAATGGGGGGGGGGAGGGCTGATGTTCAACAAACGCGGAACATGGAATGCATTTCTTCTACCGTAGTCTTCACCGAAAGGTTCAATGATCTAATGTGTCTGCTACTCTTCGTGTTGTTCGATCTCTTAATAACTTTCAAAGGGTGACTGAAAACAACTGATACGACAGCGAGACATGAGAGATGAGAAAGACTACGCAAAAACGAGGAAGCGCACAGAAACTGTCTATCAAATGACGTCGTACTGATTGACGAAAGGGGAGTGCGATACGCACAGCAACTTTGATCAGCGAGATTCGTTAGTACAACGACTGCAAAGATAGGGTTACGCAGAGAAGCCGATCGGGACGGGATGGGAACTGATTTTTGAAAGTAGTGGAGGATTCACTTTTCACGATGTTTCCGTATTGTGATTGTCTAGAGCTTTCTCATAGCAGAACATTCGGAATATACCATTTTCAGCACAATTCAAAATCTAATATTTTCTGATCGCTGGATGTTTGATTTCTTCATATTTGGAAACCCAGATCTTTTTTGGATGTCCGATCATTGACCATTCTTCTTCTCCTTCTTTACGTTCTCTATGTTGGTCAATACACTTGATTTAGAAGGAACAGTTGAAACAATGAAGAATAATTTTAGCTAGAAAACCAAAAAAAATTAACAAGTAACATAGAAAACAACAAAACATTAGATAACAAAGAAAAAACAATAAAAATCATTGAACACTCAACTTTCAATATTTAAACATTTTTTGATGGAAATTAAGGCTCCAGCGATAGACTTTCCGATTATCTGAAAAAATATTTTGTTGAGAAGACTTGTGAGTAAGGCTTCCACGGAAGACGAAGACAAAAAGTTGTCTTTGTTCTTTTTTCAGTTCGTCTTGCATTCGTCTTACGCAATAGAAACGTTTTCAACACATTGCGTCAGACGAATTCGAGACGAAGACGAGACAAGACGGCCGAAATTTCGCCCAAATGGAAGCCTTACATGTGAGATGGAGAGTGTAGAACATTGGTTACCGTTCTAACCCATTAAAAATCAAAATTTTGAATTGAGCTAATATTTTATATTGTCGTAATACTAGGTCTTCTTATGGGGTTATTCATGAAAAGCATTTTAATGCAAAAAATGCCTTTTTTTTGTATTAAAATGGTATCGTGAATAAGATTAAAGTGGCATTTTTTGCATAGAAATGCATCATGAATAACCCCATTAATGCATTGGTTTGATTTCCACTCCTCTGGTGGATATGCTGACATTTTCCTCAGTTTCTTTAAAATCACTTCAAACACGTGGTGGTCTCAAAGCGAAAATTTGAAAATTTAGGAGAGTTTATACGAACTTCCCATTTTAGACTAAGGTGGCACTCTGCCGACTACTAAATATGCGCAACAGTATCAAATTATTCCATTAATTTCTTTCAGTGCAATTTAAAAATTAACAGTTTCCCGGAAAATTCATCAATAAAACGGCATCGCTTTTCGCTTTCAACCAGCTTATTAAAATTTCGATTTAAATCCATTTTTATATGAATAATTTTCAGGAAACCTGGAAATAGTTATGTGTTTCCGCTTTCTCTCTCTCTTTCTATAAAATGTGATGAGAACAGAATAAGCGTGATTGTCAGTCTGACACTCTATTGTTCATTGGCTGATAGTGCAACTCCAGATTATAATATAATCGATAAAACGGAATTTTTTGGAAGGACGCCGGGAGTTGATTAGGAACATTAACTCAGCGGAAAAATTATTTTAAATTAACTATACGGAAACAGAACTATACATTTTTTATTAAGGAGACCACCTACTACAGCTTTATGAAATATCGGCTATATCCGAAGTCATAACTTGGGTTGATCGACGTACTTTGATAACGTGACTTAATTGACCGAAATATAAACCAAAAAACCCACATGATGGCAGATAGGATTGATCTTTTTCAACCGAATAGAAACATCGTCTTCTGACATCTTCCGTATAATGGGTTCGAGTGATTCGCGAAGAGTATCCACGTGTTTTTCATTGTTTTGAACGAAAACCGTTAATTTGTGAATTAGTTGGAGAACCGTTCCAAAGAGACGTGGTTTCAACTGGAAATTATTAATTAGAACATTCTGTTTGCACTCGTGAAAATCGAATACATTTTATGCATTTTAAACTAACCTCTGATTTATCAGAATCCACTACTTTCTGGAAATAATCGGCTGCTAATTTTGCAATATTCTTGATTACTGCCGGCTTGATATCGGTGTCATGAAGGACTTGCTTGGAAAAGATCAATGCAGTAGCGCCGAGAATCTCTGTCTAAAAAAATCAGTAGAATATATTAAGGCCCCATCAAATAATATAAGAAATTATTGGAAGGATGCCGAGAGCATGCCCAATAGAATTGGAAAATTGCCCAAAACAAGAGAAAATTGTATTTCACAAAAAAGGTCAATAACTCACTCTTTTAAAAATACGATTTTCTTCATTGAAACCCGCATTAATAAACATTGACAATTGGTCCACAAAATATTGTGGAAGATCTGCGATTGGTTGAATTACGAAGTTCGATGGAACCTTTCCTTCAACATTTTTCAGGTAGCTATCGAATAGCTTTTGGTATTCTTTACGAACACCGGCCGGTATTGTCTTTCCGTCGGATGAACTGATTTTAATCTAAAGCAGTAATAATAAGTTAAGCATGAGATTAAGGCTTCCACGAAAGACGAAATATGGCCGTCTCGTTTCGTCTTTCAGTTTGTCTTGCATTCGTATTACGCCGTCAATTAAAATGCATGTGTACCAACACAATGTCTATCTCTGCGTCAGACGAATTCTAGACGATGACGAAGACGAGACGAGACGGTCTTATTTCGTGGAAGACTTACATGAGAATTTAGCATTATCATTGAAAATAAATGAGATAATTTTCTCATTTTAAAAGATGTTTGAATATTTGAGTTTTTATTAAGGCTTCCACGAAAGACGAAGACAAAAAGTCGTCTTTCCTCTCGTCGTTCGTCTCCTCGTCTTCGTTCGCCTTTCAGTTTGTATTACGCAATAAACGCAAGACTCAGACGAAGACGAGACGGTCATATTTCGTCTTTCGCGGAAGCCTTAGTTTTCATATTTCTCACCACAAAAGTGACGCAGCGAGCAATGGTATCAATAATAAGTATATTTGTGGTAGTCTGTGCTTCTTCTAACACTTGATTCAGCAACAATATTGCGTCTTTTTCGAGAACGTCGATGAACTGAAATATCATTTGTAGAAGATGTTTAACGACTTCATTTTTTACCTTCATTTTCACAACAATGTTCACAAGCTCTAACGCCTTTTGAGAAACCTTGTCGTGTGTTTTCGCGTCAACTTTCGCCCATTGCAACAGCGGAATCAATAGAGCCTGTAACAATAACAATTCATTTGGGAAGCATTTTTAGAATTTTGGTTGCCTCACAATCTTATTCTTTTGGCTGAAATCTTTTGATGAGATGGCGATAAGCAACAGATCTGCAATTTTCATTTTCAAAGCCTCCACACTTTTAGCGCTGCGTTTTCCACTGAAAAAAAAAAGAATATTAGAAAAGCATAACTTTATTTTATAGTCACCGTTTTTGAGCTTTGGGGGCTACTGCTTTGAATGCCGCTGCAAGTCTTTCATCCATTTTTGCCATTTCTTCGTCATCTAAGTCATCCATTTCAACATCACTTGTGGCATCTCCCGCATTTCCAAGTGCAGCGTTCAATTTGTCAAGAAGTTCTTGATCAACGGTCTGAAAAAGGAAAAAAACAATTAATTAAATGATTACTGCAGAGTTTACTTCATTCTCTTCATCGCCGTCTTCCTCCTCCTCGTCTTCATCTGATTCACTGTTCTCTTCATCGTTAGGAACTTCCGATTCATCAATTGGCATTCCTTCTTCGTCTTCTACATCTTCAGCGTCATTCCCAGCTAATTCTTCCTCACTCATCATAGCGGTCTGAAAATAGAAGAAACGTGATCATCAGAAGAAATTTGAAAAGAAACCTCCACAATATGTTTCAAATCCTGAGATTTTAAAGTTGAAATAGCATGAAGGAAAGCAAATGCAGTCGGAGTGCGATGGAATTTCTGCTCTCGAGAAACGATCGATATAAGTAGATCAACAAAGACCATTGAGTTTTTATCATCCGATTCATTTTTAGCAATTGCTAAGATTTCTGAACTGTCGGAATCATAGATGGAAGTGTCATCAGATCTGGCGGCAACCCTCGACCACAAACGAGTAACGTACCACAGAATTAGAAGAGATCTGTAGATTCGAAATGGTTAATGATTTCCTTAGTAGGAATAAAATTTCACAAAGTCACTTGCTTTTTGCGGAGTTTTGCTTTTCCAATGGTTTTTTCAGCTTTTTTGACGTCATCTTCTCCTTGTACAGCAACAACTAATTGACGAAGAATTTCTTCATTTTTTTCAGAAATTTGGATAGATGCGAACTCTCCAGCACGTGTCTGTAATGGAAATGTTACCATACTAAGTCTCCAAATCAACGAATTCTGGCACACCTTAACATAAAATAGTGAGTCGATAATACTGGTGACAACTGCTTGGCTAGTTTCCGTGGCTTTTTGTGCTAGAAGAGCGGAAAGAACAGCAATGCGAGATTTTTCATCCCAGTTACTGAAAGCCGAGACAATCTTGCGGACTTCTTCTTGGTTGGACAGGTTCTCCTGAAGAAAAATGAAATCTTTTCACGAATATAATAACATTGAATACCTTTATCCAAATAGAAATTTGCTTTCTGCCGAGATTTGATAAAAGTACAGTTGTCAGTCCAGTTCCACACGCTTTATCGACATTTCCACACTTTTCCAGGGCTTTCAGTGTTGTGTACGCATCTTCGTCACGAAGTTCCAGCAATTTCGATTTGATGAATGCTGCGAAGTCTTCTACCTGATATATTAAAAAAAAACTATTAAGAACAATGATGATTTTCTGATTTTTTTAAAACATTATCCACATTGTTCATGTGTAAAAATATTAAATTTAATGATTCTTTCCAAAGATTCCAAAGAAATTTAGAGAACTGGTAATTAAAGAGTGAAATTTTCAGATGGGACAACTGGGTTGTCGTTAATGAGTCACGATCTCTTTTATGAATACACAGTGAATGATTGTCTGCATGTTTCTGCATTTATTACAACGAATCTCGTTACTTTACACTTAGGATTGCGATATACAATGAACAATGCCATGCCTTCTCTTAGTGTCTTTAACTTCTTTAATACTTTTTTTCTGCGAAATATCGTTTTCACTCTTCGTTATTTTGGACAACTGATATAGAATATGTACAAAATTCTGGGATTTTTCTTTTTGGCATTGGTGATGGCAGATGGGCAATCTTCCAAGAGACGTGTCCAGTATGAATCAGTATCCCAGTTTTTGTTTCACAATTCAAAGCTATGTAAGAATTCATTTTAATTTTTTAAGTTTTTCGAAACAAAAAAAAGTTATCTACGAATGTATTTTCTTCATTTTATCCGTTTAAAGCTTCCGGGAAAGACGAAACAAGTCGGTCGTCTTTCATTTTCTCGTCTTGCGTTCGTCTTACTTAGCCAATTACTTCTAGACGATGACGAAGACCAGACGAGACGGTCATATTCCGTCTTTCGTGAAAGCCTTATACCCGTAAACTAAAGTTTAAATCAAGGCTTCCACGAGAGACGAAAACAAAAAGTCGTCTTTCGTCTCGTCTTCGTTCGCCTTGCATTTGACCAACACAATGTCTATCTCCATACGAAGTTAAGACGAAGACGAAGACGACACGAGACGGTCTTATTTCGTTTTTCGTGGAAGCCTTAGTTTAAATATTAGAAATGGCTATTATATTGCGGATAACTTCGCTACATAATATTCAAAAATTATAAATTAAGTGAAAACCAAAAGTTAAGTGGTATTATCAGGCGGCGACCCATTTTCCGACGCAGTTTGGCTACCAGTACTGGATTTGTGCAAGATTGACTGTGACATAACTTCTCAATATTGTGTGGAGAACGAGGAATTAGTACAACAATGTAAAACATGTAAGTTTCCAATGGATTTTATCAAGTTCGATTTTTTTTTCAGTACCAGAAGACTGCCAAACGCTTCTCAAAAAGTCAATTAAACAGATTCAACGACACATCCGATCACAGAAGCCTGTCTATCTATAATTAACTTGCTATGACATTATGATTTTTAACTTTTTTAGTAAATATCAAGAATGAAATTGAATGTTAATAGCACGATAGACAAAACAGTGCAAAATAGATCCAAACGTCATATGTAATGAGCAATAGGAAGAAAAATAATTTTATTTGAGCCCGCACATTATCTTCAGATGAGATTCCGTTGTTCACTTGAAACATGTTTTTTTTTTCGTATATGCCTTGTATAAATGAGAACCCATAACATTTAAAACAATCTTTTCAAGAGAGAGCTAACCTTTTTGTTCATTAATCTGAACTGTCCTTTCCCGCGAGTTGCAGTTTCCATTCTATTCATAACTTCCTTCGTGAAGAAGACAACGATGGATTTTGCCTCACCACCAAAACTGAAGAAGAGATTGACTATTGTGAGAATTCGATCGAAAACTTTAGTTTCGTTGCTCGAGAGTGCCCACGGTTCCAAAACCTCTGAATAAGAAACAACATATAGAGCTCTAATGAATGTGGGACATACTCAAATAAATTTTTTCGAAACCCGATGACTCGACCGATGCTTTGATAAACAACGGAAGAAAGGCTTGGAGCGTAGCATAGTCACAACGCTGAAAAAGTGGAAGATAAATGAGGTTAGGTATTTCAAATTTTTAAAGATGTTACCTTCAAAGCGGCTAAAATTTTTGGATACTGGTCATCGGAAAATTGGCATGTTCCATCTTTCTTGACAAACTTTGCATACTTAGCCACAACAGCTGAATGCGAATGACGAAGACGTAACGCTAAATAAACATTTTCCGGTGTGTACTGTGAATTTATGCCTTCCAAATACATTTCAACCGCTGGAGCGACACTCTGAAAAAAAAACTTCAGATCTTTTATGCTTTTGCTGCCATTACACACCTTTTGGAATACAGCTTCCTTTGCTTTAGAGGATAAGCTGCACAGTAAGTTGATTTGAGAGAAGGCTAAGCTTGGTGCAACCTCTCGAATATTCTTTGAGTGTTCCACTATTTTCAATACTTCGGCTTCTTTTAGCTTTCTCGCTTGAGAATATGCCAGAAGAACGAGAAAGTGTCCGATGGCGTGTCCAGTTCCAACGGTCTAAAGAACTTTAAAATCGTCCTGTTTTCTCGGAAGTGATAGTATAATGTGAAAGTAATAATGCAGATCATTTTTAATTGATTTTCAGATGACCTACCTTCTCTGCCAAGTCCATTTTTTTATTTGCAACTGACAATACTTTATCGAGATCCCATGATTCTCCAGTATTCGTTGAAAGAATGCTACCCAAAGCAGTTGCGTATCCTACGCGTACAGCCGCACGTGAAGAACAACATCCAGAAATTAGTCGCTCGACAACGTAAGTTTTCACTTCCTCATCAGCAAGTTCCTAAAATAATAATATTGTACGGCGAATTTTTCAGAACATTGTAAGCATTATTGCTCTTCAGATGCCTACGATTTAAAATAATATTCCAGAATTTTAATCTTAAATTTTAAGATCAGTGTGACATAGATAATTCTCAATATCATCATGAAAAGTAACGTTGTACTACTACAATTCGATTTTTATAAATTTTTTAGTGTTAGCGCATACCCTTCAATCAATTCAATAAATACAGATTATTTTTTTTAATGTAAGCAGACTCACCTGTTCTTTGACTAATTGCCTTACTGCTGCTTTTCTTACTGTCGAATCAAGCTCGGCAAGATTCGATATTGTGTCTAATATCACACTTGGCGGCCTCATCTCTAAAATCATGACATTAGTTTATGAAAAAAACAATTTATTGCATGCAAGGAGATTGGAGAAAAAAAGTTAAGACATAATTTGAAAGAGCTAGAAAACACAGATAATTTTTAAAAACTCTAAAATTCGTGATTCCCAATTTGCGACGAATATAAAATAAACGACTTAAGCCACCCAGTGATTTTGGGAGCTGCGCCAATTGCTCAGTGTTTTTCACTTGTATCGAATTAAATTTTAAACCTAATAAAACACTTGGAAGCAGGCCCGAAGCCCGCGCCTTCACTGAAATTCACAATATTATCCAAGACAGGGCGTCGAAATGCAATCAAAGCAGCTTTTTCAATGAATAAAAACGTTGAAAAGCATCAAAGCGCAATTCTACCGTTCGCGTTTTAAATAGTTCCAGACATTTTTTCTGGTTCCTAGCATCACCCCATTAAGAATCAAGGGGCCCATCATCAGTGAAGAAAAGGACTACACATGTGGCTATGGAAATATTGCACATTTTCTTTTAATTTTCAAAAACCAGTTTTGGATGAAAATTTTTAAATTAGGGGCAAAAAATGTTAAAAAAAAAGGTTAGTTAGCTTGTCGATTTGCGCGTAAAATAAAAGACTTTCCACTGTGCACTACACTATACGCGCAAAAAAAAACGAGGCATTTTTGAATTCTAGATTTTTGGTTTTTTGGTTTTTTTAGGATAGGACAGTTTTGATCCTTGTTTTATTTGAGCTTGCAGTTGCCGATGAGACAAGTGTTTTGTCTAAATTAATTAATTTTTTTAGTTCAACGCTCAACTCATTGACGATGTTCGAAAACACAAAAAATGCCCTGGAAGTGTTCCAAAATGCTATCGAATGCGTTCAATGGTAAGCTCTATTGAAAACTGAAATTCAGCCATCTACTGCCCCTCATAACATTCTTCAATTTCAATTTTTTCTCGGAAATTTAGTATTTTCGTGTGTTGGGCCACGGTTCCCGCCAGGTACTTTTACGGCATTTAGCGCATTTCTATGAAGTCGAAGTAATTTTCATTGAACAACATTGATCACAATTTGCAAAGTTATTCGAAAAAAGTTAATTGAAATCGAAAAAAATTATAATGCGATCAATAATCTTCCGACTTCCAGCAAAACGTCGAGAAAAGATCTGCAGTATCTTGGAGCCTCTTGCCAACATGCATTCTGCTGGTAATAAAATTTCTTAAGACTTTTGGAAATTAGAAATGATTTCAGGGACTGCATTTCCTGCTTCCAACAAAGCTCTGCGAAAGGAAGACGATCCTGGATGGTTCAGAATCTTTGCCCGAGCTGCGCGTTTCCAGTGGACATTACGAAGATAACAGAAGCACATTTGCTCCGAACCTGTTTCGAAACACTGTCAGAGCTGAGAAACATACTTGAAAATGTTGGTGACCAGTGATAGAGAAACACGTGAAGACACTTATTCAGGTTGGGAAAATGCCATTCACACAAGCAGATCTAGCTTGCACTCAAAACATTTTCAATAAAGAAAAAACGCCGGAAGACGCTGTGGGCAGATTTTTAGAAACGCAAGCTCATATGCCCGATGAGCTGGGGCAAATTGATGAGGCTGACGATGATGACCAACACAAAATGGAAAATTAGTAAGTCATAACGAATAATATTCTTCTTTTAATATAAAAAATTTTTTTTTTCAGTGAAAACTCCAACTCACCTGAGCTTGACTTATTTCATGACTACAACACAAAAACTTCGTCAGCGTAAGATTGTATCTCGTTAAAATATAATTGCTGTTATTTCGCACGTTTTGCAGAATACGAAGTTCGGTTAAACGCTCGTCTACACCCAGTGAGCACGAACAGAAGCCTAAACGATCATCGGTGCTGAAAGCTAAAGTGAAAAATGAGCCGGCTGAACCATTATGCAATCTTTTTGCCTCACAAGTTCCCGAAAGGACACATAAAAATGATTTGATTACTCCATTTGTCCAGGTAAGACTTTGAGAGTATTCTTGCTGAAAAATAATGCGAAGTTTACAGCGTCGGCCCACTGCTCCAGCAGTGCTCGGAGTCGCGAAATATGCTCAGCCATTTGGAAGCAAAACTGTGAAATCAGAGTTGATTGATGAGGATCTTTTCACAAAAGAGATTGTTCTCGTCAAGCGTCAGGCGTCTATGGAGCAAGGCAGCGGGAAACAACTAAAAGTGGAAGTAGAAGAGGTTAGAAAACAATATATTATTTTTTCGCAACACAGTTTAGGTGTGTCCCAGCGGTTTTTTCACTTTTTCCATCTGAATCAGTGCTGCTCCCGTTTTATCTTTAAAAAAAAGTATCTGGAAGACATTGATTGTCAAAATTCTCCAAAGTCAACTCTATTTGGCATAATATTTTTGTCTCTTAATTGTTTTAATTCGCCAGCACCTCCCTCTTAAATTATAGTTTTCGTTCTCGTTACTAACGATTTGACCGTGAGTTTCAGCATTATTAAAAAAAACCCTCTAACAATTCAAAAAATTAAAAAAATAAATATTTATATTTCTCAGAAAAGAACATACAGTTTAGATTTAAACATTTGAGACGACATGGTTTATCACGAAGTTCGTCAGTAAATTATTTTTCAGAAACAACTAGAACCACTACCCGAGCGAAGGTCGCAGTCACCCATTAGTTTTGAAGCAAAATCAATTAGTCGGAGCAGTCGATCGGAGCAGGTTTCCGCTTATCCGTAAATGCAAAAATTCAAGCCACCTAGGGGACTCGAACCCCTGACCTTAAGATTAAAAGTCTCACGCTCTACCAACTGAGCTAAGGAGGCCACGCACTGGTCGCTTAAAAAACGTGTTAAGAGGGCACGCTTGGGTGAGATAGACGCTGTTTGCAACCGAAGCGAGTATATCTACTTACTTATAGTTAGTTACTGTTACTAGTCGATCCGTTAATCGCTTGTGTGGGCGCGGATCACAGCTAACAATAAGTAAATAATAATGAAAAATTGCGTATAAAGTTGAAAAAATTATTTTTCAAATTAATATTTATAATTTTTTAAAATACAAATTATCGATTTCCTTAAGCGTCGGAGCTCATATGGAACTCGTCGTGGAGAGGTTGCCATCATCAACTCGATTCTGAGTAATCGCATTCCTCAACTAAGAAGTGCCGTGGAAGCAGGAACATGTGTGAATGAAAAAGATAACAACGGGAAGACACCGTTGTATGTAGCCGTTGAGCAGGAATCATTAGAAGCTGTCAAGATTCTTGTAGACGCTGGAGCCGTGATAAATGCTGCTTGTGATTTTGATACGTTTGCTGTTTAGGAAATTTTGTTTTAGGTGGCCCAACTTTTGAAACAACGCTTCACGAAGCTGTTCGCCGTGAAAAAGCGGAAATTGTCGAGTACCTTCTTTTAAGAGGTGCTAGTATAAAAATCAGAAACAATGTTGGAAAAACGGTGGAAGACCTAGCGAGAGAGAAACCCAAAATGCGAGAATTAATAGTAAAGTTTAAAAGCGAGCAGCGAGTTTTGCAACCGGGTAGCACTTTCTACGTACTATTTCTCTCATCAGCTAATTTCAGTCGTCCCACCTCCAAAACCCAGAATTTATTTTGTGCAACTGATCGACGAGAAAATGCTCACAGAATCTGAAAAACGAAAGCTTCCAGGGAAAATCAATGTGAGCTTAAATCATTTTCTAAAGTTTTTTGAATCAGAATTTCAGCTTGTGCCTGCTGATATGGATTCTCCTACTCATTTCGTCGTTACAGTCGATTTGAAAACACGCGTACTCAATATCAACAAAAATCATATAGGAGAAGTTCTGAAAGCTATAATGAAGTAAGTGGGAATAAGATTATTTTATTAAAATTCTTAAATCTAATACGAAAAAAATAAATCCAAAAAAAATATTTCTAACATTTTTCAGGCCAGCCATGATTGTGGGACGAGACTGGCTGAAAGCATGCATCATTGATCCATCGAAAGTTGATGATGACCGCTCCTTCGTGGTGCGCAAAGTAAGGTGGATGGAAAGTGAAATTTTCGAAAATACGATTGAATTATGGAAAAAGACAATAACTAAAATGGTATGAAAATGTGCTGCGAAATTGAAAATGTCTCATTTTCAGCAGCCGAAGTTGTTCGCGGGCTGCAAATTCTATATTCCTAAGCCCAAGTATAATTTTCTAGGTACGTTTTCTTCCTTCGGACTGGATGGGCTGAATTGAAAGTATTTACAATCATAATAAAATAGAATCCAATTAGATTGTTTTTAGAATTTTTAAATATTCAGGTATTGAGAAAAGACAAAATAAATGTGTAGCAGACGGTTTACGCTGCCAGATTTTTGCACATTGTGGCAACTGAAAATTATTGTAATTATAAGCCACAAGCTTAATTAGACGATGACCAAATCTAGATTAGGCATAATTGGAGGCACGCGCCGCATGCGTGTATTTAATTAATTATTACCAGGTTACTTGAACAATACAAATAAAAAATTGTAGAAAAAACTGGAATGCTCTGGGATGTTCTAGAATTTTCTGGAATATTCTAGAATGCTTTAGAAACTTTGGAAAACAATGGCTACTAAAGTTCTAGTTTTGCACAGTTAAATTTGATTTTTTTGCTGTTGAAAGTGATTTGAGTTATTCAAAAAAAAGGATCTGGGCAGACATAACTATTCGCTTCGTAATACGTAGATATTAAAGAGACCAAGTGTAAAATATGCCACATTTTTCGTGTTATTTTTAAAAATAAATTAAATTTATTTATTTTGAATCTAAAAATCTACTTATTATTAAGCGAATAGTTCCGTCTGTGTGTCGTGTATCACATGCTTTCCAAACTTTCTAAAGCATTCCAGAATGTTCCAGAAAGTTCTAGAACAGCGGCGTAACCGCGAATTTTCCATTGGTATGAGTTGTAATGATAGATACTTGCATTACCCTTTGCATTACCCCTTCAAAAATGTTAAGTATTCCCAGACGCGCTAGTTTTATTTTTAACGAAATCATTTTCAGATCGCGTCACACTTTTTGAAATAGTTCGGTCGGCTGGTGGACAAGCTTCTGCTCGAGAACCCATTCTCAAGGAGAATGATCCGGCACCCTATCATAATGAAAATCTGAGGCCGAACTTTGTACTCTACAGTTTGGCACATGATGTGAGTTTCACGATTGTTGCAAATCCTCTGAAGGAACCAGCTCATTTTTAAGATTGGAGACAAATTCCGAGATTGCTCGAAGTACAATCTTGTCAGCGAACAGTGGCTCATAGAAGCAATACTTTCCTGCTCCATCACGATACCACCACATTAGCAAAAGAGCATTTAAATTGTCTTTTTAAATGTCTGATGTGTTTTAACTATTCTGTGTAAAATATAGATGTCTACTTTATGTAGTCAACGAGAGAGGGGGGGGGAGGTATCTGTTGAATATTAAATTTTTTAACTTTTTTTTGCGAGCCCATGTCATAAATCAGTAATCATGTCATTAATCAGTGTCTATACTTTTGAAGGGCACTGTATATTATATAATGTTATTATTATAGTCTTGACCCGAGTTTACACTAGCACCTTGGTATCGCGAGATAATGTTTATTACGTTAATATATAAAAGGTTAAAATATAAGAAGGGAGTAGATATAATAATAATGAATAAAATAGAATAAGAGTAAGATATGATAGATGAGCTAGGTTCCAGAGCTCACATGTTTCAGCCGAGTCCACTACCATCACAACTGTCCTTCCCTTCCATCCTCCGCACGAGGACGAGCGTATGTGCTTCGCCCGCTACGCTACATCCCCATTTTCCATTAGTTGAGCGCCCTCACTCGACATTGATCCATTGGCTTTGATTGATTTGGATTAACATTTTAATGTATCGTTGACTTGAATTGAGATCCGAGCTTCTCCTTGGCTTGACTTTAACCTGATGGTGACTTGAATGAAGGTTCTAGTTTATCTTTGACTTGAAATTGAACCATATCGGTGATTTGACTTGAAAATACAAATGTTGATGTTGAATGAATGATTTCCGTGATTGCATTTTTGGCATGGAGCTTCGAGAATTGTGTGTGCGGGAGGACTTCGAGGAATTTGGCTGGGTTGGCTTCTCTCAGTTTTAACTATGAGGTAGAATTACATAAAGTCATGAAAATAGAGAGAAAATTAATAATGTAAGGAGAAAAAGAAAACTGAGAGAGAGAGAGAGAGAGAAAGGGGAAAAAATTAATGAATAAAATTTAAAAAAAAGTAATTACCTGAAAAGGGTGTTATACATAAAATGAGGGTGATGAGTGTAGAGAGAGAATACAATAAATCCAATACAAAATAAAATTTACCAGAGGTTGCAAACAAACTTTTCCATTCCCAAATGTGCTCCCAAATGAGAGCGGACTCATGATATTGATATTGATTATTGGTACAGTAATCGATTTTGCATTGCGCGATTCTTGACCATTCTCCTTCTTGACGTAGACCATTCCGCTGAGCTTCTCGTATTTGTTAATCGGCGACATCTTCAATTCATCCAATCTTCTAGCGATGTCAGCAATCCAAGGAGTCTCCATTTGAATGCTTTTGATGTCGTTTTGAGTGAGTGCAACTCCTGAGCTCTCCAAACTTATGACTTCCTCTTATTTCTTTATCGATTCTTGTCGGCATTTTTTAACTTCTTCTCCAATGTACCGAGATAATGCATCACACACCGTGTTGAGCCGTCCGGGACGATTTTTTAAAAGTATTATTTTATCATCGAGTCAGACGCAAGTTCCATTGCAATTGGAGCCTTGCTATTGCAAGCTGGAGAAGATGGAGAGCTACATTGAATTGCCTATGATAGTCGTAAGTTAACACCGACCGACCGCAGATACCCACCTATCGAAACGGAGGCTCTGGGCCTCACTTTCGCGGTGAAAGCTTTCAGAACTTACATACTCGGATCACCGGTTAAAGCAATCGTTTTTTTTTCTATGAATTTTTCACAGTCTGAAAACAATACACTTGATGGTAAGCAATGTAAATATTTTATTTGTATGGACTTATAAGTTGCATGTTTCGTGTCTTCAAAAATTTTCGACGATGATTATAAAGGATGGTTTTATATAGATGTTGGCAGCATCACCCGCTAGAGCACGGTATTTTTTTGTGTATGTATGTGTAGTCTCTCACGTGGTATTACTTACTATTTGCACCTTTTTCACTTGCACAATTTTGAATGGATACGAACGACCTATCGAACAGACCCGTTACAACCAACCAGAAAGGAACAACGACAGTTTTCTTTTCTCACGACAGACTGATGACGCAAAATCCAAAGAGAAGGGTCAACGATAACGCAATCTGGTTGTTCACAACTGTTGCGTTAAGTCGACTTCACAAAGTCCTCTCTTGGGACAGCAGAAGTCGGAAAATCTGAGACAAGGGTCAACAATATACTTTAGTAAGCGAAACCTGTTGCGTTAAGCCGATCTCATAAGGATCCTTTGTCGCCAACAGATGTTATAAATCTAACAAATGTATAGGAACGCTCAAGATGAAGAGAGGTCAAATAACAGCTGTTAGGTTAAGGTAAGGTACGTTGTTTGTTATAGCCAAGAGGGCGTAATCAAGCCAACCTACGGAACATTGGGGAGAATGCTGTGTGGACGCAATCAGTAGGTAGTTCAGAGATGCCTCAGATCCTCGATCGAACTCCGTCTTGTATCAGTTGTTATTTCCTATCGTTATCTCACATTGTTCACTTGCACTCACCTACCCAACTCAACTCATTTTTTTTGTTTTTTTTGTATATCTATGATCATTCCTCATGTCGGAACACTGAACAAGCTCTTCAGATAGCAAAGCGGGAAATATCTTTTCGAAGCTTCCCAACTTCCCAAGAAGCTTGTGGATTTTCTCACGGCCGCAATCAACAAGTTATCAATGCAAGCCGCCCAACTTTACAACAAGGCTACGGAACAAATCAACTTCATCCAAAACGAAGGAAGAGGTAACCATGGTGGAAGAGGACGCGGAAATGGATGGAATCGTGGTAATGGACAAAGTCGCGGAAACGGACACCACAGCAACAATCGTGGAAACAGACATTTTTTGGAATGGACACCCTCAACAAGACGGCTACCAGAATAGACAGAGAGACCGCGGATTAACTATGTATTTGATCCATGCGAGACAAGCGAAGACGTTAGTGAGGTTGTTCACCAAGTGAAAGGCTCAGCAAAAGCAGACAATGCGTTCAACATCCCGTATGTGCGGATCACGATTGCAGACAAAGGACTAACTGCTTTATGGGATTCTGGAGCTAGCGATAGTTACGTAAGTCCTTCTTCTGCTAACCACTTGGCTCTGCCCATCATGCCAGGTAAGATAAGGAATGCTACGACTACGATCATTTGTCGCAACTGTTCGGATCGCTGGAGTTATGGTCGAACATACATTTCTTGTCGCTGAAGATGAATGCTGCCGAAGTTTCCGAATTTCCGAAGTTGAGAACCTATAGAGTTCCCATTGGAAATCTACGAGAAGTGGAGAAACAAGTCAACGAAATGCTGGCTCTGGACGTTATCGAACCGTCAACAGCGCTCTTCACAAGTCCAATCGTTCTCGTCAGGAAGAAAGATAGACCTCAAAAGAAATCGTACTTGATGACGAATGCAGTGATGGATATGATCAACGCCAAGGACGTTCAGGAGACAAACTACTACTCAAGTTGGCAAACCTATCAGATATCGAAGCTGACCAAGCAGTGTTGCTTCAGTCAACACCGAAAGGAAGTCTACTATTCGAAAAAACGATATTTCATCCGCTTGATAGCCGAGAAACAGAAATTAGAGTTCGCAACACTTCTGATAAAATCCTCGATTTGAAAGAAGGAGATGCCATTGGAAAAGGAAAGATAATCCAACTCAAAGATGTGAAGAGTAACTGCATTGATGAGTAACCTGAAATCTGTTGTGAATCGGAACGTACCATCTTTCTTCCTGTTGACGGTTCGATAACGTCCAGAGCCAGCATTTCGTTGGCTTGCTTCTCCACTTCTCGTAGATTTCCAATGAGAACTCTATAGGTTCTCAACTTCGGAAATTCGGAAACTTCGGCAGCATTCATCTTCAGCGACAAGAAATGTATGTTCGACCATAACTCCAGCGATCCGAACAGTTGCGACAAATGATCGTAGTCGTAGCATTCCTTATCTTACCTGACATGATGGGCAGAGCCAAGTGGTTAGCAGAAGAAAGACTTACGTAACTAACGCTAGCTCCAGAATCCCATAAAGCAGTTAGTCCTTTGTCTGCAATCGTGATCCGCACATACGGGATGTTGAACGCATTGTCTGCTTTTGCTGAGCCTTTCACTTGGTGAACAACCTCACTAACGTCCTCGCTTGTCTCGCATGGATCAAATACATAGTTAATCCGCGGTCTCTCTGTCTATTCTGGTAGCCGTCTTGTTGAGGGTGTCCATTCCAAAAACTTCTGTTTCCACGATTGTTGCTGTGGTGTCCGTTTCCGCGACTTTGTCCATTACCACGATTCCATCCATTTCCGCGTCCTCTTCCACCATGGTTACCTCTTCGTTCATTTTGGATGAAGTTGATTTGTTCCGTAGCTTTGTTGTAAAGTTGGGCGACTTGCATTGATAACTTGTTGATTGCGGCCGTGAGAAAATCCGAAGCTTCTTTGGAAGTTGGGAAGCTTCGAAAAGATATTTCCCGCTTTGCTATCTGAAGAGCTTGTTCAGTGTTCCGACATGAGGAATGATCATAGATATACAAAAAAAACAAAAAAAATGAGTTGAGTTGGGTGGGTGAGTGCAAGTGAACAATGTGAGATAACGATAGGAAATAACAACTGATACAAGACGGAGTTCGATCGAGGGTCTGAGGTATCTCTGAACTACCTACTGATTGCGTCCACACAGCATTCTCCCCAATGTTCCGTAAGTTGGCTTGATTACGCCCTCTTGCCTATAACAAACAACGTACCTTACCTTAACCTAACAGCTGTTATTTGACCTCTCTTCATCCTGAGCGTTCCTATAGATTTGTTAGATTTATAAAATCTGTTGCCGACAAAGGATCCTTATGAGATCGGCTTAACGCAGCAGGTTTCGCTTACTAAAGTATATTGTTGACTCTTGTCTCAGATTTTCCGACTTCTGCTGTCCCAAGAGAGGACTGTGTGAAGTCGACTTAACGCAACAGTTGTGAACAACCAGATTGCGTTATCGTTGACCCTTCTCTTTGGATTTTGCGTCATCAGTCTGTCGTGAGAAAAGAAAACTGTCGTTGTTCCTTTCTGGTTGGTTGCAATGGGTCTGTTCGATAGGTCGTTCGTATCCATTCAAAATTGTGCAAGTGAAAAAGGTGCAAATAGTAAGTAATACCACGTGAGAGACTACACATACATACACAAAAAAATACCGTTCTCGAGCGGGTGATGCTGCCAACATCTATATAAAACCATCCTTTATAATCATCGTCGAACATTTTTGAAGACACGATACATGCAACTTATAAGTCCATACAAATAACATATTTACATTGCTTACCATCAAGTGTATTGTTTCCAGACTGTGAAAAATCCACAGAAAAAAAAACTATTGCTTTAACCGGTGATCCGAGTATGTAAGTTCTGAAAGCTTTCACCGCGAAAGTGAGGCCCAGAGCCTCCGTTTCGATAGGTGGGTATCTGCGGTCGGTCGGTGTTAACTTACGACTATCATAGGCAATTGGATGTAGTTCTCCATCTTCTCCAGCTTGCAATAGCAGGGCTCCAATTGCGATGGAACTTGCGTCTGACTCGATGATAAAATAATACTTTTAAAAAATCGTCCCGGACGGCTCAACACGGTGTGTGATGCATTATCTCGGTACATTGGAGAAGAAGTTAAAAAATGCCGAGAAAAATCGATAAAGAAATCAGAGGAAGTCATAAGTTTGGAGAGCTCAGGAGTTGCACTCACTCAAAACGACATCAAAAGCATTCAAATGGAGACTCCTTGGATTGCTGAAATCGCTAGAAAATTGGATGAATTGAAGATGTCGCCGATTGACAAATACGAGAAGCTCAACGGAATGGTCTACGTCAAGAAGGAGAATGGTCAAGAATCGCGCATTCTGATTCCCAATGCAAAATCGATTACTGTACCAATAATCAATATCAATATCATGAGTCCGCTCTCATTTGGGAGCACATTTGGGAATGGAAAAGACTACGGCTAACATCACAATAAGATTCTTCTGGAACAATATGACGGATGAGATCAAAGAAGTGATTCGCAATTGCGAAGCATGTCAAAGAAGGAAGGTTAATTCTCATGAAGAAACGAGAGAACCTCTTGGAAGATTAGAAGAACTCAACCGTCCATGGGAACGATTGCATGCGGATAATTGCGGTCCTTTCCCAAAGGGAAATCGATTAATTTTCACAATCAAAGATGATTTCACCAAATATGTCCTAGCTTTCGCATCCCAACCCAAGACGCAACGACAATCTCAGACATTTTCGTTAAGGATATCATTCTGAAGTATGGATCGCCTAAAGTATTATTAACGGATAACGGATCGAACTTTAAGTCAAACTTGTTTGCGAAAGTTTTAGAAACGTTGGAAGTGAAGCATACTCTAACAGCGCCGATTGATCGAATGCACAGGATCATAGAAGAAGCGTTGCCATCATTTTGTCAACTCAAGTCAGACTGATTAATAGAAAAGGCAAATTAATAGAAAAGGCACGAGCGCGAAAACAAAAAAAAGGCGGGAAAACTTGTAACTAGGAAATCACGGTGAAATATTTTGTTACTTTTTCAATCGCGCTCCATTGACACGAAAACTCTGCGTCTCTCAGCGAGAGAGTATTGGTCCTCTCGGACAAGAGATCAAAATCTGAAATCAAAGGAAATCATGAACAAATGTATTATTTATTTATATTTGAGAAAAAGAACGAAGAAAATCGGTGAAAATCGCTTTTCAAATCACAAAAGAAACGAAATTCATTTCAAAATTTTAATGCTTCCCTCTTGTCCGAGAGGACCAATACTCTCTCGCTGAGAGACGCAGAGTTTTCGTGTCAATGGAGCGCGATTGAAAAAGTAACACAATATTTCATCTTGGGAAATTGAGGTTGTTTTTAGGATTTTTTCAGTTGGGTTTCGTTTTTTTTTCTCTCGCTTTTTCGAATTTTTTGGAGACGTATCTATGTTTTTTTTTTTGAGGGTTTTTGCTAGGTTTTTTTAAAAAAAATTTTCTGTTTTGGCGGTTTTTCTCCGGTTAGGTTTTTGTGTTTTTTTTCTTTTCTCTAGAGTTTTTTTGTAGGTTTTTTTATTGTAAAAATAAGTAAGAAGTAAATAAAGATTTACTGGTAGCAATCGCGTGTTTTTCCTTTTTTTAAATTAGACGAAATTCTTGGGTAAGGCACCACAAGAATTTCGTACTTTTAACTTACGTATTATTTTTTTTTCCGGCGGAGAGTACCTCAGTGATGTATCTCCTCAAGGTTGGGACTTCCACGTAACATTATAAATATATAATGTTATTATTTTAGTCTTGACCCGAGTTTACACTAGCACCTTGGTATCGCGATAATATTTATTAAAGGTTAAAATATAAAAGGGATTAAATATGAAGAGAGTAAATATAATAATAAAATAGAATAAAAATAGAACATGAATAGGATAGATGGGGAAAGGTTCCAGAGCTCACATGTCTCACCCGAGACCACCACCATCACAACTGTCCTTCCCTTCCATCGTCCGCACGAGGACGAGCGTGTGTGCTCCGCCCATACGCGCTACAAAGCCTTAGTTTATACTGGGGCGACAGTGTCGTGGGTCGTATCGATTTTGGAATTGATCGATTGAATCGAAGTGGATCGACAATTTTTGAATCGATTCAATTGATTCAACTTGATTCGAATCGCGATTGAATAAAAATTGAATCGATTCGATTCGAATCGCGATTGAATAAAAATCGAATCGATTTGATTCGAACTTGAATTGATTCGATTCGATTTTAAATCGATTCAGTTCAATAAAATCGAATCAACAAAAGTAGTGCAAATGCGCTCTACCGAACAATGCCTTTGGCGGCGGCGGCTTAATTTTTTTTAAAAACTGTTTTTCAGTGAAAACGAAAACAAAACGTGACAAATCGTAGAAAAGTGTAAAAAATTCATAACTGCTTTAAAAAACGCAATCTGAATGAAAGCGATAAAAAATACGATTTCAAACTGCCGCCGAAGGCATTGGTCGGTAGAGCGCATTTGCATTATTTTTGTTGATTCGATTTTATCGAATCGATTCAAATCGACTCAAAATTGATCGATTTTTGAATCGACACGACACACTAGGTGACACGAGAAGCCTTCGAATTTCATCAGTGTCGCGAGAACCTCTTAAAATCGGAATAAGGGTTTCCCAAGCCTCCCTTTCCATCTGTATTGTTATTACTTAAAATGCTCTTTTTGGAGGCTGAAAATCCTTTAAGGAATCATTTCATTCGATTGAAAGCAAACCGATTAAAACATGAAGCAGATGGAGGAGAAGTTAACCGTTTTTATACACAGAGCTATTCACAGAGTTTAGGAATTTGAAAACGTTTTCGTTGTGCTTGAACAGAAGATTGGATAAGCAATTAGTGGTCTTAAACCCAAAAAGGAATGACGTGCTTTCCTGTTCGGCCAATGTACTGAAACTCTTCGTACCAATAATAGTGCCACAAAATATAATCAAAGAAATGGTTTATAGATGTTCCAATGGCAAAATAGAGAATCATCAGATTCAGGTGAGCATTCACAGGATGGAAGAGAGCAACAAGCAGCTGAAAATCAGAATTTGGTCAAATTGAAATACCCTTCCTTTCCTATACTATCGCCGTCAAAGCGATTGACAGTTGCGGCTCTGCCGCATGGGAAATCTAAGGCTTCCACTAAAGACGAAGACAAAAAGTCGTCTTGTTCGTCTTGCATTCGTCTTCCGCAATAAAAAAAACTGCGTTAAACGAATTCAAGACGAAGATGAGACGAGAAGGACGAAATTTCGTCTAATTGGAAGCCTTAGCGAAATCACCACAAAAGCAATTGAAAATGAGTGCTATCGTAATCTGTGTGCCTTTAAATCATTTTTTGGACTTCTGACGATTTCAGTTATTATTGGTCCAAAATTAGGCAAAAAAAAGCAATAAAAAACAGGGACGAACGCGGTGTTTGATGAATTCGCTTCGGGACCACGGTTTTTGAATCTATCGAACGGGTTTATGATAGCACTTATATTCAACTATTTTCGATGTGATTTACCTATTATCTATCCGCGAGTACGTGATTTTTCGTGTAGAGGCGGTGTTTGGGTCTCGTTAGGGGATAGCGCGTTTTAACGCGCCAATTTAAAAAAATGGTAAGAGAGCGCACACACTGCGTTTGTGATTTCTTTTCGAAAATTGAAGCGAATATTGGAATTTTTTCTATATTTTGCTTCGAAAATCATGTTTTTTAAAATTAATTTTTATTGTTTCCAATATTCGCTTCAATTTTGAAAAGAAATCACAAACGCAACGTGTGCGCTTTCTTACAATTTTTAAAGTGGCGCGTTAAAACGCGCTAGCCCCTAACGAGACCCAAACAGCGCCTTTAAACGAAAAATCACGTACTCGCGGATAGATAATAGTTCGGCCTCAACCACCAGCAGCCCGGACGGGGATATTTGGAGAACCCCGATTACCTTATCCGCCGTCGCAATAGTCAGAATGACTAATCCAAAGCAGTAGGCATTCTGAATGATCAGCATAGGCCACAGAAGCAATGGGTGCGGCTTTGGCACGCACAGCGTCGTCCCTGAATGTCTCTCTTCTTTATTTCAACCAGCGGAAAGTTCGCGGCTACGCCGCGACTTCCACTGGCTTCCACTGGCTTTCGTTTAGAAAGAATTGTAGTCGTTCTGTTTTTCTACTTGTTAGTAAAACAATTTTTTAGCAGACCGTCAAAAACCAAATAAAATCTACATCCCGTGCCGTATCCCTAGTACCCTGCGACCTCCACAATAAATGAATGTGAAGCGCTCGGGTGGTCATGACTCCATCCCGAAAATCAAAGTAAAAGACCCACGATCTTTTGAGTTATTCAATGAAACGTCTTGGACAGAGTCACGGACAGACAGAACTATTCGCTTAATAATAAGTAGATAGTGATGTTCCAAAAACGTTGGAAAACAATGTCCATAAAAATTGTAGTTTTAATGATATCAAGCTGATTTTTTGCATGTGATATACGGGCATGTCAATTGATATATCAGCGAAATTTTGGCTTTTTTTATCGATTTTAAGTCAGTTTTGTAGATTTAGAGTGTACGGTTCTACAGTATCCCTAGTACCCTACGACCTCCTAAATATATGAATGTGAAGCGCTCGGATGGTCATGACTCCATCCCGAATATCAAAGTAAAAGACCCACGATCTTTTGAGTTATTCAATGAAACGTCTTGGACAGAGTCACATACAGACAGAACTATTCGCTTAATAATAAGTAGATACGACCGTTTTGAAACGCTCACAAATAATAAGAGCGAGTGCAATCATTTGAGTGAAACACCATAAGCATCGCATGTACCCGCCATCTAGATAGTTTGCTATGCATTCTTGGACCTGAATTATTGAGGGCATCGTTGACTTTTTTGCTTGAATAAATATATTTGAAATCAGGAGAAATAAAGGAAAAAACAACAACGAAAACAGTGCTCACTCACATTAATTAATTCGTGAAAAAGACCAAAGTCGAAAATAATCACGTCGTGAGAAAGGAAGTGACCAGTGTTGGAGCGAGTTTCGTTGAATGAGCAATAGAATATCTGAAATCTTAAAAAGCGTTGGCTTCGAAGTTTCCATGACACGCTTTCTATTTTTTTTTCGAAATACAATTTCACAAATATTCAGTGATAATGAAGCATAAAATGACTGACTTTAAAATATGCTCTTGGTGATAGATAACTCGTAAAATTTAGCGCAGGGAGGTCATTCTATACGTTGGGCGGGATTGGGCATGCCTGCGCGAATTGTTTAAAAATGTGCAAAAACCGCCAGTTTACAGGATGGGGAATAAATATAACGCCGCATTCAAGACGGTGTAATAACTTCTTCAAATCGAAATATTTTTTTCTGAAAATCAATCAAAATGATTATCAAACAATAAAAAAATGATAGGATTAACAGTTTTCGAATCTTCCTCCTTTCGCTTTGATGAAGTCTCTTCGGATAAGAGTCGACGACGACACGCAGGTAGTCAACGTTGGGGGGGGGTGTGTGAAATCGGAACAAAATGAGAATAGAACTCGTAGGAAATCGGAAAATGATGAAAATAAAACTGTTAAAAAAGAAAACTGTATTGAATTGGAACTGATAGGGAATTAGCACTGTTTTAAAGTAAAACCGCATGGAAGCGGAACTGTATGGAATTGGAACTCTGTTCAATGGAGCGCGTTTGCTTTACAAGAGTACTTTTCTCAGCGATAAATCAACTAAAAAAATACTTTGGATAAATCAAACGCGCTCCATTGAACAAAGTTCCAATTCCATACAGTTCCGCTTCCATGCGGTTTTACTTTAAAACAGTGCTAATTCCCTATCAGTTCCAATTCAATACAGTTTTCTTTTTTAACAGTTTTATTTTTATCATTTTCTGATTTCCTACAAGTTCTATTCTCATTTTGTTCCGATTTCACATACCCCCCTCAATTTCAGCGTTTTTATTTATTAAAATTATGATTTTTGCTCATTTCTCAATCGAAAAATATGCATTGAACAATTTAGACGCCGTCGTCGACTCTTACCCAAAGCAGTGTGTCGTTTCGAAAGCATTTCGAGACATTTTTCGAGAAATTCTCGAAAAAAAAAATTTCGATAAAAAAAATAATAAACTAGTTCGAACGACACTCCGAAATAACGCAAAGCTCGTTGTTTATCGTATTTCCATTCAAATAATTTTTCGCGATTTTTCGAGAAATTTTTCGAAAAACGCATTTTTCCAGAAATCATTTTTCGAAACGACACACTGACCCAAAGAGACTTCAGGCAGTCATCAAAGCGAAAAGAGGAAGATTCGAAAACTGTTAATTCTATCATTCTTGGTGTTGTTTAACAATCATTTTTGTTGATTTTCAGAAAAAAAAATCATTCGATTTGAAGTTATTACACCGTCCTGAAAGCGGCGCTACATTTATTCCCCATTCTGTAAATAGGCAGAATAAAGAAGCAGCTTAAGTATCGGTTACTATTGACTTCTTCTTTTGAAAAATCGCGTTCCATATTTTTTGCGAACTGAAATTTTGTAGTTTATTTGCAACATTTGGAAATCGAAAATTGAAATTGCAGTATATTTATTAAGATAAAACAAATTTTAGAGCATATCAAATTGGCGATGCACAGCGGAGATGAGCGGGAAGTGCTTAGGTATTTTATTTAATTCATATCTCTGCCAATATTTTTGAATAGAGAGGGAAATTTCTTAATAACGAATTTTTAACACAAAATTTAAAAATTGTAGCGAAATCCACAAATTTGAACGGAATTCTTTTTTTTTTGTTTTCAAAATATTACCTTATTGAAAAGTGCAACTGAATAAATATGTTGAGCAAACGAGACAGAAGCGACGACTAATTGAACCAGTGCAAAGAATGTGACCAATTTTCGGTTTTCGAATTGTATTCCAAAAAGGAACGTCTTTTCGTCTTCCACGTGAAACCATCGTAGCATTTCCGAATTTCACTGCAAATTTTTCATATTGACATACGGATCAAAATAAGAAGAAAAAAGCGAATCATATGATATGAAAAAGACGGCATTAAATAACTGCAATGCGGGGGTTGGGAAGAGAAGGAATCATGAAAAAGATGCACGAATTGCAGCCTATTTTAAAGACACACTTTTCTACAGATATGCAGCGGAAATTTAAGATATATCGCATTTTCTAGATATTTCCGTTGGCAGGTATCGCCTTTTTTATAGCGGATTAACTCATTTTGAAAAATTATTTATCAATCCAATATGATATTATGATTATACTCATTTGAATAGGATTGAGAAAAGGATTTGCAACACGTCTTTTTAACTGGATAAATGCGTCTATTGATGTCATAAAGAACAAAGATCTAGGAACGATGAACACAGCAAAGAAAGGGGCTGATTGATGAAAAATATTAGTAAAATTTGGAATGGAATTCCGACGATTTTCGGATGTTATATTCCCAAATAAATATTTCGAAAAAAAATGGGAAAAAAAGAGAAAAACTAGCATTACGGTATATTTTAAAGGCGCATACACAAAGTTTATCTTGCATCTTGAAAGGAATTTTCATTTTTTTTTATTTTGAAATTTCTTGAAGTAAATGTCCTTTTCTAAGCGAAAATAGATTGATAACTAGAAAAAGAATTGAAGCATTCCGAAAATTGCGATAAAAAGATAAAAAGACGGAGAATTCAGAATTCCAAAGGTCACTGTGCAATAGTGCCGCAGGTAAGAGATTTTGGAATAGAAACTCTGAAATTCTAATGAATTCCAAGAGGACGACAGCCAGCGAAAAACTAAGAAAATATTTAGAATTCAGATGACTTCTTCTGCGTGTCTGATTGTCTGAAAGATCACAAGAAATATTTCGAAAAAAAATGGGAAAAAAGAGAAAAACTAGCATTACGGTATTTTTTTTAAAGGCGCATACACAAAGTTTATCTTGCATCTTGAAAGGAATTTTCATTTTTATTATTTTGATATTTCTTGAAGTAAATGTCCTTTTCTAAGCGAAAATAGATTGATAACTAGAAAAAGAATTGAAGCATTCCGAAAATTGCGATAAAAATATTAAAAAAAAAACGGAGAATTCAGAATTCCAAAGGTCACTGTGCAATAGTGCCGCAGGTAAGAGATTTTGGAATAGAAACTCTGAAATTCCAATGAATTCCAAGAGGACGACAGCCAGCGAAAAACTAAGAAAATATTTAGAATTCAGATGACTTTTTCTGCGTGTCTGATTGTCTGAAAGATCACAAGAAATATTTCGAAAAAAAATGGGAAAAACAGAGAAAAACTAGCATTACGGTATACCTTAAAGGCGCATACACAAATTTCATTTTGCATCTCGAAAGTAATTTTCATTTTTATTATTTTTAATTTTCTTGTAGTAAATGTAATTTTCTAAGCGAAAATTGATTGATAACTAGAAAAAAAATTGAAGCATTCCGAAAATTGCGATAAAAATATTTTTAAAAAAAACGGAGAATTCAGAATTCCAAAGGTCACTGTGCAATAGTGCCGCAGGTAAGATTTTTGAATTTTGGAATAGAAACTCTGAAATTCCAAGAGGACTACAGCCAGCGAAAAACCAAGAAAATATTCAGAATTCAGATGACTTCTTCTGCGTGTCTGATTGTCTGAAAAATCACAAAGTTCGTTTATAGCAGAAAATTGTGTCGTATGATTTATCTACACCCAATAATACACATGAGGCGGAAACGCGAGCTCCGTGGGGTCCAACAGACAAAGTTATTAATGCGCTTTTTTTGCTCCAATTGCCGTGAAAGCGTCTAGAGTGAAATGCGTGGTCTATCAGAACGTATCTTTTGTTCAAGTCAAGCGGACCTTACGAAAATCGAGAAAAATGAACAAAAAAATCGAGCGAAAGCTTTGAGAAAGAGCAACAAAGATTCTGATTGAGGCAAATAGTTAATCGGAATGTTCTGGGCAGTGCGTGCTAGGGGGGGGGGGGGCGTGCAAGAAGAAAACGAAAAACGGATATCTATGACAAATTGTCATATTTTTTCTTTGGTGGCGTGTCTTCAATGCGGAGGAAGGTATAAGATATTGGGAGAGCAAATTAGTTCGAAGGGTTTTCGCTTGAGCCACATCACTGAGCGACGTGTGGGAAGGAAGCCGTGAGCAAAATCACCAAAATTCTGCATATTTTGCTGCATTCCAAATGAATTTTACGCCGAAAATCGGTGATGGAAGTTTTGGAAAATTTCTCGAAAGATGCTTTTTTCGAAAAATTTCCGAAAAATTCTCGAGAAATTTTTCTCGTTGATTTTACGGAAATTTTTCGAGAATTTCCGAAATTTAACGGAAATTTTTCGAGAAATTTTTCTGGTTGATTTTTCGGAAAATTTTCGAGAATTTTCGAAATTTTTCTGATTGATTTCTCGTTGATTTCTCGTTAATTTTTCGGAAATTTTTCGAGAAATTTTTCTCGTTGATTTTTCGGAAAATTTTCGAGAATTTTCGAAATTTTTCTGATTGATTTCTCGTTGATTTCTCGTTAATTTTTCGGAAATTTTTCGAGAAATTTTTCTCGTTGATTTCTCGAGAAATTTTCGAGAATTTTCGAAATTTTTCTAGTTGATTTCTCGTTGATTTTTCGGAAATTTTTTGAGAATTTTCGAAATTTTACGGAAATTTCTCGAGAAATTCTCGAGAAATTTTTCTCGTTGATTTTTTGGAAATTTTTGGAGAAATTTTTCTCGTTGATTTCTCGAGAATTTTTCGAGAATTTTCGAATATATTCTCGTTGATTTCTCGTTGATTTTTCGGAAATTTTTCGAGAATTTTTCGGAAAAATTTCTCGAAATGCTTTCGAAACGACACACTGACTCGAATATCCGATATTTTAACAATTTTCGGAAATGTTCGGAATTCCGAATTCCGTTCCGCACACCACTGCTTCTATGGTCTCGCCACGACAGAGAAAACAATCACGGAAAACGCAAGGAACATTCTCAACCACTTTGAACGCCTTTTCTGAGCAAAATTCGCTACGAACGCAGCATTATTAAGCATTTGTGAGTATATCCATATCAAAATGCAGAGAATTCCGGCAAAATGCACAGAAATCAAACAGAATGCACCGAAAACCGGCAGAATGCACAAAAAACCGAGAGAATGCACAAAAATCCGGCAGAATGCACAGAATTCCGGCAAGATGCACTGGAATAAGGCAGAATGCACAGAATTCCGGCAAAATGCACAAAAATCCGGCAGAATGCACAAAAATCCGGCAAAATGCACAGAAATAAGGCAGAATGCACAGAAATCCGGCAGAATGCACAAAAATCCGGCAGAATGCACAGAATTCCGGCAAGATGCACTGGAATAAGGCAGAATGCACAGAAATCCGGCAGAATGCACAAAAATCCGGCAGAATGCACAAAAATCCGGCAGAATGCACAAAAATCCGGCAGAATGCACAAAAATCCGGCAGAATGCACAAAAATCCGGCAGAATGCACAGAAATCCGGCAAAATGCTCAGAAATAAGGCAGAATGCACAGAAATCCGGCAGAATGCACAAAAATCCGGCAGAATGCACAAAAATCCGGCAGAATGCACAGAAATAAGGCAGAATGCACAGAAATCCGGCAGAATGCACAAAAATCCGGCAGAATGCTCAGAAATCAGGCAGAATGCACAGTTCATTTAACGGTGTGGTGCAACATTACTGTACCGTAAATGGTCCTATAAAACGTCATTTAATATGACAACTGAATGACAATGTTTCTTTCAAAATATTCATTTCTCTGAATTAATTGGCTGAAAATCAAGGAATTTTCAGATTCGATAGCTGAAAGTCAACTCCGCCAGCTTATTTCCATGCATTCTATCAATTCCAGACATTGGTCACACCGGCTCTTTCGGAAGTTATTACGTTTAAATTGGGTGCCACAAGCATGAGTGGGCGATAGGAATAAGGGTAATGCCAGAAAAGCGAATACTTTTCCCTTTATTCCCTCTTTCTTTTCCGACGAGAATGCGACAAACCACGACAAAGACAATGGGATCTATGTGTCGGGTGGGGTAAACAGCCAGCCGGCGGCTATTCTTGACTTTAAAGGCGCAACTAAAATTTCCACCCAACATTTGCCTCTTTTTCTCTGCTTGGGCCATCTAAAATTCTCATTACACCCCATTCTCTGTTCTGTCATCGAAGCGGGCACACGCAGAGCAATCCTGCAAAATAATGACGGGCTCTCTTGGCTGAAAGTGAATATGTGCAAAGACAGGTCGGTTTTCTAATTCGATTTAATAACATTCGCGCCGTTTTCATTCTTGAACCTTGAAGTTTGACGTCTAGAAATCTGGAATACCTTGCTGGGAGCACCTATGGGCTCCAACCAGAGTAGGGCGGAGTTGGATTTTGGGAACTCGGAATCCGGAATCCGGAAGACGGAAAAAAATTGTTTTTTCACGGAATCTGGAATCCGGAATACGGAATGTAAAAAACGGTGGAATCCGGAATACGGAATGCGGAAAACGGAATTTTAACCATTAATGAGGGAATCAAATGATGTAAATGCGCTCTGTTTGCAAAAATTTTTGCGGGAGTTCAAAAAACTATACTTTTCACAAAAATTGAGAATAAAGTATTAGAACTCATAGTAGGGCGGAATTGGAGTTTGTGAACTCGGAATCCGGAAAACGGAAAACGAAAAATTTTTTTTTCACGGAATCCGGAAAACGGTAAAAATTTTTTCACGGAATCCGGAAAACGGAAAACGGAATGAAAAAAACTCCGGAATGCGGAATTCCGCTCTTCTCTGGCTACAACCTGAATTGCACAATTTCAGACCTTTCTTCTAGAGCTACAGAGCCACAGAGCTTTGGATTCTATTCTCAGCTTTTCAGAATCTTCTATAAGACTCTGGGGGGGGGGGGGCGGTCACTCCTTATTTTAGAGGTCTCAATATGGAAATTGGCTGTAACTGCTGAAAAAGAAACGAAATTTTTCATCGAATTACTCCGATACATTTTATTAGATTTTCCATGCTTCTTAACCTTCTGAAAATGAAATAAACGAAAGAGCAAGTCGAAGGTTTGGAGCTCTGTTTTCATCGACTCCATTTTCAGATGTCTAGGTGCTCGCGCTTCTTAAAGTCTACTTATTATGGAAGCAGTGAACCACCTTGATTTCAGCAAAGCGGGGATCATTCGGACAGAGTGCGCTCAACGTGTGCAGAGGGTCTTGCAGCGAATAAATTACTTGAGACGGAAAAATGGGCTCCCAGAAAAGTAGCTGAAAATTATAGCAAACATCGAGCGAAATTTGCATGCCTGAATAACAAATTGGTTGAGCTCTGCGACTCTGGAAAACGAGAAAGAGACGCGAAAAGGGAACAAGAAATGGAATGGAATGAGGAAGGGGGGGGGGAGGGGGGGGAATGGAAAAGAAACGCCAATTTCAGAGAGGAGCTAATAAGTCAGAGGCGACAAATCAAGTCTACGGACTGAAAATAACTGAAATTGAGTTCAGTGACTTCCACGGATCTTGCTCACTATTTTTCTGCAATTGAGCAATGGAAAACCTGAGTTAAAGCATCTAAGCTTCAATTCTAAATTCTTTAAAATTACGTAATATGGCTTCCACGAAAGACGACGACAAAAAGTCGCCTTGGTTCGTCTTTCAGTTCGTCTTGAATTCGTCTTACCCAATAAATGCAAGACTTACGCAAGTCAGACGAATTCAAGACGAAGATAAAGACGAAGACGAGACGAGATGGTCATATTTCGTCTTTAGTCTCTAATTCCATCAAATTGCTCTTTGAGTAAATTTTGAGCATTTTCAGCATGAGCTATACCATACTGCTCGGCAAACGTCTAAAGTAGTGCTGGAAATAGGCAGCATGAGATGGTCCGACTCACCGCGAAACGAAGTGTGAATATTTCGATCGCAAGGCATGGCTAGATGAGATCCACGATCTCCTGGAGCCCAAAGTCCACTTGTTGCATAGTTCCAACCCCGCCTAGTAGCTCTGCTGAGAGCAGGCAGACCGGCCCCCAAAGTGCATCCAACGCTATGTTCCCTTCTAATAGATAGGCCGGGTTTTTTCAATGACCCGTTTATTACAAAGGACAGGGAACAAAGAAAGGCATAAAAGTGCGCCAAGCTGGTAGGCGCTGGCGCATTTTTCGTGCAATTATTCTATTTCTATTATTTTTAGCATTTTTAAAATACTTTATTTCCAAATTTTCAAGTCTCTAGGTTGATTTTTACAGGTATGGTGGCTAGTTCTGTACACCTCGGCACCATCCTCGAGATGGCCTAGAAACATCGGAATCATCGGAAGTAACATCGAAAATGCTCATAGAATCTCACGAACAACCGCTTGGAGGATCATTAAATCTTTTAATGAGTTTAATACACTCAAGAATCGTTATCATTCTGAAGAGAATCAAGGCCGTCAGAGAACGAGTTCGTCAGAAGGCTCTGTGAGCCCAAGAGCGAAGGCGATTAATAAAACAGCCACCAGAGTAGGGTGGAATTGGATTTTGAGAACTCGGAATCCGGAAAACAGACAACGGAAAAAAAAATTTTTTCACGGAATGTGGAATCCGGAAGACGGAATGAAAAACGGCGGAATCCGGAATTCCGCCCTTCTCTGGTAGCCACACATGCTTGCAGTTATGGCAGTACAATGGTTTGTACGCCGCCTGAAATCTCTGTTTCGCTATATTCAAGAATAGCCCCTCCCCCCCCCCCCCCCCAATTTTCAGTCCCCGTTCATTTTCTAAGACTATTTTGAGCAAAGTTGCATGAGAAGACTTAGTCTGGAGCTTTGAAAAAGTGAGCTCGAACTGAATCGAAATCGTGCTTTTTGGTTCTGAACTCGTGCTTTGACACAGTTCAGGAATGGCCTGGTTGCGATATAGCACAGTTCAGGATTGACCTGGTTCTGATACGGCGCAGCTTAGTATTGACTCGGTTCTGATATGGCACAGTCCAAGATTGACCCGGTTACGTTATGGCGCAGTTCGAGATTGACCTGGTTCTGATACGCCATATTTGAACATTTTTCCGGTTCCGACATGGCACAGTTCAGGAATGACCCGGTTCCGACATGACACAGTTCAGGAATGACCGGATTCCGATACGGCACAGTTCAGGAATAACCCGGTCACGTTATGGCGCAATTCGAGATTGAACTGGTTCTAATACGCCATATTTGAACATTTCAAACGTTAGAAAATTAGCTACTACGGTAGAACCGTTGGCCAGAAATGAAGGCGAAACAATACATTTCCAGCAGAGAAGGGCGGAATTCCGGATTCCGCCGTTTTTTTCATTCCGTCTTCCGGATTCCAGATTCCGTGAAAAAAAAATTTTCTGTTTTCCGGATTCCGAGTTCCCAAAATCCAATTGCGCCCTACTCTGATTTCCAGTGCTAGATGCTGGAAATGTAGACTGACGCTTCTTCGTTTGAATTCGAAAATCCAACGTGATAATTGATGCGACATACTGTCGCATTGAATGAAGAAAACGCATTCAGAATGTGAACTTTTCGCGTCGTTATCAAAGAAGGAAGAGCTTCGAGGAAAGGACGCTTCGGGGGGGGGGGGCAGCCTAATCATAACGATTGATTCGTCAAATGGCGTTTTCAAAATCAAATTACCGCCCCAAGACCAAAGAGAAAAGAAGGCTACCGAAGGCTCGAGGCGGCAGCATTTTGTGGTGAGCGAAACAAAAAAGACAAAGTTTTGAAATGCTCCATAATGTGTCTGGCGCTTCGAAGAGACCGGAGGAGTAGCCAGAGACGGCTTCGGGGGGGGGGGGAAGTCGGCGTGCTAACGCTGCAAACCATTTCGAATAATTATAAAGAAAGATGAAGTTATGAAGACTTCTGACGCCAGTGTCTTCGCAATCGAGCGATGAGGCTATAATGATGCGAGCCATGATGCTCTTTTAATGTGAGAGACTTCAGCTCCATTGTGAGTGCATTTATAGGCGCGGGTGGCGTTGTCCCGTGGTGTCTTATAGCCGTTCTCATTAATATTATTCTACAGTAAGGCAATTCCACGAAAGACAAAAAACAAAAAACGAAAAGTCGTCTTGCATTTGTCTTAAGCAATAAAAAACGTTGTGCATGTGTACCAACACATTGCCTATATCTGCGTCAGACGAATCCAAGACGAAGACGGTCTTATTTCGTCTTTCGTGGAAGCCTTATTCTGCAGTTTTACACTATTCGCACACGACGTAGTTCTAGGCGGGCGCTGTCCGCCGACCGGTTGAGCAAAGCTTCGGCTTGGCGTTGCCAACGATTACGGTGTCTAGCTGTAAGGCTTCCACGAAAGACGAAATAAGACCGTCTCGTTTCGTCTTCGCCATCGTCTTGGATTCGTCTGACGCAGCGATAGAAAGTTGTGTTGATACACATGTCGTTTAATTGACAGCGTTAGACGAGCGCAAGACGAACTGAAAGACGAACGAAGACCGACTTGTTTCGTCTTTTGTGGAAGCCTTATCTAGCTGAATTCCGCTAAGACGAATTAAGCTTTTTTACTCCTGATCAACGTCATAAAACGTCTAAAATTCACGAGGCAGTTCGAGAAATAAGCAAAAGATGACAAGAATTGGGCACGTTTTTAGGACAAGAAAATGCTAGCAAAGTACGCCCCACTGCACTTGACTAATCTCTCAGATTGCCATCCATTCTACCAGTCTTATCGTGATCTTACTTGAGAAATCGATAAATCGATAGAGCAGAATACGCTTCTTATATGCAGGTATTCGCTGTTCCCACTGAATTTTTAGTTCTGAAAAAGTTAAAGACGGTTTTCTGCTGTTTTTGCAGATTCATTCAATTTTTCCATTAATCCCCTCGATTTTTGGACTTTAGAACTCTAGTTTTCAGCAATTTTTTTTTTTGGTTTTTTCTTGTCAATTTCGCTTATTCACCTGATCCATCAACACCAGAAACAAGAAGATCACGGTAAAACGATTTATTTCAAAGGAAAATCGACGTCTCTGTCTCGAAATTTTGCAAGGTTGGGGGCAAGTGGGCGAGCTATTTCAGGTCAGAAAATAGCGTTTTTTTTTCACTTTTTTCCATATTCACGAGACAAAAAAGAGTAAAACGCGCGTAGGTCGGTAAGACTTATACGCTTGAGGTGTTTTCTCGGGTGCGGTCAATGCGCTTTTAGCCTAGTGCCGATTTACGGCGGGATACCGTTTATACTTTCTTTAACTTATAGCAAAAGGAAAAATGGAGATTCTTCAATAGATTTTATTTTTTTTTAGTATGCTCTTGAACCGATCAACAGAGTATTCTCGGATTCATCGAGAGAAATCCGAGTTTATGGGGCTGATCTGATCCATCAATCAATGACTGCCGTTATTGATTTCTTAAAGTATTTATCTCACACTAAAAACCGAAATACGCTTATAAAACAGCACGAGAACAGACATTTTCGAATAAAACACAATGATTTCGCGGCGAAAAGTATAAACGGTAACCCCCCCCCTATTTTTGATTTTTTTGTTTCGTAAATAACGCAAAAAAGTGAAGAAATCGCTATTTTCAGTTTATAAATAAAATAAAAACATAATGCATAAGGGTAATCACGGTTCGAAATTCGCAAAAATCAACGAAATTTCTAGAAATTCAAAAAATTCGAATAGAAAATAAAAATTATTAAAGCTACAGTACCTTAAAAGCCTCATAGCTTCTAAAATGAAAAAATAATGTTTTCGTTGCAGGACCTACCAAAAAATTTTCTATGCGCCTTTGAGAGTACAGTATTAGAATATATTTTTTGTCACCTACTACACTGGCGGCTATTTTTCGAGGTAATTTTTAAACATTTAATGAAATTTGTAACCATTTTTAAAGATAGGTAGCCCTTTTCACTATTCATATTGAAAAATATCAAAAACTAAAAAAATTTCTGTAAATTTATGAATTTAAATTGTTGCTTTTATCGCCGTAAAAAAAGTTCCGACATTTTTTCGAGCCCGCGAAAATCGCGATTTGAATTTAGAGTCTCCGCTCATTTCATCATCAGAGTGCATTTGCTATGCGAGATATATTTTTTGAATTTTTATTTTTTCTTCTGAATTTTCAGAATTAAACTGGATTAAAAGAACGAAATTGTATTAATCGTGAATTTTTTTACACGTTTCTTCGAATGTTTAAATATATCAATTTGCGTCATTTATTTTTTTTTCGTTTCTTCTGATAAAAATGTATCGCGCATAGCAAATGCGCTCTGATGATGAAATGGATGAAATGGGCGGAGCCTCTAAATTCAAATCCCGATTTTCGCGGGCTCGAAAAAATGTCGGAACTTTTTTACGGCGATAATACGTGCTACAAATTGTATTATAAATAGTGGAAAAATCAATAAAATCACATCAATTTTTAAATTTACCAGTTTTCATTTTTTTAAAATAAAATTGCTATTTTGCGATTTTAAAAGTGATTGGCCCGGCCCGGCCTAGTAGATTAATAGTCTTATAGAAGTATCTTACAGTTTTCGATAGATAAGAATTAGAATTAGTTGATTAAATGGAAATCCAAGGTAAACTAAAAAGAAATTGAATACAAAGTCGTAGATTTAAAAATATAGTTATACCAATGGCACAAGAAGGAAACGTAGGTGGAGAACAACACTATTTTCGTACCCTCCTGCGAAGCAATATAGGAAGAAGCGAAAATCAAAACCATTGAAGCGCATTTTGGTTTTCGATTTCCATATTTGACGGCTCGCCGCGCCACTCAGACACACCACCACGTGAAAATGAGCTGCAATGAACTTTTGTTACTATTCTTAAAGGGATGAGCCATCGAGTCGTTTTAGACTGCAACTTTGCGTGGGATTCTGGGAAAAGAGCGGCGATTTAGTGAAACTATGAGCCCTCGTTTCAATATAATTAGTATAATAAATAGTCGATTCTTTAGAAGTGGTCTGAGAATTCTATTTTGGGCGATTCATATGTGGGGTTGATCAAAATATTAATTTATGGTGAATTGCTAATTGTAGTCGTCCATGGAGAAAACGGGCGAAAGCACTGAAACATGGCATGTCATCTCCATATACACTGAACTCTCCTGTTTCCTCCTCTCATCGTCTTTGACACGCGAATTTGTCTGAAATGTGACACTAACACGTTGAAGAGGAAAAGAAGAAAAGAAAGCTTACAAAAGCCAAGAGAGCATTAATTATGAGCACAACGGATTTCTGGCGAGAATACGCCAGAAATCGCACGACAATTCAGCGAAGATTCTTTCATTTTCGACTCACTATTTCTCTATTCAAGTAGAAATGCGGAGAGTTCACATTGTTCGGAAGGAGTTGCGGAAATTAAAGCGTTTCTTTTCAGCTGAAACTGAATTTGATATATTTGATGATAAGAATTGTGCTTTTTTCTATTTTCTGCTCCACTTTTTTGGGAGCGATTTGAGTAAATTGCACTGCAAATTTGTTTTGCTTGTTACTTATCGTTCGGGGCGAGACCAGGGGTTCCCGGATAACATTTCGGAAAATCGGATTACCGAACTTTCACTGGGTCAAGTTCAGAAAACCAAGAACTAGTTGGCTACTTATATACGGGGTTTCGGGTTGCTTTGTAAAATTTCACGAACGAAACACGAGAAATACAACAAAAAAATTAATTTATTCGAGGAAAAAATATCATAAAAATTAAAAAAAAATAACTGAAAATAAAATCAATAAAATTAGCGACGACGATTAAAAATTTCTTTGGCCTAAAATTTAATTCAAAAAACCTCTCTCACTTCAGCTAAAGAGTGCGCCACCCGTTCGGTGGAGTGTCGTTACCTTGCTTTGAAAAATTGTTTAGGCCATTTGTGAGCAAATTTCCTAGGTTTTTTGACAAAAAAAAATAAGCAACACACGAGATTTTCAGCAAAAAAAATTATTAGAGAGATGAATATAGAAATATATATTATAGACAAAAATCAAAAATGTCTTTGGCCTGAAATTTAATTCAAAAAACCCTTTCTCGCTTCAGCTAAAAAGTGTGCTACCTGTTCAGGGGAGTATGGCACACGAATGTTTAATTGATAAGCTTTCCTTGTGGAATAATGGAGCCACACGAATCTGCCTGCAATGCCTCCGTCGCCTACCTTTCGAGCATTGGACTATTGCGGCTCCAATCGTCTATTTTAGCTCTTTGACTCCGTAAAAGTTTCATAGCGGAACCATTCTTTCAATGACTTGGAGCACTGCAAACTTGCTTTGCATGTTACTTATCGTTCGGGTCGAGACCAGGGGTTCCCGGAAAACATTCCGCAAAATCGGATTACCGAACTTTTACTGGGTCAAGTTCAGAAAACCAAGAACTAGTTGGCTACTTATATACGGGGTTTCGGGTTGCTTTGTAAAAATTTACAAACGAAACACGAGAAATACAACAAAAAAATTAATTTATTCGAGGAAAAAATATCATAAAAATTAAAAAAAAAATAACTGAAAATAAAATCAATAAAATTAGCGACGACGATTAAAAATTTCTTTGGCCTAAAATTTAATTCAAAAAAGCCTCTCTCGCTTCAGCTAAAGAGTGCGCCACCCGTTCGGTGGAGTGTCGTTACCTTGCTTTGAAAAATTTTTAGGCCATTTGTGAGCAAATTTTCCAGGTTTTTTGACGAAAAAAAAACAAAGAGATCTTCAGCAAAAAAAAATTTATCAGAGAGAAGAATATAGAAATATATGTATATTATATACAAAAATCAAAAATGTCTTTGGCCTAAAATTTAATTCAAAAAATCCTCTCTCATTTCAGCTAGAGTGCGCTACTCGTTCGGTGGAGTGTTGTTATCTTGTTTTGAAAAATTGTTTAGGCCATTTGTGAGCAAATTTTCTCGGTTTTTTTGGCGATAAAAAAACAAAGAGATTTTCAAAAAATAAAATTTATAGAGAAAAGAATATAACAATATAAATTACAGACGATAATCAAAAATGTCTTTGGCCTGACCTAAAATCTAAATTTTAAAAAATTTTTAATAAAAAAAAAACGTTTTTAATCGATAAGCTTTCCTTGTGGAATATCGAAGCCACACGAATCTGCCTGCAATGCCTCCGTCGCCTACCTTTTGAGCATTGGGCTATTGCGGCTCCAATCGTCTATTTTAGCTCTTTGACTCCGTAAAAGTTTCATAGCGGAACCATTCTTTTAATGACTTGGAGCATGGCTTCAACCGTTTTCGTATAAGACTACAAAGACCTCTAGAAGAGTCCTTGCGATTCCAGAACTCCTGGGCAATTATTTTTTAAATTCTTAAATAAAATTTTGAAATTCTTACAAAAACACAGTGTGCTCCAAATTATTGTAATGTGAGCTGCGCGCAAGCTGGAGGGCACTGGCGCATTTTTTGTGTTCTCTGTTTCGTTTTGCTTTGATTACCTTGTTCTCGATTCCCCTAGTTACTGACTTCATTTTTACAGGTATTATCGCCGTAAAAAAGTTCCGACATTTTTTCGAGTCCGCGAAAATCGGGATTTGAATTTAGAGGCTCCGCCCATTTCATCATCAGAACGCATTTGCTATGCGCGATATATTTTTTGAATTTTTATTTTTTCTTCTGAATTTTCAGAATTAAACTGAATTAAAAGAACGAAATTTGTATTAATCGTGAATCTTTTTACAATGTTTAAATATATCAATTTGCGTCATTTATTTTTTTTTTCGTTTCTTCTGATAAAAATGTATCGCGCATAGCAAATGCGCTCTGATGATGAAATGGGTGGAGCCTCTAAATTCAAATCCCGAGATTCGCGGGCTCGAAAAAATGTCGGAACTTTTTTACGGCGATAATATGCTCTCTAATTATGTACACACTGCTATGAGTAACAAGGCTCTCGGAGCAACAATTTGGAGGACCATCGAACGATGTGAAGAGCTACCTTAACACACTGGAAAACCTCTGGAGAGCATCAGAGCTGCTTCAGAGAATGTGTTCGCAGAAATCCGCATCGTCGCAGCATGAGAAATATGAGTTTAGAGCTCAAAATGAGCAATTCCTATTTGAGAAGAATAGAGCTCTTCTTGCAGGAATGCTCCAAAATGAGCATTTGAAGATGCGCCTCCTCCTGGAAGCCGAATTCAACCCATAATATCGTCGTATTCTCGCCACGACAGTAAACGAAGTAAATGAGCATGGAGCTTCTCATCCACAGCAAGTCACTGGTTTTTGAATCAATCGCCTCCGACGGTAAGGTGCCACGTATTTTCATGGATCCATGTGTGAAGATCAACAAAGAATAGGTGCTCCTGTACAGAAAATCTCAATTTGGAACCATGTTTGGACATTCCAACTGCACCTCCACTTCTCAAGGCGAAAACCAATGTTTCCTGTTTCACAAATCCGCTCCGCTATTCTGTCTGAGGAGGACTTCAGTTTAGAGTCCAAGCACATCTACACCCAAATTTGGAAGCATAATGGGACAAGCTATCTCCAGAATACCTCCGCGCCACGGTAGAGACGTTCCCCCCCCCCAGAGACTCAAGGATGCTGTGAACTAAACACGAAACAAGTCGGTCTTTTTCAGTTCGTCTTCGTTCGTCTTACGTCGTCAATTCAAATACATGTGTACCAACACAATGTCTATCTCCGCGTCAGACGAATTCAAGACGAAGACGAGACAATCTTATTTCGTCTTTCGTGGAAGGGTTGGCTTCTCTCGGTTTTAACTATGAAGTATTATAGAATTACATAAAGTCATTAAGATAGAGAGAAAAATTAATAATGTAGAAAAAATGAAAGTAATGAATGAAATCGATGATCTTACCTTCTGGCGTCTTGCTGCGATTCGCATTGATCTTCTGGTAGGGCGGAATTGGATTTTGGAAACTCGGAATCCGGAAAACGGAAAACGGAAAAAAATATTTTTTCACGGAAACTGGAATCCGGAAGACGGAATGAAAAAAACGGCGAAATCCGGAATGCGGAATGCGGAAAACGGAAAAAAATATTTTTTCACGGAATCTGGAATCCGGAAAATGGAAAGTAAAAAACGGCGGAAGCGGCTACGCCGCGACTTCCACTGGCTTTCGTTTAGAAATAATTGTAGGCGTTCTGCTTTTCCACTTGTTAGTAAAACAATTTATTAGCAGATCGTCAAAAACCAAATAAGATTTACATCCCGTCCCGTATCCCAACTACCCTGCAACCTCCTAAATAAATGAATGTGAAGCGCTCGGGTGGTCATGACTCCATCCCGAATATCAAAGTAAAAGACCCACGATCTTTTGAGTTATTCAATGAAACGTCTTGGACAGAGTCACGGACAGACAGAACTATTCGCTTAATAATAAGTAGATATCAATTTGCGTCATTTATTTTTTTTTCGTTTTTTCTGATAAAAATATATAGCGCATTTTTCCACAACGAGGACATAGGGATGGTGGCGTCGCAATTCAACGGTTGATGCTCTCGAGATTATCCGAGTCGGCAGAATTTCGGGCTAATTGGAGAACAAGTCTGTTCCGGATGTTTTCTTGCAATTTTTTTGCAACTTTTATGACTTTCTGGGTAGGTTTCATCATTTAATATTCGGTAAAAAATGAGTATTTTCAGAGAATTAAGATATAAAAAAGAAATGCGAAATGGATTCCAAAATTGCATTTTTGTCGAACTGTAATGGTTTACTATCAAAAATGTTATCAGATCGGAGAAAGTGGAAGTCTCCGAATTTCAGTTTTTGGAGCAACACATTGCACTTTGGTGCTCAGGGAACTTTGATTTTTTGAATATAATAAATAAATTTCAACATTCTCATTACCCGTTCTCTCAAATACTCTCACGCCTTAGAGTTACAGAAACATGCCGGCTTAGCGAGCTTAGCACTAATCTGCCAGTCCTCCAGAATTGAAATGCTAGAAAACGAGTTACGCTGAACCTGTCGTCGTCAAATCAGATGCTTATTGTGTATACACTATTTCAAATATTCATTCCAAACCTCAAGAAAGGAGGTACTTTTTACAAAAAAATGAAAGGAAGAGTATTGGGAAATTCTTCCTGTCGATGTCTACATTCGTCACCTTAGAAAACTGAGACTGAGATGTGGAGCTTACGCCGTTGTCTATTTTCAACACGATAATGCGCAAGAAAGACGAAACAGAGAAAAATCGAGAAGAGTGCATAAAAATTAGAGAGGCAGCCTGCTCATTTTCTTTAAATCGACATGAGTACATGTTCCCAATAAGAATACGTAATGCAAATGCGCTCTATTGGACTATTAATTTCGATAACAATTTTTCAAATAATTTTCGATGATTTTCAGACTCTTTTATAGCGTTTAATTCAAAAATTCATCTATTAGATTTTAGAAAAAAGTCTGAAATACGTTCTGTAGAAGGTTCAAAAAGAAGAATTCAGAAGAATGCCGAGTTACAGCACCATTTTCTTCGATGTAAGTCGATTTCATGTGCTTTTAGATTTTAACGAGTTCGAAAGATGTGTTTCTGGTATCCGTAGCCGACAAAAAAATATTGATCCTTTCTAGTTAACTTTTACAATTTTTTTGTCTCTTTCCTTCCTGTTTTCCGTGTGTTCCTGCCATAAACCAGTAATAGCTAAAATCCGAAAAATCGAGTATTTCAAAATTTTCCGAAAATATTTTCTTTATTGAGAAAAATTGATTTGAATCATATTTCTGGTTCAATTTGACATATTTTCACAAAAGACCTTGAGTTTATATTTATTCTTTGAAAAAAAGTTATAGCCGAAAAATGAAAAGGTGATATTTAAGTGGCCGCTACCGGAAATCATCGAAGGAGTCCACATGAAGAATGCGTCCGCCTAAGAGCTTGTCTGTCAAGTACTTCATGGCCTCTGTCAGCGTCTTATTGTACGCCACCCTCTCGATTCGTTTTCTTGGATTCAAGTCGCCGTACCAGCATTGGACATATATGTGGTGGCAGACATTTACGCGTGAGCCATGATCCATCACATTCCGTAAGGCTTCCCATTCCGCATTCTCTACTATCTCTTCTTCCGAATCAAAGTAATCGGACCAGTAGGTATCGAAAGCCCCCGGCTTCATTGATTTCAGGTATGGCCAATTATAGTCAACTAGTTTGTTCACCTCATCGCTCTCGAATCCGTATTTCGACTTTAATCCTTCTCCGAGAGCTTCGCAGATTAATGAGACTTGGTATTCAGTATTATTTATTTTTAATACATTAGAGCTATGGAGTAGGCACTCGATTTTCAGCGGAACTTCTTTCTCCAATTTCTCGATCGACGGACAGCATCGAGCTATGTTGAATCTGAAATATTTCGGTTTTCACGAGCTCTCAGGAAAAATGATCGGCTTTGGCTCTTGCCATAATGCCAAAAATAGAATTTCAGAGTGAGTCTGACTAGTTTTCTGTGCCACATCTACCTTTGATGTCATGGCTATCGCAAGGGATTTCCGTGAAAAGTCGGGTCATACGCGGAAATCAGATTCCGCGAGTAAGTCACACAATAATTTCTTTTTTTTTCGAGTTTTCAGTGAAGAAAGAGGTAAAAAGTCACCTTAGATTCGCTTCCATATGGTATAATACGCATCGTAGACTAAGGTAGGTCAGTGGTTTTCCGGCAGACATATTGTTCTGAAAATTAAGAATTTGGAGTACTGAAAACGAACCAACGCATTCTGTATTTACTCTAATTGTCTGGCAATGCCCTACCGTAACTTTCAGTCCGTTTATCTAAGCTCATGGTAACTTACAAAACGTGTAAAACACCTTGCAGCTCTTCGGTATCAATCAGAAACTGAGATAAACAGATTTCGAATTACGGCATAGGCGGGGGGGGGGGGGACGCCAGGCTATTACACAGAATCTCATAGCGAAAGGTAAAGAGTACAATACAAGATCGTACAAGAGATTGAACTGTTTTCAGCTCATCTCCGTGTGATGAGGGCATACTGCAAATGAGCATCGAGCAGAAGTGACTCGGAATGAGTAGTGGAAGGAAGGGGGAGGCGTGTCTCTTCTTGTGGGATATGCTACTCTCTATGCTACTCTTCTGTCGATGGTCGAGATTGTGCATTACAGGTGAGCACAAAATGTGATGATGAGATGGAAATGGCAGATGTGCCAAGAAAAAGAGCGAATGAACCTTTGACTGTCATGCCGCCGAGTTTCCAGGGATTGCATAAGAGTTGATTCGTTGAAATCTAGAGCAGCATTATCTGTAATAAAACATTTGACACTATAATTTTTTGGTAAAAGAATCTACTACTACAACACAGAATTCAGCAGAAAAACGTTGCTTTTTATTTCAATTTGATCATAGAACAATAATAAATACAATGTACTGGCTCTCGCCGCTTTGCGTCCCCGTGTACCATTGGCATTTCTATAGTCCTTTAATAGCGTTAAACATTGTTTTAATTCAGCACTTTCAACTCCGACGACTTAACCTTGAAAACTGAAAAACGAATTGACTTGAGTCGTCAGAAAAGCTACCAAGAATTCAGAGAATGGGTTTATGAGGACAGCGAAGACTTGGATTCCAAAATTCATTTGAAAAACAGATTCTTGAGCAAAATGAGAGGTTTGTTAAGGAACTAGAAGGAAAAAAAAAAACGAAAGGAAGAACTCAAGGAAGAATTTAATTGAATGAAAAGAGAATCGCTGAAAATGTTCGAAATACTACTTCATTGTATTAATCTAAAAGCCCGATTCAACGAACAAGAACAGCAATGGAGCGATTGGATTCAAGGAAGCAGGTTAGAATTATTAATAGAGCGAATAAATGAACCTCTGAATCTTTCCAGACAGTGCGTCGTAAAGCTTCTCAACCACTTTTACCTGTTTTATGAGATTATAGAACGAAATCATGGTGGCTAGAATTTTCTTGAGAATATCTGAAAATCTTCCAGAAATGCGTCGCCGATGTTGCTTCAAAACTGATGATAATTAATAGTTCAGTTGGGGGAGCGGCAATTCGATAATCTAAATGCAATCAATGATTTTAAACCTGAAATGAATTATTCTATACGAAAATTAAGAGAAATCAGCGAAAGAAATGATTTTCAAAAAATGAAATTTTATCATAATGTAAAATGTCCATCTATTTGAAAGTGTATAGTCTTATTTCGAAATAAAAACATTTCGCCACTGGCTTCCACTTGCTTTCGTTTAGAAAGAATTGTAGTCGTTTCAGTTGTTCCTCTAGTTAATAGAACTACAGTGCTCCACATAATGATAGAGCCACCCTTAAAATTTCACGTAACTCAGAACCCAGAAATGGCAGAGCATTTATTTTTTTGTGTTTATTGCGCATTGCCAGCATTGTTGGTGGGTCCCGCAACGAAAACAAATTAAGGATGAGCAATGGAGAAAAAATGATTTTTTCGAAAATTGACGTTTTCCTCTTCCACAAAATGATAGAGCCACCTTCGTTTTTGTTCATTTTTCTCGTTTTTTTTTCACTTTTGAATTTCGAAAGCATCATTTGGTATGATTTCGATAGTTTTTACAGCCATGGGCAGAGGAAAATCATTGAGTGATTTTGAGAAAGGTCAAATTGAAGCCAAACTGACTCAAGGACTCTCTCATCGCCAAATTGCAAAGGATTTGCATCGTTCGAGAAGTGTGGTCGATCATTATGCCTCAGACGCCAGTGCTTATGGCACGAAAAGATCTTCAGGTCGTCCATCGCTTCTCACCACCCGCCAAAAGCGCAGTATCATCCGCCGAGCATCAAATTCAACTGTCACCTGCTCGAAAATCAGAAGCGAAATGGCTTTGCCGGTCTCTGCGGAAACTGTTCGACGTGTTCTTTCGAAGACCCAGTTTATCCGACACAGAAAAATGCGAAAGGCTCCATTTGTCACCAAAAAACATCGAGAAAATCGGATGAAATTCGCCAGAAACAATCAAAGGACAAACTGGAGCCAAGTGAGGGTTACTGTACATCAGTGAAATTGATTTTCTGATTTCAGATCATCTTCAGCGACGAAAAGAAATTTAACTGTGATGGTCCGGATGGTTACCGTGATTATTGGCACGATCTAAGAAAAGAAAAGTTGAGATTTTCTCGCCGAAATTTCAAAGGAGGTGGAGTAATGGTTTGGGCGGCCATTAGTGCTCAAGGAAGAGTCAAATTATGCTTCGTATCGAAAAAGATGGACGGAGCACAGTACCGATACGTGATACGGCGTGAATTGATGCCATTCATCCGAAGAAATCGAGGCAGGAATTACATTTTCCAACAAGATGGAGCACCTTGCCACCGTGCGCGTCGCACAATCAAGTGGATAGGTGACCGTGGAATTCCAGTTCTCGACTGGCCGGCTTGCTCACCGGACCTGAATATCATCGAAAATGTTTGGGGTTTCATGGCTAGGAAGATCTACCACGGAAACAAGAATTACGACAACGTTACGGATCTCAAGCGAGCTATCATCAACGCGTGGCAGGAAGTGGACCAACAACTCATCGACAATCTCTATCTTTCGTTGGATTCACGAGTTTTCGATGTGATGCGTGGTAATGGTCATCCTACCAATCATTAAACCCATCTCGACAAATTATTTTTTGAGTTTTACGCATTTTTGACCCCCTGGCTCTATCTTTATGTGGATGTTTTTTTTTACCATTTTTCAATAAATGTTGGTTTTCATTTTCTCTTCTTTTTTTTTGCAATAACTTGAATTACTATCATATTTCTAATACAAAATGCCAACTTTTTTCAAGAGAAACATTTTCTATACCACAACTCGTTTTTCTGTTTTGCGAAAATTTTAGGGTGGCTCTATCATTATGTGGAGCACTGTATTTATTAGAAGAACGTCAAAAAGCAAATAACATTAAAATGTCATAATTTTTAAACAGAAACGATAGAAAAGAAAACAATTGAATTAATGGAACAATTCAACCAATTTAGAAGAAAAGTAATTAGTAAAAACAATTTAATTATTTAAAAAAGTCAATAATTAGGAAAATAAAGTTAATAGAACTAATTTAAATCACATAAAAGGTGTCGATAAAATGTGGGAAAATTGTACATAGAGATTAGAGCTAGAAATGAGATTATAGAGCATTTTTAAAGACAATATTATGCATTGTGTTTTTGACCAAATTTTGTTTATTATGGCTTAAAATCGTATTTTTAACTGTTTTTAGTGAAAACGAAAACAAAACGTGAAAAATCGTAGAAAAGTGTTAAAAAAAACTCATAATTGCTTTAAAAAAACACAATCTGAAAAAAAGCGAAAAAAAATACGATTTGAAACCGCCGCCGAAGGCATTGGTCGTTAGAGCGCATTTGCACTGTTTTTGTTGATTCGATTTTATTCATTCGCGAAATCGAATCGATTCAAATCGATTTGCCCGTTCAACAAATCGAATCAAAATTGATCGATTGTAATTGATCATGACACACTAATTCGGATCGCTAAGAGCATGGCAAGATGGAAGATTACGGCACTTTTTAATCTAAAAAATGGGACCTGGAATTTACTCAGAATTCATCCGGTTGTTGAGTATCAAAAATGATCGTAAAAATAATTTTAGAAATCTAGTTTTCAGAGTTTTTTGAGTCAAAAAAGTCCGAGATCTAAAGGACGCCGATCGGGCCTTTGGTACATCAGGGAAGACATTCCTAAATCTTACAAGTCGTCTTCGTTCATCTATCAGTTCGTCTTGCATTCGTCTTAAGCAATAAAAAAGTTGTCAACACACTGCGTCAAGACGGAGCAGAAGACGAGACGAAGACGAAGATGAGACGGCCGAAATTTCGCCCAAATGGAAGCCTTAAAGCCAATTACAGTTGAGAGCTCTAACCATAGTGCTCACAAAGGAAGAGCTAAACGCTTGAAATTCAGTGAACTTTTCTCCTATCCTTAGATGATGACATCGCGTTCTCAAAAACCATGGTTCATGGCCCGTTTATATATTCATTTTTTAGACTTCCATTTATTAACTAAAAATACTTTGAGCAACTTGGACAAAAAATAATCAAAAAATACAACGAGAGAATGTTGAAAAGTACACGAAGTGATAATGGGTAAATAGGTAAAACTCTCTCCATTTGTTATTGGAAGAGCTGGAGGTTATTGGGTGTCCCAGAGATCTGCTGGTTAAACCATTCAATTGGTGAAGATCACTAAAGACGCCCGTGGATTATTAAAATTCCCCTAAAAGGTTCATGGCATGTTGATGGATCCGCATGCATACATGTAGAAGTTGTCAGCGTTTACAGAGGCAGCCGGCTTCGCTCTTTGAGGAGATGTCAAAAATTGGAAGGAGAATTCGCTGTCTGAAATAATCGGTTTTTTAACTCCAGCTTTGAATACATTTCGTTTTCGAAAACAATTATTTTGAAAAAAAAAACTAAAAACCAACGTTTGAGTTTGAGAATTTTTAAACGCGATATAGGTTTTCAAGTGGAATAATATTTTTTCTTATTTTTAAACATGTGGGTTTCTACATCATTTTATTCATCTTCATTCTTCAAAATGCTGAAGCGGTCGGGGCTCTCCGCGTCCAAAATAAGTACCCGTGTTCAGAAAAAAATTCAAAAAAATCAATTTTATTTGTTTAGATTTTGCTTTTATTCTAATACATAGTATATTCTAGAAGACCCAAACAGTGTTTCAGCTCATTTTAGAAAATTTTTCATTTTATAATGTAATCTGCTTTCACAATACGTATAAGAAAGGATTTGAAACTAATTTGAATATTGTAGGAATATACCAAAATAGTTATATTTATTCCGAAAGTAATTTTAATCGAATCTCCTTTTTTTCTCATAGTCAGTGACCTACCTTTTCCGATATTTGGAGCTGCGAGCGAAATAAGCTGAAGAGCCGACTTCCAAAAACCTCCTTCGGAAGAGGCCATCGTAGAAGATACAGCTGAAGGAGTTTGTTGGGGAGCGGAAGTGGTAGAAACAGCTGTTTGCGTGGCCATTTTTCCTTACTTTGAAGTGACAATCTGAAAACGGAATGGTAAAAAATATTTAAACTTGCGGGATAACGGATTATATTTGCAGACGGCACGGTTCGAAGATATGAGGATATAACAATTTCACATTTCGGTTGGATTTAGAGCAAAGAAAGCAAATTCGCTCTAGCAATTTTTTGAGCTTCAGCCGAATTAAACATTTTGACACCAATTTTCTACACTTTTATTTCACATTTTTTACATGGGAACTGCAAATTGGCTTATTAGAACTTGCGCATCTCAGGAAAAAATTTCAAAACATTCAACAATCGGCGATAAAATATGTATTTTGTGCAAAATTCAATTAGCTATTAGAGCGCATTTGCATATAGCAGAAAAGCAAACGCTTGGCTGTGGGCTTCTTCTAAGTTTCAACATCCTTCGAATTAAAAAACATTTTCTATTTTTCTATTTAGAAAATAGTAATTTGGCTGTTTTTTTCATTCAAACTATAGAAAATGTTTTACAGATTTTTAGAAATGTTGAAGTGCTCTAAACGGATCAAAACTGTCTAGAAGTCTGATTTCACGGCCACTATTCGTTAACAGCTACTATCAACGTTTGAGTTCGGCAACGCTCGGCGAAAAAAACAAGTAGCTTATTTCAGCGATAAAAAACCATGTTTCCCACAGAAATATGCCAGAAATCTAGAATATTAAAAACAAATGCGACAGTTGGAGCACCACGCAGAGCGGCTTTCTCCCAGTTTTGATATGGGACAAATTCGATTTCAAACATTTCATTTCAGCGGAAAAGATTTGACTACGCGCCTCATATATTTGTTTTTTGCTTAATTACGCGGGTGAAGTTTTGTGCAAACCGAGAAACAAAATTTAAAAAAGTAAATCTCGATTTATTTTTATTCAAATGGCACTTTGAGCATTTGGATGGCTGGTAATTTAGCGAATGGGAGTTTCAGAAGTAAGTATTTTGATAATAAATGTTTCAGAAGAAGAAATTACGTTGCCAGTTAACTTAGATGATGGCGTTTGGCAACGGGCCGTTTCAAAAATGGGAAATTGCGAAATGCCTGGATTCGAAGAATCCATTTTCAAAATGTCCGGTTTTCTAAAGCTTCTAAGTGAGAGATATATAAAAAAAACAATTTTTAAAATATTTTTATATTAAAAATAAATAAAAATGCTCTAAATTATGACCGATAAATACTAGACATTAATATGTATTTGCGAGTTTTTTTGCTCACTCAAGTAAGACAACAATCCCCACGTGTTTCGATCAGCGAATTGCTCAACAACTCAGCGATTTCTATCTGTGAAACTGCGGTGAAAAAAACGTGGGGGGGGGAAACATCGAAAATTTGTCTTGTGAGAGAATCGTTTTTTTTTCTTCAGCAGCGTCTGAAGTCTGGCTAGACAGCGGTACAGTGCAAAGAGTTTATGTAAAATTCTGGGAAACCTTGATAGGCTCGCAGCGAAGGTTTCTTTCTATACCTTACGCCTTCTTACCAGTAACAATTGTTGGACTGGAGCATTCAATTCACAGCGTGAGATTTTCGTTTCTATTTTCTAAATATGATAATGTGAGAGAAGGGTAAAGGTAAACCAAACCATTCAGATTAAAAAAAAACGTTTTTCTAGCAAGAAATCTTTAGAAATGAACTAAAACATTGCACGCCGAAACTGTATGCGTGGGGCATCAGAATCGTATATGCGTCTGGGCAAGAGCAATAAAGAACCGCACGATAACCCACCGTCTGTGGGAGTGCACATCGAGTCTCTCAATGCATCGTAAAAGACAGTGTACGCGTATTTGCATAGATTTATAACGAAAGAATGCAGAGTGCAGCGAAAGATATGCCATGAGCAACAAATCACGATTTCTTTTGAACGAGGATTTCGAGAAAAATGCTCGGTTTCTCTGTCACTGATTTTTCTGAATATATAAAACACTGCGAACAGTCGAATTTTAATTCTAATTTTGATTTTGAAAACGAAAAAGCTAGGAAAAATAGTTAAGAAGAACCATTTATCCCAAACCGAAGAGAAAACAACAAACGCAAGGTTTCGCCGAGAATTCTCATTCGGAAGTAATTATCCTAGAAATCTGGAGAAATTTCAAACTCGTTGGAGTCCCAGAGACTTCTCTCCCGTTTCCCAAGCTCTGCGATTTCTCTGCATCACAAGTTTCCCTGTAAAAACAATGGTCATATGAGAGAAATGAGAGAGAGACGTCAGAGAGGGGTTATAAGAAGGTCAAATGGTGGTGGTTCTTTGTGCATTACAAAGTGGAACGTGCAAAGAATAAGAATACAGCTGCTTTACCAGCTTTTTTGTGCGAGTTAGGCGGAATGTTTGCCGAGAACTTTGTAAGCTATGATCCCAACTGTAAGGATTAAGGCTTTAAGGAGATCACGGGTTATAGATCTGTGCCAAAACGCGTTTTGAGTAATGGAACTTCGGCAGCGCATCGAATTTTTTTTATTATGGGAAAATATAAATTATCCGCGAAGTGTAGTCTTTCTGAACTGTGCTGAATCTGAACGGACATTGATTGAAACGCTTGCTCAATGGCGCGCGATAGCATTAATCAATATTTTAATCGCTCGAATAGTTATAATTTTCCCTTGAATTTCATTTATTTTCGCGATAAAGATCTTGAGGAAGCGAAAAATGAAAAAAAAAAGATAATAATGCAAGTGCGCTCTCTTGAAGAAACTGTTCTAATCAATGTCAATTCAATAATGGAATGAGCACGCATCTCAGCAAAACAGCTGCGAAAGAAGAGGATAGACGAAGCAGGTGAGCAACGCTGTCTCCATATTCGTTTCGGGTGCGCCGATATTGCTTCAGAAGTCTTGCAGGCACGTGAAGAGAAAGTACCGGGCAAAGAACTGTGAAAATTGTTCTAGGAAGCAGTGGTGGCGAACCGACGTTGCAGGTCGTCTCCCCTTCTCACAGAATTTTGGAGCGATTCTTCTGTGAGAGGAGGGAAAGCCTTAGCCTTAGGGATGCTCATTATCTACTCACTGTTCCTTGTTGCCCTCACATTTCCTGTCGATTTCTTCACATTTTATGCTCACCTTCGCGGCTATGCTGGAGATCATACGAAAAAGGTCGTGTTTTTCTCTAATTGTTTTCTTTGTATTATTTTAGATAATGAATATGAGAAGACCTCACTATGGAAAAAGCGGATTGCAATGGCAAACCATATTCAATTTCAGTGAAAAAAATCCAGGTGCTCCAGGTCCACGCTTCCCTCCAATTCTTCCTCATCAATTCAGTGGTTTCTCCCTTTTCGTATGGTCTTTTATGCTGCGTCTATAAACTAAAAGAAAAAGAAAAAAGGGGAGTTAATGGGCACGTTTTCTTCGTATTTTTCTTTGCAGATGTTTTTGTTTACGGACGCCACATTGTGTTGCTCGTCCTTTGCGCTCATTTTCTCGCCACTTGATCGCTAACTTCCGCCCAATTTATGCGAATTCGGTGTTGATTTTTGTTAAAACTCAAAGAAATGCATTACAATCAAGATGATAGGAAAAGCACAGAACCAGGCCAGAGCAACCTCGAGAAAAAGGCGGAAGATGTCTGAAATGTAGTGCCAAGAATACAGAATCAAAAGTTGTCAAATCATTAGTGTGCGATGCTGTCACTGACTTTTTAATTCCTTTTAGATTCCCATAAAAACAATTTGTTTTTTAATTATTCCTAATATTTAAAGAGGTCGGAGAGAAACTTTGAGATCAAATTGCGAAAAAAAAAGTTTCAAAAGAAGAGTAAATAAATCGTTTTTCCTGTTTTTATAAATCCTTTTTAACAGAAAATTGATGATAATGGATGAATTCATGTCCTATTTATCAAAAACTATTTTTATGCACAAGAATATTGAAAAGTGGAGTTTACCTGGTGTTGTATTATAATAATAATTGACATTTTTAATTTTAGAAGCCGAATACACCTGGTGCAGCAAATAATGAAGTAAAAATCAATATTCAAGGTGGACTTTCATTCATTTATGCTCACGCTCACCTTCGCTGAGAGCCACGGGCATTTGCCAAAATTACGGCTTCCACGAAAGACGAAAACAAAAGGTCGTCTTTCGTCTCGTCTTTCAGTTCGTTTTACGCAGTAAAAAGTAGTGCATGCGTACCAACACAATGTTTATCTCTGCGTCCGACGAATCCAAGACAAAGATGAGACGAGACGGTCTTATTTCGTCTTTCGTGAAAGCACGCGCACGCAAAATGAGACCTCTGTGAGCAATAGAAATAGCTGAGTACGAACCAGCCAAACTGATTCGAATCTGAGTACTAGAACCGAAAAAGGTGAAGTATTAAACTGGCGTCCATTTTGGTGAAATTTCGGCTGTCTCGCCTCGTCTTGTTTTCGTCTTGAATTCGTCTGACTTGCGTAAGTCTTTTGCGTAAGACGAATGCAAGACGAACTGAAAGACGAACGAAGACGATTCGACTTTTTGTCGTCGTCTTTTTTGGAAGCCATACAAAGCCTAAACAAAAAAGCCGTTGGGCACTGCGCTTTCTTTCTCAATACGAACAAGGTCTACCATTACTCGATCGCGTTTTTCTATGAATGATTTTTAAAAAATTATTTTAGATAATTAATATAAGCAAAACTCGTTGCTATTAACAAGCGAAATTAATTTAAAACAAATTTTAATGACTTTTAAATTACTTTTTTCCTGTAAATTCTCGCACTGGGGAACAACAAAAAGGAGAATTTTTAATTAGAAAGGTAATCGCGTAATATTAAAAAAAATAGTAAAACTTTTGAAAATTGTATGCTTGGGGAGGTTGATGCAGAAAAAAGAGAGCTAAATCTTTCCCAGGAAAACTTATATAAAACATAAAGACGTCATAGAGCGATTGAGTTGATTAAAAACTGAGTGTAATGCAGTAGAATCACATGGATTAATATCTGTCGAAAAACTACGCATCTTTTCAAAATGATTATTCGTCAGGGGCCCTCTTCACGCGACATGCATCAGCTGCTGTTGAGTTGCTTTGTTGCTCAGAAATAAAAAAATAGAAGGAAACAATAGTTTAGTTGTTTCGTCTAAAACTTCAAACATGGTTACTCGGCTGAACTCTTTCGTTGCTATTCAGTAATATCCATGTTTCCAGATGGTTGGATGATTCTGTTTATAGTGATGGAAGATCCCGGTTTCATAACAATCTGTAAATATTACTTTCTGAAGAGCTGTGAATAGCCGGGCGCCGGCATTGCGCAAATTTTGTGAAGGATGGATGGTTTAAGATGGTTTTAAAAATCAAAATCAAATCAGAATTGCGCTTATTCATATTTTTTTCGCTTTTTAGCAGGTGATTCAGCGGCACTTTATATCTCTGTCGCTCATTAATTCAAATTAGGAGAGTTAGGAGAGTGGCTTTCCCCAGTACGGCTCACAAATCATGGCCCTCCGAATGGAAAAAGCACAATAATGCAGTATTTAGAGCAGCATTGGAAAGCTATTTTGCTTGGATTAACGGTTGCAATAACTTTTTGGATAATTAGGAGTATATGGAGATGCAAAAAATGGAAATGAACTTGAACAATTATTTTTTTTATTTCTCAGGTTTTCGCGAATTCGTTAATAGCAAAAAAATGTATTTTAGAGTAATTCGTACATTTTTAAAAATATTGTTTTTCTATTCTTTCTAATGAACATACCTATTCAGGCAATTAAAAACTATTTTTACTATTTACGAGTTAATTTAAATAGAATTTTAAATGCTTTTGCATTAATAACTATTTTTTGTTCTCTCATAGTCAGAAAACAAATTTTTTAATAGTTGCGAATAGCAAAAAATGTGAGCAGAACGACAAATATGTTCTAATGAAGCTAAAAGTCATTAAAATGAAGTTTTTATGGGCCGAAATCGCCAAGAAATATCCGGTCATCTAGTCATTTTTCTGTTGTCTGCCAATAAAATTGTTATAAAAATAAAAAATTGCTAGTGATACTCGAGTATGTCTAATAACATTTTCAGAAAGAAAAACAATCCAAAAAAGTCGAAAACCCATTGAACCTCTCAAATAAGTTAGCGCTAAACTTTATTTTCTAATAGGAATTTTTGAAGAATTTCTGGAAGCATTTTCAGCGAAAAATGAGACGGTGCATGTTCAAAAAAAATTATAAAGTTTTAAGTCTCATATTTCGGCATGGACTATGAACTTCAATGATAAATTATCAATCACGAATCACTCACAAGATCAATTTTTTCGTTAAAAATTGTTGTATCCGTGTTGATTCTCAAATCAACAGTCTCATTGAAACGTTCCATGTCTGCTAAAAAAACATTCGCCACTGCTGTGGAAAAATCGGGGCTTTTCTCTGCACTAATCCTGAAATACGTAATGCTTCTCACAAGTGATTGCTGCCAGATGACCTTACTTTGTTTTGCATACTCTGCAATTGTCGTTCTCCTCAATGGTCGGCATGCTTTTCGTGTTTGTAAAAAGCTGAACATCAGCGCCCTTCAAGTATCACGCTTATTTTTCAGTTTTTTAGTCAACGATCTTACGATATTGACGGTCAACTTCCAAATTATCGGAGCACAAACGGGATTGGACATATTGCTAATACTCAGCCGTGTAAAACACTTCGCAGTAGACAATAAAAGAGGGAACCAGCCATGAATTATCTAAATTTTATAATATTCGAACATAATTCGAATATATATGTACAAACTTCAAATTTATCTCGAAAACTTTCGATTTTGCAACAAAATGTCTTATAGACAATTATTGGGCCGGAAGAAATTATCTGAAACGAAATATTGTCTTAGATTGCTTGAGCACACTATATAGAATTAACCATCTTATCAGAAACTGGCAAATTTCCAAAAAATTCAACATCGTCTTTGAATCCCATCACTTTTATTCGGGTGATTGCAGATTAAACGATACAGAATACGAAATGAAAATAGAAACGCGTAGGTTAAATCGGAATTTTGGATTTATGGGACAAGTAATGCTATAATAAACGCCGCAAATAAATATATTATTGCAGGTCATTCATTGAGAATTTCCTCAGCCATCTCCCGAATTTTTCGGCGAAGGATCTCGTTTTCTTCTCGTTTCTGAAAAAAACTGTAATTATACTCACTGAAAATTGATCCCACACAGGATGAGCCATCGAGATTTTCTACAATTACGGATTAATTTTTTCACGTGACGTATTGTTTTTGCACGTGGCGTATTGTTGAAATAAAATTTTTTTTAGATGCTTGTTCGCGTACTATTGGAGCTACGCGGCGCGCCTATTTTCATTGTCTAACGCGCAGAAATTGAGAAATAAACCTTTGCGTATCCCGCTTATTCAGTAAGTTTTTAAATGGAGTTGCCAAAGAATCGTTAGGTTAAACACGAGTTCTTAAACTCTTTCATATATTTAAAAGTTATGAAAACGTGGGAGTACCCCAGAAAGAAGCTTTCTGAACAATACAATCAGGCAGTTTTAGAACCTCTTAAATTCTAGAAACTAATTTCGAGACAAGCAATTTTAAAGCGGCAAACTGGAAAAAGTGCTCTTCTGATTTATTGAGATGGCAAGCAAGAATTTGAAACATATTTGCACTTTGAGAAGAAAAAAGTGCAGAAAAACTATGCTATTTGCAATTTTTTTCGGGACAGATCGATGAAGATTTTCTTCAGCCCTGCCGTGCGAGGTGAACCTCGACAATTATGATTTGAATATTAGAAATAGAAAAACAATTTGCCGGTTACCATTTCAATCAGCTCATTTAAATGATTCGTCTCAGCTCGATCTGCTACCTGAGCCTTAACTCTTTCGCGAATATTGCTTATCATTCTCTGAGCCACTGCACTGCTCGGTTCTTCTTTTGGTATTATTGGAAGGAGTTCAGCGGTAGTCTAAATTACTTGAATTCATTTTAAGCTGGAAATAATGAAAATCGCCTTACATAATGTTTCAGTAACATATTCTTCTCCTTCTCAAGCATCTCTCGACACTCTTCAGGAATCGTGGCGCGTAGAGCTGCTAATGTCTTCTGTAGGTCGTCGATTTCCAGTTTCATCTTGTTATTTGTTTCTTGAACTTGCAGTACTTCTAAAAAAGTATTTTTTGCAAGTTTTATTGTCAATAGCAAAGAAAACATACTCTTCTTTTGTTCTTCTTTTGTAAGAGAGTTCCAACTACCTGCGGATATGTTCTGGGGGCTGACTGAAGTCATATTTAGCCTCTGAAAATGAGAAAAATTGAAAGTTTTTGTATTATTTATGGAAGCGATTTACGAAAAAAAAATACTTTTCGAAGTATAGTGCAAATAAGATTTATTGCAATTTATCGAGCTACTCAAAGCGCCTGTGAATAAATAATTTGAGAGAAATAGTTAAAAAAAAAAGGGCGATTTTAATATTTCAGTATTGATCTACTAATTCTTGCTTAGATAGAAAATTTTTGCAAAATAATTTAAAAAAATGTGAAAATGGGAGAATATATTGGGGGATTCTTTTTTGAACTTCGCGGCCCTTGAAGCAAATGGCACAGCAAATCGCAAACGCGCCCCACCGTGATTCTTCTTTATGCCGGCTCCATTTTCCCATAATTTTTCATTAATTAAAGTTGTTTTCGCAGGGAATATCGGTCTCAACGGGTTCAACAATGTCAAAGGCAGAATTAGCGGTTCTGGAAAGACGTCTTCGTCCTATTTATGGTGAGGCAAGACTGAACGCCATTAAAAAAATAGAAGGAAATAATAATTGAATTTGTTCCAGATAGTCTGGATAGTCATAACTTCAAAAAGTCATTGGCAGAATGTGAGAAAGTTCTCAAGAAACATCCAAATACCTGCGCCGCCAAGGTACTTTACTTAATTAATACTTAATTGAGTATCAAGAAATATTCATACATATACAGGTTCTGAAAGCTCTGACACTTATACGTCTTGAAAGGCTCGCCGACGCAATGGAGATTATCGAGGCATTAGACGTTCCAGGAGCTCATCATGACGATCTTACACTTCAAGCTTTTGTTCACTGTTATAGGGTAAATAAAGCATTATAGTGAGAAACATGTAATGTCTCACCAAGCTTTGAGCGAAACTTGGGCTTCACCCAGAAAATGTTTTTTTCAGGATAGTAATCAACATGTAAAAGTGGTAACTCTCTATGAAAGAGCCATTCAGGTGGATCCGACCGAGCACAATCTTACGCAACTCTTTATGGCTTACTCTAGGGAAAGGTTTTTTGTTTTTTTTTTAATTTTTTTTACAAGAAGAGATGCTTTAGAATGTACAAAGAACAACAAAAAATTGGATTGCGTTTATTCAAGGACTTTGGGAACACACCGTATTATTTTTGGAGTGTCATGGCATTGATTATGCAGGTAAATATTTGAATGACTTCTGAAAAAATATCTTAAAATCTTAAATATAATTTAGGCAGCTGAAAATCCAGAGCTAGGCAAGAAGATGCTTTTACCTCTGGCGGACAAAATGTGTAAAACTCAACTTGAAAAAACCGGTTATACTGAAGGATCATCGGCTGAACTTGAGCTACAGCTGCTTATTCTGGAAGGTCAAGAGAAGTGGAAGGAATGCGCTCAGTTTTTGGATAGGCCACAATCCACTGCTCTTCCAATGGCGCCTTACAATTTAGTAGAAAAGGGGATGGATTATTTGATGAAGGATAAACAATACCAAAAAATTGATAGCTTGGCCATGGAAGCAGTTCTGCAAATGCAAGATTTACCATAACGCTTTAATTGTTTGCTTGTTAATAACTGAAAATTGTTTCAGGCCTGACAACTGGAACCTTTGGAAATTAATTACCGATTCAACAATCTGCCAAATCGAGATCCTCATCGAATCGAATACGAAAGAAGATATTGAAAAGTAAAGAATTAAATTGCATTCACTCAATCGCGCTCCTAGCTCAATAGATTTTCTGATGCCAGTTACCGTATTGTTGGGAGTTGGGAGTTGTTCTTAAATGCTATTTTTAGCAAGATAATTTTGCCTTCAATGAGAGTTAAAGTGAAGTTCTTGGTAACGGTAACTTCTCTCGTATCTGGAGCGTGATTGACACACGTTTGACTGAAAATGTACGGGTTTCTTTCAGAGCTCAATCACTCGTGAAGAGACTTGCGGATCTTATCAATAAAGTTCAGCAACAAGTGGGGTTCAAGACTCGTTCACCTTGCCTTGTTCCTTTCTTTGTCTTCAAACGATTTGGTGAATTGTCTAAATCTATTCCCGGAATGGAAGAAATGACACCGATTTTCGGAAATAAGGTTGAGCAAATGCTAAAATATGTTGATACCTTTTATTCGAAGCCAGTTTGCTTTGCCGATTTGCAAATGGTAAACCTCTTAAATTTGGATAGCAAAACAGATGTTCTTCCAGTTTTTTGGAAATCTGGATGACGAGGAAAAAAAAGAGTTCCTGAAAGGTCTTAACTCGTGGATTCGGGAGATTTCAGCCAAGGATGACGTGGAGGGTGATGTGAGTTGTTTTTATAAAAATTGGAAATTTCACTTTGCAATTAATAGGAGTCAAAAGTGTGGGCTATTATTCTATCAGAGCGGTGTCGACGTGCTCTAGGCGAGTATGAAAAGCTGGATGCTGCTGGACATAGATCACTCTTCCAACAATGTATTGCTCAGATTGCTGCGGTATTTCTTAAAATATATATCCGTGATAAGCATAGATGAGTTACTTGCAGCCTGAAAGAAGTGAGCACGCACAAGGAGTTCTGTGCAATTTGACAGCTTCTCACCTTTGGGACGCGTATCGGAAAGAAAGTAGTTTAAACAGTTAAAAAAAAATTAATTATTTTTATGCAGATGATCTTGAAAAGTTCTATGAAATGATCTTGCTACTCGAATTTGTTGCTTCTAATAACAAAAGTGATCCGTTGTGCAAACTCTCGTTGATAAGGGCATATTCCGCATTATGTGAGTTCTTTTTGATTTTGATTTATACCTAAATTTGCCGTCTTGGCTCGGTAAATTCTCAAATCTTCAATATAAAAAGTAATAAATGCTACCAATGTGCTTTGTCGATAAGTGTTTCCAGACAAAGCCGGCAAATTTGTGGGCAAATATGCTCGATCGGAAGGGTGGTGCAAAGCTTTTCATACCTTCCAGTTTCCTTTTTCAGCAGTTTCAGACAACTTGGACGCTTAAAATTCTTTGCATACTCATTTACAAAAAAGTTTGAAAAAATATTAATTTTTCTGAAATTGCTAAAAATAATTTTTGAAAAGGTACCAAAATATTCGGATTTTTAAAAATCCATTCAATGGGGTTGCCAACAAGTCACCGTGACGGCTTCCTGTCTCTTACCCTAAAATCTTATTTTTCAGGTGCAACTGGCCGCATTTCTGTCCTTTCCAAGACTCTTGACATTAAGGCGATTCAAATGGATACGCTCGGCCATCTCACATTTCCAGTTTATGAAATATCAGGACGATTTAATCTTGCAATTATACAGAACACTCAGTTGTCAATGATGTACGAACAAGCCGAAAAAGAGGTTAAAACATTCCTAATATAAAGTATTTCAAGGTATGTAATTTCAGATTCAAGATTGCATCTCTCAAGCTTATCGCAACGGAAAATTTTCGTCTATTCCGAGAATGACGGCTGTTAGCAAGCAGTTACGGCGTTCTGCTCAGGTATTGGACGAGTATGGCCGATATTTCATTATTTTCTTTCCTTCAGAAAACAGCTTGTGATGTGATGAATCGTTATCTCTCTTCACTTTTCGTTCTTGACGATATCGACCAAATTACCGTTACCCTTTGGGGAGATGAGGATCCGCTCGGTGAGAAGCGCATCGGTTAGCTTAACATATATTCAATCGATTCATGCCGATTTATGAAAACATTAACATTTTATTCAGATTGGGAACAACTTGTTGACACTCGTGATCTCCGTGCAATTACGTATACTGAAACTGAGGATTACGAGAAACTTCTGGATGACATGAAGAAGCGGACTTTCAAAGAACTGGTTGGTTAACTGCACGAAAGCGATGATTTTATCAATTTTTTCCAGATTGACATCTCGGAGCTTCGAAGCACTATGTGCCGCGCTCTTGGAGCTGTCGGGCGAATTACGCATAAAAACATGGAACCGCGTCTTGCTCGTCTTCAACTGAAAATGACTGTATTGGAATTCAAGCAGCATTTGGAGTACTGCCTGAAAGAGTATCCATCGTTTCTCATTCCATCGAAGCTGGCTCAGTCACCTGCTCCACATCACTTATCTCAGTGGATTCATTCGGGTGGTCCACAAATGGTTTTAGAATATTTGGAAGCTGCTGTCAAGCTTGTGCAGATTCTCGACTCTGGGGAACATCCTGAAATTTCGCTTGTTGGTACAAGAACAGAAATGGCCACAAAGCTTATCAGTAATGTTTTCCTTTCTTCTAATGCATTTTTAATAGTTTAATAGTTTTTAATATAATTTCGTAATATTTCTTTAATTTGCTCATGAACATCTATTATAGAGTTGATCGATATACCGCCAAAACGAACCGAAGGCGAGAAATTGCCGCTTTTTTGGATTGTGGATCCAATAATCAAATCGTCTAGAGCTCTTCAAACGATAGCCGCCGTGCAAGTTGTGCTTCGTCTTATAGAAAAAGTGGTGTTGAAACTTGCGCAAAATGTGCCAACAACGATTCCCGAATCGCTTGGAAAAGTTAAAGGAAAAAAAGAGAAGAAAGCCGCTGAAGAGGTAGGTTCTAAAATGAATATTGCCAATCATTTTTCGACTAATATCGACTTTAGGCGGTGGCAAAAGCTCTCGATGAGTGCAAAGCGGTTATTTTCCTTGAGCACATTAGATCTATGCATGTCGAGCTTCGCTACGCTGGGAACTTCCTTCACTCGCATTTCAGCCAAATGCTGGCTCTTGATGATGATTATCTTCCAACGAAGATCGGAGAAGATCTTGGAGGGGTATGTGTGAATAAATAAATTAATAATGGTTGAATTTGACGAATGATTTATAGGCTAAAACAGCGTTGGAGGAATTGCGTTCATCCGTTGGTGCCCGCCTTCAAAGATCCTTCCTAAATGCTTTCGAAGATATGCATACAACTATCAAGTCGAGATTCTGATCTGAATTGCAAACTAGATGTTATTTATGTAGTCTTAACTAGTTTGCCTTGTCATCACCAAAACGGCTGTATGCTTGATTTTTATTGTTTTTTGTCGGTCTTTATAATTGAATTTGTTTTTTTTTCTTTCTTTAGTTTGTTTTTTTCCACCCCCCCCCGTTATTGCCCGTTCCCCCCCCCTCAAAAAACATAATCATTTCATTGTCTTTGGATCTCTGCTGATCAGACTTTCGCCGTTCCCGATGCCGTTTCTCTCAAATAACCGATTTCATATGTTGTCTTATTCAAAAAATGTCTTTAGGTTTTTTTGTATCGAGTACAGTTGTTGATTTTTTTTGAATACATGTGTTCTTATGATAGATTCTGTTCTGAACGGTTCCTTATTTCTTTGTTCGGTGTTACCCGTCATCTCATTTACAATTTCAACGAGCGGTCTTCGATGTGACCAATAAGCGCGAAAAGGCGCTAAGGGAATGATAGAGTAGGGCTTGGAGATGAGACCTAGACATTGACACAAGGGCGCCACTCCCTCTCCCGCCCCCCCCCCGGTCGTATACCTTCGTTTTTCCACCTACACATCTACCCTACGCAACGGGCACCGTTTTATATATCGGTTGAGAGGGGCACACAGGCTAGCAGCGCCCCGACCTTAGTCTAATCCTCTTGCGGTTCACTTTTCCTTGCTTCAGATGTTTGTCCTCTAGTTTTAACCATTTTCTTTAAAAAATTCCTTCTGATTTTGAAAGAAAAAAATTTAATAAAACATCTAAAACATCTCAACCCTTCCCTTCTGAATGTTTTTGGAAGGAATTGTTGCTCAGGCCTTCTGAATCTTATAAAGTGAGCACTGCAGCCGAATCCAGATGCTCCATATTAGTGAGTGATTCTCGCCGCCACCCTGCGCCCATATATTGTTAAAAAACAGCCTGATATTTCTGCCTTTGCAGTTCTTTGCAGTTCTTCCGGATAATATCGTTCTGGAAATCAGTTTTTTGACAGAAGACGTCTCGTTTTCTTCTTCGTCTTGAATTTGTCTTGCGCAGTGTGTTTGACAACTTTTTTATTGCGTAAGACGAATTTTTGTCTTCGTCTTTCGTGGAAGCCTTCAATCGTTTTCTTTATCAAAATACTCCGAGATCTGCAATTTCGCGACTTTTTCCTAGCTATAATCTAGATTTTGAAGGCAGTGCAGGACCAAATCCGATTTCCAAAATCCAGATTCCTATTGATTGATTTCAGCGCCATTCTTTCTTTTTTGGTAGGGGGGGGGGAGAACGAATCAGAAAATCCCTCTAAAATTGCATTTTATCAAACTAATTATAGAAAAAAATGCAGTTTTGGTAACGACTCTCTATTTCCCCCCCCCTCACCCCAATCGGCTCCAGATGTGCTCTCTGGTGCACATTTAATGTGAAAATACCATAAAATCTGTAATATATTGCGCGAAGATGGGCGGCGCAAGCTTTGACAAACGCAGTCAGATGAGATGTGCCGGATTGCTCCACCGACTTACTGGATTCCAGTGCTCTGATGTACGCCCGTTTTCGCCCATGGTTCGCCCTCACCCCAGCGGTCGCACTTTTTGCGCGGAATTCGGAATTCCGATCCCAAGTCGGTTTGCAGCATAGGTCCAGAAACCGTCTTTTGATAACGGAAATAGCGGAAATAGGTTTTCCTGGCAGCAGCGCTTAGTATTTGATTTAGCTGAATCTGTCGACCTCGAACTCCCCCTTTCAAGTATGGTCATAGAAGTCAGAACCAATGAGGTGCTCAGATCGAATCCGCCGATGATCTGTAGTTAATGCAAATTGAAAGGCGCTCTCCCAAGCAACCTACATTGTTGTGAGCATTTTCAGAGCTCACAACGATGAAATTCAGATGCTTCTTGAACTGAAGCGCTGTAGGTAAAAGTGCAGACGACGAGAAGTGCAAACAGATAGGACCCCCCCCCCAAATGCAATTATTTTTTCTCCGCGTTCTCCGGTTTTCAGTTCCTCTGCTGCATGCACTATCACTTATCATCACATCATTTCCTAATCAAACAGTCACTTTTTGTCGTGTTTCTCAATGTCTCTCCGCTTTTTTCTGCTTCGTTTTTCGCTCAGTTTACCCACTTTTTTTGTTATCTGTTTCTATTACTTTTTTCGCGCACGAAAATCGATATTTTGAGGTTCGATTCCACGGATTATTCGGGGGAAGGATGAACGGATTGCTTCATATGCATGGTCCGGCTGTGAAAAAGCTGTTAGGCTGGAAAATCGGTGAAGACGAGGAGAAGTGGTGTGAGAAGGCGGTCGAGGCGCTCGTCAAAAAGCTGAAAAAAAAGAACAATGGATGCGGTAAGGGCCAATGATGAATGGCTACCGGTTTTTTGGCTACCTGATTAATGGCTACCTAAGGATTTATGTCTACTCCTAGATTTTTGGCTACTTTTCACCGTTGGATTTTTGGCTACTTTCGGATTAATGGCTACTCCTAGATTTTTGGCTACTTTTCACCATTGGATTTTTGGCTACCTCAGAGTTTTAGCTACCCGAAAATTTTAGAGTCAGGAGAAGCCTTTTTTTTATTACAAACAAATACTTTTCAAATTAGTTAACAAAAAAACGTAACGTGTAAAAAATAACAAATACAACTAAAAACAAGAATCTCATGAACTTAAAAAATGTTGAGCAAATACGTGTTGACGTGTCCACTTGAAGGTCTATTTCTTCAAGGTCTTAAAGCCGAAATTTTCAAGAGTCAATTTTTTTTTCTGTAAATTTCTCTCGTAAATTTAAAACTCGAGAAGAGTGTTCAACCTGATTTCTGTAACTGTGCTCTTTTGTTTATTATCCATTGGTGTAGAAGAGACCAATGGCGTACTCAGTGAAGCAATTGAAGACACAAATTCGTTCGTTGCATTGGATAGATTTACGAATGTTGTTGAATTAGTTTCAATGCTACGAGGCGATGAATCGAACGATATCTTAACCATCTCAACTGGAGGCGGAAACAAATCATCAGAATCGATCGATTCTCGCATTTCTGAGTTATTTCGGCGATTTTCGAAAAGCAGGCTATCATCAGAAGTCTCATCGTAACATCGTCCTCATTCCTGCTCCATTGGATCTCTTTAAGGGAGCAGGGGGGAACTCAAACATAGGAGATCACCTGGTATTATTTTTGACGTTCAGACTTCAAAACAAATGTGAAAACGACGAAAAAAAAGAAAAATGGATAAAAGAAGAAATATTTTATTTCCCGAAACTTTTTTTTGAAATTGGGAATTTTTTGCAGTCGAGTACTTTAACTATAATGTTTTCATAATACCACAAATAACATATATTCTTGTGCTTTTTTCTTTCATACCAGAACCTCGTTTGAAACGAAAAAATCGTCTTGTCTTCTCCTGACTCTAAAATTCTCGGGTAGCTAAAACTCTGAGGTAGCCAAAAATCCAATGGTGAAAAGTAGCCAAAAATCCAGGAGTAGCCATTAATCCGAAAGTAGCCAAAAATCCAACGGTGAAAAGTAGCCAAAAATCTAGGGGTAGACATAAATCCTTAGGTAGCCATTAATCAGGTAGCCAAAAAACCGGTAGCCATTCATCATTGGCCTGCGGTAAGGGCTCTTTGAAAAATGTGGAAAATAGTGATCAATTCCATCGTAATATTTCAGGAACTCTAGAAGATCTGGAATGCGTTCTAGCCAATCCCAGCGCCAATTCGAGGTGCATAACGATTCCCAAGAGTTTGGATGGGCGACTACAGGTGAGTCACTACGTTCTTCAGAACCTGAAGAATGCTTGAATTTCAGGTTTCTCACAAAAAGGGACTACCCCATGTGATTTATTGTCGTGTTTGGCGTTGGCCGGATATCAATTCCCAGCATGTAAGCATTCTTTCACTTTTAATTTTCCAATGTCGCATTCCTGTTGAGCTTTAGGAACTTCGCTCTATCGAAACTTGCGCTTACCCATACGAGTCGAGCTCCAAGACGATGTACATCTGCATAAATCCATATCACTATCAAAGGTTTGTCGGTGCTTCCCAAACCCAATAGAAAACATTTCGTCTCAGGTTATCTCGACCGCACGGCTTGAGCTCCTCAATGCCTTCGCCGCAGCCGGTTCCGTCGCCTCCAAACAGTAGGAAAACCAGCATCCCACCGATGTATTAGTAGTTCTTTTTTTAGCTCTTTGGCACTCGGGAAGCTCAACGGCGTCGTGTGCAAGCTCGCCAAGTCCATCGGTGTTCTCAGAGGACGGAGAGCTGGTGAGTGTTATTATGATGACTGTATGTACAAATCACTGCGAGTGCTCTTCAGCAGAACCATCAAAGGCCTCCGCCATTCCGTCATCCGAACTCTTGGGCTCAAATCACCTACTTCGAGCTGAATTCTAGAGTCGGAGAGGTGTTCAAAGTGAGTTTGACATTTGCTTCTTCGGCTAATCAGAAGTTCGCTGTTTCAGCTAGTCAATCAGAGCATAACAGTCGACGGGTACACAGATCCATCAAATTCCGACACCAGGTATGCCTATTTTACATAATACAAAACTCCAGATGTCCTTCAGAATATGTCTTGGCCAATTGACGAACGTGAACCGGAATGGGACAATTGAAAACACACGGATGCACATCGGAAAAGGAATTCAACTGGATAACCAGGAAGCGCAGATGCACATCATGATCACCAACAACTCGGACATGCCCGTGTTCGTGCAATCGAGAAACACGAATCTGATGATGAACCTGACGACGGGAAAGGTGTGTCGAATACGACCTCACGACCACTTATGCGTGTTCGAATTCAATTTGTTCTTCCAAGTGAGTCGGCGTCGGCTGAAGAGTGCAGCTCGCGAATCGAAATGTTTCAGATGCTAGAGCAGTCGTGTAACGATAGAGACGGACTCAATGAGCTCTCCAAGCAATGCTTTATTCGAATTTCATTTGTTAAGGTTTGACAATGGGTGACAGGTCTCTCGTTTCTGCTTGCTCGCGGAGCAATAACCGGAGAGGGGGGGGGGGGCGATTTTTCGAAACAAAAAGGCAGTACTGTGTTGTTGTTTTGTGAAAATGTCTGACTTTGCGATTCTGTAAATCCGGCGGCTTCTATTTATGAGACAATATTTTGAGCAAGTGTGCTCCAACATCACGGTGCTTTCCATTTCAGATCAGCTTCCCCACGTTCATCCATCTGGGGGAGTTTTGCCGAATTCCAGACCGTATTCAATTCTTAAAGTATCTTAAAGTGGGAAAGCTAGAAATCGGTGCGAAAATTCGCCGATTCCTACAGAAGTGCCCTCATCTGGCCTTCCAGCATTCTGAAAAGCTTCCTAGATGAATAAACGTGAGAAAGCTGACATCGGGCCACGAAAGACGAAAACAAAAAGTCGTCTTTCAGTTCGTCTTGCATTCGTCTTACGCAATAAAAAAGTTCTGTACTGTGCGTACACAATTTAATAGACCAACACCATGTCTATCTCTGCATCAGACAATTTCAAGGCGAAGACGAAGACGAGACGAGACGGTCTTATTTCGTCTTTCGTTGAAGCCTTAATTACAGCCGATTCCCGCTTCATTTTTCCGAATATAAAAACAGAATAAAGTGGATTTCACGCGTGCTAACTCATATAATTGACAGGGTTGGGGAGAGGACTATCCACGTCAAGACGTCACTTCAACACCGTGCTGGCTTGAACTGCGGCTCAACGTGCCACTTGCGGTAAGCTTTTCTTCTTCGGTGCAACCACGCTGCAACGCTAAATGCGCGGCGATTCCAAATGTGGGGACTCCATGCTTCCGGCCGAGGTTAGAGGCGTACCGCTTCGCAACCTGCCGCTTCAGAAATGCGCGATTCTGATTCTGATACGACATGTGTGGGGAAACGGTCGGTTCTCAAACGGCACGGTATCGAATTTCTTTACCCACCGTTGACCAGCCTATCCCGGTGCCACTCGTTGAACGGAAGCTGACGCCGCTGGTCTTCTGTTCTCATCGCCGTCCTATTTCCGGCCGTTTTTGCAACGACTTCCCATCAAAAAAAATACGAATACCATGCCCTTCTAGCAAACTCTGAAGCTCCGTCCTAGTTTTTGAGCCGCTGTTAATCCTCGAGAAGATCAGTGCAGAAATGGAGCATCCGATGTTGATGAGAAGAAAAAAGAAATCGATATAATTTAGGGATTGCGAACCTCTGGCGTGCCCTCGGCGTTTTCTTCCCTAACTTAAAAAATGCTCAAATGCGATTTACTAAGGCTTCCACAAAAGACGAAATAAGACCGTCTCGTCTCGTCTTCGTCTTCGTCTTGGATTCGTCTGACGCAGAGAAATTTTTTTGGTACATACGCACAACTTTTTTACTGTGTAAGACGAATGCAAGACGAACCGACGAAGACGATACGAAAGACGAGTTTTTGTTTTCGTTTTTCGCGTAAGCCTTACCGATTTACCTTTGCATAATTATCTGAGCGATTTCACATGCAGACCACCGAAAGGCAAAGGTGGACCAATTTTGCGCCAAATTCGATGCAATTCTTTTCTTTCCAAATTAAGCAGCCTCCTTTCAGGTTTTTTACAGCTTTACAGCCTGGGGGGGCGGCGAGTTCGAGTTTTGGTGAGGAACCTGAGCGCTTTTATCCTGCAACTGAACAGGGGTCAAAGAACCCGACTTACGTCTCGGCTGATTCGATTCTCAGAATGTGGTTGCTCAATGAGCACTGAACGATTCTACATGGTTCTTTTTTTCGGCCGTCTCGTCTTCGTCTTCTTCTTGAATTCGTCTGACGCAGTGTTTTAACCAATTTTTCATTGCGTAAGACGAATGCAAGACGATCTTAAAAACGAAAGAAGACGAATTTTTGTCTTTATCTTTCGTGGAAGCCTTATTGAAAAACTCGGCTTAGGCTTATTTGCATTATTAGCACAAGAAGCTCGAACCCTATTTCTTGAAATGGCAGCGACCACTTCTTTTTCATGTGGTCGCTGTCTGTAACTCTTCAATATGTTATAAGAGGGGGGGGGGGGGAGGAGAGGGGAATCAACAAAAATGCTAAGCGCTCTGAAAATAGTGCTCCAAAAATACGAACTCAATGAAAACCGTCCAACTTTCAGTACATTGACCAGAAGATGAAGCAAACGCCAAGGACCAACTTGAAAGAGCCGAACTCGATGACATGACGCTCTGCTATCCGATTCCAATTGTTCCATTCACATGATTATCTCACTCCAACGATGATACTTGTAGTTGTTCTCTTGTGCTGGGTTTTCTGTTTCATAAAGTTTTTCATTTTAAGCTGCGCTAAACATTTCCAGATCTTCTTTTCTGAAAATCGCGCGATGGAATGTCTCTGCACCAGTTCTCAAAGAGCATTGCTCTATGGAGCCGGTGCTTCAGGGATCAGAGGACACGATGCCTCACGGCTCTTTCAGAGTCATTTCAGATCTTGGTGGTTCAATTCCGCCTCCACGGTGAGCAGTTTCTCATCGGAGAAGACGTGCCTATTCTGAAGTTTTACAGATATTAAAGTGTAGGAGAACTACACAAAACTGTAGAGAGTGGAGAGCTCGCTGGTGAGCTCACTGTCCACTTTTGCTTTTTGACTTGTTTCCTATTTGATTCTCTGAAGAAGTGCTGAATTTTCAGAATATAGCTTCTTGGGATTCAGAAGAGATTTGCAAGAAATAGATTTCAGATTCGTTATCTCCATTATCGTCACTGCCAAGAATCCGTGTCTCTCCTCAAGTCTGGAGAACGGTTGGCCATTCCTCAGTTCCGTTTTTCATAGATAAGCTCGGTTTTGACGTCATTTAGGCTTAGGCTTAGGCTTAGGCTTAGGTTTTGACTTAGGCTTAAGCATACTCTTCGATTAAGACTTAGGCTTAGGTTTAGGCTTAGGCTTATGTTTTGGCTTAGGCTTTGGCTTAGGCTTAATTTTACAGAATAATTGCATCATTCTGAACATTTTCAGCCTAGTTTCTCTCTCATTGTCACTGCCAGAATGCGTTTTGAAAATTTTCAGCCTCGATTTGTTTTCCGCATATTTAACTCATTTTTAACTTCATGAACCCAGAGAAATACACGGTTCAATGTCTAAAGAAAATCGTATTATTTGAAATTCCCGCTTTCAGAAAACTGTATTAAAAAACACAAAAAAACACAAAAAAAAACATTGAATAAATAAAAGTTTAACAGCCGTACTTATCCAATACTTCATTGTTTATCCCTTGCTATTCCCCTTGCTCTGCTCCGGCGAGCCGAGCCTATTTGAAGACGCCGAGCCCACAACTGATGCTCTCCAGACTATTTTTCCCTGCCCGTCAATATCATGAATCCCGCTGTGCTCCAGAGAAGGGCGGAATTCCGGATTCCGCCGTTTTTTTCATTCCGTTTTCCGGATTCCAGATTCCGTGAAAAAATATTTATTCCGTTTTCCGCATTCCGGATTCCGCGATATGGCGTTTTTATTCCGTTTAATTTTTTATTCTCAATTGTTGTAAAAAGTATACTTTTTTGAACTCCCGCAAAAATTTTTGCTAACAGAGCGCAATTAGATCATAAATATTCCCTCATTAATGGTTAAAATTCCGTTTTCCGCATTCCGCATTCCGGATTCCGAATTCCAGACTCCGCGAAAAAATATTTTTTTTCTGTTTTCCGCATTCCGAGTTCCCAAAATCCAATTCCGCCCTACTCTGCTGTGCTCCTTCCGACAAGAAGGCCGGGCCGGGCCGGTCTTGTGGACGGCCCGCCCCGACAAATGGCACGCGCGTCTCCTCAACTCTCCAAGGATGGAGTACACTTCTGTACCTCCGCGTGTCGGTTATCAGACGCCATCCTCCTCTCGTTTCGCGTTCTGTCTCTCCCGTTTCCGACGGGACAGTCAGACAGACAGTGCACTTTTCGCCTTCTCCCGTCTCTCTTTCTCGGCGCCTCTCTGGCCTTCGGTGCTCTTTCTCTCTGGCATTTGGTGTCTAGGAAACACGCGGAAAACGGCGGAAAAGCAAAGAACAACACGGTTCTCTTTGTTTCAGCATGTTTAATTGCTCCGCTTTGGAAATTTTTGTGCCAATGCTCCAACCTTTTTGCTTCTTTGCGTCTCTCAAGTCTCTCACTTCTGAAGCGTTTCGCAATAATTTCGCCTTAATTGACCTTGTTCTTTCGAACTTTCGTTACGGCACTCTCGGGAAAAGTGTACTTTTGCCGGCACGACACCGAAATTCTGACGGTGATCTAACGTGAAGCATTATGAACATCAGCGTCATCAGAGCATCTTTTAAGACGAGAGCAATCACTATACATTTCATTTTGGCATTGGGCAGGGTCGGGCCGCCCAAATCGGCCCGTCTTTTTATCTGATTCTAAGTTAAGACACTGTTCGAGTAACTTCCAGGAACCTTAAATTTCAGCCATTTTCCAACTTTAAAGAATGCTATGCGCTTGCCCGTGGTTGCCCGCGTTGCACCGCCTAATCAGCACGACTCGAAACGGGAAAAAGCTCTGTAAAAACGCTGAAAAAATAATCAAATTTTCAAGCGCGAAGTCAATATCTGAATTTTGAAAATTTGACTGAAATTTGACTTTTAATTTTTGAATTTTGAACCCTTCCAGCCTTTTTTACAAAGTTTTTTTTTCAGTTTGTTTGCTTTTTGCTTTTTGCTCTTTGTGCATCGTGTTTTTAAAGATGAAATTGGAGCATTGGAATAGTATTGGCTCATTCTGAAAATTTCTGAAATGGCTCATAGCTCACAAATATACGACGGAGTTTGCTCTTCCATCTTCTGTGCTGAAAATCTGAAAATTCTATGTTTTACTGAGCCAATGTGGAGTATTATTCATAATTTCTATCGGCTACCGTAATCCGGCGCACTTGCGAATCCATTTCTGCTGCTCAATGTGCAAAAGAATGTTGAAAATGGGCAAACCCTCTTCTGCTTAATGCCACGTCATCAGATTCATCAGCAGCTTTCACATCTTCCGACTCTTCTGAAAATCTTCTGAATTTCACGTTTTTTGGCTCTTCTGAAATCTTCTGAATTTCACATTTTTCGGCTCTTCTGAAATCTTCTGAATTTCAAGCTGACTAAGTGATCGCCTTGATAGAGCTCCTTCAGCGCTTCTAGAACTTTCCGTCGTTGCACAGAAGATGAGCGTTTTTGGTATCTGCGGAGCACATCTTCACAGAGCTCGTGGAGACCTATGCATCTGCTCTTTTTCCACCATCAAAAACCCTAAATTGCTCCTCAATATTTCTGCATTTTCCGTTGCAAACACCCAACTTTGCCCCCTTGCCAGATTTTTCAAAATTGATTGATTCTTTCAGAAATTGACGAATGAGTTCTATCAAAATAGAGCTTCATTTTTGCAGTTGATCGCCTGGCTCTGCGAGCACCTCGTACAGATTTAGGGCTCTCGCAAGAGAGCTCCTACTCCCTCCATTTGAGCCACTTTGAAGGGAGCTCTCTTGTAATGGCCACATCTCTATAGGTGCTGGCCGCATCAAAATATTGTTAACTACAAAAATGAAGTTCTAGATTTGTAGAATTCACTGAAAAAAATTTAAAATGAGGAAAAGCATTTTTGTGCATTTTGGCAACCACTCAAAGTTGGAGTTTTCCAACTGAAAACTACTAAATTCTGATCTTCCATCGCTCCTTTCTTCTTCCATGCTTAGCAAACATTCTATTTGACGATGGGCACGTTTTACAATTCCAGCAATTCCAGAAGATGCCCTCGGCATCAAACGCCTCCTCGACGCCATCATCAACTAATTCAGAGCAGTGTTCCCTCTTCCCTGACATACACCGAGGCGACATTGAAGTCGGCGACAATATCGGTGTCGGCTCATTCGGAGCGGTTTTCAGCGGCGCCTGGACACTTCCTGACGGCACTCAACGGAAGATTGCGCTGAAGAAAGTGTTCGTTCTGGAGAAAGAAGCCGAGATTCTCTCCAAAATTCGCCATAAGAACATTATTCAGTTTTACGGGATCTGTAAGGCGACGGGAAACGACTTCTTCATAGTGACAGAATACGCAGAGCGCGGAAGCCTCTACGACTTCATTCATTCCGATGAATCTCAGTACATGAGCACGTCATCTGGAGCCAATTCGTTTGACGTCGCCGTTGAGTGGGCCTCTCAGGTGGGATGATTTTCGTGAGTTTTTGTGAATTTTCCAGTTGGGAAGTGCTCAAAGATGCGTAGTTAGTGATTCCCAGAATTTCCTGAATTCAGAATCATTTTAAAAACGTCGGATTCCAGATTGCAAATGGTATCCAGTACCTTCATTATGACGCTGTCGATACTATAATTCATCGAGATCTGAAATCGAAGAATGTCGTTCTCAACCAAAATTTGGTCTGTAAAATCTGTGATTTTGGGACTTCAAAGGATCTTACACATTCTTGTACAGCACCGTCTTGGGGTGGAACAGCGGCGTGGATGAGGTGAGAGAAATGGAGGGTTCTTTGTGAAGTCTTGTGAAGTTCTGAAGTGTTTCAGTCCTGAAATGATTCTGCAATCGGAGGGGCTCACCACGGCCACGGATGTCTGGAGCTACGGAGTGGTGTTATGGGAGATTCTATCGAAGGAAGTGCCTTACAAGGATTACTCCGAGTTCCGAATCTTTACCCTTATCACGCAGTCTGGCATCACTCTCGCAATACCACCATCGTGTCCGGCTCCATTGAAGCAGTAAGAGTCGAATGGTGATGACTTTCAGATTTATGATCGCTCAATTCAGATTGATGAACAATTGCTGGAAAATGGCGCCGAAGGATCGGGCAAACATGCGGCAAATTCTAAGTGAGCTGAATCGGCTGAAAGGGAATCAGAAGGTATGCTTCTGATGAGGAGCCGTCCCTGATATTGATGTTTAGGTGATGGATGAGTGTGAGAAGTTCATGGAATTGGAGGATTGGAAGACAGAAATCGCCAAGCAGGAGAAGAATGTAGAGGTGAATTATCTTGATCTTTCCACTGACTCAATGAGCACTATTTCATATTCAGAGAATGCGAAAAGACCTGGAAAAGCGGCGTGAGCAACTGGAAATCCGAGAGAAGGCGCTGCAACACCGACTGAAAATGGAACAAGCTGTCACAGAGTCGGCACGCCATCCACCAGAAGACGTGCATCAATGGAATGAGCATCACACCTCTCACTGGATGGAAACCGTGCTCGGGAGGGTCGGTAGGCGCTCACAACACCACGTGAAAATCACGCGTTTTTCCCCACTTTCAGCAAACGATCGGAGCTTCTTGGAGCGAGTGAATGCGGCGGTTTTCAGGAATCGGATAACGGGAGCACGACTTCTTGAGATGACTCAAAACGATTTGGAGCACCTCGGCGTGCATAAAGTGGGATCGAGAACTGAGCTGATGAAGATGATCAGGAAGTTAGCCGACAGTCAGAAGGCTCTGCACAACTTTCCGACGCTAGCCCAGGCGCAGCAGATAGAGATGAGTATGGTGAGTTGGAAGCGAAGTATGAATTCCTCATTCCTTTCTTCTTCGGCATTCAGAAATCCGGCGGCCAGCTGGCAAACGGCGTCGATATCGTGATCATTGTTGGAATGTACGTCAGGAAATTGAATGTGTCCGGCCGGAAGTTCAAGTTCTATGCGGACTCCGATTGGCTTGACGACCACGACACGTCGGCAAAATCGAAGCATGCATCGGCGCTCATAAAGACGATCTGCTTCTCAGTTCTCGATGACAATACAAAGGTTTGATTTCTGAAAATTTCAGCGAGCATCGAGCATCGAATATCGCATTCAGAAGCCGATAAACGAGCCGATGTGCTCGATTTCCAGCGGAGCGACTACAACTCCCGATTGGATTTCAGTGAATTCGGAGAACGAGATAAGGATTAAAGTCATCGTCAGTGTAAACTATGCAGATAACGTGGTAAGAGAAGCCGTGTGACCTATAGAGCTTCACTCGAGTAAATCACGTTTAGACACAACCGCGAAACACTGAAATCGTCGCCATCGTGACGTCGTTGGAAGAGAGTAAGATTCTGGAGGAGCGGCACGTTCATCTACGTCTTCGAAGAAGCTCATCAACGTATTCTTCCATCTCAACGCCTCTAGCACCTCTCACGCCGGCAACCAACGGTTTTCATCACGTACGTCAATTTGGTTGAGGGGTGAAATGCATTGATCATAATTACAGACGACAAGTTCTCCTCAGCTCCGCGGGTTCTGGATCCGAAAGCAAGCTGGAACGAAGACATATAGTCTGACGGAAACAGAGCTGCGCAGTTTGCAGGATCATTTGAAATCTGAATCCGCAGATGAGATAACCGACGATGAGCATTCTAACGTCGTGGCGGCGTCGGCGGCAGGGAGTCCACTGAGACGAATAACCACCGCCAACTCTAAGGAGGTACGGTTTGCCTGCCCGACTACACCGCTTAAGCTGTTTCCTATTATCCATCCGCGAGGACGTGATCCTTCGTTAAAAGGCGCAACGAATTAACTGTTTGGGTCTCGTTAGGGGATAGCGCGTTAAATTGTAAGAAAAATTGTTTTCTTAAATTGTTACAATGTTAAAACAATTTTTCTTCAATTTAACGCGCTATCCCCTAACGAGACCCAAACAGTTAATTCGTTGCGCCTTTAAACGAAGGCTCACGTCCTCGCGGATGGATAATAAATGAATTGGTTTTTCAGCATGAGCAACCGGAGCCTGCTCGAAGAGTTCATGTTCATGGCGGCAAAGACAAATGGTATTGGAAACGAGGAAAATCAAAGCCCAGATTCAATTAGCATAAAATACAATATACTTCACAAGCGGGTTTTCCTTATTTTTGTTATCAAATTGGTTTTGAAAAAGAGAAAGTCACAATAAATTATTTATTATTTTTACAAATCGTAAGCAAAGAGATCGAAAGCAGAATATGAGGATATTCAGAGAAAAAAGGATGCAATTTGTTTCTGATGAACTTTGGAGGCAGTCAGATAATTATGATAATAATTGGAAAAGTAAAGAAACTAATATTTAAACAGCTTGGAGCAATGAATTGTTTTTCGTGCTCACTCCTTGATACGAGAACACTCCCAAGTATCGAGTGAACGCCTGAAATGAGCAGTCTCAAAATTACATTATTTCCAACTGCAAACCTTTCTGATCGGCTTGTTAAGAGCCAATAAAACCAATGCGCTGGAGTTACATAGAACATCATTGACAACAAACCACATGGTACGGTAAACCCATGCATCTGGCGGAGGTGTTAGTGCAGATAAAAGAGAGCAAACTCCCAGGGCGAGGTAGCAAATGAAGATTATGAAAGCGGAGAGTGCAAGGCGAAGAGCGAGCTCTCCAGGTTTCCGGACCACTACGTGGGTGTGAACTCTAAAATTTACACATTTCTGAAACAAACTATTGTTTAAAATATTTCTGCGAGGCTTTTTCTCTAATTCTTAGTATTAATTATTTTAAAAACGTAAATGGAATTTATAGCTCAAGTTCAGTGCAAAAATATACTATTTGAAACATTTCAGTAATTTGAGTATTTGAAAAAGTTTTCCGAAATATCGAGGTGGATGAGCTTTCCTATTTTCTTTACTTTTTCAATACTTTCAACAACCTTTCATTGCATTTTTGTAAAGAAAACAATAGTTTTCAGTAGAATCTCCATTTTCCGGATAATTCCGCATTTATTCATAATTTTGAATAAGGCTTCCACGAAAGACGAAATAAGACCGTCTCGTCTTAGTCTGACGCAGAGATAGAAAGTTTTTTTGTAACTTTTTTATTGCGTAAGACGAATGCAGGACGAATGAAGACGAGACGAAAGACGACTTTTTGTTTTCGTCTTTCGTCGAAGCCTCAATTTTGAAAATGAAATTCTAGGCCTGAACTTTACTTTATTCTGCTTATCCCGGAATATTCTGTAAATTTAAAAAACTTAATTACAAACCTAACAAAAATCGCTCCATACAGTAACAAAACAATAAGGTTGATAACAATTCCATCAACTATTGCCATGGACAGGAAGTAGTTCTGAAAATTAAGGGAACATGGGTGCAAAGATCAGAAGCAACAAATTTGTATTTGTTAGCTGAAAGAAATTGACAATCTGACGTAATATGATAACCGATGAACAGATAAATTCCAATTGTATTTCGTGTTTATACCTTATGGAAACGAGCATCACTTGCAGCAAATATCACTGAACCGGAATTCCGAGAGAACAAAAATTTGAAATCCGTCAGAAACAATGGAGCCATGAAGAATATTGGAGTAATCCATTGAATAAGAAGTAGTGTTTTGGTCACCTGCAGATATTCAGTGCTTATAAATAGTGCTTCTGATTATGATACAAAAATCTGAGTAAGGTTTCCACGAAGACGAAAACAAAAAGTCGTCTTTCAGTTCGTCTTGCATTCGTCTAACGAAATAAAAGTTGCGTACTGTGTACACAATGTCTATCTCTGCGTCAGACGAATTCAAGACGAGACGATCTTATTCCGTTTTTCGTGAAAGCCTTGAATCTGAGATATATATTCACACCTTGATTTTTGTAGTTTTAGACCCCATGAATACCAGAAATGATACACTGTATTCATAGAAAATGACTCACGTTCGATGTCCACCATTTTTGTCTATGTTTTATGGGATAATGCACAGCAGTGAATCTGTTCACAGCTATGAATATAATTCCGAATGCCTGTGCATGGCCCAAATATTGCATTCCGGCGATCGGCACAACCGACCAGTTTTCCTTATAGAACGTGTCCGGGAACAATCCAAACGATGGGAATTTGAAGAATAATGTTGAGAACAACTCCATTAGAATGTCAGCTATCGAGAGGTGAATGCATAATCGGAAAAATGGAGTGTTGTACGGAGGATGATTTCTGTAAATCTTCATAAAGGTTTAGGCATAACTTTATAGTCGCCACATGCTTTAGTTTGTTTTAAATTTAAATAACTCGTTTCATTTTCACGCTAAACTTATTGCATAGTTTTTTAAAATGTATTTCAGGAAAACTTTTGAAAACCTATTCATAAGCATATCACATGTAAAACTACTGATTATTATCCCTCTATCCTTTCTATGGTGATTAAGGCTTCCACGAAAGACGAAACAAAACCCTCATGTCTCGTCTTCGTCATCGTCTAGAATTCGTCTGATGCAGAGCTAGACATTGTGTTGGAACAACTTTTTTACTGCGTAAGACCAATGCAAGACGAACCTCACAAAAGACGACTTTTTGTTTTCGTCTTTTATGGAAACCTTAATGGTGATGCATCCTAATGGGAAATATCTTACAAAGGGATAAAAGAACAATGCATTGATTATTTCGATATTACAAGAGAACTCCATAAATAAAAATTTCAGTGGTTTAGAAGAGAGATGCATAACTCTACAGTTAGTGGTTGTAAAAATGTTTTTAACATGCAATTTTGCAGTTGCTAACTAAATACAAAAATTAAGTTCTACGTTTTTAGAATTCAAAAATTTTTTACATGGTGACAAGCACTCAAAGTTGGAACGAAACGTTGATATTTCATTGGCCGCTACTGTAAGTGAGTGGGCGGATAGGGGAGTGGTTGGGGGAATTTCAAAATATTATTGAGCTGAATTAATGGATGTAATATAAATATGAGTGTGTCGAATCCGCTAAAAGCTTTCTAAAATTAAACAGTAGTATATTCAATAGAAATGAAACATTTCGAAGCTAACAGTTTAGATTTGCCTGCGTTCCTTATTTACAGAGCGCAATGAAACTTTAAGACAACATCTACAAGTCACGCAAGGTAGATGACACTTCTTTTTTAAAAAACGGAAAGAACTGTGCTAAGGTGCTATAGAAAAATTTGAATTCAATTTATGATTTATAAATTCATTTCTCTGCCTGGTAATTGGATTTTTAATGATTTAAAACTGCGAAAATCAAAATTAGAGTATAGATTCCGATGTTCTGGCATTTTAAAAACGCTTCAAGTCCGTAAGATTTTTGAAAATGTTAAAATTTCATTGAGAACTGAAAATTAGAAAACAATTTAAAATTTAAAATTGCTTGTGCCCTTCATTATGATATTATAATTCTATTTATTCAAATGATCATCGCGCCTTTGAAAAACTAAAGTCCAGCTTCTCGCCTTTTTTTCTTGCGCAAAGTGCTTTTTAGGAATTAAAATTTTGGAAAAAAGACTAACCTTTCGATGAATAAAATATAGACAAAAAGAATATTGATTGGCAGACAAACAAGGGAAATTGCTGTCGAGACATACTCTATGGTGATTGCTACGTCAAGAAAAGCAATCGTCATCAGGCCTCTCACAAAGGAAGAGACTTCCAACGGCGTCTCCTCCAAAAGACGCTATTTTTGGTTCGAAACGAATTAACTGAAAATACATTTTTAGAATTTAATTTGGGAAAGATGAAAATGGAATTGGCGGAAATGAAACAAAAAAAGATGCGTAGATCTCTAAAGTGTATAACGATATATACTGGAATAGAGTCGAAAATTAAAAATATTAAAAAAAATGCGAAATGTTAAGAAAATTTCTATTATTATTGTTAAAAATATATTCAAATTTTGGCAATTTTTTAAAGAATTTTATGACGTAAATCGAAGTAGAAAATTTAGAAATGTCAAGTCAAAATGTCGTGTAAATAAAGAGAAAAACCAGGAAGTTTTCAAAAAAATTTCAAAAGGGATTACTGTAATGCGTGTTTCCATACACTCGCATACACTTTTGCGTTGACGCAACACATTAAAAGAAATAAAAATTCCAGGTGTAATCATTAAAACCAAATCGTTTTCCTTTTTCATTCGCCGAAAATTTATCTGCGTCTATTGGGGGGGGGGGGTGAGAGAGAAGAGCACTGCTTTTTTACAATGTCGGTAAGTTAAAAAAATGTTATATTCTCTACGCAAAATTGAATTTTTTAAGGGTAATTTATTGCTTTCATTTGGGCGAAATTTCCTCCGTCTTCGTCCGTCTTTCTCATCTTCGTCTTGAATTCGTCTGGCGCAATGTGTTGACAACTTTTTTATTGCGTATTACGAACTTTGTCGTCGTCTTTGGTTGAAGCCTTAGGGTACTTCCTTTGAAAATAAATATTTTTCGCAATCAAGGACCGTAAAATTGCAGAACTAACATTATACACGACGAAAATAAGTTGTGTCGTCGGATACCTGATTTCTAGAACACTTTACGTGTTCCTTCTCAAATTTTTTTCATAGAAATTGTTGAAAATGCAAAAAAAAAATTGCTGTTTCGAGAAAAAAAAGAAAAGCGCTTTTGTTTTAAACTCTGAGAGAGAGCCGATTACTGTATGAGAAGAAAGGGGCGTTTCTATGATAAAGAGCCATGACGAACGCACGCATTATATAGGCGAATGTAGTAGGATCTGATGGTATTTTAATTCGCCTGTAATTTAGGTGAAGGAATCGGGTTTTCCGAAAAAAAAACATTAGATTTTGGGAAGAATAGCGGCTCTCATGGCTTCGAGCACACCCTTTCTTATGGATAGGGTCTCCGGAATTTGTCTAAAAAGCCTTCAGAGCCTCAATATCTCTTTCTAGTCAAAAAAAGATATAGTGACTATATGCAACTTATAAAAATAAAATTTTACCCGACATTTTTTACTTCGTCTAAGGCTTCCACGAAAGACAAAGACAAAAATTCGCCTTGCATTCGTCTTACGCAATAAATAAGTTGTCAAGACGAAATTCAAGACAAAATTTCACCCCAAATGGAAGCATTAAACCCATCTTTAATCAAAAATGTTGAAAAAATTTTCCAATAAAATTAAAATGACATTTGTGCTCCGAATATAAATCGTTGTGCCTTGTGCCTTCCATGAAAGGTAAAGTAAGATCGTCTTCGTCTTAAATTAGTCTGACTCAGAGATAGACATAGTGTACAACTTTTTTATTGCGTAAGACGAATGCAAGATAACTTCGTTTTCGTCTTTCGTGGAAGCCTTAATTTAAACATTAGTTTACGGGTATAAAGCTTAAACAAAAACTCAAGAATGTGTTTTCTAAAATTTAAGGGAATGTGCTATGCTGCAAAATGAAATTCCGTCAAACGATAAGGTATTTCTAACCAATACCGATAAAACACAATGAACTAATCCTCATTTTCTTATAAAATATTTTTCGCATTAAAAACAATGTAATACCTTAAATAAATATATTTATGAAAAGTCTCAAAGTTTCTACAGTTTATCGAAACGGCGATTGTGAATCACTCGATGTTTGGCGACAGTAGTGTCCCCACTACTGTTTATCAGTTCTCTTGTCATTTTAATCAGATAGTGTTATGCAAATACAACAAAAAAAATGATGCGGAATACTTAAATTTCACAGAAATCGTCGCCTCGCTGGACACAGAAAACAGTTTCGAAATGCTTGAAATGTGCGAGTACGAAAGTCCACGAAAATAGATGATAGTGAGAATCATCTTCTCTGGAAAGCACTGAAAACGTTGACGTAGCTGATTGAAAACCCGGAAAACGTGATTCGATATGGGAGATGGGGAGACGCAAAGAGGCAGGCTGAAATGATAACTTCCGATGCGACGCGGTGTAATTATCATACATACAGTCGCACAGTCAACTGTTTCCAATGGAGTTATGAAAACCGCAGCTATTATTTTCAGACATAAAAGTAAATATGACAAAAAAAAGGAAAAAAAATTCGTCTTTCAGCTCGTCTTGCATTCGTCTTACGCAATAAACGCAAGACTTATGTAAGTCAGACAAGTTCAAGACGAAGACGAAGACGACAAATAAAAAAGAAAGAATGATGCATTCGATATCAAAGCTTCCACGAAAGACGAAGACAAAGAGTCGTCTTTCCTCTCGTCACTCGTCTCCTCGTCTTTCAGCTCGTCTTGCATTCGTTTTACGCAATAAACGCGAGACTTGTGTATGTCAGACGAATTGAAGACGAAGACGACACATAAAAAAGAAAGAAAGATGCATTCGACATGAAGGCTTCCACGAAAGACGAAGACAAAGAGTCGTCTTTCCTCTCGTCGCTCGTCTCCTTGCCTTTCGACTCGCCTTCGTTCGTCTTGCATTGGTCTTACGCAATAAACGCAAGACCTACCTAAGTCAGACGAATTCAAGATGAAGACGACAAAAAAAAGAAAGAAAGATACATTCGACATTAAGGCTTCCACGAAGACGAAGACAAAGAGTCGTCTTTCCTCTCTTTGTTCGTTTCCTCGTCTTTCAGCTCGTCTTGCATTCGCCTTATGCAATAAACGTAAGACTTACGCAAGTCAGACGAATTCCAGACGAAGGAGCGAGAAGACGGCCGAAATTTCGCCCAATGGGAAGCCTTCTTCAACATGAGTTTGGAGCAATAAAACAGCGACACTTATGGATATGCAGTGTCATGAGAATCGAATAGACGCAGCCGCCGTCGATTTTTTTGTTTTTGCTTTTTCAGAGCTCTTTCAGAGATTAACTAGAGGCTCACTGGCTGCCCAAAAGACACCAATCACATTTGTGTGCATTGCGTGAGAGATGGATGCTTCAAGGATTTTAGTCAGAATTTAAAGTGCTGTGTGCCCATCCTGCCGCCTCCCAAATAACTATAATTATAGTTGGGGGAGCCATGCTCTACACGATTCTGAAGCTCTTCGGAAGCGAGCGGCTTTCTAAGTGCTCCTGTTTCAGAAGCGTTTGGCAGAAGTGGATTCCGGATTCGTGCACGACGCTTACATGTCTCCAGAATCAAGCTCGATGTTGTGAATCACCGAATAACGTTCGATATTGAACGTTGTGGAGCTGAATGGATTCTAATCTCCTTAGTCTTTGCTACCAGTGAATTGTACTATGGAGAAATGGTCCAACAGCGGCCTTGCACCAGAGAAGGGCGGAATTCCGGATTCCGCATTCCGGATTCCAGATTCCGTGAAAAAATATTTCCGATTTCCGTTTTCCGGATTCCGAGTTCCCAAAATCCAACTCCGCCCTAATCTGCCTTGCACCCGTCTAATTTAGCCCAGTGAGTTGGGCATCATTCACCTTTTTTGCACGTCTGGCCATTGAATTCGAGGAGTGCGGGAGGCTACAAAATACAAAAAAAAATGCTTTGTCGGACTACGAAATACAAAAAAAAATAAAAAATGGAAAAATTCTAAAACTGAAATAAGAAATCAAACGTGAAACGACACGCAATGGAACGCGTGGCGAAGAGACGTTGACAACCCGAGGAGCAGCCCGCGTTGCTCTTTCATCAAACTCGCGGCGATGCGGTTCGAACGCACCAAATGGATACTGGCGAACATCGGATGGCCGCTCGTCTTCACCTTCTGGTATCAGATCATAGTGGTGCTGTTCGCTGCGGATGGCACCATCGGCCAATGGGGTCTCTACTATTTCCACTTCCTCTGGATCATCATTGTGTGCTCCTATTTCTCGGCGTCGTTCACGCCGCCGAAAAAGTGTCGGGAGCAATGGAGCGAGGAGCGCGAGAGTACGGTAGGTGGCTCTCTTCGCTTTTTACGCGAGATACCGTAGTAGAAACAGGGGGGGGGGAAGGTGAATGAAATGAGCAGTGAGCAACAACAGCTTCTGGAGCACTGCAATTGGCTTCATGTGGAAAAAAAAGTTAATTTTATCGTGATTCGAAGCTGGAAAAGTGAGAATCCAAGGAGGGGGGGGGGGAGGAGGAAGTTCGATGATATGATGCAGCGTGGTCATTGATCAAACATTACTAGTGAAGGAGAGAGCAACGAGCAACAACGACTCAGCAACTGAGTTGTTGAGCTACGAACTGATTGCACTGATTGCGATCTATGATCACAGTTTGTTGGCCGCCAAAAGCGCCATTAACTTAGGAATTTGAAGTTTCGAGATCAACATTCAGAAAACCTGCTTTTCCCTTAATCCTTAATTTTCCCGTCTTACAAAGACTCTTGCTCTTGAGCTCAAAAATGAGAATTATTCTGAAATGCGCCGTGGTCTTAGAGATTCCCGATTGCGTTGGGGTTATCTGAAAATGAATCCGTAATGATACTGCTTCCAGTATGACCCCCCCCCTCCTAAAAATTCCATGAAACTCCGAATTAACTGTGGGGGTATATACTAGATTCAAATGTACCCCCCACACTTTTGAGCGGAGTTTATGTAGTCCTAACCGGCCATCACCCACCAGTTTCAGTGCGCGACGGAGGATTTCTGCAAGTCGTGCAACTACCGTAAACCACCACGCTGGCATCACTGTCGTCGATGCAATCAATGCGTTCATCGGATGGACCATCACTGCCCAATTCTGCAGGTACTGTAACTATGCGCCAGGCATGTCTGAAGTTGCTCTGCTTTTGCGGGGCGCTGGAATTGGCAGCCATTTAATTAAGGCTTCCTTTTGGGCGAAACTGGGCCTTTCGGCCGTCTCGTCTTCGTCTTTGTCTTCAATTCGTCTGACGCGGTGTGTTGACAATTTTTTATTGCGTGAGACGAATGCAAGACAACTTTTTGTCTTTGTCTTTCGCGGAAGCCTTAATGTCGAATGCATCTTTCTTTCATTTTTTTGGTCGTGTTCGTCTTGAATTTGCCAAACTTACGTAAGTCTTGCGTTTATTGCGTAAGACGAATGCAAGAAGAGCTGAAAGACGAACGAAGGCGAGGAGACGAGCGACGAGAGGAAAAACGAAATCGATCAGTGAAATTTAGCGCTTCCCGCCAAAACGAATGTCTAGAATAGTTGAAGCGTAGTTCGCGAGACCCACGTCGAGTCATCTGGAACTACTGTGCTTTGCGACGGCGGAGCATAGAGCACATTAGCTTTTATTTGCGAAATGCTTTGAAACAATGAGTTCCTATTGGCTTTTATGGATTCTAGAGCTCCTCGTCGTGGTGCTCATTAGATTAGAGCACGAGTTCGGCATTGTGCCGTAATTTTGTACTTGCCGCAATTGCGAATGGACAATAGGATTTGATCGGCAAGATCAGGTGGCAGCACTCACTTCGGACTGGCGCATCGCACAAGGAGAAGCAGGAACAGCAGCGTCCACTGTAGAAAATAGGCTTCATTTCAAGCGCGGAGCTGAACTTTTGCAATTCTGCAATTCCATTTTCTGCAAGTTGTCGTGAGGGTGTTCCGCTACTACAGTAGAATTTTCACAACAAAATACCTACCTGTTTTCAGCGAAGTTATCCTAAAAAAGACCCACGCGCATTCTTTATGGCCAGTACTGTAGTAATAGCGCTGCGCTGATGCTTCTCCACGGTAAATACCAGAGTAGGGCGAAATTGGATTTTGGGAACTCGGAATCCGGAAAAAGGAAAACGGAAAAAATATTTTTTCACGGAATCTGGAATCCGGAAGACGGAATGAAAAAAACGGCGGAATCCGGAATGCGGAATGCGGAATCCGGAATTCCGCCCTTCTCTGATAAAAACGCCATATTGCGGAATCCGGAAAACGGAAAAAATTTTTTTCACGGAATCTGGAATTCGGAAAACGGAAAAAAATATTTTTTTCACGGAATCTGGAATCCGGGAGGCGGAATGAAAAAAACGGCGGAATTCGGAATGCGGAGTGCGGAATCCGGAATTCCGCCCTTTTCTGATAAAAACGCCATATCGCGGAATCCGGAATCTGGAAAACGGAAAAAATATTTTTTCACGGAATCTGGGATCCGGAAGACGGAATGAAAAAAAAACGGCGGAATCCGGAATTCCGCTCTTTTCTGATAAAAACGCCATATCGCGGAATCCGGAATCCGGAAAACGGAAAAAAATATTTTTTCACGGAATCTGAAATCCGGAAGACGAAATGAAAAAAAAACGGCGGAATCCGGAATTCCGCCCTTCTCTGATAAAAACGCCATATCGCGGAATCCGGAATGCGGAAAACGGAAAAAAATTTTTTTCACGGAATCTGGGATTCGGAAGACGGAATGAAAAAAAACTGCGGAATTCGGAATGCGGGATGCGGAATCCGGAATTCTGCCATTCTCTGATAAATACGATATTCAGCTGTGCATTCACAGTGGCAACCACAAGTATTTCCTCCTGTTCCTCCTGTGGCCGTTACAACTTGCGATCTTCACAGTTTGGCACGGCTACTATGACTTCTGGAAGGTGAGACAAGGGCGAGAGCGCTCGAATTCCAGTCCAACTGTTTTCTGCTTTCAGATGATGAGGAGCGCGTGGACGGGCGACGTTTTGAGCACTACCGAGCAGTTTAAAGGGACAGGAGTGTCGAATGCAATGGTGAGCGACGCAAGCGAATGAGCCTTTCTATGTATGTATGTATAACTAGAAAATATTGAAGATGGTCGGATTCGCCGTCGTATATCTTCTGAAGAATCAGCTGCCGAACTTGATGCGCAACCAGACGCTCATAGAAGAGTCGCGGGAAAACACGGTTCTTCTGGAATTCTTCCAGCCGTATTTTTAGATAAAAAAAGTCAATGTTTCAGCAATACAACTTGACATCATGGCAGGATAACGTGAAATCGGTGATGGGTCCTTGGAAGTCGGCGTGGCTTCCAGTGCCAGCGACGTCGAACGATGGTATGAAGCGCGAGTGAGAGCAGGCTCGGAGATTGATTGAACCACAATTATTTCTATGGCATTTTCTGGCATTTTAAGAGGCATTTTTTGTAGAAAATGTCTACAAATAAAGATAAATTTTTCTTACGAATGCTCGTGCTCGGCTCCAAGGGTAAATGAGGCATTTTCAGCTCTATTTTGTGGGCTCCAATGCCTTCTGGAGCAGGGAAATGTGATGACGTTCCGAATTGTTTGCTTCGAATCAATTTCAGCACCTTGTTTCAATTTCAGCAACCGATTTCCAGCAGTGAATTGAACCTTTTTCAGTGCTTTCCCTTACTCTCCTTTAAGATCTTTATTGACGCACATAGTCAGATGCGCCAGAAGCACGTCTTCCAGAAGGATGATCAGGAGCGTCGGGCGTGGAATCTGGCGGCTCTACGAGCACTTTAAGTGTTATGTGTAAGGCTTCCACGAAAAACGACCGACTTGTCTCGTTTCGTCTTTGTCTCGTCTTTCAGTTCGTCTTGCGTTCGTCTTATGTCGTCAACAGTCTAGAGTCCAAGCACGTCTCCACCCAAATTTGGAAGCACAATGGGACAAGCTGTCTCCAGAATACCTTCGTGCCACAGTAGAGACGATCCCCCAGAGACTCAAAGATGCTGTGAATAAGGCTTCCACGAAACACGAAACAAGTCGGTCGTCTTTCGTGGAATCCTTTCCTCTCGTCTTTGTTCGTCTTCCAGTTCGTCTTACGTTCGTCTTGCGTTCGTCTTACATCTTACCAACACAATGTCTATCTCTGCGTCAGACGAATTCTAGACGAAGACGAGTCGGTCTTATTTCTTTTTTCGTGGAATTATGCTCATTTTCCATTTGCTCCCCCCACATTGGAGCACGCTGTAAATTGTGCTACTTCAAAATGAAATGCCTCTTACAATTATAGTTATTAATATACATTAATGAATTAAAAATTCAAAATTCAAAATTCACAATTTTGAGCTTTCAAAAAAGCAAGGCCAACTAGAATAAATTCTAAATATATTAAACATTTCAAATGGGAAAAATGGATGAGAAATTGAGGGCTACTGTAGGTAAATACACGTCATCAAATTGGCGGGTTTCGGGGGGGGGGGGCGGGTTGTTGTTTGAAAGAAAGGGATGATTAGTAAAGCTGAGAGCATAGCTCCAAGAGGTGATGATTATCTGTAGAAGAATGGCGATCCCGTGAGTGTCAGAGGCCATCTCCATGGAAACGGTAATAAATGCAAAAGGCGAACCCGTCGTGTCTGATACTTTTCAGAGTATTCAGGCTTTACAATAAGTTACAACGAAATCACGAGAAGAGGGCAGAGGGGGGGGGGGTGGGGGGAGGAAAGCACCGAATTATTAATATGGTCATGTGTGAATGGGATGTGAATGATGATTGATAAAACTGGGCGACACAGGAGAATTGTAAACCAATCTATACGGTATTTATACGGTTTTTCGGAACTTCCACGAGTGGATACTGGCCAGCACGCCAGACTGATGAGCCGGCTTCATTTCAATGTCGTAGCCCGAGACGGAGCCCTTTGAGGTCAACTCTCTGAAAGTCGAGCTGTTACAAGAGATGTGGATGCGGAATGGGACTCACCTCGTTTCCCGCTCGCTCCACTGGCGCCACGTCTTCTCTCCGGCTTGCGCTCTCTTGCGTTCCGCACGCCAGACGGCAATCTTCTCGCGCATTCGCAGCTCGTCTACGATCTTCTTGAGAACCTCATTCTGAAATGATGCGGAAGTTGAAATACATAGTTGAAACAGAAAACAAACCTTCGTGCTCGCAAAGTGAACAACGATCTTCGATTTTCCGTTCCTCAGCTCCACACTGTCCTCGTTGACGGCAAGCGTGAAGTGAGAGAACGACGTTGAGCTGAGCTCTAACTTTGAGCTTGGCGATCGCCACAAATGTCGCGTTGGCACCAGACCCCATGTGGCGAAATCTAATGATTTGACGCCATCAAACAGCTTGGAGATCACTTCGCGTTCATCTGCTCTCAAATCAGGTAGCATTTCAACTTTGACGTTACCCGAGTTGCCATCTTCATTGAGAATTAATAAGCTCGAGAATCCAGCATCTTCGATGGACCACGACGTTTCAGAAGTCGGCGTAGACAATGAAGTATCTGTGGTTAAACATATGGGAAGCACTGTAGTGAGGTGAGCCAGTGGGCGGAGCTTTCGCGGGAACGAGGAAAGAAGTCGATGAGCAATTGGATAGGAAGCTGGAAGGCCGAGATGTGGAGATGGTAGCAAGTTGGTTGAAAGTCCAGCAAGTGCAAACCACGAAGAAATATCTGTAAAGCAATTTTCAGCTTGTATGAATGACCGGAATAGACTCCAACTTACCTTCTGGAACGTGCGCAACTCTGAAAGGCTGCTTGTCAATCTCTAAAGCCATCAAATCGATTGAATTCGAAAGACGCTCATTGAGTTCAAGGCGAACCACTGCTTGCGGAGAAACGGACATGTAACGTCCGCTGATTAAATCCAGCGGGCGTCCGTTGCTCAGAATGGACACCTGAATTTCAGGAACTTCAATACCGCCGAGATAGCCGACAGGCACGAATGGGCTGGAACACGTCGTGGAGGGCAGCAGAGCACCGAAGACTGCTCGATCTATGACACACTGGACGTTGGAATCGCCCACTACCGCTCTGATCGTTGAGGTTTCATCAGAGAGAAGCGCGTAGCGAGTACCATCATCCGACTGCACAGCGAATGGGACAGCATCGTCATCGTAAAACATGGTGGAGATTTTTCCATTTCTTGAGAAGTGTGAAATCAACGTGGGACGCTCAATGTATCCATAGTAATAGCGAGTCGTGTCGTTTCCACGTTGAACGAGAACAACCCGATCTTCTCGATCGTACACGACGCTGATCTTCAGTAGATGCGTTTCATTGACCGTAGCTGAAATTAATCTTCCCTTGCCGTCGTATTCGAACTGTGTGTTTTCTCCACGCGCCACAATCCATCCGATTGAATCGACTCGATAGGCGACATCCTGGAACAACTTCAACGCGCCGCCTCGATTCCACTCGACGATTCTGTCGTTGATCTTCTCGACACGATCGTCGGAATTCCAAATGATTCGAGTCGGATCCCGTCCTGTGTGCTCAACGCTGGCCACGCGACCAGCGGCATCAAACGTTCTCTTGGTTTTGTGACTCTTCTCGGCACCAGATGACGTTATTTCCAAATGAGATTCCGAAGCTCTACCCGCGCTATCTCTTACGATTTTAAGCGAGGCACGGGCATCGCCAAATATCAACTTGCGTTCAACGACTTGCCGATGCTCATCAGCTTTCGAAGTTTCGTACATCATTCCGTATCCTTGGCATCTTGCGGTTGATGCGTCACGAGCCCACGCGAATCCATTGATGGATGCCACGTGACCACGACGTTCGTCATAGGTGATCTGAATGGACTCAAGAACAGATTGTTCCACTACAGGCTGAACGGTCGTGATACGCAGAATGTCATCGTATTCATAGGAGAACGAAGACGCCAAAGGAGATTCAGATGAGACGGTAGACGAGATGAGAACAGTTTTGCGAGCCACAAGATGGCCTTGTAGCGTTGTGTTTTCTTGGAAATAACGGCTTCGAGAGCATAACGGTTCTCCTTCTGGAGACCAGCATGTCAACACGGTCGTCTCTTCGTCGTTCAGAATTTCCGTGGTCCTTCCTGTGAGAGGATCCTTCCTCTCCAGCCAATAGTGCGTCTCATCTGGCGTGGCAGACTCTAGAATTTTACCGTCGCGATCAACTCTGACAAGTGAAGGCTTCGAGTTCAACGATGTTCTCCGTTTCAAAACCCATTCGTCGCCTCCGAGAGCGATCGCAGAGAACAACGTCGCTTCTTGCGATGTACTGAGGATTTCTTTGATGCGGTTATAGTTATCGTACTGAATGACCCATTTCCCACCGCCGTTTTCAATCTCATTAGGCCGTTTCGAAGCTCCTGCATAGCTCATTTTAATGGGAACTCGTGCTCCATCGACGGCGTGCTCTGTGAGCCTATTCGAGCTGTCATACGCAAGTCGGGTTTTCCACGAGCCCCACGTCACTGCCGACATTGTTCCAGCGTCGTTCCACGTGATGTTCATCTCGGCCATCTGCGAATCTTCTGGCGCGGTTATGCGTTTGATGCGACCTGTCGAAGTGTAGTCAATGAAGAGAAGAGCCTGCGCATCGTCAGTTGCTGATCCAAGGCGAAGTGTGTCACGGTTCGACAAAACGTCATACTCCATCGAGAACATGTTCACGCCGTTGATCTGAAAAAATAGGAATGAGCACATAGAAGCGTAGAAGCGCTTAAATTCGAGGAGTTAGGTCGGGTGAGAAGTAATGAGATTTCCACTACAAAACGTGTGAAGTAGGTTGACGCAAACTAAGCGCCAAAGGCAGTTCATTCTTCTTTCTAAAATAAGAAAATAGAGGATTAGAGTTATTAAAAGAATCAATGAATTGCTTGCAGGTTATTCACACCACACCGTTTCCTGGAAGGTTAGTCAAATCAGAATACTCTCATCATCCGACACGAACCCTCGGCCGAAACCGGACCTCCGCGACTCGTCGTCTTCCCGAACTGCCTTCCTCGCCGCGGCGAGTGGTGTGTCGCCAATCCCACCGCGTCGTCAGCTCTCGTCGTCGTGGATTCCCAATGGCGGGAACTTTGGTACGCCTCCGAGAGATCACCGGCTCACCACCACCATCCGGAATCGTCGAGCTCTTGTCGAAAAGGGTTGACGTGCCCAGCGGCGATGACAGAGAGTATCCGTCATTCCGGAGACTGATGAGACGGGTCGTTTCTCCGTTCGCACCGTACACGGCTAGGTTTCCTTCGCCCAACCGAACTTGCTGGAATCGGCGTCCATTGCGAAAGACTTCTGTGCTCACACTTCCCATCGAAATCTGAAAATTGGGGACTTGCATTGGAGCATTATGAAAACGTTTCATAGAAAACCACCTACCGTCTCTTCTCCAAGTAGCCACTGTTCACGATCTCTCTTCAACCCAACAGCTCGTCCAAATGAGTCATACTCAAATCCAACGGCTGTAGCGACATCAATTCTGGCGGACAATAGCCCCTTGTTGTAGTGTAGTTTCGTGGCGTCCTTTGAAGTGGTGGAGTCGCCTTTTGACACTTGCTCAAGAGTGCCGTCAAATGAGGACATCTCCAGAGACGTTCTCTCGCCAAGAGTGGTTTCCAAATCGTAGTTCGAGTCATTTCGTTTCAGAACTCGAAGAACAACTCCGGATGCGGCACGGATTTCAGAGAGCATCGATATCGGTGAATCAACTTGGTAGCTGAAATTGAAAATGGTTCGTCCAGTGATCAACGATACGGTTGATGTGTGTTGTCCGTGACGGTTGAACGTGTACTTTTCCTGTCGATCCGCGTCCGGCACCTCGTATGTTCGAGCGCGTCCATTGTACTTCGGAAGACGTGCAAATACTTTTTTGATTTTTGAGTTTCCAGAATCAGCAATAACCACTTCACCGGAAGGCGCAACGCAGACAGCGTACGGAGAGTTGAGGTGAGCTTGAGATGCGGCGACATCACGGAGGGAAGTTGAATCGTCACATCCACAAGCCGCAACATCACAGGAGCATGGGCTTTTCCCACCGGTAAGAATTGAGAACGTAGATCGGTCAGAGCTCAGCTTTCGAACTTGATTTAACCGCCTTCCATCAGACTCTACAACATAGACAGAACCATCTGTTCCTACAGTAATATCCCTAGCATTTTGAATGAGGTGGCGTCGATGATCAAGAGAAAACGACGGAGAAGAAGCGGCTGTGGATATTGACGAAGAGTTGACGGCGACGTCGCACGTGGTGGGAGAACCAAGTGCAATTGTGACGACGTCATGCTCCACATCAATTTCGAAGACGACGCTGGTATCGAGAACAAAAACGGTTCCAGTGATTGGATCGATAGACAGTGACGTTGGCCATTCCATTTGAAGATCAACCAACTTCGTTATTTGAGCGCATGCCCTTATCGGGTGTTGATCAGGTGTGGTTTCCCCAATTGACCGAATGTGCCCCGTCGTGTCGATTACTCTAATCCGGCGACTATCAGCTACTGAAAACGCGAGAAATAATTGAAGAGCGATGATGCGAATCAATGAATAAGCGCAAACTTACAATACAGATTTCCCGTTTTATCATAAGCGATTCCTTTTGGAAAAATGAGCTGAGCATTTTGAGCCAGTGCTCCATCCCCACACGAGTCAACAGCCGAAACACAAACGGTACCATCTCCAGCCAACACATCATAGTTATTTCGCGAGTCTTGCGGCTCGAGATTCGGAATTCGCCACACCTGTTTGTGGAGAGGCAACGAAATCGCAATAGTACCATCGAGCGGGGAAACAGCAATGTAGTATGAATGGGAAGTGTCAGCCAAGCCCAAGGTCAAAATTGTGGTGACCTGCCCATCTGGAGCAACTCGTCGAACCAAATTGTGGTCTCCAATGATCAGGCTTCCATCTTGCGCATACACTACGGTAGTTGGACGGAACAGACTAATGGATTCGATTCGTCCGTCGCATTTGACGCATTCCACGTCTCTTTTGACTCCGTCGATTCCAGCCAAAGTGCTAACACGCGGCTCACTTTCACTTATCAATCGATATCCGCCATTTCCCAATTCAACTATATCTACAAAAGAATAAACTCGGATCAGAAGATGTAGCAGTTCAAACTATTGATAAAAAAGGAAATTCCAATCAATAAAATACACTTACTATTAACTATGTCCAAGTGATGATGAATATCGATGGTCCACATGGCTCCAATCATTTTTCTGGCAGTTGCTCCCATCATCTGGGATCTTCTCGTCAGCCAAACTCTCTCGCTGGTTCGATCACATCCTTCATACTCATATCCAACTCGAACTGTGACCGGAACCAATCCCGACTCGCTCTGACGGTACGCATTCATCTTGTCCCAGGCGAAGACATGCGTGAGATTGATGCGCGGTGCTAGCATGCGGTCGAATCGTCGTCCGGCGATCTTCACGCTGACATGAATGTTGCGAAGCTCTTTGTCGACTCGATCATCGAGCAGTCCAATAAGCAAAGTTGACGGCGCGGCAGGTGAACGCGCCGAGTCGTAGACGAGGCGAGCATCAGTGCCGTGAATTTGGAGGGACTCGAAAATCGAGCGTGAATCAACGACAAGTCGAGAGGAATCGGGCGTTCCATTGGTTTCAACTCCATCCGAACTGTACTGCCAGTTAGAGATGAGCACCACTTCGGGAAGACGTCTCAGAGTTGGGGAACACTTTGCTCGCGCTGGTGGAGCTGGAATAACCGTGGTCAGTGCTCCCGATTGACGATACAGAATCACGTCGTCGATGTGAACGATCTGGTGTGGTGGCACAAAAACGCTTTTTTTCACCGACTGAAATTGGGTACGAATAAACTGTAGTGTCACACTTCGGGCTCCGTTAACGGTTAGGTCAAAGTATCCATCTGACCGAGTCAGAGTGAATCCATACAGTGGATGAGCGGCGTCTGAGACACGAACACCGATAAGTGGAATATTGGAATTATTAGATAACATGGACACTTCTTCTGATCCACTCGGATATCCTTCCCACATAACGCGTCCTCGGATCACGGATACAAGAGATTCGTTGAATTGCGAAGCGTCGGTATAGCTCTGCACTGATTTTTCCATTATCAAGAAACCAACTCTGTGGGCGAAATTTGCGTTAAACGTTGGTGGCATTCGCATCAGAACTTCTGTTGGCGAGGGAGCGGCGGAGCACACAGTTTCTGAAGAGCACGAGGGAGTAGAGCAACACTCTGGATCGTCACAATCCACGAGACCATCCGAGTCGTTGTCGAGCCCATCGTCACAGTGCATTTCCACGTTGATCGAGCAGTCAACACCGCTGGAGCCAGTGTGACATCGACAGAAATATTTGGAGGAAATGGGATCTTTCACACATTCGCCTTTACCAGAGCATTGATTCGGACATCCTTCTGAAAAAGCAGAGTTGAAAAGTTTGGAGAAAAAAGCCAAAAAACATTACTTAAATAGCAGTTGTCTCCATTCCATCCTGGCGAACACTTGCACGATCCATCGGGCAAACACTTTCCATGAATCTCGCATCCCACGGCGCACTTCTTATCCGTGCAGTTTGCGCCTCTCCATCCCTTCCAACATTGACATGATCCTTCGCTGCCTAAACAGTCTCCGTTGACACAGTGGCATGCTCGTTGAGAACAGTCAGCGTTAGACCAGCCCAGATCGCATTGGCAGATTTCATCTATTAGCTGGCCATGCGAGAAGCATGGGTGGTGACTCGATGGAGGCTCTGTGGGGACTAGGAGCGTATCTTCAGTTGGCTTCTCAAGCTCTCGGCTCTCCTTTTTCCTTTCATTCGACTTGCCTAATATGACCGGAGGCTTACGAACGGCGACTTTCGGAGTTTCATTCGTTTCTGCACCATTCCTTTGTGGCGTTTGAGCTTGCGGTGGTGGAATAACGGCATCGGAAAACACAGAGCAATCGCTGCCCCTCCATCCGTCAATGCAATAGCAAGTACCGTTCACGCACACACCTCGATCATGGCATGTAACGTGAGGGCATGCTCGAAGCTCGCACGCCTCTCCTGTCCAACCTGAATTACAGCGGCATCTTCCGTCAGTGTCGCAACGTCCTTGCCCATTGCAGTCGGCTACTTCACACCAGTTCTGTCGCATTTCACACTCTTTTCCTTTGAACCCCGATTTGCAAACACACACGCCGCCGGAGAAGACACCGTTTCCACTGCAAACCACCGGGCAGATGGCCTCGTCACACGTTTTACCGGTGAATCCAGCAGCACAGCGACACCTTCCGTTTATGCATTCTCCTCGTTGATTGCAATTCGCTTCGCAGAACAGTATCGACGCCAACGGATGCCCCTTGGTTTCAGATGAAGGGCTTTTCAAAGGAGTTGTGGGTCGTTGCAGCTCTTCGGCCACAAAAGAAATTGGCTCCACTCGACTCCGTTCGTTGATGAAGGTGAGATAGTGACGTCCTTCGAGAACAAACTGCTCAAATGTGGCGCTCCTTGGCGACAAAATTTCAATGTTTCTATGACGTGATTGTGATCCGGCTCCAGCGCTTCGCCGACTTCTAGTTCCGAACTCTTCAACAATGTGAGTGGGCCCTTTTGGGTCCTGAATCCGATCGGCGCGTATCGGAAACAAAACATCGTGAAGGCTGAGACTAGGATGAACTCCTGCACTCATCAGAAGAACTAACTGTGCTCCTGACCCCACCGTAGCATTGAAGCGGATGCGAGACGGCTTGGTGATTGTGACTTCTCTTAAAACATAACGTCAGAACTTTTTTTTTCTCTTTTTTTTTGGTAAAGCTTACGTGGTTGCCATTGATTTCGGGAAAAACTCGACGTCAACTCTTTCACCCAAACTGATTGTCGGCGGCAGTGCTCGAAGACCCAAATCCTGATAACGACTTGCAGCTGCTGCAGCTGATGAGCCGACATCTGAGGTCGGAGCAGGTTGCGTGTATACATAATTCGGAGCTCGAACTGAAATGAATAGCAAATGGTGCTAAGCTAGCCTACACAAAATGGGAACTCACAAAGCAAAATGCAGATAATAAATAGTGAAACTAAGAGAGCCGCAGCTAAAATCAGATTCCATTTCGACGGCCATCCGGAGCATGCATCTCCGTCGTCATCAAGCTTTTTTTTCTTTTTCGTCGTCGCCATCAACTGGCCACCAGCCATCGGATCACCATTGTTCATCGTGCCCACTTGTTGTCTCCTGAAATAGGACAAAACGTTGCACATCATGGTTGAAGTGCACAATAAACGCATTCAGACATTAAAAAAAATATATAGTTCACCTTCTGTTTTGATGGGTGCCGGCGGTCAGCGGGTATTTCAACAGAGTTGTAGACGCATCCGAATAAGCAGTGTTGGGTGCTGCGGACGTATGCGGTCTGAAACAGAATCGTTGACTAACGGCACAGTGAATGAGAATAGTTTAAGAGAAGGAGGCGCTGGCCGTTCAGTAACCCATGTGATGATTGGATTACATTTGGGGCTCACACGAGAGGATGGTGCTTCTTTGTTTCCGATGCTCCGCAGTGTGGAGGAGCACCAGCGAAATCGCGCCGCGAGAAGAGATTAGAGATTAGAATTATGCAATGCGCGGATTGAGAGCCTTCTGCTTTATCGAAGTGACGCATGTACGCAAAGTGAATATATTGAGATCGAATCGGAATAGAGTTCATGCGCGATTCTAATCAAAATACAACTGAAGACGGCTGCATTCTAGAAGATCTGCATCTGTAATCTACAGTGCCCAAATCAAGAACCTGCGGGCTCTCAGATAACAATCTCCCGTGAGCCAAGAGACATCAACACACGATGAACGAAGAGCTGAACATACTGGAAAACGGCTAGCTGCCATTCCCTGTGCAAGCCAGCGAATGACAGCCGAGGGGCACTTGAAAACGCTGTTCACATGTAGATGTATGTATATATACAGAAGTGAGAATTGAATTTGATTAATTAGTCAAATTTGCCCATCTTCCCTTATTTTGCACTGCAAAGCTCTTGACTCTGCGCGCACCCGTAACAACAAAAACACAGACGACACACAGACATGATGTGTTGTGTGGTGGGGGCTGTCACCGTGTGTTCCATAAGATTTACCGGTTATTGTTGCGTCACAATCCGTGGGATTGAGAGAACAATAATGGAGATAGAGGGCGGGGGGGGGGGGTGTACTGCTGTTCGGTGGATCGTACCGTGATTGAGCCTAATTATTCAGAGTCATATGCCATATGGAATTTGTACAAGCAAGCAGATACCACTATTGCGCATTCTTATCACAAGCGATCCGTCAGAACGACAAGCAAATGTGGCGAAAGAACGGAAAAAAGAGAAGGAGTGAAGAAGAGAAAGGCAATGGATGAAACGGGGACCAACTTGCGTACCCATCCACTGCCCCTTCTGCGGCCTTCGCTTTTCCTTCTTTCGCCACCATCACCCAACGGTGGCGGTGTAATAAAACTTTATGAGGAGACGGCAATTTGTGCGCGTTGAAAGCCCCACCAAGCCGGCGGCTAGTGGCTCTGAACTTGGCAACTCAATCTAATTTCACTTCTTGCCCAGGGATGAGCATTCTGCGATATTGGGGGAATACCAATGGACTCTGGACGGACCACATGAAAAAAGCGAGGAGTGAGAAATCGAAGGAGTATATGAAAAGGATAGAAAAATGTTTCTTTTTGCGGCCCATTCACCCATCTTTTCACAAACTCCTTCTCGTTAGTACGTCTCGCCACATTTTCGGGGCCCTTTCGACACTTTTCTTTTAACAATAAGACTATGCAGTTCGTTTTAACAAGTGTACAATGGCCTTCGTCAACTTAGCGGTGAAGCGGTGCCAGTATCCGCAACAGATATTTTTGTAGAAGATGACGTCTCTTTCAGCGATTCGAGCCGAGTTCATCGATTGCATTTGTCGACAAATGCCCACAAAGTGAGCAGAGCTAAACAAGGGAAGATCCGCAGTATCGAAGCATCTTTAGCTTTCTATTTCAAATTTGAATATCGACTAGTTCTGAAACGGCTTGTTGCGAAAAGGAAATGATAATGATGATAGCCGACAAGCTTGTCGGCGGCACAAAATCGAATTATATGGAACTTTTATGGAATTTATGGAAATTAGTGGTAAAAAATAAAGAAAAATGAATCCATTTCATTAAATATTCCATGAAAAACTATGAAAAAAACGTTTTAAAAATTTCAGATATTTCCAGACAAATGGTTTAAGACCGACCTGGGACTAAGGTGTTCGTTAGACTTTTTGATTAGGCTATTTTAAAACTGTTCCAGCCACTTTTCAGAAGATTTCAGCAGCATTCTTACAGTGTTTCCGCTCCCCCCCCCCCTTTCTTGCTCCTTTTTTGCTGCTTCCGAGCATTTCCCCATTATTACAATTTCAAGTGTAGTCACTACAACTTCCTTCATTCCACTCGCATTAGAATAATTACATACGCTTTGACGCGCTTTCTCACTCTACCCTCTGGAGAAGAACACGCACGACTGCTGGTCTGGTTATGATTCGTCTTTCAACACCCAACGTCTTCGGAAGACGTGCGCAAAAGGCGCACCTCGAAATGACGCTAATTGAGCAGCGTAAGCAGTGCAAATGTGTGTGTGTGCACGGATTTCAATTAGAACACTTTCGTTGAATGGAAGATAATGCGATTCTGGAGGTTGAGAGAGCGAGCTAAACGTAAGGGCAGTGGGGAGAGCGCTGGTACTTTTTCAAAACGAAAGTCTCTCCCCCCCCCCCGTTTCAATTGAAGAAGAACAGCGATGACTTTGACACAAAATTAATCTCCCCCCCCCCACCCGCACTCTCTGAGCTGCGCGGGAAGCGTTTCTTCTTGCTCTGACGAAGGAGAAAGATGGAAAATGAACTGGTTGCAGTGCTCTACGAAACCAAAAAGAAATTGTCAAAACGTGTACCAGAACGATCAACTATGAAGCCGAAAACCTGCACGAACCCTTGCTGGCCATGTTTATTGGGTAGATTGCTGAATGGCTTCGCGTTTGTACCCCGATTACCTCGAAATGACACATTCGGGTTCTAAAGCGGCGGGATATTGGAGGGGGGGGAGGATAGGAGTGGCAGATGTTTCAGAAAGAACAGAACAATGAACCAACCATTGGTGGAGTTCGCATATTGAGCATTTCGCACAATTGGGCAGGGGAGTGGGCAGAAAGTGTGCAGAATGCGCAGTGGTTTCACACACAAAACGGCAAGTTGCCGGCGCCCAAAGTTTTCTCGCCACTTTTTTACGGCAACTTGCCCAGACACATCTCTCTCTCTTCCAACTGGAAATACGTGGAGATGGGCAGCTCCTCGTGGCTCTCACATGTTCGGCGTTTGGAGATGGCGCTTCGGGCATCTGGCCCCACGACTATGTGTGATGGAATACACAAATGTGGAGCACACATTTTCGAGTCTGCCGGTGCCATGGCCAGTATTTGCTCAAAGACATATGGTGTGCTAAACTTGCAAACAGGAAAAACAATCACGACAAGAGGCGAGAAATCGGAAATTAGCGGAAATCTACAGGAAAAGAAGAGAAAATGAATGATCCCTCGTTGTTTGATGGCGATCGTCATAATCTTTGCGATCACACATTCTCCTTCTTTTTTTTTCGACCATTTTCTCACTGCCAGCCCTCAGTATTTTCTATTCTCATCTCTATTTTGCATACGAAGTCCGTGCGAAAGAAACCCATTCGAATTCCTGCGATCTGATGAATCATTAATGATTTCCCGCCGCAGTCGTACGATGTTTTGCTCCTGTTTCCAATTTTCATGATGCTTTCGAGACAAGATGAAAACTAAAGTCGAATGTGCACCTGAGAAATCGATTCGAAAACGTGCATTTTGAGAGCGCGTACGGATAATGCAGCGATGCGGCGACTGTCGTTCTTCTTTAGTCAGCATCCTAAGGCATCTAGAACTGATAGTGAGCCCTGCGAAACTCGAAACTTTTCACGCACACTGCTTCATTAAGCAAGACATATTTCAACAGACATAAATCTCCTAAACAAGCCACTTCCGGATTATGTTTCATGTTCTGCCAGTTGACGCAGAGTTCCGGACCCTGTGATCCTGCAACTTTCGCTGCTTTTCCCCTCTTTTTTTCCTATTCGCGGGCAGAATGAGTATCCACCGAAAAGTTAATCTACTAATAATACACTCAAGGGAGAATGAGCACTCGCTTGGAAGAAAGAAGGCACCAACGAAGAAAGTAATAAGACGCGAGCCGCACAAAGAGCTTGCTGAAATGGAAAAACTCACTGGTCCAAGTATCGTTGACCAGACGTTGGTGATAGTGTTGATGACGTCGTGCGCACTGAAAAATAATTATTTTAGTTGAGACAAGATACGGTAATTTTCAATGAATAGCCATTGCTGGCACACTAAACAGGTGACAATCAGCTGTGGTCATTTTCAAAAAGGCCAACTACTTTCATCTACTCGCAAGATTGAATTAGGGCTGGCATACAATTGCTCACTTTCTTCATCTGAAACCAGCATCACCGATTCTCTGGGAGCTGGTGGAGCCGGTGGAGGCGGTCCAATAGGTGTACTATAATAAGCATAATGAGGCGGTGATATCCGATAGGTCATCGAGCTACGAAATTGGCGAGTTGACCGACTACCGTATAGTGAAACAGAAGCGTAGGGAACCGGCTCCGGCTCATCATAGTGAGATTCGTTGTCCATATCAGTGTGGCCAGTGAAACGTTTAGTGATAGTAGGCGGCGAGAAGTGGACCCTTCGTGGCGCACGGCATAGCTCAACACGAATACCTATGAGAACATAGCCGAGAGTTGAAAAGCTCACATAAAGTGGGCGGGCAGCTCAGAGTGGACGTCAACAGCGGCGTCAACGAGATGTGCCGAATTGGGGGGAAGAACAACATTCCCAGAGGCGACGCATGGAAAAGGCCACGCCCGTCGTTTTTCTTCAATGAAACGTGGAAGCAATTGGAGAAAGGCGAGAACGTGAAGAGAGGAGACGGTGGGTGGCAGACGACAAAATGCTTTTTGGCTGCCACAGCGGCGGGTGGCAGTAATGAGAACCTAGAAGAGTGGAAGAAACACTTCAAATAGAAAAATGAGATATTCTTGCAGAAAAGCAGCTATATCCTTCCTCACGGGCTCACCTAGCCTCTACGAAAAGAGAAGAGTACACTACGCTGAAATTCCAGTACAAGAATTATCATTTTATTGAGACGCCCGTCACCTTCTTGAACAGGACACCCATGGAAAACAACTTTAACACTTGACTATGCAGATTACTGTGAAACTCGGAAAGCGTCGGAGAGCTCACACGGAGCTCCACTTCTTTGGATTGGTACTATTATCAAAATTCCCGCCCGCAATACAAGTTTTGCCACCGTCCTTTTCATTCTCCCAAAACAACCTTCAACAACGCATTATTTGATTTACATTTGATTTCGTTTCAATTCACTTTCGATTCCCTTCTTCGCCTATACTTCTCCGAGGTACGGTGGCTTTCGTCGGAAAAAAGGTTTGTTCGGTGTCTCGAGAGAGAGATAGAAAAAAAATTAATTGGCAGATGAAGCACAAATGCGATAATTATAAGGTGGCTGTGTTACATGCCCTCCTCTTCGAGTAACGAACGGGTTCGATTACTCAGAAAACGCGATGGATTGGAGGAGTATGCAAAACGGGCGGGCGGGCCGGGCAAATGATACACTTCCAATTAACAGCTGACTGGATGGAGCATGATATTCTGAGGGACTTATTAATGGAATTTGAGTGGGGGACAACGACTCTTCGGCGAGCAGACAATGAAGCTCCAGCAGATTCCTCAAGAAGACAGGCGGTCATAATATCTTCCCCAAGTTACCATAAAAGAGCTAAGCTCAAATGATGCACCAAAAGAAAAGCTGATGCTCATTGCGCTTTGAACTCAACAAACTATTATAGCAGTCTGCTGAAATTGCTGAAATATAAGAGGGTAGCGACACTGTCAGTAGAATCGGACGCTTCCTCAGCAAACGCCTGCCTCGTCGCTGGATAGTTGGATCCTGAATTCGATTTGCTATTCAAAAATCTTCTGCTTTGCCTGTGAATTGTGCAACATTCATGCCACTATTTTAGACAGAATTGTTTCAGAGTCGATTTTTCCCAACTTGAATCTTGAATCCCATATGTTAGGACGATCGTCTTGCTTCGGCAATTGACCTTGTCAAAACATTTTCAGTTTTATGGGTACCGGGCGAGAACCGTGTTTGGCAAAACGGTCTGCCTAACTACCAACAAGTTCTACGCTTCAATACAAGCGCACTCCAAAATTGATTGCAGAAAATACAATAACAACCAATTAAATATTTCACGGCTCGGCGTTTTCCATTCAAAAATCACCAAGTTTGGGTTCAAGACATAATGCCGCAAAGTGTTGAGTGATTTGCTCCTTCTTTGCGCGGGCAGCACCTCCTGATTTAGGGCTCTCATATGAATTCAGTGATCGTTTCGGCGATTCAAAAACGGAGCGCTTTTGAGAGAGCGACATTGCTGCAAATGCTGGTGGAACAAGAATTCTTTCAAAAACTTTAAACATTATGATTTGCACTCAAAGTTTGCGATCTTTCAATTGAAAATCGCACAAATTCCGATATTTCATTGGTAGCAAATAGCCAAAGCCATCGATCGATTGTAAATATCGAAACAACGATTTCGACAATCCGATATGATTATTGGAAATGCATCAATTTTTCCCTTTCGCGCTGAAATTCTCTTAGGAGCTTTAAGCATTTTTCTATCAGATCTCTAACGTTGAGCTCATAAATTCTATAAATTTCTAGAAGGAAGCTTGTAGAATTTCGAAAGACTGAAAACCACGTGATTCTCACTATTTTCGAGTTAGTTTACAGCGGTCGGCCCTTCTTCTTCTTTTTTTAATTGTAAACCAAAGCACAGAGCAGTCAAGACAGAGGAGGAGAGGCCCTTTTTCCTAGTCAATCATTGACACATAAGGGTCAATCCCGAGTGTAAACAACACTGCACTGACAAATTGTGTCTCCTGGCCAATCTATTCGTTTCAACCGACAGATGTACGTACTACAAGAGTCAGTGGCACAACTCAATACGGTAGCGGTGGTCCCCTCGACGACATTGTTTGCACAGGAGGAGCGGTAAGAAGCGGAAGGATTGTGTTGGCTTGTTGGCGGCATCAAGAAAGGCACGCCGTCGAAAATGGATATTGTTTTACGAGTGGCATAGACAGAAAAAAGTTAAGGGCACGCAGAGATTGCGCAATCTCTCCGACTATTAACGATACGCAAAACGACACTTCCGTCTTCGCCTCCCCCTACCCCGTCAAAAATAAAAATCTTACGTGAGCCACTGGGAATATAGTACGCTCCATCAGCGTTTTTGTGCAGCACTCCGCCGTCCTGCGCACCGCTTCCCCAACAATCTGATAGTGGAGGAGCCATCGGCTGCTGCTGGTGTTGTTGTTGTGAGCGACGCTGAAAACGAAAGGATTCGTGCGCATTCTCATTGCGATTCTGATCGTGAAGCTGGCCGGCTCTTACCTTTCCTTAGAGTTATGATTAATAAAACCAAAAGTGCCTAGAACTAGAAGCTATTAAACACCCGGACCGACAGAGTCTGTGCGGATGGTGTGGGGGGGGGGACCCCTGTCTGAGTTCTGATTCAAAGCGGTGTAGACAGAATGTTTCTTTCTCATCTATATAAGCTCATAAAGCCGGCCAAAGTCAGGAGCCGACCTGGCGCCGTTTCTGATTACCTGTTGCGACATGGACATTTCGTATGAGTTGAAATTGATGGGGGTTTGCGGTGGCGGTGGCGTCGTTTTGATGAGCAAATGATTGGTGAAGCCGTCTGAAACACGTGCTCAAATTGTCCGCCGTCTCAAACAAGATAGATTCGAAAACCATTTCTTCTCGCACAATTTACTGCAATTGCGTCGCATGTGCTCGCCCACTCTGTTATTGCGCCGTGACGTATACAACTTTTATTAATCAATTCCTTTATTGAAGCGATAAAGGGGCGCCGGAGACGAAAGAATAGGATGCGAAAGCACTCGAATGAATCAGTTTTATGTGTCGGTGCGCACTTTTGAACAATTGTTGAGCATGATACTGGTAATGCGCTGAATGGGGGGGGGGGAATGACTCATATTCGATTTGAAAGTTTACGCATGCTTTTAACGAAACAAATAATGTCATTTGAGACACTTTTCACTTTTTACCTCCACGATTTCTGGCCAGCTCCTCTGGATCCTCGTAGTCATTCGTGTAGTCGTGTTCCTGTTGTGACGAAGCCATCATCATGGGCATTCCTGTAGGTGGCCGAGGCATCGGCCTATTCGGTGGTGGACCTTGTGCATTCGTGGTCCTGAACAACACACGGAAATACTCTTTTCATTGACAATTCAAGAATGGGATACCTTTGCTGGAACATTTGTGACTGCTCCGAAACACACGGCTGCCCGCACTCGGCTGGATGTGGTAAGGGTGGTGCGGGCTCTGTAACAAATCGCTTTTATTCTTGGAGCAAAACAGGCTTATCGATACACGCAATGAAAATGATACAAATGATGCTGCCCACGGCAGCGACAAACAAACAAACTTGTCGTCCGGCAACTTGCCGTTTAGCACAGTAATTTATCGCTGTTTTGCAACTCCTTCTCGCGGAAAAGCTCGCCAATTGCACTAGTTGCACTATGCTGGTCGAACATTCTACGAGAAATGACGCGCAATGACCACAAAAAAACAGGGAGGAGCAATGATGCTCCTGGCAACGGCTCATACCATTCCTTAACACCTTAATTATTGCCAGGGTTATGTACAGTAAAATTGAGGCAAGCATACGGCAAACTGCTATGCAATGGGTAACTTGAAATGTGAAACGACAGCGTGCCTTAGAAATCGGCAAGTTGCGGCAAAACGGCAGGAAGCTATAGAAAAAAGACTTGCCTGCCGCTGCCGCTGACAGTCGGCAAGATGTGTTGTCTTACGGCAACTTGCCAGCTCTCTTCCTATTTCTATGTAAGGCTCAGTTGTAGACGAGGATGATCTCTCCGTATCACCGTCGCCACACATATACTGTTGAGCATAAGAGGGTTACGAAGAACAAGAAGAATGGAAACAAATTCAGACGGGAGAAGGGGGGGGGAGGGGGTAGACCTCATTTCTCGACTGACCGCCCGTGTTACTCAGCCGATTGTTGTCATTATTGTCTACGCAAAACGACACATCTAGAGCCTATAATTAAGTGTGAAGAAGCAGGAAAACGAGAAAAAATGATCCGGAAATGATATTACCACAATGATGATACTGTTGGTCCCCTCTCCCCCCCCCAAAATACTTCCAGATCGTGAGAATAAATTTGACCTAATGGAATCGAGATCATTGAGAAGTTTTCAAAAGGACAAATGACATTACTTCTACAAAACACAACTAGGAGAGGTGTGACCAATTGACCGCATCTTCTCGTCACGGAGGAAGAAGGCGGCGGCAGAGGACGTCGTCCAGCAAGCAAACACAGCGGGAGAAGGCGGCAAAGACTGTTTGGGCGGGCGGGCGGGCGAGCGCGCGAGAAAATGAAAAGACACCTCCGCCCGTACCAATCAACTGGTAGTGAGAGTGCTAATAGACACGGATTCATTGGCGATTACCTGTGCGGAATAGGATGAGGAGACAGGCGTCGAGCACAACGAACACCGATAGCCTCCTAGTTGGTGCTTGTCGTCGGGTTGGAGAACAAAAGTTGGCGAGCAGCGCGCATCGGAGAGAGGAGCAACAGCTGTTATTATATGGCCACCGCCTTCTTTTCTTCGACCCCTTTTGAACCTCCTTGCCATCATCATCATCATCATCGTAGTAGTAGTCGTCGTCGCCGTCTCTTAGGTACAAGATGAACACAAAATGTGAACACAGTCATCAAAAATGTAGGGAATCAAGAAATTGATTTACAAGACATTCGGATGACAGGCGTTCCATCACTCTCCAGGAAGGTTGGACTCTAGGTTATGCTTTTACAGCTTCTGGGAATCGAATCACACCCGAAACATTGAATAATCTACTGAAAAACTAACTAAAAGTGTATCTGGAGCTAGACTCTCTTGACGCACTATTAATAACTGAAGCCTGCATCGATTCAAAACCCGCAGAGTTGCAGAAGAACGATAAATCATCCGGAAGTCTGAAAGTCTTATAGGAGTGCGAGACGACTGACTGTTCCATTGAAAAGCGAATAGAGCGCGAAGAGCAAAGAAGAGAGCAGGAAGTCTTAAAGCGGGGACGGTGGATGAGGTAATTCATTTGTCAAATATACAGATTATGTGGCAGGAGCTGCAATGCGAAGGTGCAGAAAACCTCCGCGATAAACTGACCGTTTCGCACAAAGATAAAATATGTTTGCGGCGCAAAATAGGCGACGGAGTGAGGAACGAAACTGGGGTGGGGGGGGGGAAGGAGAGAATGAGAGAGGAAAGGGCACCATCTGGAGGTGCGGGAGGGGCGGAGGGGGGACGGTGGGCACGGAAGAAAACCCTTGAAAAAACGGGGGGAACAGAACACACCTGCGTGCTGAATAAAGAAGCCGAATTTCCAATATGACAAAGGAATTTTGAAGGAATTCCGTGAGATTCCAGACAAAACTCCGCTTGTGAATCATTCAATGTTCATAGGAAAGCGAATGGTGGATTTCCCATTTGCAGAGCTAACCATTTATTAGGAGATTGATACAGTAGGAAGGGGTAGCAGTCGAAATTCTGATTCACAGAATTCCAGGCTTTTACCTTGACTTAAATTACAGGGAAAAGCACAGTATTCCGTTTTCCTCACCTTCCGAATTTCTATAGAATACGAAGAGCATGGTGCCAGACAGCTTGCAGAGCCACAGGTAGTTGCTATTAAAAGCCGACTAATTCTAAGCGTACAATGCTGGCAGCGCTATGCGAATGGTCATCTGGTGGAGCAGATTCTTGCGGGCCGGAATCGTAAAATAAGAATCATAAACCTAAAAGTTGACCCGAGGACTGTAAATCAGAAGGCTCGCATATTCTTAGCGCAGAAGACGTCTGGCATAGGCAAATAGTCGTCGTTTGAATCAGCGCTTATCAGTTTAAGACTTATCAGTTTAAGAATGAGAATATTAGCAATTGATAGACTTCTTGTGCCATGATTCCGATTTCTCGACTCAGTCTCAGCGTAAACACAAATTCTACATGTGATGACAACGAAAATTAGCGAGCACACGAAGCAGAAAGTGTTGTGAGAAAGAAACGAATGGGCAGGAAGTACGCACGGAAGGAAAGACGCTTCAAAAAGTCCGAAAAAGTTGCAGTTTTGCGTAATATCATCATCTTATTCGCCCCAGGAATAAGCGCAGAATACGCAACGAAAAGCGGTAGAGAGATAGAGTGAATTGGGAGCACAAGGACGGAGAATCGGCTGCCTTTCTCACATATTTTAAAGCGCATTATTTTCAAAACATTTACGGCTACTTAAAACGGACCGCAACATGCATTGGAGTCACCGCTGTCGCCGAGCAGTGCGCGGGAACCATCGATTCATTGAACACCGGCGGCTGCTGCCGGTAGATCATAACTTTTCCATTCATTTTTTTGGAAATATTCAAAGTTTGCCGGCAACGGCGCGAACTCGCCATTTCAAAATGGCCGTTAACCGTTTTGAAGCGGCGTAATTGGCACTATTAGCTATCACATTTTTAATAGTAACGAGAGCCGTTGTTCTCTCGTGCTATTGCACATCGATGTCGAAATCGATAGATAGGTTCACTTGACTTGAAATGTACCGCGAACTTTAATAACACGAAACATTATAAATAACCTTTTAAACGAAACAAGAACATCGGAAATTTCCGACACTAATAAAAAATAATAATTGGGAATGAAGTCATCATCATCATCCAGAAGAGAGACGCATGTGGCAAGTGACCTGCGACTCGGTAATGCGGTAGTGATGGTCCTTGGGCTGGCTAGGTTTCCCGTTGCGATAAGCAAACTTAGCGCTCCAATCGCCAGAATATCAGGAGAGGCGAAGAAACGCAGAGATGAACACATACTCCTGGGCCATCACCTCTCCTGCGAATGATTGCGTAACTTGACCAATCGAATGGGGAAATAGTGGGCAAAGAGGAGGGGAGGATGGGGTGGAAGGAGAGAATGAAGCGTTCAACGACCGACGCAATTATCTAAAGAACATCTGAGCGCTCTTTTTTTTGCTGATAAAGTGTTTCAGCGTGAAGTTAGAAGTGTAGACTTCTGACGCACATCGGAATAGCTTTTTCTTCCTCAAAATAATCGTTCGCTAGCCTTCCAGCGATCGATTATTTGAATGGGAAAACGCGAGAAATGGTGTTTCACTAAGAATTCTGTCACCTGCTAATGTACACGTTTAACATCATCGACTGGGTCAACATTCCCAGTGAGTCATCGCTAACAACATATAGTACAGCCACTAGCAAGTCATTCATAAATACTAACGGAAAAAAAACAACGAGGAAATGCTGAGATTCTAGATAATGAAATGAGCTGGAAATTGAGGTCTGAAAAACGTCTTTTAAAATGTTAAAATTCCAAAAAAAAAACCAGGCGACAAGGAAGCTCGCATAGCTCTGAATTCATCCTACATCTGGCTGGTGGGGAAATATTGAAAATTCCGGACGCTAGAGAAATTAGAAATCGCAAATATTTCGCCAATTTTTTTTCAATTTAAACATTTTACGGCTTCCACGATAGACGAAGACAAAAATCCGTCTTTCCTCTCGTCGTTCGTCTCCTCGTCTGACATTCGCCTTACTCAAGTTAGACGAATTCAAGACGAAGACGAAGACGATAAAAGACGTCCGAAATTTTGCCCAAATGGAAGCATTAACGGTAGTTGCCAATCGTTGGCGTGGGGAGCCAGAGAGCTGTAGGAGCTATAAGATGGAACCAGAGGAAAAAATGGTCAATTACAAAAATGAAGTTGAGAGCTGGAAAACTGCGCGTTTCTGCATATTTTCAGAGTTGAAGTTTTGGAGCTGATTCAAGGTGTCAAATCGGAGATTTCAGCGCAAATCGAAAAGGAGCAGTGCAACAATGTTGCCGGGCCGACCATTTCATTGGCTGCGCGCTTCTAAACCATATTATCTAAATAATTTATTATATGCAGTAGTGAACAACGGATGGTCAACATTTTGGCTCTTTTTATCTGGAAAACTTCAACTTTGGGCACTTGTCAAAATGTCAAAAATTCCTTGATTCCTTCATGAATTATGAAGTGAATTCTCTCAAAATAGATCTTTATTTTTGCAATTGACCACTTTTTGGTGCGACCAACGTCAACAGAATTATGGCTTTCACAAGAGAGTCCACGGAAATCTGTGCAAAGGGGGGGGAGCTCTCTCGTAAGAGCCATAACTCTGTAGATATTGGTAGCACAACAAAACGATTCAATGCAAAAATGAAGTTCTATTTCTGTAGAATTCACTCCACAACTGTTGAAAAATCAAACAGAATAAGGCTTCCATAAAAGACGAAATAAGACCGTCTCGTCTCGTCTTCGTCATCGTCTAGAATCCGTCTGACGCAGAGATAGACACTGTGTTGGTACACATGCGACGTAAGACGAATGCAAGACGAACTAAAAGACGAGGAGACGAAAGACAACTTTTTGTTTTCGTCTTTCATGGAAGCCTTCAGAAATTCTGACGCTAATGAAATTCTTCATTTCTTGATCTTTAAGAAACAAAAATAATTTATGAATTAAACATTAAAAACCGCGAACGAAGACGAAAGAAGACGAGACAAAAGGATTCCACGAAAGACGACCGATTTGTCTTCTTCGGTCGTCTTTCGTGGAAGCCTTAATGCAAAATTCACGACATTTTGGGAAGTTCCCAAAGTAGTTCTCAAGCTGAAAAAATCTTGAAAGAGCCACTGATCTGGAAGTACTCGCCGCCCCAAAAAAAGATAATTGCAAAAATAAACTTCGATTTATGAAGAATTCACTCAACAATTTCCAGAAGAGCCCATCCCTCTTTGACACAGTTAGGTAAGAGGTCAAAGTAGAAGTTATCGAACAGAAAATTGTTGGTGGCTACTGTATACGAAACGTATAATATGATACAAACAGAATACAAAATGAAGCTAACTGACAAGAAGTGGATGAAATATTTACAATTTCGAATCCCCTCTATCGCCCGGAATTTTCAATTTGCACCGACCAAATGTTGGATGAATTCGGGGCTCTATGTGTTTGTTCATCGCCTACTTTTACGGCTTTTTAATTGAAAAACTAGCGATGGAAGCGAGAAGAACATTGGAATGTACGACACGAACAACAGGATATATATATGGATGATGTGTTTATCGCTTGCAGTGAAGTTATTCGTCTGAAATGCGAAACTTGGCGAGGCATAATTGAAAACGCAGTTTTTATTTGAAAAAGAGTTTCTTCAGCATTCGAACGTTTGCGTTCGCACCGAGAAAACCCGATCAGAGGTTTTTCCGGCGTCGTTGACAGTGGTCGGCGGCTACTTCAGTGGCGATAACGATGATTCGTTCGTAATTGGATACCGATTTACAACGATACTCAACTTGTAGTACAACGACTACAGCGTTCGGCGGTGGACATGAAAAAAGTTACACGAATTCGGGGGGGAGGGGGGGGTGATGCCCACTGAGTCTAGCACGGAGTGAGCTGTACGCGGCGCGGTGCAACGAAATAGTGCTGTTCTCTTTGCAATTTCAAAGGTGTGAGTTGACACGGAAACGAAGCGCGAGCGATGATAGAAAAAAAGACCTCAAACAGGCAAACGGTGTCGGTTGGGGGATGGTCGGTCAAATGGACCGTGAATGCCTCACCGGAATAGCTGCAGAAGAGTTTTTTTTGAGAAGCGGCTTATGAATTGCATACTGAATGAGGAATGTTTTGGGGGAACGGAAGCGAGCTTCTATATTCGTTTTTTTTTAATTTTTCGATTCAATACGTTTCGATCATAAAAAAAAAAATAAATTTAGGATAATCATGCACAGATGGACTAGATAAAGGGCGCGGAGAGCATTGAAATTCAATTTCGGCGATTTTCCGCCCATTTCTCGTCGACTTTCAGAGTTGCACTACTGCAATTCTCTTTTACAGAGAAGAGGCGCTTTCCTTTGCGAGAAAATCCATGCTTAATTGAAATTGAAGAAGGTGTCAGAGGGTACTCCAACGACGGCACTCAACTGGGCCCATTACAACGAAGCACCTAGCTGATTATGATTTACAGACGATTAACGTGGAACGATGCTGTTCGGCTATCGGCTTGCGCGGTGAGTCAAGGCCACAAATTCCATTTCTATTCAAAAGACGCGTATAACAACATGGACAACATCAAAACAAACTTATTACCGTTCAATCTCGCGGCGCGCTTCTACATAATCGGTACTTTCCAAGTTTTCTGCGCTTTTTTGATATTCTAATTCGAAAGAATCACATCGAAAAGCCAGGTGTCTGCTCATTCTACATGAAGCTTGCGGAAGGATTAGTGGGACAATGTTCGCTCCATATAAAAGGAATGTAAGGGGGGAGGGTGAAAAGCCAAAAAGTCCCGCACACATAACAATAGAGCCAGCCCCATTCGCAGCAGCTAGCTGCTGTTCGACGTGCGAACCAAGAATAATCGGGACGAACGACGACAAGGCGGCGTGTATTCATAGAAAACGGTGGGGCACCTGTAAACCGTAATTGGTCGCACTTTTGTGGTTGTTTTCGGTGTGCGGACAAACAGATGTGCTGAGATTCGCGACCGACAAGGAAACCCATCGTAAAGCTGCCTTCCGCATTTCAAGGACTTCTTTTACAGTGTGGGAAGTCCGGAGAGAATCAACTCAACAGACGAATTTACTTGGGGGCAGCAGCAATGCTCTCCGGGAGTCCACGAAATGGACTAATCACGGAAAGCAAGCTATAAATATAGATCTAGAGGAGAAGAGGTGTCGGAATAAGGCCTCCACGAAAGACGAAAACAAAAAGTCGTCTTTTGTCTTACGAAATAAAAAAGTTGTGTACTTTAAATATTAAATAAACCAAATACTTTGAATATTAAATAAACTAAGTGCGAGTTTTAACGTTAAAAAACACAATTTTTCAGTATTTTTTTGTATTTTACTTGACTAACACAATGTCTATCTCTGCGCCAGACGAATTTAAGACGAAGATAAGACAAGACTGTCTTATTTCGTATTTCGTGAAAGCCTTTTGTCGGAATACAAGAAACGAGGTTAATTAATTATTAAATAAATTAAGTGAGTGTTTTAATGTTAGAAAAAAAAAAACAATTTTTCAGTATTTTTTGTATTTTACTTGACTAACACAATGTCTATCTCTGCGTCAGACGAATTTAAGACGAAGATGAAACAAGACTGTCTTATTTCGTATTTCATGGAAGCCTTATTTCGGAAAACAAGGAAACGAGGTAAATTAATTATTAAATAAATTAAGTGAGTGTTTTAATGTTAAAAAAACACAATTTTTCAGTATTTTTTTGTATTTTACTTGACTAACACAATGTCTATCTCTGCGCCAGACGAATTTAAGACGAAGATAAGACAAGACTGTCTTATTTCGTATTTCGTGAAAGCCTTTTGTCGGAATACAAGGAAACGAGGTTAATTAATTATTAAATAAATTAAGTGAGTGTTTTAATGTTAGAAAAAAAAAAACAATTTTTCAGTATTTTTTGTATTTTACTTGACTAACACAATGTCTATCTCTGCGCCAGACGAATTTAAGACGAAGATAAGACAAGACTGTCTTATTTCGTATTTCGTGAAAGCCTTTTGTCGGAATACAAGGAAACGAGGTTAATTAATTATTAAATAAATTAAGTGAGTGTTTTAATGTTAAAAAAAACACAATTTTTTAGTATTTCACCTTTATTCTTTTCCTTCGTCAAAGTGGATATTGATAGACCTTGTGCGGGAACTGCGGCAACGGAGCTAGCGTGCATATTCAGTCTCGCCGCGGTCGCCAAAATGGGAGCGGCTTCTTTGCGATGATATGTTCCCGCGGCGAGCACGGGAACCTTTGGTGTGCTGCCGCCGACATCCATTCTGAAAGAATTTTTCTTAAATGCTCTCCGCGCTCAAGTACACCAAGTACACATTTTTGAAGAAGGCTGGCAACTAAAATACCTCGAAGTGGTGCCTGTGTCAGTGGATGATGTGTCAACAGATGTGTCTATCTGATGGTTAATTGGAGTCTCAACGCTGGACACTTCATTCGACGCCAGAATCCTCGCCGGTGAGCAAATCGTCAGCTCGATTGGTTGCTCAGTGCTACGTGGTTTTGGGGCAACTGAAATAATCAACATTGTGCATAAAATTCAAGAAATTTAGCGGAAAAATGAACATTCAAACTTTGACGCAAAAACTCAGAGAAATAGTGTTGCAAATCAAGAGGGTGTCAAGACGATGAAAGTCACTGCGAATTGTTGGACGAAACGGATTGGATGACGAGCACAGGAACAGCTGTCTGAGTGGAGAGTGGACGAATTAACTTCGCGATAATGAAAATAAATGACTTGTAACTTTTTGATTGTAGTGACAACACAATTCTGGCTATCTAAGCCACGAAAAAATAAGTTAAAATCGAAAAACAACGAGATTTATTCAGGCAGGAAGTCACCAACAATCTGAGCATATGGAGCATCTTCCCCAGTCAAATTATACATTTATTAATATCGTATATCTATAAATAATTGGAGCTCTCTTTCTCTCATCGTCCAAAATCTTCTCACATTTACCCATCTGTTGTTGCTTCCTTAAACAGCCAGAGGTGTCGTTGTCGCTAAAAATGAATTTTATAGATAGAGAGAGAGAGAGAAAAAAAAAACAAAATTTCCAATTGCAAGAAGCAAAAGGTATTCAATTTTTCGCGTAGAAATCATTACCTTCCCGATTTTCTCATCAAAATCGCTATGAAAAATGCGCGCATAATTCGATATGACATGAGAAAAGAGATATTCGCAGGGTTTTTTGCTTGATAGATGGCGCTTTGAAGACAGTCTAGTTGTTTTCTCATTCGAGGAGCAACGAGCAATCATGCGAAAGAATCGGCAACTGGAGAATGTGATACAAGTGTTTGGAGGTGGGCTGGCTCTCTCACAGAGCATTCAGCAGGCCTATGAATCATCATTGCTCCGGAAGCAGCCTGCAAAATTAGTGAATCTGAAAAAAAAAACTTGGTGAAGCGATTAAAACTTCAGCCATCTTGATTGGCAGTATTCGTTCTCCGCGAGGAACCAAATCGTCAAGAGAACCATTGATAGTCATCTATTTCTTCAGAATCGAAAAAAAATCAGCCTTTGAATATTGTTAATTCGCCAACGATGTGCCAATAGCGCATTTTACTCCTTTATTTTATTCTATTTATGACTGGAAAAAAGGTTTCGGCAATGCTCCATTTGAAATATGTAGGCTTCGCTACTTTTGTTGAAAACCAAGAGAGCCAGATGTTTTTCGCCACTTTTATATTTTTTTTTGTGAATAAGAAAGATTACTTAAAAAAATAATTTTTCTTTTGTCTCCAAAAACTCCAATTAATTTTCTTTTGGTTTTTTGAGAAAATCAGAACAAATTTCTTGGAAGATCCGGGTGCTAGAGATTGTCTTGATGCTATCGCTGTTGCTCAAATAACTCGTACAAGCTGCCGAATCTGGAAAGAAAATAAGATGATGAGAAACGTGGATATTTATTTTTTCTTATTTTCACGCCGTGAAACCTGCAATAAAAATTGTTAATATTAAAAATACACTATGGAAGAAACTTGCTTCTGCAGTGATTTTTCAGAAAACTGAATTTTTAGATATCCAGTGTATTTTAAAATAATTATTTAAAATATACCTTTGTTTCAGAAAAAAGGAAAAATCGTAAAATAGATTTTAAAAAAAGTATTGCAGTTGATTCTTGCAATTAAAAGAAAAAATAATAATTTAAAAAAATGGGCGAAGAACTCGCGCGGAGTACTTGCCTTTCAACGCGCCGAACAGCTGCAAAAGTGGGCGGAGTCAATTAATTTGTATTTTTTATTGCGCGCCAAGTAAAAAAATGGGGGAAATTCCTTGCTCTGGCAATATTTCATTTTTTTCGCAGATTTTTCAGAGCCAGCAAAAATTATTTAAGAAAAAACAGCGGAACGTATTCATCGCGATTGCCGGATACCTAAATTTAGGATACTTTGGAGACGAACCGATGTCAATCGCAATTAAAGCGGAAAAAATGATTAAGATACGAAGAAATCAAAATTGTTCGAAGCAAACTCCGAAATGTTTAATTATAACAATTTTGAAGAAATCCATGAGAAAATCATAGTAGAAGCCTGGTGGATGCTGCCCGGAACCACAAATCACAATGGAACTAGTTAACGACGGAACTAGAAGCCGATATGAAGAAACTGAAGACAAAAATAGAGAGATAGAGAGATACAGAGAAAGAGACAAATCACAAAAGAAGGCGAGAAAATCAGAGAAATAAAAAAATATGCTCTTAATAATCCGACAGAGCTCACACCAGGTGTCATGCTCTCCGCTACAGCTACAGTATTCGCGGGATTGTTTCCTCTTCAGAATTTCTATGCGTTTCTCTTGAAATACACACTATTTCTCCTAGCATTGAATGCAGTACGACAATCATTATTAGCCGGAAAACACCACTCCGACCGCCGCAATGAATCCACCGTAGGTAGGATGAAGCTACCATTTGTTGGGTGGGGCAGTCAAGCGTGAGGTACATTTGAAGAAACAACTAACCGTCATCATCCCTTCTGATCGTTCTGATACGAAACGCCTTACGCGCCACCGCATCCGCCGGTGGTGTCGCTGTCTTGAAAAGCCGAGGCGCTTCCATTAGAGATTCCTGAAACTCTTTTCGTAAAGCTCAAAAAGGAACGGAGGAAAATTAAAATTTAGAAAGCTCGAGGGGCTGAAAAACTGCTGAAACTCGATGCTTCCAGATGGAATCACTAACAAAATTATGCTCCGGCTCTGTGACAGTCTTCATGAAACGGGCAAAATGGAGATTGGCGGAAAGACGAAGGGAACAATATCAGTTTCCCCGACAAGAAAGAGAGAGAGAGAGAGCGGGGGGAACATTAGAACCTTTTTGATGCATCCAGGAGGGAGTTCGATGGACGCTGACAGCCGTGTGCTCCTGCCCTTCCTCCACCATGAGAGAGTGAGCAGATTGAAGAGGCGCAGAGGCTGATGAGCGGGAAAAGAGCATATCAAAGTTGCACGGCGGTGAGCGGATATCACTCATTTGTGTGACTGTTGAAGCGGTAAGATCCTTGAATTTTAGAAGATTAAAACACGAGACGAAGCGTGGTTGCGGATGTCTGATCTTCTAGATCAAGCTTCTTTTGTTTCATTTCTCAAGGAGACGTCTTCTGGGAATTTGACCACTCGCATAAAACTGTATTAGAACAGCACTGCCGGACACTTTCGAAATGATGGAGAAAACCATTAATAGACGATGAACAACTGGAAAATTATGAGAGCTCTTCTTGAGCATTTTCCCTGCTCAGTAAGCCTGAAATGCCGATTTTCAGCTGATCTAGAAGCACAAGTACAAGGTGTTCCATGAATATGGACAGAATCAATCAATAACTTATGGGAAATCAAAGATCAATTTAGCAGAAGACAGTACTGTCGGTACTGTCGGGTAGTGCTTAACGATTTTAGGCCCAGAATGATGAGATAAAGCAAAATCAAGCTAAACGTAAGCCAAATATATCCCAAATTTGGTCCAAATGTGTAACAAGCCTAGACCAAATGTGTCTCAAAGCTAGAGCAAATGTGTCACAGGCCTAGGTTAATTGTGTACCAAACCTAGCGCAAATGTGCTTCAAATCTTGCGCAAATGTGTTACAAGCTTAGACCAAATGTGTCACAAGCCTAAGCCAAATGTGTCCCAAATGTAGTCCAAACGCGCCACAAGCCTAGACCAAATGTGTCACAAGCCTAGGCTAAATGTGTCTCAAATATTGCCCAAATGTGTCTCAAATCTTGCCCAAATGTGCTTCAAATCTTGCGCAAATGTGTTACAAGCTTAAACCAAATGTGTCCCAAATCTAGTCCAAATGTGCCCCTAGCATAGACCAAATGTGTTTAAAATCTAGCGGAAATGTGCCACAAGCATAGGCCAAATGTGTCTCAAATCTATAGCAAATGTGTTCCAAGCCTAGACCAAATGCGTCCCAAATCTAGCGCAAATGTGCCTCAAGCCTATAGCAAAATGTGTCTCAAATCTAGCCTAAATGTGTCACAAACTTATGTGTTAATGTGTCTCAAGCTTAGACGAAAGCGTCCCAAATCTAGCGCTAATTTGTCCCAAACTCAGCACAAATATGCCGAAAGCCTAGACCAAATGTGTTTCAAATCTTGCGCAAATGTGCTACCAGCCTAGGTCAAATGTGTCTCAAATCTTGCGCATTTGTGTCACAAGCCTAAGCCAAATGTGTCCCAAATCTAGTCCAAATGTGCCACTAGCCTAAATCAAATGTGTCACAAGCCTAGGCTAAATGTGCTCCAAATCTAGCCCAAATGTGTCACAAGCCCAATCGATTGATCAGAACCGTGATGTGTCCCTGCACCAAATGATCCGTTCGTCTCTTAAAAACTCAAATCTTTCGCTTCACTCCGCCCGTTTCTGGCGGCATTTCATGTGGCTATCAATCTATTTTCAGTGCGGTTTACTGATAACAGCGCTCACTTTATATTTGTCTTTTTTTTTGTCAATCGCACGGCTGCTGATGCTGATTTCTTCTCTTATTGATGATTATTATTTGTGTGGGTGTGTGTGTGAGCTCTTATTACGAGTATTACTTCCAATGTTTCGTGCGAATGGAATCTTCTGGAAATCCGATTAATGACTTTAGTTGGTCATTAATCACAACTATCGTCTCATTCTATTTCATTGAATTAACCCTCAGAATCTCACGTGGAGCACCTGAAAGAGCAGACTTCTTCAGCGTCTTTCTTCAGAATGCTTCCAGCATCTCATAAAATTCAGATTTGCACAGCGTTGTTGAGCTATGTCACTCTTCTATGCTTAATGAAAGTTATTATCGATTGATTTTAGTAGAAGCCAGCCAATTAACAATCGTCGCATTTGCTCGAGGTTATGAGTCATTTTAGAAGATGACATTTGTCAAACACCGGAAGTCAGAATTAGAGATTTTACAATTTCAGCAGCTTTTCATATTGATAGATAGTAGATGAAAATTACGCGATAAAATTGCGCTGAATGCACTCGGATCAGCGGAGCCCCATTTTTCCTCAGTGAGCTTCCTCTCTCTCTCTCTCTCTCTCTTAAAGCATTTTTCATGCCGTCAATTGAATAATTTTCAGATAAATGTCAACTCTTCTTGCTCTTTTCCGACGTCTTCTATTCCGTCGTCGCGCCACTACAGACAAGGCTTCGGATGAGAGTGGAAGGTCGGTGAAGACCCGAACAAAATCGTTGAATTTTCCGGCTACCAACAACTCTCTTCGTGAAAAAAGCAGGTGATTTTGTAAACCACATGTGAAAATCATGCGAGCGAAACGAAATACGGGCTTAGTATGTCACCCGTATTCTACCCGCGCGGTCTCTCAATCTGCATTGTGGATACACGTGGCATTACCTTGGAGATCTGCTCGTAGATCTGGTGATCCTGCCCTTCTTGAGATATGAAGATGGGGGGGGGGTGAGTGTATATATCGCTGAAATTACAGCCACAGCTATTACAGCCAAAATGAATTCTGCGGTTTTCCCATATGTTTTCTTGCCAAACAACAGATGATTCCTTGAATTATAGCCTTGTGTTGTGTGCATCATTCTTATCAGTTAGCAGCAATGCATCAGATGATGTGCGTCTTCCTTCAGGCTCCGCCGAGCGTCTGATTCTTAAGAGACGTCCATAAAATCCCTGAAAATTTGGCTTCTTTCGCAGCTTTTCACGACGAACAGACACCGAATCAAGATTCTGAATTGCCTTGAGTAGTTGAGCCCGTGTTCCTGATTGTTTTGTGTTTGATCTGTGATTTATGTGATAAGAAGAACGGACATTTTGAACAATGAAAGCGGCGAAAGAGACGGGAATTTCGTCTCGGAATTATTAACTTTGCCCTTTCCATCAACTGATAACGCAATTTCACTTTTTTTCTTCACCTGAGCCATCGTTGAATATCCAAAAGATTAAATTTATTTTCAACAAGGGTTGGCTGATATTAAAGAATCAATAAATGTATAGAATCGGTGACTGCAGACTTGTAATAAAAGAGCATTTTCAGAGTGATTCCTGCTTTCTGAAAACCCATTTTTTCGCCATCTTTTTGCACAAAAAAAATCTAATTTTGGGGTTTTTTCTGACTGTCAAAAAGGAATTGGCTTCTACATAAATTAAAGTTTATTTTTGCAATTGCCCATGCTTTTTGGGCGACCAGTACTTCCAGATTAGCGGCTCTCACCAGAGAGCATTCGGAATTTTCAAGCTGGATAGCTCCTACTTTTGGAATTTGCCAAAATATGGAAAACTGCTTGATTCTTCTAGAAAATTGTGGAATGAATTCTACAAAACTAGAACTTCATTGCAGGAATTGACTATTTTTTTCCTGCAGGTTCCATCTACAGCATGTGCGGCATAAATAATAGGATGAGATTTTGAGCAAGGTCTGGAGCCGGTGCACCGCGCCCAGCGCTTTGATATATTTTTATTCTAATCACTTTTTTTAAATTTATGTTTTTTTCAAGTTTTTCCTAAAATTTTCCGGAATTCTAGCCAATGGTGGCGGCATCTACTTGTAGACTCACGATCCTGGATTGCAAGAGAATGGGATTGTTCCATTCTGAGATTGAAAAAAAAGAGAAAAAAAAGAAAAATAGCTAAAAGCTGAAAAAGCAGAAAGTACACCAGTTTGAGAGCCCTGAAGATTGCGCTACTGAAAAGCCTGGGACGATCTTGACGTCAACTGCCTGCGTGCCTAGCCGAAGAGATTGAGGAGAGCTGTGGTGAAGGCGAAAGGAGAAAGATTCAAAAAATTGTTAATTTTATCTGTTTTTATATTGTTTGAGTAAACTTTTGTCCAAATTTCATATCGATTCCACTTTTTTTGCAAAAGTTATTGCGTTTGAAGCTCATCCTATTATTTATGCCGCACCCTGTAAAGAGTTGTAGCTCTTACAGGAGAGCTCCCACCTTGCACAGATTTTTTTGACACTTTGAATCAACTCTAAAATTTTAAGTTACATACCATACTCTCATTTGGAGTTTATAATATTCTCAATAACTCTGAAAATAGGCAAAAATTATGACATTTTAAGCCCATCCTATTATTTATGCCGCATCCTGCACAGAGTTATAGCTCTTACAAGAAAGCCCCCCCCCCCTGGAACAGTTTTTTTTTTCGGCATCTTGAATGAACTCTAAAACTTCAAATTACACACCATGCTCTCTTTGAGGTTTTATAATATTCTGAATAACGCTGAAAATGTGCAGAAACTCGCAGTTTTCCAGCGTTCAATGTCCTTGATATTGCTACCGTAACCCACCATATTCCCTCATACAAATTTGTGGAAATTCTATGAGAATTTCAGAGTATTTAATAGATTTCACAATTGATCAACTTGCAGAATCCAAGTAAAACGCGGATCACAAGTTGTGATCCGAAACCGGAGCCAGAGTGTGACAGTGGAAAGGAAATACGTCAGCCGGAGCACTGATAAGGTAAATTCTTGATTACGAATTCAGAAGTGATTCATCGATTGATGGTCTAGAACTGCTGAATTAGCAGTCAACTCGCGACTAGTTACAGGGTTCAGCAACAGCACTTTTTGAGTACAAAATGTAGGGTTTCTGATAACGTTTTGACTACTGATAATGGAATGTAAACCAGTAAGTATACTGGAAAGTGTAAACAAAATATTTAGGGAATTGGCTGTAAAACGGAGAATTTCTTGATGTCAATAGAAATTTTTATGCAAAAAGGTAAAGCTTCCATGAAAGACGAAGACAAAAAGCCGTCTTTCGTCTTGTCTTTCATTCGTCTTATGCAATAAAAGAGTTGTGTACCAAAACAATGTCTATCTCTGAGTCAGACGAATCCAAGACGAGATGGCCTTATTTCGTAGAATCCTTCCGTCTCGTCTTGCATTCGTCTTTAGTTGTCAATCAAAATGTGTGCGTACCAACACAATGTCTATCTCTGAGTCAGACGAATTCAAGACGAAATGATTTCTGGCTCAGCAGTTAGCTGAAATTAAAGAACGAGAAGAAGCAAGTTGCTGAAAATGAGTTCAGAATTTCTCAATTACAGTATCTTATCACCCCATATCGAGAATTTGCAGCAACACTCGCCAACCTGCCATCGTCAAGCTCACTACACAATACACAAATCAGGGAGCTACGCGGCAACAAGCTTAGCACCGACGCTCTCTTCCAGCTACCGTATGCGTTCTTCATCTGTCTCCAAGCCAACCACCATTTACATTCATTCTTGAACTTGCCTTTTAGCGATCATTGCCAATTTGAATACTGTCGGAAAACGATCTCTTGACGGGTTTTTTTCTTGTTCATTTTCTGCGGTTTTTAATGTTTAATTCATCTTTATCTTCAATTAGTTTTGTTTCTTAAAGATCGAAAAATGAAGAATTTCATTAGCGTCAGAATTTCTGAAGGCTTCCATACGTCTTGCATTCGTCTTACATCGTCAATTAAAATGCATGTGTACCACCCCAATGTCTATCTCTGCGTCAGACGAATTCAAGACGAAGTCAAATATGAGACTAGACGGTCTTATTTCGTCTTTCGTGGTATACTTTTGTCTTGTCTTTGTTCGTCTTTCAGTTTGTCTTGCATTCGTCTTACGTCGTCAATAATCAGTCGTGTATCGTGGAATCCTTTCGTCTTGTCTTTGTTCGTCTTTTAGTTTGTCTTGCATTCGTCTTACGTCGTTAATAATCGATCGTGTATAGTGGAATCCTTTATTCTCGTCTTTGTTCGTATTTTAGTTCGTCTTGTGTTCGTCTTACATCGTCAATTCAAATACATGCGTATCAACACAATGTCTGCCGTTGCGTCAGACGAGTTCAAGACGAAGAAAAAGATGAGACGAGACAGTCTTATTTCGTCTTTCGTGGAATCCTGTCGTCTCGACTTCGTTTATCTTTCAGTTTGTCTTGCGTTCGTCTTACGTCGTCAATAATCGGTCGTGTATCTTGGAATCCTTTATTCTCGTCTTTGTTCGTCTTTCAGTTCGTCTTGCGTTCGTCTTACTTCGTCAACTGAAATACTTGTGGTAACAACACAATGCGTATCTCTGCGTCAGACGAATTCAAGACGAAGTCAAAGATGAGACTAGACGGTCTTATTTCGTCTTTCATGGAACCCTTTGGTCTCGTCTTCGTTCGTCTTTCAGTTCATCTTTGATTCGTCTTACGTCGTCAATAATCGGTCGTGTATCGGGGAATCCTTTATTCTCGTCTTTGTTCGTCTTTCAGTTCGTCTTGCGTTCGTCTTACGTCGTTAATAATCGATCGTGTATCGTGGAATCCTTTTGCCTTGTCTTCGTTCGTCTTTCAGTTCGTCTTGATGGTCTTGTTTCGTCTTTCATGGAAGTCTTAATGCTCATTTTACTGACGGAGCTCATTTTGAGAGTTATTTTTAAATTAGAAAGCACTTTATTTCTTATTAATCAATACTTTTCCAGAAAAAAAAAACAGTTCGTAGTGCTCATTCGATGATGAGAAGCACACAGGTGAAATGCACGCGGGCGAAAAACGAGCAGCCAAGTTCCACCGTGCCCGCTTCAATTGGTCTTATTGGGGGGGGGGGGGAAACGTTGAGAATCTCGGACATCGGATTCTACATTCGTCACCTCAGCCGTCCGAGGATCCTCGCCCGTGAAACCAGATTGCTACGGGTGGAAGACGGGCGATGCACGGCTCGCGTCTGCAATTCGTCCGCGCGCATTTTACCTGTTCAATAATTTTAAGGAATCTGAAGCCTATGAGCACCTTCCACAAGTGGCAGAACTGAAGGAAGAGCGTTTGCATAGCTAGTGGATCACAGGGGGGGGGGGAGCATGGGGGTTATTCAGAATACAGTTTGTCACGTGGCAATATGTTGCAGTTAAGACGTACATAATAAGAGAAATTGAAGGAGGACGGGGACAGGGGACAGGGGACAGGGGGGCGGAGCGGCACAGCGACATAGAAATGAGCAAATGAAGAGGTGGGGAAATGAAGAGAAGAGAAAGTACTTGTGGGACCACAAATCAAGATTCGAGCTCAAACTTTGCTCAATTGCACGCGATTATTACTGTAGCATGCTTGACAATGAAGGCGTCCGTCTCGAACACGAACATCAGCGCCGGTGGCTCCAGAACCTGAAAAAACAGCCATTGGCTCATAGAGTACGGTTAACGGATTCTGAAATCAGAGTAGGGCGGAATTGGATCTTGGGAACCAAAATCCGGAACACGGAAAACGGAAACAATTTTTTTCGCGGAATCCGGAATGCGGAAAACGGAAAAAAGTATTTTATCACGGAGTTTGGAATCCGGAAAACGGAAAAACTTTTTTCACGTAATCTGGAATCCGGAAGACGGAAAAAATTTTTTTTTCACGGAAACTGGAATCCGGAAAACGGAATGTAAAAAACTGCGGAATCCGGAATCCGGAGTTCCGCCCTTCTCTGGTAAAAACGCCATATCGCGAAATCCGGAATGCGGAAAACGGAAAAAAAAACTTTTTTCACGGAATCTGGAATCCGGAGAACGGAATGTAAAAAACGGCGGAATCCGGAATTCCGCTCTTCTCTGATAAAAACGCCATATCGCGAAATCCGGAATGCGTAAAACGGAAAAAAAAATTTTCACGGAATATGGAATCCGGAAAACGGAAAAAAAATTTTTCACTGAATGTGGAATCTGGAAAACGGAAAAAATATTTTTTCATGGAATCTGGAATCCGGAATGCGGAATTCCGCCCTTCTCTGATAAAAACGCCATATCGCGAAATCCGGAATGCGGAAAACGGAATGTAAAAAACAGTGGAATCCGGAATGCGGAATCCGGAATTCCGCCCTTCTCTGTCTGAAATTCACCTAAAGAAGTCTTGCAGACGTAGCATTTGAAACAAGCGAGATGGTAGAATAGATTCAGGCTCTCCACAATCATTGCTGCTCCGCGACCTGAAATTCAAGCGACTAGACTAAGCTCACCTGGATTCTGAAATTCTGAAGTTCAAAAGAAACAAAAAATGACGAACCAAGCTCCTCATTGCAATGAGCACAACGATGCTTTCCGCTGACCGCCACTACCGTATCATCTCTTTGAGACTGGCTCGACATCATCTGCGTGTGCGTCTCCTCTTTTCTCATGCTATTTCTTGCGACCGGCATCGGATATGTTCTCTCCTCGACTCTGCTGTACTCGTCTCTTTCGTACTTTTCAGTGATGAGGGGTGAATCGGCCGCCGGAGCCGCCACGCCGAACTCTCGCTCCTTCAAATAGTCGCGCTCCCTCTCTCTTTCCATTTCCATTCGACGATTTATATAGGTGGGAAGATTGCTGAAAATGCGTGGATGAGCTACACAAAGAATGCGCAATTTACTGCCAAACCTCAGTGAAGCCGATGTGGCAGCGATTGCACGACGATCCGAAGAAGTTCCAGGGGCTGCCTGGCGCTGTTGGTTGATGACGTCACGCCAGTCGCGCGATTCCTGAGTTGCGGAAACTGTTGCGGAAACTGGATGAGAAAACGGCGAGCTTCGGAGTGCTGAGCACTTCTGAAGCTCATCGTGTTCTCATCTAGTTTGACTAGAGATAGAGGGATACAAGGGAGTGACGCTAACAGGATGAAATAACAGAATAAAGGGTAGATTCTAGTCTAAAATTCTGAAATTGATCAATTTTTCTGAAATAATATAAGCGCGAATAGTTAGTTAGTATTCTAACATCTACGTCACACAAAACGAATAGATTTCACAAATTGAGCACCTTCTCATAGAACTTAGTGGTCGTCGTTGTCACTTTGGTGTCTTCTTGCTCCTCCCACTTATACGTGCTTCTTGCCAAATCGCGGTCTCGAGACGGTGACCGACTACCGTAATCTCTTTGAATCCGAATGTCATAGGTTCGTTCGCGTGGAGCCCTCACGTTGTTCCCGGCACGATCGTAGAAGCGATGGGTGACACCACTGACGTAGTCGATGTCCACGTCCACCTCACCGGGCACTTCATCGTATCTTCGAAGTCGCGTCGGCTGTTGGCTTCGTGATCTTTGCGGTGGGGCGCCGTAGGCGCCCACCGTGTGGAACTCGTCGAGCCGACGCGGCTCCTGCTGTCGATGACGCCGCATTGAGGTGAACGTCTCCTCGATCTCTTCGCTCTCCTCTTCCGAGTATCGTTGATAGGACGCCTTCTGGGCGGCGGGCTGAAGAGACTCGGTGGAGTGAAATCTACGCGGCGCTGGCGGAGGACGCGCCGCCGAATCGGCGTCCGATTGGTGGTAGTAGTTGTGCGATGACTTTTTAAGGGCACTTCTTAACGGTGACGATTCTCGTGAGGTCTGTAAGTTTCGGGTGGTGGTGACGTGACAAATGGACGTCAGCAAACAACAACACAACGATAGATTACAGTCCGAGAAGAAAGCTGATGTGATGCGAAAAAGAAAGAGGATTCTGGTATTCAGAATATCACATCAAAAGCATTTTTCTTCGAGAGATTGTTAGAAGTATAAGTAAGTGAAGATCCATGTTAGTTGCTTGGTGGCTTCAAGTTTTCCAGGGGGGTTTCCAGCATTCTATCAATCTTAAAACTGTTAAAATCAAACAGAAAAGCGGGGAAAATGGGGAAAATTAGGAAGAAAAGAGGAGAGGAGTGGGGGGGGGGGGGGGAGCAACTGAATTGAAAATGCACAAAACGCATCGTGAACTGTAAGAAGCTGAGCTGAAATTCTCTGAAGTGCCACTACCTAGAACTTCATTTTTCTAGTTGACGACGTTGTTCTACAGTTTCCACCAAGGCTGGAGGCGCATTTTCAGTTATATCTCTCTTGCCACAAAGTCTAGAAGCAAGTTGTCAACTAGAAAAGAAGTTTCCGAGAATTTCAGAATTCAGAATTTCAGCGTCTCCGGCTTTTTGTGTATCTTACAGTGCACGCTGCTGTAAATGAGAAGAGCACTCACCACCGGCAGTTTCTCGACGACTTCTTCGCCATCAGAATATTCGTTTTTCCATTGCGTTGCGCCCTGAAAAATGGATTTTAAGGGAGAGATGAAGAAATGAATTTCGGGAGGAGTGCGCTAAAATTAGGATTCTCTAGAATTCGACGATCGCGTTTTATGCAGGATTCATGTTTGTTTTCACGTGCAGCTCCCATCGCCACCGACATGATGCGCATCCTCGTTTTCTTCCTTCAGCGCGCGAACAAACAAATAGTTGAATGGACATGATCGAGGAGAAAGGCGGGCAGAGAAATAGAGAGCAGCAGCGAGGATGGTCGCTGCCACGCGTGAAATCGATTCCAATGCGCGCAAAAAAAATGGAAAAAAAAACCATGAAAAGCGAAAGGAAAACACCGGCAGTGCAACTACAGCTGATGTGTTTCCTCTTTTTTTTGTAATATTATAATGTATGCAGTAGCGCGGTCGACGGAAGGGATCATCATCTGGTTTTATGTACTCAAAAAGTGCCAACTTCGGGCACTTTCCATGGCGTCAAAGTATGCGTTATCTCTTCAAAAGTTGCGGAATGACTTCTTCCAAAATAGAACTTCATTTTTGTAGTTGATCATTATTTTCTAAAACCACCGCCAACAGAGTTACAGCTCTCACCGGAGAGCTCCCTCTCTACAGATTTCAGTGATTCGAAAAGGAGCCCACTTGTGAGAGCCGTAAATCTGAAGATCACGTCATTTTCTGATTATTGCACGTCAATCTAAAATTCAGTGAAAGAGCACTATCTACAGATTTGGGGCTCTCTCTCTCTCTCTCTCTCTCTTACCGGAGAGCTCCCTCTCTACAGTTTTCTATGAATTTTTGTAGTTGATTATTTTTCTATTTGAAAATGAGCCCACTTGTGAGAGCCGTAACTCTGTTGACGGCGATTGTAGAAAACAATGGTCAACTACAAAAATGAAGTTCTATTTTGGTAAAATTCACTTCACAGCAGTGCAGCTGCGGCTGATGCATTTCCTCTTTTTTGTATTAATATAATGTATGCAGTAGCGGAAGACGGAAGTGCCAACTTTGGGTACTTGCCATGGCGTCAAAGTATGTGTTATCTCTTCAAAAGTTGCGAAATGACTTCTCACAAAATAGAACTTCATTTTTGCAGTTGAACATTATTTTCTAGAACCACCGCCTACAGAGTTACAGCTCTCACCGGAGAGCTCCCTCTATACAGATTTCAGTGATTTGAAAAGGAGCCCACTTGTGAGAGCCATAACTCTGTTGGTGGTGGTTGTAGAAAATAATGATCAACTACAAAAATAAAGTTTTATTTTGGTACGATTCATTTCACAGAACTGCAGCAGCGGCTGATGCGTTTACTGTTTTTTGCATTAATATAATGTATCCAGTAGCAAAAGACGAAAGCGCCAACTTTGAGCACTTGCCATGGAGTCAAAGTACGGGTTATCATTGCAAAAGTTCTGGAATGACTTCTTCCAAAATAGAACTTCATTTTTGTAGTTGATTATTGTTTTCTACAACCACCGCCAACAGAGTTACGGTTCTCACAAGTGGGCTCCTTTTCAAATCACTGAAAGCTAGTGCTCTTTCAAAGCCGTTCTTTTTTTTCAATGAATTTCAGGTCAATGTGCAATGCAATCAAAACGGCGTGACTTGTCAAATCAAGTCCATTGATGATCCATTTCTTTAAGTTTCGAGCAGCACATGGCAGCCGCTCATGCCTAGGATGGTAGGGCTCATGAGCCGAGCTGTGCCGCTTGGTTAGCTGAGTGTCATTGGGATCGCTAAAACAAGCTGCGAAATACAAAAATGAAGCTTTTTTTTTGTGAGAATTCTCTCAACAAACACCTGAAATTGATGCTTATTTCAATGGAAAATGTCCAAAAGAGATCACTACTTTTTTCCAGATCAACTTGGCTCACGTCTTTCGAAAACAATCTTTAATAAATTCTGAAAGTGCGGAGAGGCAGTTTCAGAATATAAAAAACTAAACAATGACCAAAGACCAACACTTTACAATTTCAGACACAAATCAGAAGGCGCTGGAAATGGAAATAGCGTCTCAAAAGTAAAAGTGCTCAAACTTGAACTGGAGCTCTCCAGAAGCTTCTCTAGAAGCTTCTCCAGAAGCCCCACCCTTCCCCCACCCCCCACAAAAAAGTAGAAAAAGAAAATTACCGGCTCATGAGCATTATCATCTTTATCAATAGTGCGTCGTCTTCTAGATTTGCCGCAGCACAACAGCATTTTCAGAGGGATTTTACTCATTACAGTAATAGAGTGAAGAGACTACAAAGTACATACGCAGGCACACAGCACAGCGTAAAGGAGTGGGGAATAGTTTCCAAACGCTCGGCGCCCCCCCCCCCCCGCGATTTGTTCCCACAATAGAGACAATGCAGGAAAAAAGTGAGTCAGGGAATATTGTTGAGAAAAAGATCATTGTACATTTTGTACGATTCTTAAATATTGCATTGATTTCGCTTTTCTTTTTGCGGGAGATCGTGTCGCCCCCCCCCCCCCTCCCAAGACACTTACACTTCTGGGCAACGTAGACCGTTTCAACGTAGCCGTCGCCGATTCTTCTTCATCGTCGCGGCGTCCATCATAGCTGAGATTGGTGCGCTGCAATTCGGCATCGCATTCCAATAGAGACGTTCTAGAAGAGCGCCACTCACCGTGATATTCTCATTGCTCAACTGGTAGTTTCGAATAGTTCTCGGCTCTTCTTCCCGCTGGCTTCTCGAATAGGCTTCTTCAGATTGCTCTCTTCGACTGAGTCGTCGATCGACTTCTGGAACAAAGTCGGTCAGTCGTCCGGGCGCATTCTTCTCCTGGTAAGTGGTCACTCTGAAAAAAATGCGTCAGCTCCAAGTGCTCTTCAGGATTTCCCCCAACGGTACTCACTTGTAATCACCGTATTCGCTTCTCGCGCTGCTTCTATTCGAGGATGAGTTGAAATTGTCATTCGCAGTACGGTAGCTTGACAAAGAGGTGTCCCTCTTCCGATCGAGTGATGGTTGAGTGGTAGTTCCACGTGGCAGACTGTTGAAATCCCGCGAAGATCTTGTTACCGTAGACGACGTCGAATCACGAGATGCTCGCGCGTGCTTTCGCTTAAACTCAGCATACGAATCGAACGATTTGTTCTCAGTGAAAACTGAACGCGCCTGAAAGATAACCAACATTAATCTCGTTTTCCCCACAGCGAGCATTCAAACTTTATCGAAGTTGCTCGAGTTCGACGACGACGACGACGACACTTGCTTCGCAAGAAATTGAGTTGGTGCTGCTGAAAATGATAGAAGTTGATTTATAGTTTCTCCAGTTTCCCAAGTCTCACGAGCTCTCAGAATGAGCACATCGGCTTCTCCAACACGAGCGGCTTCATGAAGAATTCGGGTGACCCCTGACTGATATTTGTCTGACATATCCTCTCCGTTGATCGATAGAATTGTGTCGCCGACCTTCAAATCTCAATTTTTATTTGAAAAATTGATGATTAATAAAGTAAAATTCACCAAAAGACCCGCTTTATCGGCTGGCGATCCAACAATCACACTCTCGACAATAACCCGATCGCTTCGCTTCACAGTGGTGAAGCCCATTCCTTTGTGAACCGGCTGTGAGCCCATGACGACGTTCAAAGTGAACATGCCGTCTAGTCTGGAATTCGAGCTCGAGCTGTAGAGACGTTGTCGCGTGTAATCATTGTTCTGGCTCGGATGATACGTGGCTGGTGACTCGTCGAATGGGATGTCCACCGCATGATAAATTCTGGTAGTAGAGGTCGATTTGATGGGCGGCGGCGGTGCGTAGGTTTGTGGTCTGAAGTTGCCCTGAAACAGCACAAAATTTGGTATTTTCAGACAAAAAGAGCATTCTGACCTCTGTAATGAAGTCACTTCTAGGATACTTTGTAGCGGTTACTGTAGCCTTCTGCTCTCGGTTCAATTCAACTGTCAAATCGATATTTTCCACCTTCGACTCTGCATTCTGACTGATCTCTTGAGCGGCTCTCGAGACGAACGGCTTGACGCCCTCCCTCGGTGGGGGCTGCTTAAAGGTTGCTTCAACGCGAGCTGACGTCACCGGCATGTAGTGATTGCTTGATATCAATCGGGAACTTTCCTGAATACTCTCGATTCTTTAAAACGACTGAAAACCCGCTCAGAGAGCTGGGAAGATGCTCACAGTGAAACTCTTTGTGCGTGGCGTATTACTCAATTCCTCTTCCTTGTCACTCTCCGACGGATACTGATCATAGTAGGCGTCTTTCTCGAGACTATGATAGATCGGAGTGTACTCCTGATTGCGAGACAATTTCAGAGGGATGAGCACTTGATCGAGCTTCTCCTCAACTGGCGGTGGCGGCGGCGGATGTTGAGGCGGCTCCTCGTCGATGATGCTCTTCGGAGAAACGAACAAGTCGGTGCCTGCAACGTCATTCCTCCGTAGCGTAGCCAGAATTCATAAGAAACACTCACTTCGCGGCGAGAACTCTGATGTAGACGGCGATCCGACGGTCCTGTTGTCAATTCCAGAATCGTTATTCAACTCGTCGCTGGAGCTCTGCAATGGAGACACTGTGGACGACGAGTGCTGGCGTGGAAGAGGTGGCCGAGCAGCTGAGTTCACTTGAAGTATTTCTTCTTTTGTCTGGAACAAGATGCTCTATAAAAGGTGCTAAAACTTCACAAATTAGCCCAGTTTCAGCAGTTTCAGAAGTTCTTATAAATCGCTGAAAATCATGATTTATAAAAGATGCTAAAACTTCAGAAAATAGTCCAGTTTCAGCAGTTTCAGCAGTTCTTATAAATCGCTGAAAACAATGATCTATGGCCGCCAAGAAAAGCCGCCAAAACTTCAGAAAATCGCCCAGATTCAGCAGTTTCAGCAGCTATTATCAATCGCTGAAAATCATGATTACTTTTAGCGATTTATAAGAGCTTCTGAAACTGCAGAAACTGGGCTTTATTTCAGCTATTTTACCGCTGAAAATCATGATCTATAAAAGCCGCCAAAACTTCACAAAATAGCTGAAATGAAGCGCAGTTTCAGCAGTTTCAGAAGTTCTGAAATCGCTGAAAATCTTGATCTGTAATGGTGCCAAAACTTCACAAAATAGTCCAGTTTCAGCAGTTTCAGCAGCTATTATAAATCGCTGAAAATAATGCTCTATAAAAGCCGCCAAAATTTTAGAAAAAATCCCAGTTTCAGCAGTTTCAGCAGCTATTATAAATCGCTGAGAATAATGATCTATAAAAGCCGCCAAATCTTCAGAAAATAGCTGAAATGAAGCCTTATAGATCATTATTTTCGGTGATTTATAATAGCTCCTGAAACTGCTGAAACTGGGATTTTTTCTAAAATTTTGGCGGCTTTTATAGATTATTATTTTCAGCGATTTATAAGAGCTTCTGAAATTGCTGAAACTGTGCTTCATTTCAGCTGTTTTGTGACGTTTTGGCGGCTTTTATCAATCATGATTTTCAGCGATTTATAATAGCTGAAAAGAAGCGCAGTTTCACCAGTTTCAGCAGTTCCTATAAATCGCTGAAAATAATGATCTATGAGGAGCAAGAACTAGGAGCAAGACAGACTAGATGAATATCTGAAACAATCATCGAAATGTAAAGGAAAAAGGAAACAAAAGTCGGATGTTATGACAGTATAATACATCAGCAGCACAGACGCACACAAAAATCGTACATTGTCCTGCGGTCCTTCCATTTCTGTTCTGTTATTCTCTTTTTCCTTTTCTGCGGAAAGTGAGAGGGGCGGAGACGTTCGCTTCGGCCCGCTCGCTTCCTTTGTACATTAGGTGATACGTATATTGTTACGATGTGACTAATACCTGGCCATAGTTTCGGAACAAAAAGAGACAACAAAAAAAAACATGGAGAGAAACATGGGTTTCTGAAATGTTTCTGAAGACCGACGCACGCTGCCATCATCCGCAGAGGAAGCAGAAGAGGTCTGACGAGAATGCAGAGAGAGTCACCCTCCCCCCCCTTCCTCCACCCGATGCATAAAAGAAATGAAGTACAAAAACTGGATTCGTGACGGTGGTTTCGCGCATCAACTGAACTACTCAACGGTTTCACGCGGCGGTTTTAGCCCCCGCAATTTCCGAAAAACCTCTTAATTACTGGCTGAAAATCTGGAAAATCTGCTCCTCCACTCTAGCTACAGTAACCGGTTATCCCTTAATAGGCAGAGTGGGACGGAATTGGATTTTGAGAACTCGGAATCCGAAAAACGGAAAACGGAACAAAATTTTTTTCACGGAATTCGGGAAACGGAATACGGAAAAATATTTTTTCACGGAATCCGGAAAACGGAAAACGGAACACAATATTTTTTCACGGAATTTGGGAAACGGAATACGGAAAAATATTTTTTCACGGAATCCGGAAAACGGATAACGGAACAAATTTTTTTTTCACGGAATCTGGAAAACGGAAAACGGAAAAAAAAATATTTTTTCAAGGAATCTGGAATCCGGAATACGGAAAAAAAAATATTTTTTCACGGAATCCGGAAAACGAAAAACGGAACAAAATATTTTTTCACGGAATCCGGAAAACGGAATACGGAACAAATTTTTTTCACGGAATCTGGAATCCGGAAAACGGAAAACGGAAACAATTTTTTTCACGGAATCCGGAAAACGGAAGACGGAATGAAGAAAACGGCGGAATGCGGAATGCGGAATCCGGAATTCCGTCCTTCTCTGCCTCCACTCTTCGCTTTCCTAGCTACAGTAATCGGTTATCCTTAATAGAAAAGCAGGGGGGGGGTGTCAGGTGGAGGTTATAATGCAATTAGTAATGCTGGTTTCATAGAATAATTTCAGAATTCCTCGCTCTGGAAAAGTCTGGAACGAGGAATTCCGTTCAGGATTCTGAATTGAGGATTCTAAATTGAGGATTCTGAATTAAGGATTCTGAATTCTAACCGAATTTCAGAATTTCGAAACTAAAAAAGCGCGTCTTCCTCACCACTAGCAAATCATCCCACTTCACACTTTTACTCTTTGACTTTCTTTCCTCTTCATCGAACAACTGCACAAAATTGCTCGGCTGATAGGAGCATGCTCCAGACGACGACGACGTCATCATTTCCATCTCGGCGGCTCTTGTGTCGCCGCCTCGTGTCGTGATCTCCACGTTGGCGAACGCACGTCGGTACTTCGCCAGGTGCGGCATCGTCTCACTCGGAAACAAGCGACTCCATCTCGACCACGCCGCTTCTTCAGAGCTCATGGAGTTGCGGAAGAGGTGCGCACGCCGGAATACGAAAGATGTCGGGAGGGGGGGGTCAAAGCAACAGAATCTCTAGTTGCATGAATACAGATATGTCTATAATATTTCGAGAGAGAGGCAGTGTCAAAGAGTGAAACGTATGCGCCCTCCTCCCCCCTCCCCCCCCCCTCTCAAAAAGAGGAGATTACATCGAAAAAGTTGGTTGGCTGGCCGGCTGACTGGATGCATGGTGACGACGCGCCGCATTACTAAATTCCGAATAGCTGGAAATATCGCAAGTCTCCAGGATACGCAGACTCGAGACTGTCTATATCTGCATCCCCGTATCTCGCGTTGGATGGCCGCTTTATATAGATGACAATACCCGGGCTTTCATATTGTATGTACATATTGAAATGAAATTTGGGGGGGGGGGAGGGGGGGGGACGTGGGGAAGTGTTGGAAGTGGTGGCGGGGAGAGGGGAGTGCGGCTGTGTGCAATGGGCTAATTTCACCCGCTCCCCCCCCCCTCTGCTGTATTCTGCTGTAACGGGCGGGGGCGGGTGTGCAATGGGCTAATTTCACCCGCCCCTCCCCCTGCTGTATTCTGCTTCTTCGTGGAGTCCGTGGAGTAATCTTCTGATTCTCTTTTACCACAAAAATTTGCCACAACAGCATTCTTCTACACGGGCGAACTAAGAAGAAAAAACGGGCGGGGGCGGGTGTGCAATGGGCTAATTTCACCCGCCCCTCCCCCGTGCTGTATTCTGCTTCTCCGTGGCGTAGAAGATGCTCATCCGATTCTCTTTTACATAAGGGAAGAAAATGCCCCCCCCCCCTACCGGGCTGGGTCTTCGTCTTGTAACGGGCGGGGGAGGGTGTGCAATGGGCTAATTTCACCCGCCCCTCCCCCTGCTGTATTCCGCTTCTTCGTGGAGTCCGTGGAGTAATCTTCTGATTCTCTTTTACCACAAAAATTTGCCACAAAAGCATGCTTCCACACGGGCGAACTAAGAAGAAAAAACGGGCGGGGGCGGGTGAGCAATGGGCAAATTTCACCCGCCTCTCCCCCGTGCTGTATTCTGCTTCTCCGTAGAGTAATAGATGCTCTTCTGATTCTCTTTCACATAAGACGAGGACGTCGGCACCCCCCGCTGACTCAGATTCTGACACCTGACTTCTCTAATTGTGACTCAGCAGGCCATAATAGAGTGAAAATGCACAGAAATTTGCCACAAAAGCATGGTTCAGCACGGGCGAACTAAGAAGAAAAAACGGGCGGGGGCGGGTGTGCAATGGGCTAATTTCACCCGCCCCTCCCCCGTGCTGTATTCTGCTTCTTCGTGGAGTAATAGATGCTCTTCTGATTCACTTTTACATAAGGCGAGGACGTCGGCACCTCTCCCCCCTGAGTCAGATTCTGACACCTGACTTCTCTAATTGTGACTCAGCAGACCATGATAGTTTACGAAATTTGCCACAGCAGCATGCTTCCAAACGGGCGGGGGGCGGGTGTGCACTGGGCAAATTTCACCCGCACTTGCTGAATTTCGCCAACCTAATCTCTCCGTGGAGAACCAGATGCTCTTCGGATTCTGAGCACATCAGAGCCATGCCGGGTTTCAGAAGTGCCTCCTAATATTCTGAATATCGGGTCTACTAAATCACTAAGCGTTTGCTCCATAACCTTGTCTGAGAGCCTTTACGGAAATGTCACTGTCACGAACTGGAGTCTTCTGTTTCGGCGTACTCCAGAAGGGCGGGCCTCCGACAACCGGAATGGCTGACATGACGTCTTTCCGGTGCATCTCTTGAGAGCATTATTTGACTATTAAGACACAAATTGACAAATGTTCGGAAGATGGAAACCGGAATGCGGAATACGGAATGCGGAATACGGAAAACGGAATACGGCATGCGGAATACGGAAAGCTTTGAAACGCAATGCTATAAATATGAAAAGCAACACAAATTCTTGGATGTCTGAATAGCAATAAATGAAAACTTACAGCTCCACCGCGAATCTGAATCCGAAGCACAGTAATCTCTTTCGGACTGAGCAGACTCTGCTCATTTTTGCAGGATTCCGGCGGAATTACACTCAATTGCTTCTCCACTGATACTTGAGGCATATCTCCAGAAGTGATGCAGAATGATGGAAGAAATGAGAATAGGGCCAACAAGTAGAGCCAGTAGGAGTAATTTTTGAGAAGAAAGTTCTCTTTCTTTCTTTCTTTTTGTTTCCGTCGTTGTTCTCCTTCATTCCATTCCTTCTTACCAACCAGTTATCGTTAGTTGGCGCACGAGAGCACGGTTGATAAAGAGAGCACAGACTGCGCGACTTGTCAAACTTTTAGTTATTTTCGAGGTTAAAATAAACAAACTACCATGAGGAAGACGCTTTGCGTGCGCACCGAGCACATAGTTTGACAACATTAAATATGTGTGCATTTTGATGGTTATTCAGTGGTTTCCTTACTCTTACTGAAACTAGACACGAATTGCTCAGAGTTTGCGGGGAGCATTCGAACGCCAAGTTTATGAAATGCCTCGCGGATGGCGGGCGATCGTCACTTTGAACGCCAAACTAGAAGCCCCACGTGTGCTCATGGAAGATCTCAGCAAAACTCCACAATTCTGGTATAAGTTCCTCACAAGCATTGAGTAAAGATTGATTTAGAATTGTGAGAGATTTGGCAATGACTTGTAAGAGATTTGGCTTATAATTGTGAGAGATTTGACCAAGAATTGTGAGAAATTTGGCCTAGAATTGTGAGAGATTTGGCCAATAATTGTGAGAGATTTGGCCTAGAATTGTGAGATATTTGGATGAGAATTGTGAGAGATTTGGCAATGACTTGTAAGAGATTTGGCTTATAATTGTGAGAGATTTGACCAAGAATTGTGAGAAATTTGGCCAATAATTGTGAGAGATTTGGCCTAGAATTGTGAGAGATTTGGTCTAGAATTATGAGAGATTTGGTCAAGACTTTTGAGAGATTTGACCTAGAATTGTGAGAGATTTGGCAAATACTTGCGAGAGATTTGGCTAAGACTTGTGAGAGATTTGGTCTAGAATTGTTAGAGATTTGGCCAACACTTGTGAACCTTTAAAATATGGCTTGGAATTGAAAGAGATTTGACCTAGAATTGTGAGAGATTTGGCGAATACTTGTGAGAAATTGGCCAGTGTCATACCAAGTGACACTGTGCCATTTGTGAGGAAAGAGTACACCTACCATTTTAGGTTGATACGAAGTATACTCGACATTTTCCTTCGCCATAGCCGCAGTCTCGGTGGCAGATCGATCGCCAAACTTCTCCTTCCTCTTCTTCCTCCACGTGTCCAGGTTCTCTTGCCACGGCTCGCAGTCGTCAAACTTTTGCTGAAACTCGATGTAAAAGTGCCGTTTTGTGGGCTGCTATACCATTTGCCGTTGACCTTGCAGCATTTTCTCTCTTTGCACCTTCTGTTGCTGTGCCATTTGCAGCGTTGTTTTCGCAGATTCAGCCATTTCGTCACCGCCCTTAGTGACGGCGACAAACTGGAATGGGTCCGACGACTTCTGTCCCGGTCCTCGCAGCATTTTTGCTCCCGGTCTGCAAATGGCAAGTCTTAATGAAACTGTTTGATCTAGACTTGACATAGACTTGGTCTAGACTTGTGGAAAGTATGACTTAGAGTTGTAGAAGTTTTGGTCTAGATTTGGCCTATACTTGGAATAGATTTGTAGAAGAATTGGCCTGGGCTTACTAGAGATTTGTCTTAGATTTGGTATAGATTTGTATGAAACTTGGCCAAGAATTATGACAGATTTGACCTGGGTTTGGTATTGATTTGTAAAAGAATTGGCCTAGTCTTATGGAAATTTTGGCTTAGATTTGGTCTAGATTTGCAAGAGACTTGGACTAGACTTATGGAAGATTTGGTATAGATTTGTGAAAGAATTGGCCTCGACTTACTAGAGATTTGGCTTATATTTGGTCTAGATTTGCAAAAGACTTGGACTAGACTTTTGGAAGATTTGGTATAGATCTGTGGAAGAATTGGCGTCGACTTACTAGAGATTTGGGCTAGATTTGGTCTAGATTTGCAAGAGACTTGGACTAGACTTATGGAAGATTTGGTATACATTTGTAGTACAGGGTGGCAGCCATGTACGGTTACGCAACTTTGCGTGGATTCTGGCGCATGAGCACAAGTCGCTACTGTATCAATTTTATTTTTTATTAATTATTACATATTTATTATTATGTTTTTCAATTTTCTGGTCGCAACTTCCATTTTTAAGGTAATGGCGGCTGCTTCACCCCATCGTGGTTCTATTATTAAAATGATGCAGCAGGGTGTGTCGAATTCGGAGATCGCTAAACGGCTGAACGTCAACCGAATGCTTGTTTATCGGACTGTCACTCGCTTCCACCGTCTTCGTACACTTGATGACCGTCCAAGATAGGGTCATCCTGTCACTTTGACGACGCCAAAAGCGTTCGGGAAAGAATCCGAAGAAATCCGGAGCGAAGCATGAGGAAGCTTGCTAAAGACTTCAAAATGAGCCGGTATTCTATGGGAATCATTGTCAAAGAGAAGCTGAAGATCACTTCGTACCGTATGCAACACGGCGCATTCCTCACCGAGAAAAACAAAGCTCTCCGAATGCAAAAAGCACGAAAACTTCTTCACGGCACGCACTCAGGCACGCATCTCTCGACACTGTTCGCAGACGAGAAATTTTTCACCGTTGAAGCAAATAAAAATGGCCAAAACCATCGGGTTATTGCAAAAGACTTTCAAACTGCCTGTAAGAACGGAAAAATTCTCAATAAGACATCTCATCCGTCTTCAGTCATGGCTTTTGGTGGAATTTGCTCCGATGGCAAAACCCCGCTGATTTTTGTTGATTTGGGAGCCAAGGTGAACCAAACTTTCTACAGAAAACACATTTTAGAGGCTGCAGTTCTTCCGTGGTCCAAATCGCATTACGGAAACCGACCCTGGTGCTTCGAACAAGACGGCGCACAGGCTCATCGCGCCAAGGCCACTCAGCAGTGGTGCAAAAACAATTTTCCTGAGTTCATCTCCTCGTCAGAATGGCCAGCGTCGTCACCCGACCTGAATCCTATGGACTACGCCGTTTGGGGATATTATACCCAGAAGGTTTCCACCAAAAACTACGCTAATTTGAGCGCTCTGAAGGTCGCACTTGTGAAAGCCTGGGACGAAATGGATGCCAACTACCTGCGTGCCGTGGTGGACGCTTAACCGAAGAGATTGAGAGCGGTGGCGAAGGCCAAAGGAGGGCGATTTGAAAACTATCGTTAAAACTTGTTTTTGTATCATTTCAATAAACTTCTGTCCAATTTTGGTGAAAATTGAACTTGTTTGAAGACATTTATAACGTTTAAAGCGTGTAACCGTATTTGGATGCCACCCTGTAGAATTGGCCTCGACTTACTAGAGATTTGTCATAGGTTTGGTCTAGATTTGTATGAAACATGAAAAATAATTATGACAGATTTGGACTAGATTTGGTATGGATTTGTAGAAGAATTGGCCTGGACTTACTAGAGATTTGGCTTAGATTTGGTATAGATTTGTAGAAGCATTGGCCTGGACTTATGGAAGATTTGGTATAGATTTGTGAAAGAATTGGCCTCGACTTACTAAAGATTTGGCTTAGATTTGGTCTAGATTTGTATGAAACATGACAAAGAATTATGACAGATTCGGGCTAGGTTTGGTATTGACTTGTAGAAGAATTGGTCTCAACTTATGGAAGATTTGGCTTAGATTTGGTCTAGATTTGTAAGAGACTTGGCCTAGACTTATGAGCCTTCAAAATTTGGCCTGGAATTGTGAGAGATTTGTCCTAAAATTGTGAGAGATTTGGCCTAGAATTGTATAAGAATTGGCCTAGACTTATGCAAGATTTGACGAATACAAGCTTGCGCATTCAAAAAAACAGATATAGAAGCGGTACATATAAGAGCCCGCAGTGTGTTTGTTGTTAAAATCATCCAGAAAAACATTCTGAAACTCTGAAAACGAAAATCCCCAGAGAACAGAGGATACGCAGAAAGATGGCGATGGAATATAAAAACAAATGGAAGGAAACCGAATCTTTTGGTAATTGATGTGTTTCCTTTCAGTTTCCCTTACCGCCGTCATCAAAATAGCTAGCTAATTACAGCGACAATTGGGGGGGGGGGGAGGCATTGGGGAAAATCAGCGAATTTCATATTTGCAATGAAGAAAATAAGTTTCCGTAGACTATAAGAAGGCTTGACGTCTTCTAAACTCATCTAGAATTCGGAAATTCTGAAAATGTTTGGTATTGTTTTGTAGAAGAATTTGTCTAAACTTATGGAAGATTTGGCTTAGATTTGGTATAGATTTGTGAGAGATTTGGCCTAGATTTGGTATGCATTTGTAGAAGAATCTACGCAGCCAAATGAGAGGAAATACCGCAAAAAACAACAAAGAGCCATAGGAAAATCGGGCGTAAATCCTCTCGCTTTCTCTAATATATCCGGTCATTCATTGTCGGCTCTATCCATGCTCCCCCCCCCCCCCCCATTCCCCATTCATTTGTTTATCCTCTTCTAGGCGAGACCCCCAGGGAGACACTGTCATCTGGTCAACCTGTTCCAAGTGAGGCATTGGAGGCGACTGAAGAGACGCAGGCGGCGCGCTACAGTAATGTGCGTCGTCGCCATTATTCCGCGCATGCCTGGTAAGAGAGAGCTCGAGTGGCTTTTCGACGTTTTTTTTTTTTGGCTCACGTACACTTTACACGTCGTCGCGGCGAACGGACAAAGAGGAAACGGACACTTTAGTGTATCACAAGAGTTCTCGAGCACGGTTCGGTGCACATCTTTCTTCATATTGGACATCACAAAAATGTGACTGCGCCCGCCCCGCGCCCGCCCGCACCTGCCCGTTTTTGAGATGCAATCATCACCAAAGTATTGAAGTTTTTCCCGTGGTTTTAGAGTGGTGCTCTTTACCCACCTACGCCCGCCTGCGCCCACCCGCGCCCTCCCGTTTTTAAGATGCAATCATCACCAAAGTATTAAAGTTTTGCCCATTGTTTTAGAGTGATGCTCTTTACCCACCTACGCCCGCCTGCGCCCACCCGCGCCCGCCCGTTTTTGAGATGCAATCATCACCAAAGCTTAGAATTTTTGTTCATATTTATAGAGTAGTGCTCTTTACCCATCTCCGCCCGCCCGCAACCTCCCGCCCGCACCCGCCCGTTTTTGAGATACAAAAAAAATCCTTTTTAAGAAGAATTTCAGCTGAAAAATTGTTTGGGATGACCTCTCCTTGCTAGTTTTCTTGTAGAAGAAAATGCTGTTGCAAGAGGAAACAAAAATTTGAGAATACAACTCTGAAAATCCACCAAATTGAAAAAATCGGGGAAAACTTTGACGGAATTTGTCTGAAAATTTTTAAGCTTTTTTCAAGCTTCTACTTTCACAGAATTTCAACAGAATTCAATCATTTTCAGCATTTTTGTAGAATTGTGTTCTTAACCCACCTTCGTTCTCCGCCCGCCCGCGCCCCGCCTGTTTTTGTCCAGATTTGCTAACATGACCTAATTACAGATTTTTGAAGAACATCTATAAAATGAAAATTTGAAATTATAAAGATGTAACCCTCACCAAAGTATTGAAGTTTTGCCCATTGTTTCAGAGTCGGGCTCTTTGCCCACCTTCGCCCGCCCGCGCCCGCCCGCATCCGCCCGTTTTTGAGATGCAATCATCACCAAAGTAATTTTAGAGTGATGCTCTTTACCCACCTCCGCCCACCCGCGCCCGCCCGCACCTTCCCGTTTTTGAGATGCAATCCTCACCAAAGTATTGAAGTTTTGCCCATTGTTTCAGAGGCGGGCTCATTGCCCGCCCGCACCCGCCCGGCGCAGCCCACTTCTCTAAGTTTGCTACTTTTCGCTTCCTCTTGACATGCAACGCAAGTCTAATTTACCCAATTTATCATGTTTCCTAAGCTACCTAACTGTGTCGCGTCGATAAAGATTCAGAAGCCGAGAAGAGTCAACTCACCCGAACTCGTCCTCCAAGTAATCTGGGCCAAGTGTTGATGTGTACTTTGACACCTGAAAATTCAGGATATTTCTAGAGTTTCCGACAGCAAAAGGACAACAACGACACATAGCGGAAGGGTAAGTAGAGGGGGGGGGACAATATTAAGAAGGAAGACGGACGGAAGACGGACGAAGACGCCGTGAGCTCGGGCTCCGGCTCGACAGGAATTGCTATAAAGATCAATGTGAACACTAAAAAAAGTTTATAAAGTGACCAATAGATCACCAAAAATGCAGCAAAGGCAACACAGTCAGAGTTGCTCTGTTCTCTTTGAGATCCGTGTACAATAACAGACTTCTAGAATTTCAGCAGTTTCTAGAATCTTGCGAAAGAGGTGCAATGCACGACGCATTCAGAATGAGTCATCCAAGAACGGAACACCTTTTAAGTATCACCGTTTTGTGATAAATATCGATCACAATGCCAATCAAACAGCACAACACTTTAACGTTTCTGTTATCAGTCAGTTCTTTTTTTAATGTGTTTGTGTTAGAGGGTGAGTGAGTGAGTGAGCCCTTAAAATGCAAATATCATCAAATATAAGCCACGTTTCTTGCATTTTTAACTCTTTGATCTCATTTCATATTTCTTTTTTTATTCTTTATTTAGGATGCAACTTTTTCGGAGCCTAAGTCTGTAATAAAAGTGAAACTGATTGGTTTTGGAGCAGAAGACGTTGATCAGCCTTGAACAGCCGTTTCTATATTTAAATTGTGATAATTATCAATTTATGAAGCGAAGACCTAAGCCTAAGCATAAGCCTAAGGCTAAGCCTATGCCGGAATATCACTACTCTCGCCAAATTCTGTAATAAAAATGTGAATCTATAAAACTGTAATAATTCATAAATTGATAGTTTGTGATAATTATCAATTTATGAAGCCAAGACCTAAGCCTAAGCATAAGCCTAAGCCTAAGCCTAAGCCTACGGCTAAGCATAAGCCTAAGCATAAGCCTAAGCCTAAGCCTATGCCGGAATATCACTACTCTCGTCAAATTCTGTAATAAAAGTGTTAATCTATAAAACTGATTGGTTTTGGCTCAGAAGTCGTTGATCTGCCTGGATTACGGACCCTCCGGCGGGCTTCTCGCGCTCCGTTTATAAAGCGATCAATTCGCGAAACTCATCGAGCTTATTGCTATGATTTCAGAATCTTTAATTAGCGATAGGCATCAATTTGTTAAGCCTAAACCTAAGCCTAAGCTAAGCCTAAGTATAAGCCTGAAGCTAAGCCTAAGACTAAGCCTAAGCCTAAGCCTAAGGCTAAAACTAATAGATTAAGAACAGGTTAAGCCTAAGCCTAAGCCTAAGCATAAACCTAAGCCTAAGCCTAAGAATAAGCGTAAGCCTAAGCATAAGCCTAAGCCTAAGCCGAAGGCAAAAACTACTATGAAACCTAAACCTGAGGCTAAGAATAGGTTAAGCCTAAGCCTAAGCCTCAGCCCCAGCATAAGCCTAAGCCTAAGCCTAACTATGGTCTAAAGTGGACAAATGGTTAGTGAGTTGTCGAGAACACGAAAAATGCCATTAATAGAGGAATACCTTAACTGCATAATCGTTCTCCATCATTTTGGGGGGTGGGGGTGGGGGGAAAATCTGAAAAAAAAAGTTTTTGAAAAAATAACGAAAAAAAAGAAAAGAAATAGTCACACGTCTTCAGGAAGTTGCTCGATATATATCTTTTTTGAATCAAAAATCGAATTGAGCTGAAATTCAAACAGAACACGGCTAACAAAAATAGAAAAAAAAGAGTCTTTGAGCAAACAAAAAACCTCAAATATCAACGCGCTTAACATGAGTTTTGAGCGCTTTTAGGGGAACTCTAATTCGATGTATTTCCCTTTGAATAATTCAATAAAAATACCAAATTTTGTAGAGAGAAACGGTCAAGTGAATGACCTGAAAAGTGCCGAAAAGGACGGTGAAATTCGAGTGAAATTCGGTTTGAAAATTCGCGAGAAAACCAGAAATGAATTTGACGGACGCCGCGATAATTTGATAATCAGATGGCGGCGGGTGAACGGGGAAGGAGAAAGTGGAAGCCGCCGCTCGTCTCCTCCAGAAGGCCAATATTCGAATTTCACCGTCCATTTATTCTTTATCTGCGTTTCAGTGCGGAGTCATTAATCGCATATCTATTTGTCTTATGAATTCTCTGCTTCTCTCTATCTCTCTTTCTCTCTTTCTCTGTGTCACTCTCTCTCTGTTTCTCTCTGTCTCTCTGATCGAATAGACTTTTCCGTCAGGAAAAGAAAATGGGCGATTCAGAGAAATAGATGAATGTCGGTCAAACGATATTGCGGATCAGTTATCAGTGTTTGTAGAATTTGGTGATAGACGAACATAATTATTACAAAAAGAACATTGGTATTTAATTGGAAATTGGAAACCAATTTGGGAACAAATTGGACACAAATTGAACACAAATTGGGAACAAAGTGGACACAAATTGAGATCAAACTCGGAGCAAATTAGATAAAAATTGGAAAAAAAAGTTGGGAGCAAGTTAAGAATAAAAACAAAAATTGAGATTCGATACAAATTGGAAACCAATTTGGGAACAAATTGAGAACAAATTTAGAACAAATTGGACACAAATTAATGACAAATTGAATGCGAATTGGGGAACGAATTGGACACAAATTGAACACAAATTTAGAGCAAATTAGATACAAATTGAGATCAAACTCGCAGCAAAATGGATAAAAATTGGAAAAAAAAGTTGGGAGCAAATTAAGAACAGATTGAGAACAAATTGAGAAAGAATTGGATTGAACACAAATTGAGATCAAACTCAGAAAAAATTAGATACAAATTAAGAATGAATTGAAAACAAATTGAGAGCAAATTGAGAGCAAACTGGAAACATGTTGGGAGCAAGTTAGGTATGCACAAATTGGACAAAAATTCAGAACAAATTGATATCAAACTCAGAGCAAATTAGATACAAATTGGAAACAAGTTGGGAGCAAATTAAGAACAAATTGAGAACAAATTTGGAGCAAATTGGACACAAATTGAGGTCAAATTTGAAGAATAAGTTGGGCAAACAATGGAAACGAATTGGACACAAACTGAGAACAAAGTCGAAGTAAATTCAATACCAATTGAGAACAAATTTAAAGCAAATTGGACCAAAATTGAGAAAAAATTGAGAAAAAATTGCGCAAACAGTGGGTGACAAATTTAGGAAAAATTTAGAACAAATTGGACACAAAATGTAAAAAATTGGGAGCAGTTGGGTGTTTTCAAACATATATAAGAAATACTCGTTACTCAGAGAAATTTTGGGGCAAGAATGCGGCAAGTTGCCACGAAGAAACACTCAATAACCCAATGCAGAGCAAGCGGTGGGCATAGCATTAGCAAACTGAATTGCAGAGATATTCAGCTGAATTTTTTGTTTAAAAACGAAGAAACATTTCGAAATGATCGGAAAGCAGACGGAAAATTTCGACATATTTCGACAAAAAAGTGGGACACTCGTGGACTAATGGATTCCAATTAACTCCACTCTTCAAAAAATGCAATTCGATTGATTCATTTTGAACGAAATCTGTCTTGTCTAACCGGAAAACGCCGGATTTTTTGACATTTTCTATCAATTTTTTAGTGTAATTTTCTGTAATTTTCACATTATTCCCTTTTTTGAGTTTCTTTATTTGTCTGTCTGTTTGCGTGTCTGCGTGACACCTCGCGCTCTTCAACCCTCTTCAAGACAATTCTGACAATTCATTAGCCGCTGTTACGCAAACGTCATGAAAACGTCATAACAATGCGCATAACAGTGCATTTTCATGATCATTTCCGTGAAATTCCGTGTCTCCTAGTGAATTCTCATGCATTTCCGTGAATTTAAGCACATTTCCGTGCATGTCCGCGCATTCCTGTAGCGCATTAATCTGCATTTTCGTGGATTTCCGTTCATTTCCGTGATTTTTAGCGAATTTCAGGGCATTTTCCTGAATTTCCATGCTTTACCGTGCATTTTTTGATCATTTCAGCTAATTTCCGTGCCTTTCCGTGCACTTTTTTGCGGAATTTTTTTTGAAATATGAAAAGCAATGGTAGCCCATTGTGCGTTTAGATTATGTTCAAAATTTGCCTCAAAAGACTAAGAAAAATCTTTGAAAATACTCTATATCTGTCAAAAAAGTGCACAAGAATTGCACAAGAATTGTGCACTAATTGTATCAGAATTGTGCACTAATTGCACAAGAATTGTTCACTAATCGCACAAGAATTCTAGCTCATTTAGATGACTTTCAGGCCGAAAAATGAAGCTGAAACGAGCGAGCAAGAATAAGAGTCAGTGCTTAGCTGCTCAAAATGAGTTATTCGCTTCAGAATCCATTGAGCACACTGTACACATTGAGCGAACCATTAAGTAGGCAGGCTGTGTCATCATTTCTGTAACGCTTCCACGAAAGACAAAATAAGACCGTCTCGTCTCGTCTTCCTCATGGTCTGGAATTCGTCTGACGCAGAGATAAAAATTGTGTTGGTAAGACGTAAGACGAAAGCAAGACGAGACGAAAGGATTCTTGTTTCGTCTTTCATGGAAGCCTTACACTTCCGAACTTTTAATTTTACCCGCCGTTGGCCCGTGCCCGCCCGGGATTCTAAATTCGAGACGAATTAAAGATTTTGAGCATTCTTAAGTTCAAAATCTTTGTATCGAAGAAGGCTTCAAATTACAAAATGAGAATAATCAGAACGGAAATCGGAAAAGTGAAAATGTGAAAATGCAGTAATATTACACGGAGATCAGAAAGGAAACACGACGGCGGAACGGCGTCGTCGTCTTCTAATCCTTCTTCTTCTTCTTCTTCTTCTCCTCCAACAATTGTGGGTTCGTCACGACGACGACACGCATATGTCTTATTTCGCCACCGACAACTAGGTATCCCTTCGTCTTACTCTTTTCTTATTTCCCATTTCCTCTCTCCATTCGTCTCAAGAAAACACATTATGCAAATGGCGACCGGGTCGGTGTTGATTGCCCGAAACAGGTGTCCTGCTGCGTCCTGCGGCGAAGAACACGACGAAGAAGTAGACGACCGAAAAAGAAGACACTGCTGCCCCGCAATATCCATACAGTCATTTGCATTGCCATGAATTACGATGCGCCAAGTCAGTCTTCTTGTCGTGTCGAGAAAGTTGTCAGACTCCGTTCATATAACTCAACTACCCGAAATCTACGGAATTTCCACAATTTCAGCGTCCAAAGAATACTGTAATTCCTAGAAAATCGTCAGACTCAATGAGTCAATGAGCCACGGATAGTCAAAGAGACTTTGTAGTCACTGAATAGGTGTAGTGCAGTTTTTGAGAAAAGTGGTGTCAAAGAGTACGTGTAGTCAAAGAAACTACGTTGTAGCAAAATACAATAATCAAAGAGTACGTGTAGTCAAAGAGACTACGTTGTCACAAAGTACAGTAGTCAAAGAGTACTGTAGTCTAGAAGTATATACGACTGCCATGTCTAGAAAATTGTCAGACTCCACTGGTAGAACTCAACTACTCGAAATCTACGGAACTTCCACAATTTCAGCGCGGAAAAAAATAATCAATGAGCCAAGGATAGTCAAAGAGACTGTGTAGTCAAAGAGTATATGCGTAGTCAAAGAGACTGTGTAGTCAAAGAGACTGTGTAGTCAAAGTGACTGTGTAGTCAAAAAGACTGTGTAGCCAAAGAGACTGAGTAGCCAAAGAGACTCGGTAGTCAAAGAGACTGTGTAGTCAAAGAGACTGCGTAGTCAAAAAGACTGTGTAGCCAAAGAGATTGTGTAGTCAAAGAGACTGTGTAGTCAAAGAGTATATGTGACTGTCATGTCTAGAAAATTGTCAGACTCCGCTCACACAACTCAACTGTTCGAAATCTACGGAACTTCCACAATTTCAGCGCGGAAAAAAATAATCAATGAGCCAAGGATAGTCAAAGAGACTGTGTAGTCAAAGAGTATATGCGTAGTCAAAGAGACTGTGTAGTCAAAGAGACTGTGTAGTCAAAGAGACTGCGTAGTCAAAAAGACTTCCACAAATTCAGCGTCAAAAAAATGGGCAAATGCTCTTTGACTACACTTGTCTCAATGACTACACATAGCTTATTGACTACTGCATTCTTTGACTGCACGTACTCTTTGACTTCATTTGTTTCAAAGAATACACCAGCACTTGTCTCAATGACTACAAGTACTTTTTGACTACACTTGTCTCAATGACTACAAGTACTTTTTGACTACACTTGTCTCAATGACCATAAGTACTCTTTGACTACACTTGTCTCAATGACCATAAGTACTCTTTGACTACACTTGCCTCAATGACTACATCTACTCAATGGCTACAACTGAATCAGCTCAGTTTTCTTCTAAAATTCCGATTTCAGAAAAACCAGTTCGACGTGATCTTTTTGTGCTTTTTGGTCTTCTGAAACCGAGTTTTTCGTTGGATGATCAGGCGGGGGAGGGGGGCAGTAAAATGAGCAGCAGATTCTGAATATTGAGAGAATTCTGATTGAATCATTTCGATCGTCTTCTGCTGAATATGTTGTGGGTTGTCAAATTCAGAAACTTACTCAGCTGTGATGTGATTGCTCGCCGTTCTAGACACTTTTACAAGACTTACAGTAGCTAAGCAACGACACTCCACCGAACGAGTAGCGCACTCTTTAGCTAAAGAGCTAAAAAGGCTTTTTGAATTATATTTTAGGCCAGAAAGAGTGTTTTCGCTAATTGATTTTCCTTCAATTCTGTTCCACTTCGATTGACAGCTTCTACCCGTTTCAGTTGAATAACCGCTGCAATTAAATGAAGAAGAAAGCGGTGGAAGATTCGTTGATTGAATAATCTGCGAAGAAACTGTAAGAAGCGCTTTGCTTTTGAATAAAAGTTTCATATTACAGCATCAATAAGAAACGACAGAATGACGGATGACGTGGGAAATGACCGGAAGAATGGACAGTGCGGCGGCGGCGATGATGGAGTATGAACATGTAGGCGTGAAGAAAATGAGAAAATTGGCGGCAAGTATCGCGGAAACTCATCACTCTGAAAATGACGGAAAACCCCATTGTGAAATTTGTGAAAAAGCTGAAAGTGGATGAGTGACAGAGCTGGAAATGGAGAAAAACTGGCTGAATTCTCCTGGACAGCCTTGACAGGAAATTGACAAACTTAATAAAAATTGGAATTTATTACAGAAGTCATTGAGATGGAAAAAGGAAGAATTCTGAATAAAAAATTCTAGAATTCAAGGAATCTAGAAAAACGGCTGAGTTCTGAAAAGCTTGAGAGCTCACAGAAGCAAGAACAATTTCTGAATGGGGTAGTCAATTCGTTGCTCCACGGCGATGATGCTCTGCACAAGATTCTGATAATGAAACGGCTAGAAGCCCCGCTGAAAGATCAGAAAAGCAGATTTAAATTCGTCATATTGTAGCTGGAAAATAGACGAATATAGGCAAAAAAGGAAGAACAGAAGAGCGATGATGATCCAGAGAGCTGAAGGTATTTCCGACGTGGAGGTGTTGCCCATATGACAAGACAGCGTACTTCGGAGGCAGTCAAGAAGGATAGGGAAGGAAGCCGTAGAGATGTCGAGACAGAAGCGTAAGGTGTTCATTGATAGTGGAATGGTAGTGGTGACGAGTGCTTCGGAAGCATTGAAGAAAGCATGTCAAAGAAGGGAACAATTTTTGAAGATTTTTGAAAAACTGTGAACACGAATGTCAGTGAAGGAGCTGGTGGAGATTCCAACCAAAGTGATGATGTGATGGATTTCAGATAGTAGAAAACGAAATTTCTTTGCTGGAAATCGACGATTCAGATGAGGCGGGCATAATATGGGAAGAACTGACGGAATATGGACAAAACAGATACAAGAATGGATGACACCGAAAACGACGAGTCGGACGACGCCCCCCCCCCCTCATGAGATGGTCCGAATCAGTGAGAAAAGAAGTCTCAATAGGAAATCAACTGACTACTTCATGGGCCATTATCGCTCAAGATCGCAGGGCATGATTAGCTGTGATCCGCGCCCCACACAATCGAATCACCGATCGACTAAGTGAGCTTTACGCAAAGCAAAATTGCGTACCACTGAAATACTCTGAAAATTGGTGTTTATGTGAGAAATTTGCATATGTAATGGCACAATTGGATTAGCATATTAGACTGAATATCAGCAAAGCCGTAAGAGAAACTTTGAAAGCCTTTTCAAAAGCTGCTTACGATCCCCCCTGGAATCATTTTATTCCGAAAAAATCAGAAACCGAAACATTCAGAGAAATGGGACCGCGAGAATGTCAAATATTGCGCAAACGATTGTCAAAAGAGGAACAATTCTGTCCAAATTAGCATTTCACTCACATTTTGTACTCATTTGGCAGTTTGACGGTTTTTCTGTGAAACCGCTCAGCCTCATTTGACAGTCATTTCTTTCACAATAAGACACTCGGCTTAAAATAAGTCCCAATTTGACCAAATTTAGTTCAACACAGTTTTTTCGGACGCTTTTTGCAGCCGGTATTGGGATAGCATTAGCTGTGGGCTTGCGTGCGCCTTTGACGGCGACACCTTCTGAATTCTTGGCCACGTTATTCGCGATCAACACTGGATTCTTGAAGTCGTCGTGGAGCCATCTGATAACATAATTTTTATGGAGATTCCAACCAAAGTGATGATGTGATGGATTTCAGATAGTAGAAAACGAAATTTCTTTGCTGGAAATCGACGATTCAGATGAGGTGGGCACAATATGGGAAGAACTGACGGAATATGGACAAAACAGATACAAGAATGGATGACACCGAAAACGACGAGTCGGACGACGCCCCCCCCCTCATGAGATGGTCCGAATCAGTGAGAAAAGAAGTCTCAATAGGAAATCAACTGACTACTTCATGGGCCATTATCGCTCAAGATCGCAGGGCATGATTAGCTGTGATCCGCGCCCCACACAATCGAATCACCGATCGACTAAGTGAGCTTTACGCAAAGTTGCGTACCACTGAAATACTCTGAAAATTTGTGTTTGTGTGTGAAAATTGCACATTTAATGGCACAATTGGATTCTGAATAGTAGCAAAGCCGCAAGAAACAAGAAACTTCGAAGGCTTTTTCAAAAGGTGCTTATGATTCCCCCTGGAATTATTTTATACAAAAAAATTCAGAAACAGAAACTTTTAGAGAAATGAGAACGCGAGAATGTCAAATATTGCGCAAACGATGGTCAAAAGAGGAACAATTCTGTCTAATTTAGCATTTCACCCACATTTTGTACTCATTTGGCAGTTTGACGGTTTTTCTGTGAAACCGCTCAGCCTCATTTGACAGTCATTTCTTTCACAATAAGACACTCGGCTTAAAATAAGTCCCAATTTGACCAAATTTAGTTCGACACAGTTTTTTCGGACGCTTTTTGCAGCCGGTATTGGGATAACATTTGCTGTGGGCTTGCGTGCGCCTTTGACGGCGATACCTTTGAATTCTTGGCCACGTTATTCGCGTTCAACACTGGATTCTTGAAGTCGTCGTGGAGCCATCTGATAACATAATTTTTATGCAATTAACAGTTCACTTTGAAATAAAAAAAATTAAACTTTATTAACACTGTTAGATTAGATTATTAATAATTAATAATTAAATAGAATAAATGCTTATTAAAAGGGAAAATTGATGAATATGAAAAGAAAACAGGAGAACTAGACAAACAGTCACACAGATAGACACATGGAACAGAAATTTAAATTAATCTTATGTAAAAAAGGATTATCTGCAATCATTTTTCTTCCTCTCTTGAGCTTCTTTGATTCTTTGCTCTCGGCATCTCTGGATATCATAATAATTTATTCTAATTATTAATTATTAATAATCTAATTTAGCTGTTTTAATAAAATTTTAATTTTAATTTCAAAGTGAACTGTTTTGCATAAAAATTCTGTTATCAGGTGGCTGCACGACGACTTCAAGAATCTTCGATTGTTGTGCTGGTTGTGTTTTCACAGATGATCACCGGACGACTTCTTCTGTTTCGTTTCTGTCCCTTTCAGAAATGTTTCTTGCTTCTGTGAGCAGTGTGTGCACCCGGGAATTTGAATTATAACTGAAATTTGAAAAAAAAAACTATTGCTCACTGTAAAGGACTTCTACTAATTGTAAGTTCCACTTCTACTAAGTGGCCTATGAACCTTATCGTTGTCAACTCCAAATCGAATGATTTCTTCTCAACTGTTGTGCCAGTATGGAATGCTATTTTTGCTAACACCCCAACTTATCTGTTCCCTTCACAAGTTTCTAAAACTATTGATAAGTCCGACGTTTTTCGTCAAAAAAAAAACGAAACCGAATTCGTCTGGACATTTTATTGACAACAGCTATTGCAAGAAAAGACAGGTTTTAAAAAACTCATGTTTTCCGTTATACCCAGATCTTCCGAGTTGTTCCTCTAAAAGAAAATGCCGATTCTGACGATGAATCGGATCAAGACGAAAACGGAGAGGAGAACGAAAAAGAAATTCTAGATTTAGAAAAAGAGGACATTATGCGTCTGGAAGAAGATGTTTCTTGGGACATTTTTAACGCCAATGGTATAGAAGAGGACGATGAAGAAGATTATTTCTCACAATAATTGTTTTACATTTTTGTTAAGTTTCTTTTTTTGTTTTGTTTTTCGTTGTTGATAAAAACAATTTTAAAAAATTATTTTGTCATTGTTAACCAAGCGATTTGATTGTCCATAACGAGCTCCTCATGCACTAAACTTAAAAAACGATGAAGAATCTAATTGATTCAGAAAAATCTAATTTTTCAAGTTTTATCCTAATTTTTTAAAAAACAGCTATCCCGGGAAAACTCCCGGGAATTACCCGGGTAATTTTTCCCGGGTCTTCCCGGTAACACTCCCGGGTGCACACACTGTCTATGAGCTCTCGAGCGTTCCAGAACTCCGCCGTTTTCCTGGATTCCTCCATTTCTAGCACTGTTTTTTCGAGTTCTTCCTTTTGCCATCTCAATGACTTCTGTAATAAATTCCAATTTTTATTAAGTTTGTCAATTTCCTGTCAAAGCTGTCCAGGAGAATTCAGCCAGTTTTTCTCCATTTCCAGCTCTGTCACTCATCCACTTTCAGCTTTTTCACAAATTTCACAATGGGCTTTCCCGTCATTTTCAGAGTGATGAGTTTCCGCGATACTTTCCGCCAATTTTCTCATTTCCTTCACGCCTACATGTTCATACTCCATCATCGCCGCCATCTTCAGGTCATTTCCCACGTCAACCGTCATTCTGTCGTTTCTTATTGAATATCTGTAATATGAAACTTTTATTCAACTTTTATTCTTTACTTCTTACAGTTTAATTAAAGATGTCGCTGAAAAAGATTCTGAATTTGACAACTCATTTTGTGCACAGCATATTCAGCAGAAGAACTAAAAACTAAGGCTTCCACGAAAGACGGAGACGAAAATTCGTCTTTTTTCTCATCGTTCGCCCCACATCAAGACGAAGAAAACGACGGCGGAGACAGGACAAGACGAGACGGACGAGATTTTGTCCGAATGGAAGCCTTGCTAAAAATTCGGTTTCGGAAGACAAAAAAGCACAAAAAGATCACGCTGAAATGGTTTCTCTAAAAAATCGGAATTTCAGAAGAAAACTGAGCAGATTCAGCCGGACGTCCGGTTACAATCGTTGGCATTATAAATTCACAGACTCTCCGATCTGTTATCATTGATCGACGATACGATTAAACGATTATCTTTCAAATTTAACACTTTCATAACCGGTCATTGAGAATAATGTAGTCAGACTGTGTAGTCAAATAGTCGCGTGAAGTCAATGAACCAAGTGTTACCATTGAGTAAATGTAGTCATTGAGGCAAGTGTAGTCAAAGAGTATTTGTAGTCAAAGAAAAGTTCAATTCAACTACGTTCAATTAGAGCAGTTGAGTACTATGAATGGAGTTTGACAATTTTCTAGACATGGCAGTCACATATACTTTTTGACTACACAGTCTCTTTGACTACTCATTCTCTTTGACTACACAGTTTCTTTGACTATGCGTGGCTCATTGACTCATTGAATCTGACGATTTTCTACTTTTCTAGACATGACTAGACATTTTCTAGACATGACAATCACAGTAGCGTATGAGCCGCGTGTAGTCATTGAGTTGGTGTATTTTTGACTACACAGTCTCTTTGATTACTGCGCTTTGTGACTTCTTAGTCTCTTAGACTACTTTTACTCTTTGACTACTGTACTTTTTGACTACTCTACTTTGAGAATAAACGGTATCTTTGACTTCTTAACTTCTTTGACTTCTTGTACTCTTTGACTATTGTATTTTTGACTTCTTAGTCTCTTAGACTACTTTTACTTTTTGACTACTCTACTTTGTGAGTAAATAGTATCTTTGACTTTTTAGTGTCTTAGACTACTTTTGCTCTTTGACTACTGTACTTTTTGACTTTTTAGTATTTTTAACTACACAGTCTCTTTGACTACTTGTTTTCTTTGACTACTCTACTTAGTGGCTACATTGTCTCTCCTTGGTCTCTTTAACTACACTTTTCTCAATGACTACACTTCACCTACTCAGTGACTACACAGTCTTTTTGACTACACATATACTCTTTAACTACAAATGTTTTTTGACTATACAGCCTCTTTCACTACACGTATTATACTTTTTTAATACACTTTTCTCATTGACTACGCGGGCTCTTTGACTGCATATGGCTCATTGACTATTGAACTCTTCGACTACATTTTCGAGAAATATATTGTTCACTGTGATCACTTCAAACAAACCGATAATCACTTTCCTATCTTCTTGCTGCGGAAAATGCTCAAAGGATAGAATCAAAGAGTTTATTCGTCTAGTTATCCGCACTGGCGGTGCGGGCTAAACCGGGCGGCCCACGGGGCGCCTCATAGCTTTCTTCAAAATGGACTCTATGGCTCGATAAAACTCGTGAATTGTAGATATCGTTGGATGATTCAATGGAAAACACCGAATGAGAACCAAGGAACAAGTGGACGTCGGAGTGGGGCAGAAGTAGCCTGAAAACCATCAGAAGAAAGCTTTATATCCGCCCGTGGTCTGCCCGGATTCGCCCGGCTAACCAGTAATAATCAAACATGAAATAACTGAGATAAACAATTGTTTTTCACCGGTAAACATCAATACTATCATTGGGAATGCTTGTCTAACGACAGGAGATCTTGTGGATTCAGAATACAAATTGAGTACGATGAGGCATATGACAAATGACACGTTCGTAAAGTAATAATTATAGTCTATTTGCTGCAATTTTGATGAATTCAATATGAAATGGAGTCGTAGACAAGAGGAGCCGAATGCACGAGATGCTTGAACTCAGTGACATCCACATTCAGCAGATCTTCTGGCACCTTTTCCTGAAACAAATCTTATGAAATTGGAAGGAAGCTACGATGTTCTGAAGCGCAGGAAGCTCGCCGCTCGTCGTTTTTGTTTGTTCCCACACCAACAACCAGCGCGCCGCACAAGGTCAATCACCGTTTTCTTTGACCATCGCCACCCAATAACAACGGAATGATTGACGGGGGGGGGGGGGGGGGTTGAGTGTGGTACCAGGCGCGCGCACTTGAAATTATTCGAGCGCGTTTCTGTAAACTCACGTGGTGCCATCTGGCGCATGCCGCTTCCGATGCCAGTTTCGTCGTCGTCGTCGTCCCCGTCGTCGCCGTTTGACGCGTCTTCAGATCTTCCGTTTTCTGCTCCAGATCGGCGAGCTGCCGCTCGAGCTCGATTATGTGAGCAAGACTGTCCAGGAGAATCTGAAAGCAGTGATTTCAGATTTGAAGCTTTGTTTTGCGCATTTGATGCACATTTGATGCACGTTTGGTCATAAATATTGCGAGCTTTGTGCCAAAAAAAGGGGGGGGAGTGTTGAAGGCGCGTCTCTATTCACAAAATCTGAATATTCTCAATACGGCTTCTTGAGTTTAGTTTTACTACTTTTGCTCTTTGACTACTGTACTTTTTGACTTGTTAGTCTCTTTGACTTCTTGTACTCTTTGACTACTGTATTTTTGACTTCTTAGTCTCTTTGACTTCTTGTACTCTTTGACTACTGTATTTTTGACTTCTTAGCCTCTTTGACTACTTTTACTCTTTGACTACTCAACTTTGTGAGTAAACAGTATATTTGACTTCTTAGTCTCTTTCACTACTTTTACTCTTTGACTACTTTACTTTTTGATTTCTTAGTCTCTTTGACTACTTGTTTTCTTTGACTACTCTACTTAGTCTCTTTGACTACTTGTTTTCATTGACTACTCTACTTAGTCTCTTTGACTACACTTCTCTCAATGGCTACACTTAGCTCCCCCATTGATTCAGCGCAGTTCCTAGTGATTCAGGAGGTCGAACAGCGGCGCGCTAAAATTCCAGATTTGCTCAATCAATTTCCACGGGCTCGCTGAGCAACGCCTCTCCGCCCAGCTGACATCTTGCGCTCCAGTTCGCCTCATGAAAAAAACGACGAGGAGAAGAAGAACATTAATGGTAATAAACGAGAGAAGGAGAGGGAAAAAAACCAGTTTTCTCTCTTTTTTTTGGCTTTGGAAATTCTTGAGAGAACGCAAAAAAAATCAGAAAAAAACTTCAGAGAATTGCCCTTTTTAACGATATGGGAAAATGTTGGAAACGCACTTGACACACTATCGGATCCTTCGGCACTTCGCTGATATATTCCTTCAGACGATCATAGATCCTGTACAAGTTTTGCGGCGGAGGGGAAGATGTGCTGAAAATCAGAATTGCAGGCTGAAAAGAGCAAGCTGGAAACCCGGTGCTTACGTGGTGCAACTTGCCGGGCTTCCGGAAGCGCTGGAGCAGTCGGAGTACGTCGACGTTGTTGAGCTCTTTCGTTGGCGGTATGGATGATAGAAGTAGGACTCCTAGAATTACAGAAATTATTTTCTTTTGATTGGCTCCGAGAGCTATAGAAAAAAAAAGTATTTTTACACTTTCGAAAGATGGTCAAAGTTGTGTCAAATTCCGCTCAAAAAGTGTCCAATTTTGTTACAAAATTTGTGATTGAAAGCGGAGAACAAAATGAGACTAATTGCTAGCCAAAACCATCTCAAAACAGTTACAAAGTGGGGCAAAACTGACGAAATTTTTGGGTTAAAAAGCATAAAAAAAAGGTTTAGAAAACGTTAGGGAAAACGAGGCCTACAGTAATCATGATTCAGAATCTTCACTTACCGTACTCTGCCGCTCTTGGCCCATTCTTCTCATTGCTTCACAAGTGTACTTCATCTTATCAAATTTTCGAAAATTGAGAAATCCGAATTTGGGTAACTAAACCAAATCGGTCAGCTGTGTTGGGGGGTGTCCGCAAGAAATTTCGAACAATCTCTTCTCCCTCTCTACTACCCGCCCCCTTTAGCGCCGTGCCTTCCGTGCCAGGAACCGATTGTCTACCGTCTCTGGCCGTCGCGCACTGTATCAGTTTCGTGGCGACGCCACCGACGGGTACGACGACGAGAGCGAAGAAAACGAGAAGACGTCGTCGGAAGAGGAGGCAACTTTTTGAAAAAGGAAGAAAGAACCTGGGTGAAGGGGGGACGGGGGGGGGGAGAGGGGAGAAGAACAACTTATCATACATCTGTCACCCAGAAACAGAAATGAGATGAAAAAAAAGTGTTTGATTTCGAAATTTTGGCGCGCGCGCGAGAACATATGTGTAAACACAATTAGCTGATGCAAACTAATCACAACACGAACAGGCCTAGGCGAAGAAGAAGAAGAAGAAGAAGTTGATAATTGTAGGCGTGCAGACAGAACGGCGTTCTTTGAGTATCTCGAGCGATCATATGTCGTTTTTGGCATTTGGCCAAGTCTCCCCAAACGAACATTTTTGTTTTCGTCAATAAATGTTAACCCGAGAATGTTCGATTGTGGCTGGTTTTCCGACTAGATGGCCGTGGGGACCGTGGCTGATTTTCCGACTAGATGGCCGTGGGGGCCGTGGCTGATTTTCTGACTAGATGGCCGTGGTGACCGTGGCTGATTTTCCGACTAGACGGCCGTGGTGACCGTGGCTGATTTTCTGACTAGATGGCCGTGGTGACCGTGGCTGATTTTCTGACTAGATGGCCGTGGTGACCGTGGCTGATTTTCCGACTAGACGGCCGTGGTGATCGTGGCTGATTTTCCGACTAGATGGCCGTGGGGACCGTGGCTTCGAATATTCGAAAACCCATGTAAATGCTCTACAGCCGTTTCAGAGCCAACGCAGGTATATTCAGAAGCAATTCGGTTACTTCCGAAGGATTCTGAAAGTTTAAAGAAGTTGGAAAGCATCCGGCCTGACAAAAACAAGTGGCTGAAACAAGCTCGACGGAGCAAACAACGGAGCACATCCAAAAAGTGTGGTTTCGTTCAGATAGAGCGAATCGGCAAATGTCTCACAAATCATGGCCAAATCTCTCATCAATCTTGGCCAAATGTCTCACAATTCTAGGGCAAATCTCTCACAAGTCTCAGCCAAATCTCTCACAATTCTGGATCAAATTTTGAAATTTCACAAATCTTTGCCAAATTTTGATATTTTACAAGTCTTGGCCAAATCTCTTACAAGTCTTTGTCCAATCTCTCACAATTCTGAGCTAAATCTCTCACAATTCTAGACGAAATTTCTCACAATTTTAAGCAAAACTTTGAAATTTAACAAATCTTTGTCAAACTTTGATATCTCACAAGACTTGACCAAATCTCTCACAAGTCTTGGCCAAATCTTTCACAATTCTAGGCCAAATCTCTCACAGATCTTGGCCAAACCTCTCACAATTCTATGCCAAATCTTTCACAAATCTTGGCCAAATTTCTCACAATTCTAGGCCAAATCTCTCACAATTCTAGGCCAAATCTCTCACAATTCTAGGCCAAATCTCTCACAATTCTATACCAAATCTCTAACAATTCTAGGCCGAATGTCTCACAATTCTTGGCCAAATCTCTCACCAAACAGTTTCTAACTAAACACAAGAAATATATTTATCATTTATTTGGACCACTTCACCGCATTTAAGACATTGAATGAAAAAAAAAGGGGGAACTAAAGGCACATAATCAAAAAGCAGTTAATAAGAATAGCCTAGTTGGCAGTTAACAGGAATCGCATTAAGAGAAAGCTTGAAGGAAGAATGGTGGAAAGTAACAGAATTGGGTGTAGTAAATAGGTATATGAAGAGTTATTATATATTACAATGAATCCATTCACCGAGACATTTAATTTAATTGTGAAATACGAGATTTTTTATTGATTGATTGATTGATTTGAATAGGGTTTTCGAGAAACTAGAAGAGCCATTTGAATGCTCTTCGAACGACTTCCGGAACGTGGGACCATTCGAAAGTGATCGTCTTATCATCGCTTGACTTGATGATTGCTTTGTAATTGACGCGTCCGCCCTCCGATCTTTCCGATGACACCTCTGATCCAGAGTTCTTTGTGTTCGCTTCAAGATAGCTGGCGAGCAGAGCGGCGATTTTGTCGAATCTGAAAGGCAATGATGAGAGTTTCACGCTGTTTAGGCGACGCTTACGAGTTGGCTGTGTTCACGCAGTTGAACGGATCTAACGGATCTCTCATCATTCCGTGGGGGCACGCGCAGTAGTAGGATCCCGGAGTGTTCACGCAACCCTCGGCGCACTGTCCGTTGTTGGTGGAGCACTCGTCGATGTCTGCAATTTGGCGGTTTCGCGAGAAGCCACGCGAATAATTGCCTACCGTAACATTGCGCGTCTTTTGCGATGTAACCCTTGGGACAGCGTCCACCGTGAGCCTTCACCTTGCACGGACACTCATCCGGTGTAGCAGGGGGGAGGGTGGCGATCGGCCGGTTCGTATCAATAACCATTTCGCAGGTTGCCCGAAGAATGGCCTTTCCTTCGGAACATTGACAGTTGCAGCTTGCAGGAGATGGCTTGACGTAGTCTTCCGGAGCAGTGGTATCTGAAAATCGCATTGTTCGGATTGTTGGCACAGTCAGAATCAATTCTATTTACTCTGATCAATGTGAAGACTGTCACAGTTTCGATCAATCGCCAAGGCGGTAGCATTTTCGACTCTTTCCGTTGTCATGACACAGATGGTGTAAGTATGATCAGACGGAAGTTGGTCGAGGTGAGTTCCGAAACTGTCGCGACACGTCGCCTCTTTGCGAAGCCATTTCGCTTTGGGAATCGACGTGTCGTGGGTGTAGAGGATGGTGTAGTTCTGCAAAAAAAAGGAATTGCAATCCGAACAGACGCCTCTACTAACCGATTTGTTGTTGGTGCAACACGTCCACGACACAGCGATCGAGGATGGCGACAATGGGATCAGTTCAATGTTCGTGGCGTCTTCTTTCGATGCTTCACCAGCATATGGAAGGCGTGTCGTCATTTTTGGCGTCGTCGACTTACGCGTTGTGCTAGCTGTCGCATAGTCGCAAGTGATGTATGCAATCCAGCTGTCGAACAACTCGTTTGGCGCAGTCCATTCGTCGAGATGGACAACTCTGAAATCAGAAACTTTAGAATATCAAGCAACCATCGGAAGATGTGAACCTTGTGGGAAGTCCGGCGACTTTCGACAGCAGATCAGTGGCCGGCTTTCTTATAGAAATCGCGATGATGTTGTGTTGGAAGTCGCCAGTGGCATATTCTGCTGCTGGAAGTACGTCATCGCTTGAAGTTCCGTCGGAACTGACGATGATCATCAGTTTGACGGCGCCGTTGATGTAGTTTTCTTTTGAGAGCTCTACGAGAGCATCGATTCCTGCGCCCAATTTTGGTGACACTGTTTCATCTCTATAACGATTGAATAGTCTGTCATTAGCACTCTTTGGTCGCTGAAAAACTTACACTTGTTGAGCGATTTCATTGAGATTTTCAGCGAGCTGATCTGTACGCAATGAACTGATGATGTTCTGAACTTTCTCGCTGTTAACGGTGATAATGTTGATCCTGAATTGATTGATTGAGTTGATTGATTTTGAGGCGATCAACTTACAAAATCATGTGATTTTCATCTCTTAGACGATCATTGAAGAAGTTGATAAGATGATCGAGAACGCGCCGGAACTCTTCAGAAGAAGCTCTCGAAGTGACATCAACCAGAATGTTAAAGTGATAAGGTCTTCTGATTCCATCGTTGCAAAGACCTCCAGAGACTGCACGTGTTGTGCGGAGCATTGGAGCAGTCGTGTACTTTTGAGACTCCACATCCCGTTTCGTCGTCAGATGCGCTGGAATCTCCGAACTAACCGGTGCTGTGTGCCCGCAGAGGGTCTTCACAATAGTCACCGCATTGTCATCGATCTCGGTTGATTGATCAACTTGGATGACGTGGTCGGCGTTGCCCACTAATCGCTTGATAGTCGCCAGTTCTTCAGGTTTCGAGCCGACGGCAACTGCGAAGAGTTGAACGCCATACATATCTCTGAGATCTTCGGCGGCAGCTGCAGCGTTTCCTCTATTCTTTCCGTTGGTGATGAGAAGGACGATCTTGGTGGCGTTTTCGCGGCCATGCAGCTGGAACTGCTGGCGAGCAGCGTTCAATCCATACAACGCAATGGCCACTCCATCGTTGACCTTTTCAGCGTCAACGATCTTTTCGAGAAGTTCAATCTTGTCTTCATAGTGTCCGAGTGCAACTGGCACAGCCACCTTGTCACTGTAGATTACAAATCCAATCTTTGAAACATCCTGTGCAAGATCGAATCCGGAATCAACAATGCTTGCAACTGCGTCCTTCATACTCTCAAACTCATCTGGAGTGAAGTTTTCAGACGAATCAAGAACGATGATGATATCTGATTCGTAGTCGATGGTCGAGCAAGGCCGTCCGACGCCTCCTGGAGTGGTGGTTTTTGTGCGAGGAGTTGGCCATGTTCTGCTGGTCTCCACATTTGGTACGATCTGAAAAAGTTTCGATTTTCTTAAACTGTTACCCTATGGATGCGTACCTTGCAAATGTAATCAGCAATTGGACCAAGGACCTCTGGATCCGCTCCGCGCCACTGTGATATCACAATAGTTTTATCGGCATCGGTGATCTCGGCGTTTTGACGTTGACTTTGCTCGTCTCCAGAATCGACAACGAACAAAGTGACGTTGCGCTCAGCTCTAAGCGATTTCACAGCCGATGCGTAGTCGTCACTGAAAATCGTGATATTAGACCCTTCAATCATCGGAATCATTTCAGCAATAATCTTACCTAGCCATTCCATTTTTCACGACAAGCACGATCTGAGGTACTCCTTCGACTCCAGAAATGGAGAGCTCGTCAAGTGCCTCACGGAGTCCTGATCCAAGTTGTGCACGTCCTTTGAGTCGCCGAGATTCACTGATTCGGTGAACCAAATCGTCTTCATTATCATAATCACCCAAAGAAATTGGAACTTCAGCTCCGTCGCCGTATTTGACGAGTCCGACACGGACTTGATGTTTGCGAAGGTTGAAGTGCTCAGTGAGGAAGTTCTTAATCAGCTCCTTCATCACTCTGTAGTCAAGCACTTTGATGTTGTTTGACGAATCGATGATCAAAAGAAGATCAATGTGTGAGGTGACATAACAGAATGCGGATGGACGGCGAGTTGGAACCAAAGTGTGCAGTTTACGGGTGACCTCAGTTGGAAGAACATTACCATATGGGTCAATTGGGCGGCCATCGCTATCAGTGGGTACAACTGATCCATCAATATTTACAGATCTTCCTAGAGAATCAGTTGGCAGAATGTCTCCATATCTTCCGATAACAGTGTAAATTGGTTTTCCATTTATGTCAGTTGGCAGGGGAGATCCGTCTGGAGCAATCAGGGGATAAATGTATTTTCCTGCAGAATCCGTGGGCAAAACTAGACCGTCGGGACCTAATGGTCTCCCGTCACTATCGATTGATACAACGCTTCCTTCATCTGTAACATAAGATCCACTAGAATCCGTAGCCAAAAGAGATCCATCTGGTTTGATGATTGAGTAGCTGACTGTAGCCGATTCAACTGATGCATCCATTTTTGTTTCGCCAACAGTGGAAGAAGGAAGAACGTAGTTACCGGAAGCATCAGTTGGTAGAGGAGATCCATCCTTTGTGAGTGGTCTACCACTGGAATCAGTTGGGATCGGTTCTCCATCTGGTCCGATTACAGCTCCAGATTCATCAGTTGGAAGTGGACTTCCATCCGGTCCGCGTACTGGATACACAGTCTTTCCAGAGACATCAGTCGGAAGAACTTGTCCGTCTGGACCGACAGCAGGATAGATGTAGTTACCAGAAGCGTCTGTTGGAAGTACTGATCCATCAGGTCCGAGGGGCTTTCCGTCTTCATCCTTCTCAACAATCTGACCCTCATCAGTGACGAATGCACCTGTGGAATCAGTGGCAAGTGGAGTTCCGTCTGGCTTTGTGATCGGGTAGATGACATTTCCAGATTCATCAGTTGGAAGAGCTTTCGTCTCGTCTCCATCGGCAGGAATAAGAACGTAGTTACCGGAAGCATCAGTTGGTAGAGGAGATCCATCCTTTGTGAGTGGTCTACCACTGGAATCAGTTGGGATTGGTTCTCCATCTGGTCCGATTATAGCTCCAGATTCATCAGTTGGAAGTGGAGTTCCATCTGGTCCGCGTACTGGATACACAGTCTTTCCAGATTCATCAGTTGCGAGAACTTGTCCGTCTGGTCCGACAGCAGGATAGATGTAGTTACCAGAAGCGTCTGTTGGAAGTACTGATCCATCAGGTCCGAGGGGCTTTCCGTCTTCATCCTTCTCAACAATCTGACCCTCATCAGTGACGAATGCACCTGTGGAATCAGTGGCAAGTGGAGTTCCATCTGGCTTTGTGATCGGGTAGATGACATTTCCAGATTCATCAGTTGGAAGAGCTTTTGTCTCGTCTTCATCGGATGGAACAAGAACGTAGTTACCGGAAGCATCAGTTGGTAGAGGAGATCCATCCTTGGTTAACGGTCTACCACTGGAATCAGTTGGAATTGGTTCTCCATCTGGTCCGATTATAGCTCCAGATTCATCAGTTGGGAGTGGAGTTCCATCCGGTCCGCGTACTGGATACACAATCTTTCGGGAAATATCGGTCGGAAGAACTTGTCCGTCTGGTCCGACAGCAGGATAGATGTAGTTACCAGAAGCGTCTGTTGGAAGTACTGATCCATCAGGTCCGAGGGGCTTTCCATCTTCATCCTTCTCAACAACTTGTCCTTCGTCCGTAACGAATGCACCTGTGGAATCAGTGGCAAGTGGAGTTCCGTCTGGCTTTGTGATCGGGTAGATGACATTTCCAGATTCATCAGTTGGAAGAGCCTTTGTGGTATCTTCATCGGATGGAACAAGAACGTAGTTACCGGAAGCATCAGTTGGTAAAGGAGATCCATCCTTGGTTAACGGTCTACCACTGGAATCAGTTGGAATTGGTTCTCCATCTGGTCCGATTATAGCTCCAGATTCATCAGTTGGGAGTGGAGTTCCATCCGGTCCGCGTACTGGATACACAATCTTTCGGGAAATATCGGTCGGAAGAACTTGTCCATCTGGTCCGACAGCAGGATAGATGTAGTTACCAGAAGCGTCTGTTGGAAGTACTGATCCATCAGGTCCGAGGGGCTTTCCATCTTCATCCTTCTCAACAATCTGACCCTCATCAGTGACGAAAGCACCTGTGGAATCAGTGGCAAGTGGAGTTCCGTCTGGCTTTGTGATCGGGTAGATGACATTTCCAGATTCATCAGTTGGAAGAGCCTTTGTGGTATCTTCATCGGATGGAACAAGAACGTAGTTACCGGAAGCATCAGTTGGTAAAGGAGATCCATCCTTGGTTAACGGTCTACCACTGGAATCAGTTGGAATTGGTTCTCCATCTGGTCCGATTATAGCTCCAGATTCATCAGTTGGGAGTGGAGTTCCATCTGGTCCGCGTACTGGATACACAATCTTTCCAGAGACATCAGTCGGAAGAACTTGTCCGTCTGGTCCGACAGCAGGATAGATGTAGTTACCAGAAGCGTCTGTTGGAAGTACTGATCCATCAGGTCCGAGGGGCTTTCCGTCTTCATCCTTCTCAACAATCTGACCCTCATCAGTGACGAATGCACCTGTGGAATCAGTGGCAAGTGGAGTTCCATCTGGCTTTGTGATCGGGAAGATGACGTTTCCAGATTCATCAGTTGGAAGAGCTTTCGTCTCGTCTTCTTCGGATGGAACAAGAACGTAGTTACCGGAAGCATCAGTTGGTAAAGGAGATCCATCCTTCGTAAGTGGTCTACCACTAGAATCAGTTGGGATTGGTTCTCCATCTGGTCCGATTATAGCTCCAGATTCATCAGTTGGGAGTGGGGTTCCATCTGGTCCGCGTACTGGATACACAATCTTTCCAGATTCATCAGTTGCGAGAACTTGTCCGTCTGGTCCGACAGCAGGATAGATGTAGTTACCAGAAGCGTCTGTTGGAAGTACTGATCCATCAGGTCCGAGGGGCTTTCCGTCTTCATCCTTCTCAACAATCTGACCCTCATCAGTGACGAATGCACCTGTGGAATCAGTGGCAAGTGGAGTTCCATCTGGCTTTGTGATCGGGTAGATGACATTTCCAGATTCATCAGTTGGAAGAGCTTTCGTCTCGTCTTCATCGGATGGAATAAGAACGTAGTTTCCAGAAGCATCAGTTGGTAAAGGAGATCCATCCTTCGTAAGTGGTCTACCACTAGAATCAGTTGGGATTGGTTCTCCATCTGGTCCGATTATAGCTCCAGATTCATCAGTTGGGAGTGGAGTTCCATCTGGTCCGCGTACTGGATACACAGTCTTTCCAGATTCATCAGTTGCGAGAACTTGTCCGTCTGGTCCGACAGCAGGATAGATGTAGTTACCAGAAGCGTCTGTTGGAAGTACTGATCCATCAGGTCCGAGGGGCTTTCCATCTTCATCCTTCTCAACAATCTGACCCTCATCAGTGACGAAAGCACCTGTGGAATCAGTGGCAAGTGGAGTTCCGTCTGGCTTTGTGATCGGGTAGATGACATTTCCAGATTCATCAGTTGGAAGAGCCTTTGTGGTATCTTCATCGGATGGAACAAGAACGTAGTTTCCAGAAGCATCAGTTGGTAAAGGAGATCCATCCTTGGTTAACGGTCTACCACTGGAATCAGTTGGAATTGGTTCTCCATCTGGTCCGATTATAGCTCCAGATTCATCAGTTGGAGCGGAGTTCCATCCGGTCCGCGTACTGGATACACAATCTTTCGGAAATATCGGTCGGAAGAACTTGTCCGTCTGGTCCGACAGCAGGATAGATGTAGTTACCAGAAGCGTCTGTTGGAAGTACTGATCCATCAGGTCCGAGGGGCTTTCCATCTTCATCCTTCTCAACAACTTGTCCTTTGTCCGTAACGAATGCACCTGTGGAATCAGTGGCAAGTGGAGTTCCATCTGGCTTTGTGATCGGGTAGATGACATTTCCAGATTCATCAGTTGGAAGAGCTTTTGTCTCGTCTTCATCTGATGGAATAAGAACGTAGTTTCCAGAAGCATCAGTTGGTAGAGGAGATCCATCCTTCGTAAGTGGTCTACCACTGGAATCAGTTGGAATTGGTTCTCCATCTGGTCCTACGACAGCTCCAGATTCATCAGTTGGAAGTGGAGTTCCATCAGGTCCGCGTACTGGATACACAATCTTTCCAGAGACATCAGTCGGAAGAACTTGTCCGTCTGGTCCGACAGCAGGATAGATGTAGTTACCAGAAGCGTCTGTTGGAAGTACTGATCCATCAGGTCCGAGGGGCTTTCCGTCTTCATCCTTCTCAACAATCTGACCCTCATCAGTGACGAATGCACCTGTGGAATCAGTGGCAAGTGGAGTTCCGTCTGGCTTTGTGATCGGGTAGATGACATTTCCAGATTCATCAGTTGGAAGAGCTTTTGTCTCGTCTTCATCTGATGGAATAAGAACGTAGTTTCCAGAAGCATCAGTTGGTAGAGGAGATCCATCCTTGGTAAGTGGTCTACCACTGGAATCAGTTGGAATTGGTTCTCCATCTGGTCCTACGACAGCTCCAGATTCATCAGTTGGAAGTGGAGTTCCATCAGGTCCGCGTACTGGATACACAATCTTTCCAGAGACATCAGTCGGAAGAACTTGTCCGTCTGGTCCGACAGCAGGATAGATGTAGTTACCAGAAGCGTCTGTTGGAAGTACTGATCCATCAGGTCCGAGGGGCTTTCCATCTTCATCCTTCTCAACAACTTGTCCTTTGTCCGTAACGAATGCACCTGTGGAATCAGTGGCAAGTGGAGTTCCATCTGGCTTTGTGATCGGGTAGATGACATTTCCAGATTCATCAGTTGGAAGAGCTTTTGTCTCGTCTTCATCTGATGGAATAAGAACGTAGTTTCCAGAAGCATCAGTTGGTAAAGGAGATCCATCCTTCGTAAGTGGTCTACCACTGGAATCAGTTGGAATTGGTTCTCCATCTGGTCCGATTATAGCTCCAGATTCATCAGTTGGAAGTGGAGTTCCATCTGGTCCGCGTACTGGATACACAGTCTTTCCAGAGACATCAGTCGGAAGAACTTGTCCGTCTGGTCCGACAGCAGGATAGATGTAGTTACCAGAAGCGTCTGTTGGAAGTACTGATCCATCAGGTCCGAGGGGCTTTCCATCTTCATCCTTCTCAACAACTTGTCCTTCGTCCGTAACGAATGCACCTGTGGAATCAGTGGCAAGTGGAGTTCCGTCTGGCTTTGTGATCGGGTAGATGACATTTCCAGATTCATCAGTTGGAAGAGCTTTTGTCTCGTCTTCATCGGATGGAACAAGAACGTAGTTACCGGAAGCATCAGTTGGTAGAGGAGATCCATCCTTGGTTAACGGTCTACCACTGGAATCAGTTGGAATTGGTTCTCCATCTGGTCCGATTATAGCTCCAGATTCATCAGTTGGGAGTGGAGTTCCATCCGGTCCGCGTACTGGATACACAATCTTTCCAGAGACATCAGTCGGAAGAACTTGTCCGTCTGGTCCGACAGCAGGATAAATGTAGTTACCAGAAGCGTCTGTTGGAAGTACTGATCCATCAGGTCCGAGGGGCTTTCCGTCTTCATCCTTCTCAACAATCTGACCCTCATCAGTGACGAATGCACCTGTGGAATCAGTGGCAAGTGGAGTTCCGTCTGGCTTTGTGATCGGGTAGATGACATTTCCAGATTCATCAGTTGGAAGAGCTTTTGTCTCGTCTTCATCTGATGGAATAAGAACGTAGTTTCCAGAAGCATCAGTTGGTAGAGGAGATCCATCCTTGGTAAGTGGTCTACCACTGGAATCAGTTGGAATTGGTTCTCCATCTGGTCCTACGACAGCTCCAGATTCATCAGTTGGAAGTGGAGTTCCATCAGGTCCGCGTACTGGATACACAATCTTTCCAGAGACATCAGTCGGAAGAACTTGTCCGTCTGGTCCGACAGCAGGATAGATGTAGTTACCAGAAGCGTCTGTTGGAAGTACTGATCCATCAGGTCCGAGCGGCTTTCCATCTTCATCCTTCTCAACAACTTGTCCTTCGTCCGTAACGAATGCACCTGTGGAATCAGTGGCAAGTGGAGTTCCGTCTGGCTTTGTGATCGGGTAGATGACATTTCCAGATTCATCAGTTGGAAGAGCTTTTGTCTCGTCTTCATCTGATGGAATAAGAACGTAGTTTCCAGAAGCATCAGTTGGTAGAGGAGATCCATCCTTGGTTAACGGTCTACCACTGGAATCAGTTGGAATTGGTTCTCCATCTGGTCCGATTATAGCTCCAGATTCATCAGTTGGAAGTGGAGTTCCATCAGGTCCGCGTACTGGATACACAATCTTTCCAGAGACATCAGTCGGAAGAACTTGTCCGTCTGGTCCGACAGCAGGATAGATGTAGTTACCAGAAGCGTCTGTAGGCAGCACAGATCCATGAGGTCCGAGCGGCTTTCCATCTTCATCCTTCTCAACAATCTGGCCCTCATCAGTGACGAATGCACCTGTGGAATCAGTGGCAAGTGGAGTTCCGTCTGGCTTTGTGATCGGGTAGATGACGTTTCCAGATTCATCAGTTGGAAGAGGGGTTCCGTCTTGAGGTGCAGTAGTCGTTGCTTTCGTTGTCTCAACTGTTTGTGGTTTCACAAACTCTCCAGCATCATTCTTCGGAAGAACTTGCCCATTTTCATCGATTGGTTGTCCTTCAGAATTAATTGGAATAACATTACCATCTCTGTCTGTAAATACTCCATCTTCTTCATTGATCGGTTCTCCGTCAACAATAATGAATGGTATTTCAGGTGCAGGTTCTTCTGTGGCTTCCGGAGTAATGACAACGCGTCCATCATCATCAAATTTGAAAGGATTTCCTTCGGAGTCTAATGGTCTTCCAAGTTCATCTGTTTCAATTTCATTTCCAGACAAGTCAATCCAGTTTCCATCATCATTCTTTGATAAAGCGTTTCCATCGGTGTCCACAACTGTAATCATTGGCTTATCATTCTCATCAGTCGCTAATGGCTTTCCATATTTGTCTACAAGTGGGTAAATCCATTCTCCTTTCTCATTTTGGCTCAACTTCTGCTCTTCAGGTCCCGCTGGTTCGCCTTCATCGATGATAATTGGTTTTCCATTGTTATCAAGATAGTTCCCAGAAGCATCAGTCGGCAGAGGTTTCCCACTTTGATCAACAACCACAGGTGTTAATGGTGTTGTGCGAATTATGTTATCTATCACTTGCTTTGCATCGTCTGGAATTATCTCGACAGTTCCTTTCAGACAATTTTCTTTGAGCAACTCTATTATTTCTGATGGAGTCGAGCCATACTTGACTTTGAAATACGTTGCTCCATCAATGTCCGTCGTCCTAAAGAAAATGTATTATTATAGTTTAATCATCGTTATAAGTCATCTGATGTGTAATTATTCAAGCGTTCTGCACTAGGCCAGCACCTGTACCCTTTGATTTTTGAACGACCAGTACTCTGTCTTCTATCAGTCGTGTTGCAGATACGAAATGCATTCACAACATCGGTGAATCTCAGAATCAATGCAAAGGTTAGACAAAAAATAAAGAAAACGGCCGTACTGTATCATATCCTTTCTAAATATCTCAGATGGTACGGTCATTATATTTTGGCCAACGATGAATGGCTACCCGAATTTTGGCTTCCTAAGGATTGATGGCTACTCCTAGATTTTTGACTACCTGAGAGTTTTAGCTACCCGAGAACTTTAGAGTCAGAAGAAGCCTTTTTGTTTTGTTTCAAACAAAGACTTTTCAAACTACATAGTTAACAAGAAAAACGTAACATGTGAAAAATAACAAATGCAACAAAAAACAAAAATCTCATGAACTTAAAGAATTTTTAGCAAATATGTACGTTTTGACTTGTCGACTTGAAAGTCTATTTCTTCAAGGTCGTCAAGCCGAAATTTTCAAGAGTCGATTTTTTTTCTGTAAATTTCTCTCGTTATTTTAAAACTCAAGAGGAGTGTGCAACCTGATTTCTGTAACTGTGCTCTTTTGTTTATTATCCATTGGCGTAGACGAGGCCAATGGCGTACTCAGTGAAGCAATTGAAGAAACAAATTCGTTCGTTGCATTAGATAGATTTACGAATGTTGTTGAAGTAGTCTAATGCTACGAGACGATGAATCTAACGATATCTTAACCATCTCAACTGGAGGCAGAAACAAATCATCAGAATCGATCGATTCTCGCATGTCTGAGTTATTTCGGCGAATTTCGAAAATCAAGCTATCATCAGAAGTCTCATGATATTTCGTTTCGAACAAAAAAAAGATTCTAAAGTTCTCGGGTAGCTAAAACTCTCAGGTAGCCAAAAATCTAGGAGTAGCCATTAATCATTAGGTAGCCGTAAATCAGGTAGCCATTCATCATTGACTTTATATTTTCGGCTGTGAAGGTGTTTCAAACGAAAACTCACTCTTCCTCTTTATCCGCGAAAATGACGACCATTTTGGAAATACCAGTTCGTGGGAATGATGAGAATTGTTGATTGGCGGCTTCGACGGGCGACAATACTTCAGTTCCAACAATTGGGGGAAGTGTGAAAGAATTCAAGATAGAACTCAAATGCTTCTTTTCTTGATAACCGCCAAGTGAAAGAGGAACTGCAATTTCGCTGCCAATGGAAAGCACAGCCAAGCGAACGACGTCTGGAGACATATCGACTTTTTTTGAAAATCCAACAACTGTTTTCTTGAACTGATCGTAGTTATCTACACCATCTCCACTGTTGATCAAAATAAAAATGATATCGGAAAGTGAAGAGGAAATGTCGCATTCACGAGCATTTTGTCTATCTTCTTCCAAAGGAACAAAGATGAAGTTTCCAGAAGCATCCGTTGGTAGAGGAGATCCATCCTTGGTAAGTGGTCTACCACTGGAATCAGTAGGAATTGGTTCTCCATCTAGTCCGATTACAGCTCCAGATGCATCAGTTGGAAGTGGAGTTCCATCAGGTCCGCGTACTGGATACACAATCTTTCGGGAAATATCAGTCGGAAGAACTTGTCCGTCTGGTCCGACAGCAGGATAGATGTAGTTACCAGAAGCGTCTGTTGGAAGTACTGATCCATCAGGTCCGAGGGGCTTTCCGTCTTCATCCTTCTCAACAACTTGTCCTTCGTCCGTAACGAATGCACCTGTGGAATCAGTGGCAAGTGGAGTTCCGTCTGGCTTTGTGATCGGGTAGATGACATTTCCAGATTCATCAGTTGGAAGAGCCTTTGTGGTATCTTCATCGGATGGAATAAGAACGTAATTTCCAGAAGCATCAGTTGGTAGAGGAGATCCATCCTTCGTAAGTGGTCTACCACTGGAATCAGTAGGAATTGGTTCTCCATCTAGTCCGATTACAGCTCCAGATGCATCAGTTGGAAGTGGAGTTCCATCAGGTCCACGTATTGGATACACAGTCTTTCCAGAGACATCAGTCGGAAGAACTTGTCCGTCTGGTCCGACAGCAGGATAGATGTAATTACCAGAAGCGTCTGTTGGAAGTACTGATCCATCAGGTCCGAGCGGCTTTCCATCTTCATCCTTCTCAACAACTTGTCCTTCGTCCGTAACGAATGCACCTGTGGAATCAGTGGCAAGTGGAGTTCCATCTGGCTTTGTGATCGGGTAGATGACGTTTCCAGATTCATCAGTTGGAAGAGCTTTTGTCTCGTCTTCATCGGATGGAACTAGAACGTAGTTACCGGAAGCATCAGTTGGTAGAGGAGATCCATCCTTGGTAAGTGGTCTACCACTGGAATCAGTTGGGATTGGTTCTCCATCTGGTCCTACGACAGCTCCAGATTCATCAGTTGGAAGTGGAGTTCCATCTGGTCCGCGTACTGGATATACAGTTTTTCCAGAGACATCAGTCGGAAGAACTTGTCCGTCTGGTCCGACAGCAGGATAGATGTAGTTACCAGAAGCGTCTGTTGGAAGTACTGATCCATCAGGTCCGAGGGGCTTTCCGTCTTCATCCTTCTCAACAATCTGACCCTCATCAGTGACGAACGCACCTGTGGAATCAGTGGCAAGTGGAGTTCCATCTGGCTTTGTGATCGGGTAGATGACGTTTCCAGATTCATCAGTTGGAAGAGCTTTTGTCTGTCTTCATCGGATGGAATAAGAACGTAATTTCCAGAAGCATCAGTTGGTAGAGGAGATCCATCCTTGGTAAGTGGTCTACCACTGGAATCAGTTGGGATCGGTTCTCCATCTGGTCCGATTATAGCTCCAGATTCATCAGTTGGAAGTGGAGTTCCATCTGGTCCGCGTACTGGATATACAGTTTTTCCAGAGACATCAGTGGAAGAACTTGTCCGTCTGGTCCGACAGCAGGATAGATGTAGTTACCAGAAGCGTCTGTTGGAAGTACTGATCCATCAGGTCCGAGGGGCTTTCCGTCTTCATCCTTCTCAACAATCTGACCTCATCAGTGACGAATGCACCTGTGGAATCAGTGGCAAGTGGAGTTCCGTCTGGCTTTGTGATCGGGTAGATGACATTTCCAGATTCATCAGTTGGAAGAGCTTTTGTCTCGTCTTCATCGGATGGAACAAGAACGTAGTTACCGGAAGCATCAGTTGGTAGAGGAGATCCATCCTTGGTAAGTGGTCTACCACTGGAATCAGTTGGGATCGGTTCTCCATCTGGTCCGATTATAGCTCCAGATTCATCAGTTGGAAGTGGAGTTCCATCTGGTCCGCGTACTGGATATACAGTTTTTCCAGAGACATCAGTCGGAAGAACTTGTCCGTCTGGTCCGACAGCAGGATAGATGTAGTTACCAGAAGCGTCTGTTGGAAGTACTGATCCATCAGGTCCGAGGGGCTTTCCGTCTTCATCCTTCTCAACAACCTGACCCTCATCAGTGACGAATGCACCTGTGGAATCAGTGGCAAGTGGAGTTCCGTCTGGCTTTGTGATCGGGTAGATGACGTTTCCAGATTCATCAGTTGGAAGAGCCTTTGTGGTATCTTCATCGGATGGAATAAGAACGTAGTTACCGGAAGCATCAGTTGGTAGAGGAGATCCATCCTTGGTAAGTGGTCTACCACTGGAATCAGTTGGGATTGGTTCTCCATCTGGTCCGATTATAGCTCCAGATTCATCAGTTGGAAGTGGAGTTCCATCTGGTCCGCGTACTGGATATACAGTTTTTCCAGAGACATCAGTCGGAAGAACTTGTCCGTCTGGTCCGACAGCAGGATAGATGTAGTTACCAGAAGCGTCTGTTGGAAGTACTGATCCATCAGGTCCGAGGGGCTTTCCGTCTTCATCCTTCTCAACAACTTGACCTTCATCAGTGACGAATGCACCTGTGGAATCAGTGGCAAGTGGAGTTCCGTCTGGCTTTGTGATCGGGTAGATGACGTTTCCAGATTCATCAGTTGGAAGAGCCTTTGTGGTATCTTCATCGGATGGAATAAGAACGTAGTTACCGGAAGCATCAGTTGGTAGAGGAGATCCATCCTTGGTAAGTGGTCTACCACTGGAATCAGTTGGGATTGGTTCTCCATCTGGTCCGATTATAGCTCCAGATTCATCAGTTGGAAGTGGAGTTCCATCTGGTCCGCGTACTGGATATACAGTTTTTCCAGAGACATCAGTCGGAAGAACTTGTCCGTCTGGTCCGACAGCAGGATAGATGTAGTTACCAGAAGCGTCTGTTGGAAGTACTGATCCATCAGGTCCGAGGGGCTTTCCGTCTTCATCCTTCTCAACAACTCTGACCCTCATCAGTGACGAATGCACCTGTGGAATCAGTGGCAAGTGGAGTTCCGTCTGGCTTTGTGATCGGGTAGATGACATTTCCAGATTCATCAGTTGGAAGAGCTTTTGTCTGTCTTCATCGGATGGAATAAGAACGTAGTTACCGGAAGCATCAGTTGGTAGAGGAGATCCATCCTTGGTAAGTGGTCTACCACTGGAATCAGTTGGGATCGGTTCTCCATCTGGTCCGATTATAGCTCCAGATTCATCAGTTGGAAGTGGAGTTCCATCTGGTCCGCGTACTGGATATACAGTTTTTCCAGAGACATCAGTCGGAAGAACTTGTCCGTCTGGTCCGACAGCAGGATAGATGTAGTTACCAGAAGCGTCTGTTGGAAGTACTGATCCATCAGGTCCGAGGGCTTTCCGTCTTCATCCTTCTCAACAACCTGACCCTCATCAGTGACGAATGCACCTGTGGAATCAGTGGCAAGTGGAGTTCCGTCTGGCTTTGTGATCGGGTAGATGACGTTTCCAGATTCATCAGTTGGAAGAGCCTTTGTGGTATCTTCATCGGATGGAATAAGAACGTAGTTACCGGAAGCATCAGTTGGTAGAGGAGATCCATCCTTGGTAAGTGGTCTACCACTGGAATCAGTTGGGATCGGTTCTCCATCTGGTCCGATTATAGCTCCAGATTCATCAGTTGGAAGTGGAGTTCCATCTGGTCCGCGTACTGGATATACAGTTTTTCCAGAGACATCAGTCGGAAGAACTTGTCCGTCTGGTCCGACAGCAGGATAGATGTAGTTACCAGAAGCGTCTGTTGGAAGTACTGATCCATCAGGTCCGAGGGGCTTTCCGTCTTCATCCTTCTCAACAACCTGACCCTCATCAGTGACGAATGCACCTGTGGAATCAGTGGCAAGTGGAGTTCCGTCTGGCTTTGTGATCGGGTAGATGACATTTCCAGATTCATCAGTTGGAAGAGCCTTTGTGGTATCTTCATCGGATGGAATAAGAACGTAGTTACCGGAAGCATCAGTTGGTAGAGGAGATCCATCCTTGGTAAGTGGTCTACCACTGGAATCAGTTGGGATCGGTTCTCCATCTGGTCCGATTATAGCTCCAGATTCATCAGTTGGAAGTGGAGTTCCATCTGGTCCGCGTACTGGATATACAGTCTTTCCAGAGACATCAGTCGGAAGAACTTGTCCGTCTGGTCCGACAGCAGGATAGATGTAGTTACCAGAAGCGTCTGTTGGAAGTACTGATCCATCAGGTCCGAGCGGCTTTCCATCTTCATCCTTCTCAACAACTTGTCCTTCGTCCGTAACGAATGCACCTGTGGAATCAGTGGCAAGTGGAGTTCCATCTGGCTTTGTGATCGGGTAGATGACGTTTCCAGATTCATCAGTTGGAAGAGCCTTTGTGGTATCTTCATCGGATGGAATAAGAACGTAGTTACCGGAAGCATCAGTTGGTAGAGGAGATCCATCCTTCGTAAGTGGTCTACCACTGGAATCAGTTGGGATTGGTTCTCCATCTGGTCCTACGACAGCTCCAGATTCATCAGTTGGAAGTGGAGTTCCATCTGGTCCGCGTACTGGATATACAGTTTTTCCAGAGACATCAGTCGGAAGAACTTGTCCGTCTGGTCCGACAGCAGGATAGATGTAGTTACCAGAAGCGTCTGTTGGAAGTACTGATCCATCAGGTCCGAGGGGCTTTCCGTCTTCATCCTTCTCAACAACCTGACCCTCATCAGTGACGAATGCACCTGTGGAATCAGTGGCAAGTGGAGTTCCGTCTGGCTTTGTGATCGGGTAGATGACGTTTCCAGATTCATCAGTTGGAAGAGCCTTTGTGGTATCTTCATCGGATGGAATAAGAACGTAGTTACCGGAAGCATCAGTTGGTAGAGGAGATCCATCCTTGGTAAGTGGTCTACCACTGGAATCAGTTGGGATCGGTTCTCCATCTGGTCCGATTATAGCTCCAGATTCATCAGTTGGAAGTGGAGTTCCATCTGGTCCGCGTACTGGATATACAGTTTTTCCAGAGACATCAGTCGGAAGAACTTGTCCGTCTGGTCCGACAGCAGGATAGATGTAGTTACCAGAAGCGTCTGTTGGAAGTACTGATCCATCAGGTCCGAGGGCTTTCCGTCTTCATCCTTCTCAACAATCTGACCCTCATCAGTGACGAATGCACCTGTGGAATCAGTGGCAAGTGGAGTTCCATCTGGCTTTGTGATCGGGTAGATGACGTTTCCAGATTCATCAGTTGGAAGAGCCTTTGTGGTATCTTCATCGGATGGAATAAGAACGTAATTTCCAGAAGCATCAGTTGGTAAAGGTGATCCATCCTTGGTTAACGGTCTACCACTGGAATCAGTTGGGATTGGTTCTCCATCTGGTCCTACGACAGCTCCAGATTCATCAGTTGGAAGTGGAGTTCCATCTGGTCCGCGTACTGGATATACAATTTTCCAGAGACATCAGTCGGAAGAACTTGTCCGTCTGGTCCGACAGCAGGATAGATGTAGTTACCAGAAGCGTCTGTTGGAAGTACTGATCCATCAGGTCCGAGGGCTTTCCGTCTTCATCCTTCTCAACAACCTGACCTTCGTCAGTGACGAATGCACCTGTGGAATCAGTGGCAAGTGGAGTTCCGTCTGGCTTTGTGATCGGGTAGATGACGTTTCCAGATTCATCAGTTGGAAGAGCTTTTGTGGTATCTTCATCCGATGGAATAAGAACGTAGTTCCAGAAGCATCAGTTGGTAGAGGAGATCCATCCTTGGTAAGTGGTCTACCACTGGAATCAGTTGGGATCGGTTCTCCATCTGGTCCGATTATAGCTCCAGATTCATCAGTTGGAAGTGGAGTTCCATCCGGTCCGCGTACTGGATACACAATCTTTCGAGAAATATCGGTAGGAAGAACTTGTCCGTCTGGTCCGACAGCAGGATAGATGTAGTTACCAGAAGCGTCTGTTGGAAGTACTGATCCATCAGGTCCGAGGGCTTTCCGTCTTCATCCTTCTCAACAACCTGACCCTCATCAGTGACGAATGCACCTGTGGAATCAGTGGCAAGTGGAGTTCCATCTGGCTTTGTGATCGGGTAGATGACATTTCCAGATTCATCAGTTGGAAGAGCCTTTGTCTCGTCTTCATCGGATGGAACAAGAACGTAGTTACCGGAAGCATCAGTTGGTAGAGGAGATCCATCCTTCGTAAGTGGTCTACCACTGGAATCAGTTGGAATTGGTTCTCCATCTGGTCCTACGACAGCTCCAGATTCATCAGTTGGAAGTGGAGTTCCATCTGGTCCGCGTACTGGATATACAGTTTTTCCAGAGACATCAGTCGGAAGAACTTGTCCGTCTGGTCCGACAGCAGGATAGATGTAGTTACCAGAAGCGTCTGTTGGAAGTACTGATCCATCAGGTCCGAGGGGCTTTCCGTCTTCATCCTTCTCAACAATCTGACCATCATCAGTGACGAATGCACCTGTGGAATCAGTGGCAAGTGGAGTTCCGTCTGGCTTTGTGATCGGGTAGATGACATTTCCAGATTCATCAGTTGGAAGAGCTTTTGTCTCGTCTTCATCGGATGGAACAAGAACGTAGTTACCGGAAGCATCAGTTGGTAGAGGAGATCCATCCTTCGTAAGTGGTCTACCACTGAATCAGTTGGGATCGGTTCTCCATCTGGTCCGATTATAGCTCCAGATTCATCAGTTGGAAGTGGAGTTCCATCTGGTCCGCGTACTGGATATACAGTTTTTCCAGAAACATCAGTTGGAAGAACTTGTCCGTCTGGTCCGACAGCAGGATAGATGTAATTACCAGAAGCGTCTGTTGGAAGTACTGATCCATCAGGTCCGAGGGGCTTTCCATCTTCATCCTTCTCAACAATCTGTCCTCATCAGTGACGAATGCACCTGTGGAATCAGTGGCAAGTGGAGTTCCATCTGGCTTTGTGATCGGGTAGATGACGTTTCCAGATTCATCAGTTGGAAGAGGGGTTCCGTCTTGAGGTGCAGTAGTCGTTGCTTTCGTTGTCTCCACTGTTTGTGGTTTCACAAACTCTCCTGCATCATTCTTCGGAAGAACTTGCCCATTTTCATCGATTGGTTGTCCTTCAGAATTAATTGGAATAACATTACCATCTCTGTCTGTAAATACTCCATCTTCTTCATTGATCGGTTCTCCGTCAACAATAATGAATGGTATTTCCGGTGCAGGTTCTTCTGTGGCTTCCGGAGTAATGACAACGCGTCCATCATCATCAAATTTGAAAGGATTTCCTTCGGAGTCTAATGGTCTTCCAAGTTCATCTGTTTCAATTTCATTTCCAGACAAGTCAATCCAGTTTCCATCATCATTCTTTGATAAAGCGTTTCCATCGGTGTCAACAACTGTAATCATTGGCTTATCATTCTCATCAGTCGCTAATGGCTTTCCATATTTGTCTACAAGTGGGTAAATCCATTCTCCTTTCTCATTTTGGCTCAACTTCTGCTCTTCAGGTCCCGCTGGTTCGCCTTCATCGATGACAATTGGTTTTCCATTGTTATCAAGATAGTTCCCAGAAGCATCAGTCGGCAGAGGTTTCCCACTTTGATCAACAACCACAGGTGTTAATGGTGTTGTGCGAATTATGTTATCTATCACTTGCTTTGCATCGTCTGGAATTATCTCGACAGTCCCTTTCAGACAACTCTCGTTGAGCAACTCTATTATTTCAGATGGAGTCGAGCCATACTTGACTTTGAAATACGTTGCTCCATCAATGTCCGTCGCCCTAAAGAAAATATATTATTGTAGTTTAATCATCGTTATAAGTCATCTGATGTGTAATTAGACAAGCGTTCTGCACTAGGCCAAAACCTGTACCCTAAGATTTTCGAACGACCAGTACTCTGTCTTCTATCAGTTGTGTTGCAGATACGAAATGCATTCACAACATCCGTGAATCTCAAGATCAGTGCAAAGGTTAGACAAAAGAGTTGCCGGTGGCAGAACTCCCTACCGTTCTACACATTGCTTCAATAATTGATCACAAGAACTTCGCAACGACACTCCACGGAACGGGGCGCGCGTTCTCTAGCTAAAACGTGGCGCGAATTTTTCGAGAATATTTTTTAGGATTTCTTAGAGAGATCTCCGCTAGTTTTTTGTGTTGTCGTTTTTCGTATTTTTTTTTGTCACCGATTTAATTATTATTTTTTTTAATCTAATTCCAAAGCTTTTCTGGAATAAAGTTCTTCTTTGACTTGACCCAATACCCCGTAAATTACGTGTGCAACTTGGGGGCCGAACCAATTCGTCTCTTATAAATTTTCCGTTTTTTTTTCTCTCACTTCTTGTATCTCCCCTGGTCGATTGAATAATTTAACAGAGTGAACCCGATTCGGGTACTTTTTTTTAAATATTAATTTAAATTTTTAATTTGCCGCGCAACCCCCCTTTGTCTGCGTCTAGCGCGCTCAAGTTGTCTCTCACCCACACACCTTTCACTTCCTGCGTCTCCTTTATTATATTGTGTTCTCTCATTTGTTTTTAATTGATAAGGTGTAAGAACCCTTCTTTTTAATCATAAGAATATCTCACCGCCAGTGTGTCGTTTCGAAAAATTATTTCTCGAAAAATGCGTTGTTCGAAAATTTTCGAAAATGTCTCGAACAATTTTTCGGAAATTTCTCGAAAAATTCTCGAAGAATTTTTCGAGAAATCACGAAAAATTATTTGAATGGAAATACGATGAACGCCGCGCTTTGCGTTATTTCGGAGTGTCGTTCGAACTAGTTTATTATTATTTTTTATCGAAATGTTTTTTTTTCGAGAATTTTCGAAATTTTTCTCGTTGATTTTTCGGAAATTTTTCGAGAAATTTTTGGAAAAATTCTCGAAAAATTTTTCGAGAAATCAACGAGAAACATTCCTCGAGAATTTTTCGAAAAAATTTCTCGAAAAATTTCTCTAAATGCTTTCGTAACGACAGACTGCTCACCGCGTGAGGAAAATACGGTACATTGTTTTCCACGCTTGTTTTTGAAGCGTGGAATTTCTCTTACCCATAATTCATCTATCGTTTCTTATAATTTCTTATGATTTCTACTTATAATTTTTTCTTATAATTTTTTTGTAATTCCACCTTGGAATTTTATTTTTGTCCCCCTTTATAATCTTAATTGTTATCGTTGTTATACTTCTTTGTTATTATCTTATTAACTCTTTTCGTTTATCTTGTTACATAAAGGTTTAATTACCCAAGTTTGAGGTATCCTTAGAGCACTGGTCCACAACCACCTTCCTACCGTTCTCCGTAAATAAAACTCCGTAAATTGCACAGAGATTGAATAATCGTCAAAAGAGATACTTTTGCATAAAAGTGTTGTTTACAGGAAAAATCCGCAAAACGATCAATGGAATAACTTGGTGGCATGAGCAGAAAAGAGGTGTGCGATGAAAAGGAAGTGGAGTGCCGCGGAGAAGGACTGTCGCGCAGAAAAAAGTCGATGAATGGATTGACGAAAGCCGAGGATATAGAAGTAGAAGAGGTAGGCATTAAAGAGCAGAGGTAAAGAACAATACGGTTCGGGCGCTTCCTCTTCACTGTCACCGCAGCAGAAGACGTTCGAAAGGATAAAAAAATGCAGCGAACGGCAAAAGGAAGTTGTCATGGCGCCATCAAAGAAATTCCACGTGGAGTTGGTGGAAAGGTATCAGGAAATGGGCGGAGATAGATGGCCGAGAAGGGTGATCAGAGCAATGAAGGAATGCGGGATAGACACAGGCGCGCTAGGTGATGAACAAGAAGAAGAAATGGGCAGATTGGGGAAAATACGATAGGAAAATCTGAGTAATGAATATTATTTGTTACAGAAGAAGCAGTGGGATGCAGAAAAGGAAATTCTGCAAGACGCAATCGAGAGGCTCCAAAAGGAGAAAAACGACTACTGGAGAAGAAGCTAAAAAAAGAAAAGAAGGTAGCGGAATCTTTGAAGACCAACCTGTACCATGCATCAGGTAAATCACGAGAAAGAGCACTTGCGGAATGCCGAGCTATCGTCGAGCAGTTCAAGCCAAAGAAGCAAGAACAATGGAGGACTAAGACAGATGCAAGGTGAGCAGAAAAAGTTGGTGGAGAGTGAGAGATGGCGCGCTAAGGTTGGAACCGGTGTAGATGTAGATCCACGGGAACGAAGAACGCAGCGGGGAAGTGAGAAAAGTTCGGAGGGTATTAGGATTACGCAGATAGTGGACTGCATGAACAGAATGATGAAAGCGAGCGAACGCGTTGCCAGAACCAAAACCTTTTGATCGGGCACTAGCGAGTTCAAATAATTCAAAAGAGCATTTCTTTTGAAATACTTTTGAAAATAGAAGTTTGTCAGAGGAGAAGCACAATTGCTGTTCAAGTCATTGCCAAGAAGGGATGAAAGAGCCATCAAAGATTTGTTCGATGAATTCGAACGGAAGCTGAAGAAAAGAAGGAAAAGCTTTGATAGTTTTCGAAGAATTAAGAAGACGATCACCCCAGAAATTGTTGGAATATTTGGGACTGGTAGAGCAATGGTCACGGAAAGCTTACCCGGAGGTAAAAGAAAAGACGTTGTCTCAGATGCGAGTGACCAAGTTAATGATAGCAGTAAGAGAAGATGCGACGATGCATAGAATGCTAGTCATGAAGAGATTCGATTTACAGCCGGAGGAACTGTATTAAGGGCTGAAAGATATTGCTCTTCAGCAGGAAAATGAAAAATACCGTGATGCCAACTTCAGAAAAGTCATGTTAAATGGACAATGATAAAGGAGAAGGAAGAATTAAAGCGGCTGAAGTAAAAGATCGCAAAAGCATGGGAGGCTTGACGAAGGAAGAAGGAAGCGAAGAAAAGCGATTTGACCGGCCCAGATGTTTGCGATGTGGAGGTATTGGACACATGGCACGATAATGTACGCCTAGGCCAGTTCAAAATATCAAAACCGAGTTAAAAAATAAGAGAAGTCGGTGAAGAAGTAGTTGAAATCGTGAAGATGCTAGGCCAGAACCGGTAGTATCGGTCGTGTTGACGAGCGCTTTGGGAAATTGTTAGTTATATTTACAAATTAAAAGTAGGATTTTGTATGCTTGCCCTCCCCCCCCCCCCGAATAGTTAAGGTCTAGTAAAGACAAATTAGTATTCTATTTAGTGGTAAAGGTCTAATAGAGACGATTTTAGCTTATTGTAACCGTTAGCTAAAGCTACTAGAGTTGTGCTGTCGCCATAGGGAAAACGAATGTGAGTTGAGGTTGATGATGCTCTTGGCCGGTGCCCGGTTTGGTGTAAGAGGGGAGTTGCCGGTGGCAAAACTGTTCCCTACCGTCCTACACATTGCTACAATAATCACAAGAACTTCGCAACGACACTCCACCGAACGGGGCGCGCGTTCTTTAGCTAAAGCGTGGCGGGAAATTTTCGAGAATATTTTTTAAAGGATTTTTTAGAGAGAGCTCCCGCTAATTTTTTTGTGTTAAAGTTGTTTTGGCTTGGAGAGTTTTTTGTTGTCGTTTTCCGTAATTTTTTTTTCTCACCGATTTAATAATAATTTTTTTAAAAATCTAATTCCAAAGCTATTTTGGAAAAAAGTTCGGCGCTATCTTAATTGGGGGGGAGCAATGATTTTTAGTCATTTTTGGAGGTTTTTGCAAATTTTTTTTTCTGAAGATGTTTGTTATTGTTAAAATATTTGTAAGTTGTTTTTTTTTTCACGCGTGGCGCTTACTCTTGGCACGAAGACTACGATTCCACTTTTTTTCACGCGTGGCGCGATTCAACGATGAGCACTTTTAGCAAATTTTTTCGGATTTTTTTTTGCTTATTAGTTAACCATAACTTCGTTAACCATAGGACCGCAGCTGATGCACTTCTCGACTTGAAGTCGCTTACAGTTTTCAATCGCGAGAATGTCGTCTGAAAACATTGCAAGCATTGGGTTTCTTTTTTTTTTTTTTTTTGCAAGCATGGGGTTTCGACCATCAGACAGTGAATCATTCTTTCAAATATCATTATGAAGCGAACTTTTATGAGATATGGGCCGGAATCGCCAAGAAATATCCAGTCACCTAGTCATTTTCTTTTTTGTGCGTATTTTTATTGTCTGCCGATAAAATTGTTTTGAAAATTGCTAGTGTTACTTGAGTATATCCAATAACATTTTCAGGAAAAAAAATCAAAAATAAATCCTTCAAAAATGACTAAAAATCATTGCCCCCCCCCTCCCAACTAAGATAGCACTTTAAGTTCTTCCTTGTCTTGTGTATTTTTCTTCTTCTTTTTATTGTTGAGCCCAATACCCCGTAAATTACGTGGGCAACTAAAGAAAAAAAACGCGCCGTACTGTATCATCTCCTATCTAAATAGCACAGACGGTACGGTCATTATATTCTCGGCTGTGAAGGTGTTTCAAACGAAAACTCACTCTTCCTCCTTATCCGCGAAAATGACCACCATTTTGGAAATACCAGTTCGTGGGAATGATGAGAATTGTTGATTGGCGGCTTCGACGGGCGACAATACTTCAGTTCCAACAATTGGGGGAAGTGTGAAAGAATTCAAGATAGAACTCAAATGCTTCTTTTCTTGATAACCGCCTAGTGGAAGAGGAACTGCAATTTCGCTGCCAATGGAAAGCACAGCCAAGCGAACGACGTCTGGAGACATATCGACTTTTTTTGAAAATCCAACAACTGTTTTCTTGAACTGATCGTAGTTATCTACACCATCTCCACTGTTGATCAAAATGAAAATGATATCGGAAAGTGAAGAGGAAATGTCGCATTCACGAGCATTTTTTCTACCTTCTTCCAAAGGAACAAAGATGAAGTTTCCAGAAGCATCCGTTGGTAGAGGGGATCCATCCTTGGTAAGTGGTCTACCACTGGAATCAGTTGGGATCGGTTCTCCATCTGGTCCTACGACAGCTCCAGATTCATCAGTTGGGAGTGGAGTTCCATCTGGTCCGCGTACTGGATACACAGTCTTTCCAGAAACATCAGTTGGAAGAACTTGTCCGTCTGGTCCAACAGCCGGATAGATGTAATTACCAGAGGCATCTGTTGGAAGTACTGATCCATCAGGTCCGAGGGGCTTTCCATCTTCATCCTTCTCAACAATCTGTCCTTCGTCCGTAACGAATGCACCTGTGGAATCAGTGGCAAGTGGAGTTCCATCTGGCTTTGTGATCGGGTAGATGACATTTCCAGATTCATCAGTTGGAAGAGCCTTTGTGGTATCTTCATCGGATGGAATAAGAACGTAATTTCCAGAAGCATCAGTTGGTAGAGGAGATCCATCCTTGGTGAGTGGTCTACCACTAGAATCAGTTGGGATCGGTTCTCCATCTGGTCCTACGACAGCTCCAGATTCATCAGTTGGGAGTGGAGTTCCATCAGGTCCGCGTACTGGATACACAGTCTTTCCAGAAACATCAGTTGGAAGAACTTGTCCGTCTGGTCCGACAGCAGGATAGATGTAGTTACCAGAGGCATCTGTTGGAAGTACTGACCCATCAGGTCCGAGGGGCTTTCCATCTTCATCCTTCTCAACAATCTGTCCTTCGTCCGTAACGAATGCACCTGTGGAATCAGTGGCAAGTGGAGTTCCATCTGGCTTTGTGATCGGGTAGATGACATTTCCAGATTCATCAGTTGGAAGAGCCTTTGTCTCGTCTTCATCGGATGGAATAAGAACGTAATTTCCAGAAGCATCAGTTGGTAGAGGAGATCCATCCTTGGTGAGTGGTCTACCACTAGAATCAGTTGGGATTGGTTCTCCATCTGGTCCTACGACAGCTCCAGATTCATCAGTTGGGAGTGGAGTTCCATCAGGTCCGCGTACTGGATACACAGTCTTTCCAGAAACATCAGTTGGAAGAGCCTTTGTCTCGTCTTCATCGGATGGAATAAGAACGTAATTTCCAGAAGCATCAGTTGGTAGAGGAGATCCATCCTTGGTGAGTGGTCTACCACTAGAATCAGTTGGGATCGGTTCTCCATCTGGTCCGATTATAGCTCCAGATTCATCAGTTGGGAGTGGAGTTCCATCTGGTCCGCGTACTGGATACACAGTCTTTCCAGAAACATCAGTTGGAAGAACTTGTCCGTCTGGTCCAACAGCCGGATAGATGTAATTACCAGAGGCATCTGTTGGAAGTACTGATCCATCAGGTCCGAGGGGCTTTCCATCTTCATCCTTCTCAACAATCTGTCCTTCGTCCGTAACGAATGCACCTGTGGAATCAGTGGCAAGTGGAGTTCCATCTGGCTTTGTGATCGGGTAGATGACATTTCCAGATTCATCAGTTGGAAGAGCCTTTGTCTCGTCTTCATCGGATGGAATAAGAACGTAATTTCCAGAAGCATCAGTTGGTAGAGGAGATCCATCCTTGGTGAGTGGTCTACCACTAGAATCAGTTGGGATCGGTTCTCCATCTGGTCCTACGACAGCTCCAGATTCATCAGTTGGGAGTGGAGTTCCATCAGGTCCGCGTACTGGATACACAACCTTTCGAGAAATATCTGTCGGAAGAACTTGCCCGTCTGGTCCAACAGCAGGATAGATGTAGTTACCAGAGGCATCTGTTGGAAGTACCGATCCATCAGGTCCGAGGGGCTTTCCATCTTCATCCTTCTCAACAATCTGTCCTTCGTCCGTAACGAATGCACCTGTGGAATCAGTGGCAAGTGGAGTTCCATCTGGCTTTGTGATCGGGTAGATGACATTTCCAGATTCATCAGTTGGAAGAGCCTTTGTCTCGTCTTCATCGGATGGAATAAGAACGTAATTTCCAGAAGCATCAGTTGGTAGAGGAGATCCATCCTTGGTGAGTGGTCTACCACTAGAATCAGTTGGGATCGGTTCTCCATCTGGTCCGATTATAGCTCCAGATTCATCAGTTGGGAGTGGAGTTCCATCTGGTCCGCGTACTGGATACACAGTCTTTCCAGAAACATCAGTTGGAAGAACTTGTCCGTCTGGTCCAACAGCCGGATAGATGTAATTACCAGAGGCATCTGTTGGAAGTACTGATCCATCAGGTCCGAGGGGCTTTCCATCTTCATCCTTCTCAACAATCTGTCCTTCGTCCGTAACGAATGCACCTGTGGAATCAGTGGCAAGTGGAGTTCCATCTGGCTTTGTGATCGGGTAGATGACATTTCCAGATTCATCAGTTGGAAGAGCCTTTGTCTCGTCTTCATCGGATGGAATAAGAACGTAATTTCCAGAAGCATCAGTTGGTAGAGGAGATCCATCCTTGGTGAGTGGTCTACCACTAGAATCAGTTGGGATCGGTTCTCCATCTGGTCCTACGACAGCTCCAGATTCATCAGTTGGGAGTGGAGTTCCATCTGGTCCGCGTACTGGATACACAGTCTTCCAGAAACATCAGTTGGAAGAGCTTTGTCTCGTCTTCATCGGATGGAATAAGAACGTAATTTCCAGAAGCATCAGTTGGTAGAGGAGATCCATCCTTGGTGAGTGGTCTACCACTAGAATCAGTTGGGATCGGTTCTCCATCTGGTCCGATTATAGCTCCAGATTCATCAGTTGGGAGTGGAGTTCCATCTGGTCCGCGTACTGGATACACAGTCTTTCCAGAAACATCAGTTGGAAGAACTTGTCCGTCTGGTCCAACAGCCGGATAGATGTAATTACCAGAGGCATCTGTTGGAAGTACTGATCCATCAGGTCCGAGGGGCTTTCCATCTTCATCCTTCTCAACAATCTGTCCTTCGTCCGTAACGAATGCACCAGTGGAATCAGTGGCAAGTGGAGTTCCATCTGGCTTTGTGATCGGGTAGATGACATTTCCAGATTCATCAGTTGGAAGAGCCTTTGTCTCGTCTTCATCGGATGGAATAAGAACGTAATTTCCAGAAGCATCAGTTGGTAGAGGAGATCCATCCTTGGTGAGTGGTCTACCACTAGAATCAGTTGGATCGGTTCTCCATCTGGTCCTACGACAGCTCCAGATTCATCAGTTGGGAGTGGAGTTCCATCAGGTCCGCGTACTGGATACACAACCTTTCGAGAAATATCTGTCGGAAGAACTTGCCCGTCTGGTCCAACAGCAGGATAGATGTAGTTACCAGAGGCATCTGTTGGAAGTACGATCCATCAGGTCCGAGGGCTTTCCATCTTCATCCTTCTCAACAATCTGTCCTTCGTCCGTAACGAATGCACCTGTGGAATCAGTGGCAAGTGGAGTTCCATCTGGCTTTGTGATCGGGTAGATGACATTTCCAGATTCATCAGTTGGAAGAGCCTTTGTCTCGTCTTCATCGGATGGAATAAGAACGTAATTTCCAGAAGCATCAGTTGGTAGAGGAGATCCATCCTTGGTGAGTGGTCTACCACTAGAATCAGTTGGGATCGGTTCTCCATCTGGTCCGATTATAGCTCCAGATTCATCAGTTGGGAGTGGAGTTCCATCTGGTCCGCGTACTGGATACACAGTCTTTCCAGAAACATCAGTTGGAAGAACTTGTCCGTCTGGTCCAACAGCCGGATAGATGTAATTACCAGAGGCATCTGTTGGAAGTACTGATCCATCAGGTCCGAGGGGCTTTCCATCTTCATCCTTCTCAACAATCTGTCCTTCGTCCGTAACGAATGCACCAGTGGAATCAGTGGCAAGTGGAGTTCCATCTGGCTTTGTGATCGGGTAGATGACATTTCCAGATTCATCAGTTGGAAGAGCCTTTGTCTCGTCTTCATCGGATGGAATAAGAACGTAATTTCCAGAAGCATCAGTTGGTAGAGGAGATCCATCCTTGGTGAGTGGTCTACCACTAGAATCAGTTGGGATCGGTTCTCCATCTGGTCCTACGACAGCTCCAGATTCATCAGTTGGGAGTGGAGTTCCATCAGGTCCGCGTACTGGATACACAACCTTTCGAGAAATATCTGTCGAAGAACTTGCCCGTCTGGTCCAACAGCAGGATAGATGTAGTTACCAGAGGCATCTGTTGGAAGTACTGATCCATCAGGTCCGAGGGGCTTTCCATCTTCATCCTTCTCAACAATCTGTCCTTCGTCCGTAACGAATGCACCTGTGGAATCAGTGGCAAGTGGAGTTCCATCTGGCTTTGTGATCGGGTAGATGACATTTCCAGATTCATCAGTTGGAAGAGCCTTTGTCTCGTCTTCATCGGATGGAATAAGAACGTAATTTCCAGAAGCATCAGTTGGTAGAGGAGATCCATCCTTGGTGAGTGGTCTACCACTAGAATCAGTTGGGATCGGTTCTCCATCTGGTCCGATTATAGCTCCAGATTCATCAGTTGGGAGTGGAGTTCCATCTGGTCCGCGTACTGGATACACAGTCTTTCCAGAAACATCAGTTGGAAGAACTTGTCCGTCTGGTCCAACAGCCGGATAGATGTAATTACCAGAGGCATCTGTTGGAAGTACTGATCCATCAGGTCCGAGGGGCTTTCCATCTTCATCCTTCTCAACAATCTGTCCTTCGTCCGTAACGAATGCACCTGTGGAATCAGTGGCAAGTGGAGTTCCATCTGGCTTTGTGATCGGGTAGATGACATTTCCAGATTCATCAGTTGGAAGAGCCTTTGTCTCGTCTTCATCGGATGGAATAAGAACGTAATTTCCAGAAGCATCAGTTGGTAGAGGAGATCCATCCTTGGTGAGTGGTCTACCACTAGAATCAGTTGGATCGTTCTCATCTGGTCCTACGACAGCTCCAGATTCATCAGTTGGAGTGGAGTTCCATCTGGTCGCGTACTGATACCAGTCTTTCAGAAACATCAGTTGGAAGAGCTTTGTCTCGTCTTCATCGGATGGAATAAGAACGTAATTTCCAGAAGCATCAGTTGGTAGAGGAGATCCATCCTTGGTGAGTGGTCTACCACTAGAATCAGTTGGGATCGGTTCTCCATCTGGTCCGATTATAGCTCCAGATTCATCAGTTGGGAGTGGAGTTCCATCTGGTCCGCGTACTGGATACACAGTCTTTCCAGAAACATCAGTTGGAAGAACTTGTCCGTCTGGTCCAACAGCCGGATAGATGTAATTACCAGAGGCATCTGTTGGAAGTACTGATCCATCAGGTCCGAGGGGCTTTCCATCTTCATCCTTCTCAACAATCTGTCCTTCGTCCGTAACGAATGCACCTGTGGAATCAGTGGCAAGTGGAGTTCCATCTGGCTTTGTGATCGGGTAGATGACATTTCCAGATTCATCAGTTGGAAGAGCCTTTGTCTCGTCTTCATCGGATGGAATAAGAACGTAATTTCCAAAAGCATCAGTTGGTAGAGGAGATCCATCCTTGGTGAGTGGTCTACCACTAGAATCAGTTGGGATCGGTTCTCCATCTGGTCCTACGACAGCTCCAGATTCATCAATTGGGAGTGGAGTTCCATCTGGTCCGCGTACTGGATACACAGTCTTTCCAGAAACATCAGTTGGAAGAACTTGTCCGTCTGGTCCAACAGCCGGATAGATGTAATTACCAGAGGCATCTGTTGGAAGTACTGATCCATCAGGTCCGAGGGGCTTTCCATCTTCATCCTTCTCAACAATCTGTCCTTCGTCCGTAACGAATGCACCTGTGGAATCAGTGGCAAGTGGAGTTCCATCTGGCTTTGTGATCGGGTAGATGACATTTCCAGATTCATCAGTTGGAAGAGCCTTTGTCTCGTCTTCATCAGATGGAATAAGAACGTAATTTCCAGAAGCATCAGTTGGTAGAGGAGATCCATCCTTGGTGAGTGGTCTACCACTAGAATCAGTTGGGATCGGTTCTCCATCTGGTCCGATTATAGCTCCAGATTCATCAGTTGGGAGTGGAGTTCCATCTGGTCCGCGTACTGGATACACAGTCTTTCCAGAAACATCAGTTGGAAGAACTTGTCCGTCTGGTCCAACAGCCGGATAGATGTAATTACCAGAGGCATCTGTTGGAAGTACTGATCCATCAGGTCCGAGTGGCTTTCCATCTTCATCCTTCTCAACAATCTGTCCTTCGTCCGTAACGAATGCACCTGTGGAATCAGTGGCAAGTGGAGTTCCATCTGGCTTTGTGATCGGGTAGATGACATTTCCAGATTCATCAGTTGGAAGAGCCTTTGTCTCGTCTTCATCAGATGGAATAAGAACGTAATTTCCAGAAGCATCAGTTGGTAGAGGAGATCCATCCTTGGTGAGTGGTCTACCACTAGAATCAGTTGGGATCGGTTCTCCATCTGGTCCGATTATAGCTCCAGATTCATCAGTTGGGAGTGGAGTTCCATCTGGTCCGCGTACTGGATACACAGTCTTTCCAGAAACATCAGTTGGAAGAACTTGTCCGTCTGGTCCAACAGCCGGATAGATGTAATTACCAGAGGCATCTGTTGGAAGTACTGATCCATCAGGTCCGAGTGGCTTTCCATCTTCATCCTTCTCAACAATCTGTCCTTCGTCCGTAACGAATGCACCTGTGGAATCAGTGGCAAGTGGAGTTCCATCTGGCTTTGTGATCGGGTAGATGACATTTCCAGATTCATCAGTTGGAAGAGCCTTTGTGGTAGTCTTCATCGGATGGAATAAGAACGTAATTTCCAGAAGCATCAGTTGGTAGAGGAGATCCATCCTTGGTGAGTGGTCTACCACTAGAATCAGTTGGGATCGGTTCTCCATCTGGTCCGATTATAGCTCCAGATTCATCAGTTGGGAGTGGAGTTCCATCTGGTCCGCGTACTGGATACACAGTCTTTCCAGAAACATCAGTTGGAAGAACTTGTCCGTCTGGTCCAACAGCCGGATAGATGTAATTACCAGAGGCATCTGTTGGAAGTACTGATCCATCAGGTCCGAGGGCTTTCCATCTTCATCCTTCTCAACAATCTGTCCTTCGTCCGTAACGAATGCACCTGTGGAATCAGTGGCAAGTGGAGTTCCATCTGGCTTTGTGATCGGGTAGATGACATTTCCAGATTCATCAGTTGGAAGAGCCTTTGTCTCGTCTTCATCGATGGAATAAGAACGTAATTTCCAGAAGCATCAGTTGGTAGAGGAGATCCATCCTTGGTGAGTGGTCTACCACTAGAATCAGTTGGATCGGTTCTCCATCTGGTCCTACGACAGCTCCAGATTCATCAGTTGGGAGTGGAGTTCCATCTGGTCCGCGTACTGGATACACAGTCTTTCCAGAAACATCAGTTGGAAGAGCCTTTGTCTCGTCTTCATCGGATGGAATAAGAACGTAATTTCCAGAAGCATCAGTTGGTAGAGGAGATCCATCCTTGGTGAGTGGTCTACCACTAGAATCAGTTGGGATCGGTTCTCCATCTGGTCCCATTATAGCTCCAGATTCATCAGTTGGAAGTGGAGTTCCATCAGGTCCGCGTACTGGATACACAGTCTTTCCAGAACATCAGTTGGAAGAACTTGTCCGTCTGGTCCAACAGCGGATAGATGTAGTTACCAGAAGCGTCTGTTGGAAGTACTGATCCATCAGGTCCGAGGGGCTTTCCATCTTCATCCTTCTCAACCATTTGTCCTTCGTCCGTAACGAATGCACCTGTGGAATCAGTAGCAAGTGGAGTTCCGTCTGGCTTTGTGATCGGGTAGATGACGTTTCCATATTCATCAGTTGGTGGTAAATCAGCGTCAGTGTCCTCTATTGAAACTGGAATCAAATTTCCTCTGGCATCAGTTGGCATGACTGAGGGGCGTGGAACTGAAAAAAAAAGGTTTCGTTTTATTTGTAAGTATTTCATAGTGCACTTCGTTCTCTTTGTTCAGTTTGCATCGAGAGAGAATATAACTCCACTGACCTTCCGTCGGAATACAGAGATAGCTTCTCAATAGTTCCACTGCATTTGGATCATTTGCCCATTGCTGTTCATTCAAGTGAACCAGTCGGGTTTTCGGAAGAGAACGAATTCTTTCTGTGTACGTCTTGCTGCTTGTTCTGTAAATAAAATATAGAAGCTTGACGTCTTGAAGCTCAACTGACCTGAGTGGCGAAGCTAACAAGTGTAAAACCAAAGTATCTCCTCTTTGTGTCTCTTCCAAGATCATCTTCGCTGTTCTCAAAGCATTTGTAACATCTGGAATTCCTCCGATTTCTCTGATTTCATTAGTCGAATCGAACAGTTCTTTGAAGTCTCCATAAGAACCAATGTCTATTGTGATTTCAGTGGTAGCACTGTATATCAATGTTCCAATTTTTGGAAGGAAATCTTGAGGAGTCGTCAACAGAAGATTCTTGATGAGTTGCTTCAAAGTTTCGAGATACGGAGCACTGGTATGAGAACTTTCAACAACGAAAAGTAATGTATCGACGCGGCCATCGACTTCTGTACAGTTCGGGTGTTCTCTGCCAGTAAACACCGGTGCAGTCGGGATGATAACAGCGTCTCCTTTGACCGGGGATTTGAAATAAACATAGTTTCCGGAAGCATCAGTTGGTAGAGGAGATCCATCCTTCGTGAGTGGTCTACCACTGGAATCAGTTGGGATTGGTTCTCCATCTGGTCCTACGACTGCACCAGATTCATCAGTTGGAAGTGGAGTTCCATCAGGTCCGCGGACTGGATACACAATCTTTCGAGAAATATCGGTCGGAAGAACTTGTCCGTCTGGTCCGACAGCAGGATAGATATAGTTACCAGAAGCGTCTGTAGGCAGCACAGATCCATCAGGTCCGAGCGGCTTTCCATCTTCATCCTTCTCAACAATCTGTCCTTCGTCCGTAAAAAATGCACCTGTGGAATCAGTAGCAAGTGGAGTTCCGTCTGGCTTTGTGATCGGGTAGATGACATTTCCAGATTCATCAGTTGGAAGAGCTTTGTGGTATCTTCATCGGATGGAATAAGAACGTAGTTACCGGAAGCATCAGTTGGTAGAGGAGATCCATCCTTTGTGAGTGGTTTACCACTGGAATCAGTTGGGATTGGTTCACCATCTGGTCCGATTACAGCTCCAGATTCATCAGTTGGAAGTGGAGTTCCATCAGGTCCACGTACTGGATACACAGTCTTTCCAGATTCATCAGTTGGAAGAGCCTGTCCGTCTGGTCCAACAACTGGATAGATGTAGTTACCAGAAGCGTCTGTAGGCAGCACAGATCCATCAGGTCCGAGCGGCTTTCCATCCTCATCCTTCTCAACAATCTGTCCTTCGTCCGTAAAAAATGCACCTGTGGAATCAGTAGCAAGTGGAGTTCCGTCTGGCTTTGTGATCGGGTAGATGACATTTCCAGATTCATCAGTTGGAAGAGCTTTTGTGGTATCTTCATCGGATGGAATAAGAACGTAATTTCCAGAAGCATCAGTTGGTAAAGGTGATCCATCCTTTGTGAGTGGTCTACCACTGGAATCAGTTGGGATTGGTTCTCCATCTGGTCCGATACAGCTCCAGATTCATCAGTTGGAAGTGGAGTTCCATCTGGTCCACGTACTGGATATACAGTTTTTCCAGAGACATCAGTTGGAAGAACTTGTCCGTCTGGTCCGACAGCAGGATAGATGTAGTTACCAGAAGCGTCTGTTGGAAGTACTGATCCATCAGGTCCGAGGGGCTTTCCTCTTCATCCTTCCAACAATCTGTCCTTCGTCCGTAACAAATGCACCTGTGGAATCAGTAGCAAGTGGAGTTCCGTCTGGCTTTGTGATCGGGTAGATGACATTTCCAGATTCATCAGTTGGAAGAGCTTTTGTGGTATCTTCATCGGATGGAATAAGAACGTAGTTACCGGAAGCATCAGTTGGTAGAGGAGATCCATCCTTTGTGAGTGGTTTACCACTGGAATCAGTTGGGATTGGTTCACCATCTGGTCCGATTACAGCTCCAGATTCATCAGTTGGAAGTGGAGTTCCATCAGGTCCACGTACTGGATACACAGTCTTTCCAGATTCATCAGTTGGAAGAGCTTGTCCGTCTGGTCCGACAGCAGGATAGATGTAGTTACCAGAAGCGTCTGTAGGCAGCACAGATCCATCAGGTCCGAGCGGCTTTCCATCTTCATCCTTCTCAACAATCTGGCCCTCATCAGTGACGAATGCACCTGTGGAATCAGTAGCAAGTGGAGTTCCGTCTGGCTTTGTGATCGGGTAGATGACATTTCCAGATTCATCAGTTGGAAGAGCTTTTGTGGTATCTTCATCGGATAGAATAAGAACGTAGTTACCGGAAGCATCAGTTGGTAGAGGAGATCCATCCTTTGTGAGTGGTTTACCACTGGAATCAGTTGGGATTGGTTCTCCATCTGGTCCAATTACAGCTCCAGATTCATCAGTTGGAAGCGGAGTTCCATCAGGTCCGTGGACTGGGTACACAGTCTTTCCAGATTCATCAATTGGAAGAGCCTTTGTCTCGTCTTCATCGGATGGAATAAGAACGTAGTTACCGGAAGCATCAGTTGGTAGAGGAGATCCATCCTTTGTGAGTGGTCTACCACTGGAATCAGTTGGGATTGGTTCTCCATCTGGTCCTACGACTGCACCAGATTCATCAGTTGGAAGTGGAGTTCCATCAGGTCCGCGGACTGGATACACAATCTTTCGAGAAATATCGTCGGAAGAACTTGTCCGTCTGGTCCGACAGCAGGATAGATATAGTTACCAGAAGCGTCTGTAGGCAGCACAGATCCATCAGGTCCGAGCGGCTTTCCATCTTCATCCTTCTCAACAATCTGTCCTTCGTCCGTAACAAATGCACCTGTGAAATCAGTAGCAAGTGGAGTTCCGTCTGGCTTTGTGATCGGGTAGATGACATTTCCAGATTCATCAGTTGGAAGAGCTTTTGTGGTATCTTCATCGGATGGAATAAGAACGTAGTTACCGGAAGCATCAGTTGGTAGAGGAGATCCATCCTTTGTGAGTGGTTTACCACTGGAATCAGTTGGGATTGGTTCTCCATCTGGTCCGATTACAGCTCCAGATTCATCAGTTGGAAGTGGAGTTCCATCAGGTCCGTGGACTGGGTACACAGTCTTTCCAGATTCATCAGTTGGAAGAGCCTTTGTCTCGTCTTCATCGGATGGAATAAGAACGTAGTTACCGGAAGCATCAGTTGGTAGAGGAGATCCATCCTTTGTGAGTGGTCTACCACTGGAATCAGTTGGGATTGGTTCTCCATCTGGTCCGATTACAGCCCCAGATTCATCAGTTGGAAGTGGAGTTCCATCAGGTCCGTGACTGGGTACACAGTCTTTCCAGATTCATCAGTTGGAAGAGCTTGTCCGTCTGGTCCGACAGCTGGATAGATATAGTTACCAGAAGCGTCTGTAGTCAGCACAGATCCATCAGGTCCAAGCGGCTTTCCATCTTCATCCTTCTCAACAATCTGTCCTTCGTCCGTAACAAATGCACCTGTGGAATCAGTGGCAAGTGGAGTTCCATCTGGCTTTGTGATCGGGTAGATGACATTTCCAGATTCATCAGTTGGAAGAGCTTTTGTGGTATCTTCATCGGATGGAATAAGAACGTAGTTACCGGAAGCATCAGTTGGTAGAGGAGATCCATCCTTTGTGAGTGGTTTACCACTGGAATCAGTTGGGATTGGTACTCCATCTGGTCCGATTACAGCTCCAGATTCATCAGTTGGAAGTGGAGTTCCATCAGGTCCACGTACTGGATACACAGTCTTTCCAGATTCATCAGTTGGAAGAGCTTGTCCGTCTGGTCCGACAGCTGGATAGATATAGTTACCAGAAGCGTCTGTAGGCAGCACAGATCCATCAGGTCCGAGCGGCTTTCCATCTTCATCCTTCTCAACAATCTGTCCTTCGTCCGTAACAAATGCACCTGTGGAATCAGTAGCAAGTGGAGTTCCGTCTGGCTTTGTGATCGGGTAGATGACGATTCCAGATTCATCAGTTGGAAGAGCTTTTGTGGTATCTTCATCGGATGGAATAAGAACGTAGTTACCGGAAGCATCAGTTGGTAGAGGAGATCCATCCTTTGTGAGTGGTTTACCACTGGAATCAGTTGGGATTGGTTCTCCATCTGGTCCGATTACAGCCCAGATTCATCAGTTGGAAGTGGAGTTCCATCAGGTCCGTGGACTGGGTACACAGTCTTTCCAGATTCATCAGTTGGAAGAGCTTGTCCGTCTGGTCCGACAGCTGGATAGATATAGTTACCAGAAGCGTCTGTAGGCAGCACAGATCCATCAGGTCCGAGCGGCTTTCCATCTTCATCCTTCTCAACAATCTGTCCTTCGTCCGTAACAAATGCACCTGTGGAATCAGTAGCAAGTGGAGTTCCGTCTGGCTTTGTGATCGGGTAGATGACATTTCCAGATTCATCAGTTGGAAGAGCTTTTGTGGTATCTTCATCGGATGGAATAAGAACGTAGTTACCGGAAGCATCAGTTGGTAGAGGAGATCCATCCTTTGTGAGTGGTCTACCACTGGAATCAGTTGGGATTGGTTCTCCATCTGGTCCTACGACTGCACCAGATTCATCAGTTGGAAGTGGAGTTCCATCAGGTCCGCGGACTGGGTACACAGTCTTTCCAGATTCATCAGTTGAAAGAGCCTTTGTCTCGTCTTCATCGGATGGAATAAGAACGTAGTTACCGGAAGCATCAGTTGGTAGAGGAGATCCATCCTTTGTGAGTGGTCTACCACTGGAATCAGTTGGGATTGGTTCTCCATCTGGTCCGATTACAGCCCCAGATTCATCAGTTGGAAGTGGAGTTCCATCAGGTCCGTGGACTGGGTACACAGTCTTTCCAGATTCATCAGTTGGAAGAGCTTGTCCGTCTGGTCCGACAGCTGGATAGATATAGTTACCAGAAGCGTCTGTAGGCAGCACAGATCCATCAGGTCCGAGCGGCTTTCCATCTTCATCCTTCTCAACAATCTGTCCTTCGTCCGTAACAAATGCACCTGTGGAATCAGTAGCAAGTGGAGTTCCGTCTGGCTTTGTGATCGGGTAGATGACATTTCCAGATTCATCAGTTGGAAGAGCTTTTGTGGTATCTTCATCGGATGGAATAAGAACGTAGTTACCGGAAGCATCAGTTGGTAGAGGAGATCCATCCTTTGTGAGTGGTCTACCACTGGAATCAGTTGGGATTGGTTCTCCATCTGGTCCTACGACTGCACCAGATTCATCAGTTGGAAGTGGAGTTCCATCAGGTCCGTGGACTGGGTACACAGTCTTTCCAGAGACATCAGTCGGAAGAACTTGTCCGTCTGGTCCGACAGCAGGATAGATGTAGTTACCAGAAGCGTCTGTTGGAAGTACTGATCCATCAGGTCCGAGGGGCTTTCCGTCTTCATCCTTCCCAACAATCTGTCCTTCGTCCGTAACAAATGCACCTGTGGAATCAGTAGCAAGTGGAGTTCCGTCTGGCTTTGTGATCGGGTAGATGACATTTCCAGATTCATCAGTTGGAAGAGCTTTTGTGGTATCTTCATCGGATGGAATAAGAACGTAGTTACCGGAAGCATCAGTTGGTAGAGGAGATCCATCCTTTGTGAGTGGTTTACCACTGGAATCAGTTGGGATTGGTTCTCCATCTGGTCCGATTACAGCTCCAGATTCATCAGTTGGAAGTGGAGTTCCATCAGGTCCACGTACTGGATACACAGTCTTTCCAGATTCATCAGTTGGAAGAGCTTGTCCGTCTGGTCCGACAGCAGGATAGATGTAGTTACCAGAAGCGTCTGTAGGCAGCACAGATCCATCAGGTCCGAGCGGCTTTCCATCTTCATCCTTCTCAACAATCTGGCCCTCATCAGTGACGAATGCACCTGTGGAATCAGTAGCAAGTGGAGTTCCGTCTGGCTTTGTGATCGGGTAGATGACATTTCCAGATTCATCAGTTGGAAGAGCTTTTGTGGTATCTTCATCGGATAGAATAAGAACGTAGTTACCGGAAGCATCAGTTGGTAGAGGAGATCCATCCTTTGTGAGTGGTTTACCACTGGAATCAGTTGGGATTGGTTCTCCATCTGGTCCAATTACAGCTCCAGATTCATCAGTTGGAAGCGGAGTTCCATCAGGTCCGTGGACTGGGTACACAGTCTTTCCAGATTCATCAATTGGAAGAGCCTTTGTCTCGTCTTCATCGGATGGAATAAGAACGTAGTTACCGGAAGCATCAGTTGGTAGAGGAGATCCATCCTTTGTGAGTGGTCTACCACTGGAATCAGTTGGGATTGGTTCTCCATCTGGTCCTACGACTGCACCAGATTCATCAGTTGGAAGTGGAGTTCCATCAGGTCCGCGGACTGGATACACAATCTTTCGAGAAATATCGGTCGGAAGAACTTGTCCGTCTGGTCCGACAGCAGGATAGATATAGTTACCAGAAGCGTCTGTAGGCAGCACAGATCCATCAGGTCCGAGCGGCTTTCCATCTTCATCCTTCTCAACAATCTGTCCTTCGTCCGTAACAAATGCACCTGTGAAATCAGTAGCAAGTGGAGTTCCGTCTGGCTTTGTGATCGGGTAGATGACATTTCCAGATTCATCAGTTGGAAGAGCTTTTGTGGTATCTTCATCGGATGGAATAAGAACGTAGTTACCGGAAGCATCAGTTGGTAGAGGAGATCCATCCTTTGTGAGTGGTTTACCACTGGAATCAGTTGGGATTGGTTCTCCATCTGGTCCGATTACAGCTCCAGATTCATCAGTTGGAAGTGGAGTTCCATCAGGTCCGTGGACTGGGTACACAGTCTTTCCAGATTCATCAGTTGGAAGAGCCTTTGTCTCGTCTTCATCGGATGGAATAAGAACGTAGTTACCGGAAGCATCAGTTGGTAGAGGAGATCCATCCTTTGTGAGTGGTCTACCACTGGAATCAGTTGGGATTGGTTCTCCATCTGGTCCGATTACAGCCCCAGATTCATCAGTTGGAAGTGGAGTTCCATCAGGTCCGTGGACTGGGTACACAGTCTTTCCAGATTCATCAGTTGGAAGAGCTTGTCCGTCTGGTCCGACAGCTGGATAGATATAGTTACCAGAAGCGTCTGTAGGCAGCACAGATCCATCAGGTCCAAGCGGCTTTCCATCTTCATCCTTCTCAACAATCTGTCCTTCGTCCGTAACAAATGCACCTGTGGAATCAGTGGCAAGTGGAGTTCCATCTGGCTTTGTGATCGGGTAGATGACATTTCCAGATTCATCAGTTGGAAGAGCTTTTGTGGTATCTTCATCGGATGGAATAAGAACGTAGTTACCGGAAGCATCAGTTGGTAGAGGAGATCCATCCTTTGTGAGTGGTTTACCACTGGAATCAGTTGGGATTGGTACTCCATCTGGTCCGATTACAGCTCCAGATTCATCAGTTGGAAGTGGAGTTCCATCAGGTCCACGTACTGGATACACAGTCTTTCCAGATTCATCAGTTGGAAGAGCTTGTCCGTCTGGTCCGACAGCTGGATAGATATAGTTACCAGAAGCGTCTGTAGGCAGCACAGATCCATCAGGTCCGAGCGGCTTTCCATCTTCATCCTTCTCAACAATCTGTCCTTCGTCCGTAACAAATGCACCTGTGGAATCAGTAGCAAGTGGAGTTCCGTCTGGCTTTGTGATCGGGTAGATGACAATTCCAGATTCATCAGTTGGAAGAGCTTTTGTGGTATCTTCATCGGATGGAATAAGAACGTAGTTACCGGAAGCATCAGTTGGTAGAGGAGATCCATCCTTTGTGAGTGGTTTACCACTGGAATCAGTTGGGATTGGTTCTCCATCTGGTCCGATTACAGCCCCAGATTCATCAGTTGGAAGTGGAGTTCCATCAGGTCCGTGGACTGGGTACACAGTCTTTCCAGATTCATCAGTTGGAAGAGCTTGTCCGTCTGGTCCGACAGCTGGATAGATATAGTTACCAGAAGCGTCTGTAGGCAGCACAGATCCATCAGGTCCGAGCGGCTTTCCATCTTCATCCTTCTCAACAATCTGTCCTTCGTCCGTAACAAATGCACCTGTGGAATCAGTAGCAAGTGGAGTTCCGTCTGGCTTTGTGATCGGGTAGATGACATTTCCAGATTCATCAGTTGGAAGAGCTTTTGTGGTATCTTCATCGGATGGAATAAGAACGTAGTTACCGGAAGCATCAGTTGGTAGAGGAGATCCATCCTTTGTGAGTGGTCTACCACTGGAATCAGTTGGGATTGGTTCTCCATCTGGTCCTACGACTGCACCAGATTCATCAGTTGGAAGTGGAGTTCCATCAGGTCCGCGGACTGGGTACACAGTCTTTCCAGATTCATCAGTTGGAAGAGCCTTTGTCTCGTCTTCATCGGATGGAATAAGAACGTAGTTACCGGAAGCATCAGTTGGTAGAGGAGATCCATCCTTTGTGAGTGGTCTACCACTGGAATCAGTTGGGATTGGTTCTCCATCTGGTCCGATTACAGCCCCAGATTCATCAGTTGGAAGTGGAGTTCCATCAGGTCCGTGGACTGAGTACACAGTCTTTCCAGATTCATCAGTTGGAAGAGCTTGTCCGTCTGGTCCGACAGCTGGATAGATATAGTTACCAGAAGCGTCTGTAGGCAGCGCAGATCCATCAGGTCCGAGCGGCTTTCCATCTTCATCCTTCTCAACAATCTGTCCTTCGTCCGTAACAAATGCACCTGTGGAATCAGTAGCAAGTGGAGTTCCGTCTGGCTTTGTGATCGGGTAGATGACGTTTCCAGATTCATCAGTTGGAAGAGCCTTTGTCTCGTCTTCATCGGATGGAATAAGAACGTAGTTACCGGAAGCATCAGTTGGTAGAGGAGATCCATCCTTTGTGAGTGGTCTACCACTGGAATCAGTTGGGATTGGTTCTCCATCTGGTCCGATTACAGCTCCAGATTCATCAGTTGGAAGTGGAGTTCCATCAGGTCCACGTACTGGATACACAGTCTTTCCAGATTCATCAGTTGGAAGAGCTTGTCCGTCTGGCCCGACAGCTGGATAGATGTAGTTACCAGAAGCGTCTGTTGGAAGTACTGATCCATCAGGTCCGAGGGGCTTTCCATCCTCATCCTTCTCAACAATCTGTCCTTCGTCCGTAACAAATGCACCAGTGGAATCAGTAGCAAGTGGAGTTCCGTCTGGCTTTGTGATCGGGTAGATGACGTTTCCAGATTCATCAGTTGGAAGAGCTTTTGTGGTATCTTCATCGGATGGAATAAGAACGTAGTTACCGGAAGCATCAGTTGGTAGAGGAGATCCATCCTTTGTGAGTGGTCTACCACTGGAATCAGTTGGGATTGGTTCTCCATCTGGTCCGATTACAGCTCCAGATTCATCAGTTGGAAGTGGAGTTCCATCAGGTCCACGTACTGGATACACAGTCTTTCCAGATTCATCAGTTGGAAGAGCTTGTCCGTCTGGCCGACAGCTGGATAGATGTAGTTACCAGAAGCGTCTGTTGGAAGTACTGATCCATCAGGTCCGAGGGGCTTTCCATCCTCATCCTTCTCAACAATCTGTCCTTCGTCCGTAACAAATGCACCAGTGGAATCAGTAGCAAGTGGAGTTCCGTCTGGCTTTGTGATCGGGTAGATGACATTTCCAGATTCATCAGTTGGAAGAGCTTTTGTGGTATCTTCATCGGATGGAATAAGAACGTAGTTACCGGAAGCATCAGTTGGTAGAGGTGATCCATCCTTTGTGAGTGGTTTACCACTGGAATCAGTTGGGATTGGTTCTCCATCTGGTCCGATTACAGCTCCAGATTCATCAGTTGGAAGTGGAGTTCCATCAGGTCCACGTACTGGATACACAGTCTTTCCAGATTCATCAGTTGGAAGAGCTTGTCCGTCTGGCCCGACAGCTGGATAGATGTAGTTACCAGAAGCGTCTGTTGGAAGTACTGATCCATCAGGTCCGAGGGGCTTTCCATCCTCATCCTTCTCAACAATCTGTCCTTCGTCCGTAACAAATGCACCTGTGGAATCAGTAGCAAGTGGAGTTCCGTCTGGCTTTGTGATCGGGTAGATGACGTTTCCAGATTCATCAGTTGGAAGAGCTTTTGTAGTATCTTCATCGGATGGAATAAGAACGTAGTTACCGGAAGCATCAGTTGGTAGAGGAGATCCATCTTTTGTGAGTGGTTTACCACTGGAATCAGTTGGGATTGGTTCTCCATCTGGTCCGATTACAGCTCCAGATTCATCAGTTGGAAGTGGAGTTCCATCAGGTCCGTGGACTGGGTACACAGTCTTTCCAGATTCATCAGTTGGAAGAGCCTTTGTCTCGTCTTCATCGGATGGAATAAGAACGTAGTTACCGGAAGCATCAGTTGGTAGAGGAGATCCATCCTTTGTGAGTGGTCTACCACTGGAATCAGTTGGGATTGGTTCTCCATCTGGTCCGATTACAGCTCCAGATTCATCAGTGGGAAGTGGAGTTCCATCAGGTCCACGTACTGGATACACAGTCTTTCCAGATTCATCAGTTGGAAGAGCTTGTCCGTCTGGTCCGACAGCAGGATAGATGTAGTTACCAGAAGCGTCTGTAGGCAGCACAGATCCATCAGGTCCGAGCGGCTTTCCGTCTTCGTCTTTCTCTATTGTTTCACCAGTGTCAGTAACGAATTTTCCAGAGGAGTCCGTTGCTAGAGGGGTTCCATCTTTTTTCACAATAGGATAGAATGGTAGTCCAGCTTCGTCCGTTGGTAGTGTCTGGCTGACATCACTGATAGTGGGGAGAAGCACGAAGTTTCCTTGATTGTCTACTGGAAGTGGTGAACCTTCCGGTGACAGCGGTTTTCCCCGTGAATCGATGGGAATTGGTCGCCCGTCTGGTCCGATTACAGCTCCGGAAGCATCGGTTGGAAGTGGTGTACCATCTGGACCGAGGACTTCATAAATTGGATTTCCGTTAGAATCTGTTGGCAATACTTCGCCGTTTGAACCAGTTGCTGGGTAAATGTAGTTTCCAGAAGAATCAGTCGGGAGAACTTGACCGTCTGGTCCGAGCGGTCTTCCTTCGTCGTCTCTATCTACAATGTCGTTATGACGATTCACAAAGTTCCCGCTGGAATCTGTTGCAAGTGGAGAACCATCCGGGAGAACAACTGGATACATGACTCTTCCAGTTTCATCAGTTGGTTTTGTTTCGATTTCATCTTCTTTTGATGGCGGCAAAATAACGAAGTTTCCATTGTTGTCAGTCGGAAGCGGTGATCCATCCTTGGCAAGAGGTTTACCACTAGCATCCGTAGGAATTGGTCTGCCATCAATGCCAATTGCGTTTCCAGATGCATCAGTGGGCAGCGGGGTACCATCAGGTGATACTATAATTGGGATTCGAGTTGGTTCTGTCTTTCTTTGTTGAGATTCTTTCGGTTTGACATACTTTCCATCCTCATTCTTTTGCAGTGGATTTCCGTTTTCATCTATCGGCTCTCCGTCTTTATTCACCTCAATCTCGTTGCCTTCCTCATCAAGATATTTTCCGTCGTCGTCAACATCAACAACAAAAATTGGAATCGGTTTAGGCTGCTCTTCTTCATCATCCTCTTCTGTTGGTCCGTCAGTGTCCACCACCACGAATTGGCCATTTTCATTGGTTTGATACGGATTTCCATGCTCATCTAGAGGTCTTCCAATCAAGTCAACCTCGACTGGTTTTCCATCTGATGTTACCAACGTGCCATCTTCCGATTCAACCAATGGATTGCCGTTTGTGTCAACCACGCTGAAGATTGGCTTCTTATTCTCATCTACGGGAAGTGGTCTTCCCGTTTTATCGACCAATGGATAGATCCACTCTCCCTTTTCATTTTTCTCGAGTGTAACGCCATCTGGAGCCACCGGATTACCATGCTCATCGAATTCAATCGGTTTTCCAGCACTGTCTATTGGTCTTCCTTTCTTGTTCAGAGCAAGGGGACCACCATCTGGGCCCACAATTGGGGAGACTGTGGCCAACGTCGATTCGATTTCCCGTGCGGATGCTGTCGGAACCTCTTCCGGCGCTTCTTTAGTAGTGATCGATGGTGGTGTTACTTGAAGAACCGCGGGCGACGCCGCGTCGTCTTCTTCATTGCGTTCGCAGCTTTTTCCATCGCCGGCCAAGTGGAACCCATCGTGACAATAGCACTTCGGCTCCAATGTGCCGACATCCTCGTTCAGCTCAAAAGTGCACGCATGTTGACATTCACATGAGACATCTCTTGGCGGAGTTTTGACGGTTATCGGCTCACTTGTCAGCTCTTCTCCCTCGTAGAATTCTGCTGCGACTTGAATGTTGTACTCAGTGTCAGGCTCGAGTCCATCAACGACAACTCCACTGATCGCATCGGCGGGGGTACTGAACTTCTTCACATTTCCCGGATCGCTGACAGGCCAAACGCTGATCGTGTACTCCTTGATCGGCTCTGAGGCGATCGCTGGCTTGAAGTCGACTACTTGCTCATCATCGTTGTTTTTTCCGAAGCGAATGTCAGACGGCGGTTCTGTAATTCATCTCTTTGAATTCAAAAAACAAGCATTCTCCCCAACCCCCCCCCCCGACAGGACAAAGAGGAAACATACTTGGTGTCATCACAACGAGCGTCGGAGTTTGTATTCCTTTTTCTGGATTGTCCACGACTAGATAATAGTATGTTCCAGGATTCATGTTAGGAACCTCAACTATTGTGAGTGGAGCACCACCAGATGCAATACTCTCCCATTGGCCTTTGGGCTGCTCAGCGTCGTCGGTGTATTGGATAGTCCACTCATTCGGTGATTTCAAATACTCTGGAAGTTCGTCGCTAAAAACTAGCACAATCTGCCCTCCATCCGACTTTGACGTGACGAAGTCATCTCGCCAGCCTGGCTCCAATCCTTCAATCAAATTCACGTTGATCGTCCAGTTGGCGTGTCCCAGCGGGTTTTCAGCGACACAATTGAACGTGGTGTCTTCGGTGATGTTGGCGACTTGAAGCGAGAATTGAGCATGATTGCCGTCGGCGTCCACTCGGCTAGGATCAATTTCGTAGTTGCCAGCCTTGATCCATTTGACCTGTGGTAGTGGCACTCCGGTTGCATTGCACGCAATCGTCATTTGGGAGCCGGGAAGGATCTCGATGGTGGTGCTTCCCTCGACTCCGTTGTCTCCGGTTGAAATTTGAATATATGGAGCATTACCGTCCGGAAGTGTCTTCATGATGCATGGTTCTGAAAATACGCTTGGCCCATCTGGATAAATGGCGCGCATTTTGAAGACATAGTCGGTGTCCGGCAAAAGAAGATTTTGAATCTTATGCGTCAGCTTTGATGAATCATCGATTGAAATTTTAATCCAATCATTCAATCCAGCAGAGTCATCAGCTTCAACACTCTTGTCTCCTCTGACGTAATAGATTTCATATCCAATTGGATGCACATCGGAGGTCACTGGCTCTTTCCAGCGTGCAATTGCAGATCTTTGACCATCTGGCTCAACTCTCAGAGCCACTGGTGGCCCTTCTCGCGCTCTTGACATGGTTCTGATTGTATATTGATTGGAGTATGGACCGGGGCCATCATCATTGATTGCCTGTACCACTACAGCGTAGGCAGTGTCCGTGCCGACGAAATCTGTAATGTCAACCTTTCTTGGCCCTTCAATTCCATCATTCAAGTCATGCGCGTTGAGCCATTCATTGATTGGCTTTGTTTGCACCTGTCCGAGTTGACGGTGTGGATCCTGATCGTCAAGCGGTGTGTAGTAGATTATGTACTTGCTGATGTTTCCGTTCGGAATCGTCGGCACTTCATATTGCACAGAGATAGTCGTCGGCTTGTTTGCAGTGAGCTGAATGTTCTCTGGAGCTGTTCCTGGTCCTGCAACGAATACCGTCAGGTCGGCTTCTTTAAGTCCTCCACGATTCTCCGCTAGACATTTGGCGTGCAGAGTCTTCCGAATATCAATAATTCTTAGAAGTGGACCATCGGAGAGTTGCTAAATGAATTGGATTAGCTGGATTACCATCTGAAACACCATGCTCACTTACATTTCCATGACTATCCACCCATCGGACGTATGGAGCCGGATAGCCGTCAGACGCGCATTTAATGGTGTAATCGGTTCCAGCCGGCACCCGGATGGCTCCATCTTCCGTCGCCACGTTGAACGTCGGCTGACTAGGAGCAATGACTCCATCTCCAGTGGCGAACGATGTTGGCTCGTTTGGCGGCGAATCAATCTCACCGCGAGCAATGATCCTCGTGTTGTACTTTGTGTCCGGGTTGAAGTTCTCTCCATCGATGCTAACAATAGTCGTGTCGTCAGTGTCATCGGGATCGGTGAACTTCAGCTCCTTCCACACACTCTCATCATCTGGCTCTTCATCAGTGGTATACTGAATCATAAAGTCCTTGATCTTCTTTCCAGGATTTTCTGGATCATCCGGCGGTGTGAATTCAATGGTGACGGTGTTATTTGGATGCACTTGAATCGCTGTGTTCGTGATGGCTTGTGGCGCTGAAAATGCATTCTAATGTTCAAAAATTCAGAGATTCTATCTTACCTAATGGCAGCGTCTTGATGATTTGCGGAGCAGAAATGACTCCAGGTCCACGATCGCTGACAGCTTGAACTTTTATAGCATATGTCTTTTTTGGCTCCAACTTAGCCAGCTTATGATTCACATCGTCACGTGGAATGGTAACCTGATCCCAGGAAACTGGTTCACTTCCATCTGAAACAAACAGCTTCTGAATGATTGGAGAATGAAAAGAATAAGAGTTTGCTACCTTCTGAAATTTCTCCATAATGAATAATGTAGCTTGTGAGCTGTCCATTGATCTCGTCCGGACTTGTCCATTCCACATTGATCTCCTGATTCGGCATTGGTAGTAGAACAATCTCGTTCGGCGGTGTTCCCGGTCCGGTCACTTGAATCGCTATCACCTCTTGAGTCTTGCCCGCATTGTTCGCCGCCACACAAGTTGCACTCGAATCTTTAATGACGTCATGCAATTGAAGAGTCGCCGAATCCACAACTTCTCCGTTTGCCTTGATCCAGTGCACTTTTGGCGGAGGGACTCCAGTGGCAGTGCAAGTGACAGTGACGGATCCCTGTGGTTCGACCTTGTATGTAGAGTTCGGTGGCTCCAAGGTGATTGTCGGCGGCACTTCTCCACTTCCGGTTTCAAAGCGGACCGCCTCCGAAGCTGGTCCTTCTGACAAGTCGTTGGTGGCAGAAATTCGAACCTTGTAAGGAGTGTTCGGACTGAATTGCTCCTTTGGAAGAGTCACCTCTCCGTGATCCGCGCCATCTGCAGCAGGAACACTAACTCTTTGCCAAGTTTTGTAGTTGCTATCGTCGTACTCTGGAGCATAGTAAACGGTGTAGCTCTTGATTGGTCCGAGTGGTTGGCTCGGAGGAGACCAAGTAATGTTCACAGTGTTATCAATGGATACACTTGGAAGTACATCTGTTGGAGCATCAATAGGAGCACCGCTGACCGTATCGAAATGCTTCGGATCCGTATGAATTCCTTCTCCGTGTGGATTCACGGCTGCTATTTTCACGTAGTATGGAGTTTCCGGTTGAAGAGCTCCTCGTTGGAGTTCGAGTTTCGGATCGGTGACATCAGCAACAGAGAACACTTGCCACTGGTCAACAGGAAGCGATGGATCTCCGGTAATGTAGACGTTGTACTTCTATAAAACCGATTGTTGGCAAGATCAGTCTAGAACACTTACAGTAATGTCTCCATTCGGATGTTTTGGCGGTTGCCATGAAATAGTTACACGATTGTCCGGATCAACAATGATCTCAACGTTCTGTGGGGCACTTCCAGGTTCTGAAAATAGAATCCGCATTGCATCATTGTAAAATATGCACAAAACTAACTGTTCACAATGAAGACGTGACGATCGTCGATGGTTCCATCCGGATTTCTCGCCTGACACAACAAGATCCGCTTTGTCGCCGTTGTCGAATAAACTTGGATAGAGTTGTAGCGGTGTGGTTGATCATCGTCTGGATGAATTGGAATGGGAACCGGCTCGTCTCCAGATTCAGATGCATTGATTGGAAGCCATGAATACGACACGCTGGGCATTGGACGACCGTCTGCTACGCATCGGAAATGAATCGGCTGTGTCGGCTCCACAATCGTTTCTTCGGATGATTCGTCGACAAGTGGATCTTTGACCTCGAGACGAACGGACAGCGGAACTTCTGAACATTTGGGATCTTTTTTTTATTTTTACGAAACTTCAGAACTTACGTTTCCTTCCTGTTGTGACTTCATAAGCCTCGGAAATGATTCCTGGCCCATCATCTGTTCTTGCTCGTACTTTGACAACGTATGGAGTATCTTCATCATCCACATTGACTGTCAAATTTCTGGTATCTGCTGGAACTGTTCTTGATTCCCAGTCTGAAAGTGGAGCATCTGGATCCTTGGAGTAATAGACGACATAATCCTTTATTCTTCCGTTCGAAATTTTCGGTGGCTTCCATGCAACATCGAATCCAGTGTGCATTGGAGTGGGTGTGATGCTTTGTGGTGCACTTCCCGGACCCAAAATTTTGACTGGAACCTTCTTCTCATCCGAGCCTTCAGAGTTGACAGCCTGGCATGTCGCCACTCCACTTCTCGTTGTGCTTTGAGCAATCAGCTTGCTTCTAGTGCGGTCTTGAGCGTCAGTCGGCGTTGTGTCGTAAACTCTGAAATCGTCTTTGCCGTCCTCGATGAGAGTTCCGCTCCAAAGCCAAATAATCTTGGGCTGCGGGACTCCTTGTGCGCCGCACTCAATGATCATCTCATCGTTGCTAGGCTCCTTAGTGATCTCATCATCTGGCTCCAATAAAACGACGGGTGGCTTTGCGGCGAGCCACGTGGTGGCGGTGAATGGAGCGCACGGAATACCGGGACCCAGCCGATTTCTTCCCACAATCACAAAGTTGTACGGCGTCTTCTCGTTGAGTCTCGGTACAGTTGTAGTCCTGGCATTCGGATCATCGATGTGATGAACCTGCCACTGATCTCTAGGCAAGCTGGTGTCATCAGTGTAATACACATCATAGCCTGCCATCGGCCCGTTGGTAATCTGTGGTGGCTCCCATTGAAGGGTGACCTTGTCTCCGTCAATTTGATAACGGATTCGTTCGGGTACACTTGGCCCAGTGACCGTCACGTTGATCTTCTTTGTCGACTTTCCAGCCTCGTTTTCAGCGACGCATGAAAACTGAGTGCTCTCCAGGATTCCTCCATTCTTCATTTTGATGTGCTGCCTTTTACTTCCTTTATTCAGCGGACGGCCTCTGAAAAATATTGTTCATTGGGGGAGTTTGTCAAGGAATTTTGTTCTTTTAAGAATCCCTACAGTTTGAGTCAAAGCCGGCGTGAATAGCAGAGCTTTCAAGCTGCACAAAGTTGTGAGCAATGCTCATTTTCCAAAAGTTCTGACTCGAGTACTTTTTCAGCGAAAATTTTGAAAAGCATTTCTTTACAGTGCGATCCGAGCAGCTGTATTTTCAGAACTTACTTGTGAAGCCACACTAAAACTGGAACTGGATCGGCCCTCGTTACATTGCACTCTATCTCGAAGGGGGTCATCGGTGGAACTCGGATCTCATCTCCCTCCACAATTTGTACATATGGTCGGACGGCAGGCTTCTGCGTCTTGATTTGAACTTGACTGGCAAGCCTTCCGGGCCCCAGTTGATCATTCGCTCTGATGCGAATGTAGTAGGCAGTGTCCGGGCGAAGCTCTGAAATTGTCACTTCCCTCGTCGGCTCCTTCACTTCTATCTTCTTCCAGTTCTTCACGGGCTGTTGCGGATGATTCGTGTAGTACAAGGTGTACGTGGTGATTGGGCGATTGATGATGCTCGGCGGTTCCCATTTGAGCTTTAAGAATGTCCTTCCCGCCGACGCCGATTTCAGTTTGGGAATCGAGCCTGGCCCAGTGACCACTATAGACACTGTTCGGTTGGCAGAGCCATGCACGTTTTCAGCGACGCAGGTGAACTCTTCATTTTGGTAAATTTCCTTGATGGTTAGGATTCGTGAGGCCTGCACCGTATTCCGGTCTTGTCCATCAGTGGTGACGCGCTGATTTCTGAAATAAAAGATCTCGTGTCAAGTGGGAAGCGAAAACGAAAGCGCACTTGAACCAATAAATGTCAGGGAATGGATACGCCGCACTTGTACAGCTGATATTGATATTCCCTCCAGGCGCGACCAGATACGGTCCTTGCGGTTCGATGTAAATCTTTGGTGGTCCAGTGAGCAGAAGACATTTCTGCTTGGTGTCTCCGCAGGAGCAGGCGTATTGAGTCTCGGTTATACTATGGCAAGTGCATCCAGAAAGAGATCGGCAGAGAGACTTCGGAACGGGCTCTGAAAAACGCTATTAACAATTCTCTTGATAGCATTGGAAACCAACTGCTTTACTTATTACAGTGTGCGGCATAAATAATAGGATGAGATTTTGCGCCAGGTCTGGAGCCGGTACATCGCGACCGGCCTACACAATTTTTTAAATTTATTTTGATTACATCTTTTTGTTTATGTTTTATCAAGTTTTTCTTTAACTTTTTTCCGAATTTCAGTCAACGGTGGCTGCATCTCCGTGTAGACTCCCGATCCTGGATTGCAAGTGGGTTTGTCGAATTCTGAGATTTCGAAAAAAAGGAAAAAAGCTCAAAGCTGAAAAAAGCTGAAAATTCTTCAGTTTGGGTGGTCTGAAGATTGCGCTTCTGAATGCCTGGGACGATCTTGACGTCAACTGCCTGCGTGCCTAGCCGAAGAGATTGAGGAGAGCTGTGGTGATGGCGAAAGGAACAAGATTCGAAAAATTTTAATTTTGTTTATTTTTATATAATTTGATTGATCTTTTGTCCAAGTTTCATATCGATTCCACTTTTTTTGCAAAAGTTATGACGTTTGAAACCCATCCTATTATTTATGCCGCATCTTCTACAGAGTTATAGCTTTTACAAGAGAGCCCCCCCTGGCTCAGATTTTTTTTGGCATCTTGAATGAACTCTAAAACTTCAAGTTACATAGCATACTCTCTTTGAAGTTTTATAATATTCTGAATAACGCTGAAAATAGACAAAAATGATGGTGTTGGAAGCCAATCCTATTATTTATGCCGCACCCTGTAAAGAGTTGTAGCTCTTACAGGAGAGCTCCCCCTCGGCAAAGATTTTTTTGGTATCTTGAATGAACTCTAAAACTTCAAGTTACATACCATACTCTTATTGGAGTTTCATAATATTCTGAATAACGCTGAAAATAAACAAAAATTATGCTGCTTGAAGCTCATCCTATTATTTATGCCGCACCCAGTAATCGCGCTAGAAACAAACTAACTGATGCACGTCTTCTCGTCCACGTCCAACGTCAATCCTCTGGGGCATTTGCATTCGATTTTCTCGTCATTGTATGAGATGCAAGTGTGCGAGCATCCTCCGTTATCAGCAGCACACAGTCCTTGTCCACGGCACATTGGTGGGGTCATCACCCACTTTTTGTCTTGGCAGAACATGGAGTCCACCTCGTCGACCATCTCGTAGCCGTAGTCACAGTGATACTTCACGAATAGGAACGATTTCGGGGAGAACGTGGTGTTTCTCGGCTGATGCCTTCCTTGTTGCCGATAGTACTGTATGATGAGCCGACGAAGATTGTCTGGTGGGACGAACGCCATTGCTCGGACTCTGAAAGAAGTGTCAAGATGAGAATGAGTCCGTCCATTTGGTGAAAGCTGGCTGTTAATCAGAGTAGCGCGGAATTGGATTTTGGGAACTCGGAATCCGGAATCCGGAAAACGTAAAAAAAGTTTTTTCACGGAATCTGGAATCCGGAAAACGGAAAAAAAGTTTTCACGGAATCTGGAATCCGGAATACGGAATGTAAAAAACGGCGGAATCCGGAATGCGGAAAACGGAATTTCAACCATTATAGGGGAAATAAAAGATGTAAATGCACTCTGTTCGCAAAAGTTTCTTCACGGAATTCGGAAAACGGAAAACGGAAAAAAAAATTTTCACGGAATCCGGAAAACGGGAAACGGAAAAAATTTTTTCACGGAATCTGGAATCCGGAAAACGGAAAAATAAATTTTCACGGAATCCGGAATCCGGAATACGAAATATATATTTTTTCACGGAATCTGGAATTCGGAAAACGGAAGAAATTTTTTTTCACGGAATCCGGAATGCGGAATTCGGAAAACGGAATTTTAACCATTAATGAGGGAATCAAATGATGTAAATGCGCTCTGTTCGCAAAAATTTCTGCGGGAGTTCAAAAAAGTATACTTTTCACAAAAATTGAGAATAAAGTATTAAAACTCATAGTTGGGCGGACTTGGATTTTGGATACTCGGAATCCGGAAAACAGAAAACGGAAAAAAATTGTTTCACGGAATCCGGAAAACGGAAAACGGAAAAAAATTTTTCACGGAATCTGGAATCCGGAATACGGAAAAAAATTTTTTTCACGGAATCCGGAAAACGGAAAACGGAAAAAAAATTTTCACGGAATCCGGAAAACGGAAAACGGAAAAAACTTGTTTCACGGAATCCGGAAAACGGAAAAAAATGTTTTTCATGGAATCCGGAAAACGGAAAAAAAATTTTTCACGGAATCTGGAATCCGGAATACGGAAAAAAATTTTTTTCACGGAATCCGGAAAACGGAAAAAAAATTTCACGGAATTCGGAAAACGGAAAACGGAAAAAATTTTTTTTCACGGAATCCGGAAAACGGAAAACGGAAAAAATTTTTTTTCACGGAATCCGGAAAACGGAAAAAAAATTTTTTCACGGAATCCGGAAAACGGAAAAAAAATTTTCACGGAATCTGGAATCCGGAATCCGGAATTCCGCCCTTCTCTGCTGTTAATGGGCGTTAGTTAGGCTTACGTAGCGTGTGGCACCACAGGAGGCACGACAAGTCCACTCGATGACTGTCCTGTGGCATCGGTACAACTTGTGTCCAGCTGGCTGTACGATGGATAGCAAATTTTGCGGCCGGACGCCTGAAATAAATGGTTGACCTTCTCGCGAGCTAGTGCAAGAGCTCCAAGAGCTTTAAATGAAGAGCAAGTTTACCTTCGAAACGATGCATTTCCCCTCGTCTGGCGGTGGAATCGGCGGCGCCGACACTGCAATTAATTTCGTTTTGGGCGGAGGTGAAGGGTGACGACGCGAATACAGTATGCAGTCGCAATCGACGATGACATTCACCACGTCAGCAAGCCGCATGCACTTCGAACGGTTAGAGGAAAAAATATAGAGAGAGACACGTTAAACATGGAAACATGATGTGTAAAAGAAAGAACTGAAAGTTAGAAGGGAATCGTGTAATACACGACGACAGTTATGACGAACGACGAGCACAAGATGGACGAAAAGAGCAACAACAACAAGAATACAATTTGATCGAATCCGATTGAATTGTTCCAAAAAAAAATAGGCCAATATTCAATGGCTACCTAATCTTTGGCTACTTGATCAATGGCTACCTTTTGAATTTTTTGAATTTTTTGAAAATTTTGAAAATTAAATTGAATTTTGCTCATTTTCAGAATAGTTTTCGACTTATAGATCATTTTTGGGTGGAAATCGAATTTACTAAATCAATGGCTAAAAACTAGGGAGTCATTGAAACTAGGGAGTCATTGAAACTAGGGAGTCATTGAAACTAGGGAGTCATTGAAACTAGGGAGTCATTGAAACTAGGGAGTCATTGAAACTAGGGAGTCATTGAAACTAGGGAGTCATTGAAACTAGGGAGTCATTGAAACTAGGAGTCATTGAAACTAGGGAGTCATTGAAACTAGGGAGTCATTGAAACTAGGGAGTCATTGAAACTAGGGAGTCATTGAAACTAGGGAGTCATTGAAACTAGGGAGTCATTGAAACTAGGGAGTCATTGAAACTAGGGAGTCATTGAAACTAGGGAGTCATTGAAACTAGGGAGTCATTGAAACTAGGGAGTCATTGAAACTAGGGAGTCATTGAAACTAGGGAGTCATTGAAACTAGGGAGTCATTGAAACTAGGGAGTCATTGAAACTAGGGAGTCATTGAAACTAGGGAGTCATTGAAACTAGGGAGTCATTGAAACTAGGGAGTCATTGAAACTAGGGAGTCATTGAAACTAGGGAGTCATTGAAACTAGGGAGTCATTGAAACTAGGGAGTCATTGAAACTAGGGAGTCATTGAAACTAGGGAGTCATTGAAAACTAGGGAGTCATTGAAACTAGGGAGTCATTGAAACTAGGGAGTCATTGAAACTAGGAGTCATTGAAACTAGGGAGTCATTGAAACTAGGGAGTCATTGAAACTAGGGAGTCATTGAAACTAGGGAGTCATTGAAACTAGGGAGTCATTGAAACTAGGGAGTCATTGAAACTAGGGAGTCATTGAAACTAGGGAGTCATTGAAACTAGGGAGTCATTGAAACTAGGGAGTCATTGAAACTAGGGAGTCATTGAAACTAGGGAGTCATTGAAACTAGGGAGTCATTGAAACTAGGGAGTCATTGAAACTAGGGAGTCATTGAAACTAGGGAGTCATTGAAACTAGGGAGTCATTGAAACTAGGGAGTCATTGAAACTAGGGAGTCATTGAAACTAGGGAGTCATTGAAACTAGGGAGTCATGAAAAAGTCATTGAAACTAGGGAGTCATTGAAACTAGGGAGTCATTGAAACTAGGGAGTCATTGAAACTAGGGAGTCATTGAAACTAGGGAGTCATTGAAACTAGGGAGTCATTGAAACTAGGGAGTCATTGAAACTAGGAGTCATTGAAACTAGGGAGTCATTGAAACTAGGTAGTCATTGAAACTAGGAGTCATTGAAACTAGGGAGTCATCATTGAAACTAGGGAGTCATTGAAACTAGGGAGTCATTGAAACTAGGGAGTCATTGAAACTAGGGAGTCATTGAAACTAGGGAGTCATTGAAACTAGGGAGTCATTGAAACTAGGGAGTCATTGAAACTAGGGAGTCATTGAAACTAGGGAGTCATTGAAACTAGGGAGTCATTGAAACTAGGGAGTCATTGAAACTAGGGAGTCATTGAAACTAGGGAGTCATTGAAACTAGGGAGTCATTGAAACTAGGGAGTCATTGAAACTAGGGAGTCATTGAAACTAGGAGAGAAAAATCATTGAAACTAGGGAGTCATTGAAAACTAGGGAGTCATTGAAACTAGGGAGTCATTGAAAACTAGGGAGTCATTGAAACTAGGGAGTCATTGAAACTAGGGAGTCATTGAAACTAGGGAGTCATTGAAACTAGGAAGTCATTGAAACTAGGGAGTCATTAAAACTGGGGAGTCATTGAAACTAGGGAGTCATTGAAACTAGGAAGTCATTGAAACTAGGGAGTCATTGAAACTAGGTAGTCATTGAAACTAGGGAGTCATTGAAACTAGGGAGTCATTGAAACTAGGTAGCCATTGATCAAGTAGCCAAAGATTAGGTAGTCATTGAATATTGGCCAAAAAAAGAGCACTGACCACAAACCACTAATATGACTTTGTTTTTTCTATTCTCACTACCTCACACAACGTCAATTTTGTTATACAGTAATAGGGAGACGTGGGGGGGTTCATATAGTGGTCACCTTCTTCTTCCATCCCGCAAAAATGAGATGCGCGGTCAGCTGATATCACGCATTTACCGGTTCCATTGCGACCCACCACCACCGGCTCGGGTCGGTTACCTGAGATTTTTGACGATGGTTTCGAAGCTTTCCCTGTTTTACACTTTTCGTTACCGTCGCTGCTTGTTTTGTCGCTGCTTTTGTCGCTGCTTTGTCGCTTTTACTCTTTGTATTTTCAGTTATTAAATCAAATGTTTATGCGTTGTGAAGAGGAGTGAGGAAGTGGAAGAATACACGATTTGGAATGAAGTCGTGGACGGATATTTGGACGGACAGTTTTTTTTCTTTTCTTTTCGAAAAAGCCATTCTTAGAAAAAGCAAAGCGACGTTGACATGCTTGTGATTGATCCGTGCGATCTGGGAAAGCTTTTTCCCCAGAAGGCGCTGTTTTTTTTTTCGAAAATTCCATAAAATTTTTGATAAAATAATGCGATTTTATTCAAAAAAATTTGGCACAAAAGTCCGTGGACAAGTTTGTTTTATTTTTAAAAAATATTTGAACTTAATTAAAAGTATTTGTTTAATATTTTAATTTAATAATTAAATATTTTTAATAAATAATATTTTAATACTTTTTATTTAATAATTAAAAATATTTCATTATCAAACTAAAATTTTTAATAATTTTAATATAATAATTAAATATTTTAATTAATAAATTTTTAATTTTTTAAATTTAATAATAAATAATTTTTAATTATTAAATTGAAAATTTTGATAATTTTAATTTAATAATTGAAAATTTCTAATAAATAAAATTTTAATACTTTTAATTTAATAATTAAAATTATTTCATTATCAAATTAAAATTTTAAATATTTTTAATTTTGTAATTAAATATTTTTGATAAATAAATTGTTAACACTTTTAATTTAATAATTTAAAATGTTTAATTATTAAATTAAAATTTTTAATAATATTAATTTAATAATTAAATATTTTTAATAAATAAATTTTTAATACTTTTAATTTAATAATTAAATATTTTTAATAAATAAAACAAACTTGTCCACGAACTTTTGTGTCAAATTTCAAAAATAAACTATAATGTGCCGTTTCGCAACCGGTAACTTCGCAAACAGCTCCGAAATTAGAGCCGGTTCCGAAACGACCATTTCTACCAACACCAGATGATGTTCTTCAGAAGATATTGCTGAAAACGCGCCGGCTCGAATCACAAGAATGAGCAGTTAAGAATGTGAATCTCAGCCAGCCGAGCAGCGTGAAAATTGAAGCAACATGAAATAACCAAAGATTCGAATCAGTTACTCTACCCAGTATCGGACAGAATCTGGCTCGTTTTGCGCGCCGCCTCACCAACGGCTCCGGATACATCGGATCGCGAAAGTAGGGGTGGCTGCCGCTTCCTGGATCAAAGCCAGGCGACACCACCAGAATCGGTTGAACGTCTAGAAAATGTTTGGGCGAATGAGAGGAGATGAAGATGCGGATAGAACGAGATACAGTAGGATTGATTTCGTGTCTCCGGAGCTTCACGATGCTCTCGAAAATTCTATCTATTCTATTCTATTCTAGCTCTATTCTAGCTCTACTCAACACAATTCGAAAGATCGCAAAGCCACCGCTTCTGGAACTTTGACGGTAGTCTAAAAATTGTGAATCTTTGAAGGCGTTGGCGGCGACGTTAGGTTAAACGTAATGTTAATCAATCATATTCGGTTGCTTGCATCATCGCTTAACTCATCCCAAGAAACCATGCGACACCGCACGAAAGTTGGCTGGTTACTCGTTATCATTATCATTATTGATCAGAAAACAAAAGATGCAGTAGCACGACTTCAATTCTCGGTTTCAGATGCTCTCTTGCATTTCAGATCAGATCAGGCGAAAAAGTGAGGGGGGGGGGCATGCCTGCTGCTTCGAAATTTACCGCCGGATTTTGGTTTCGTCGAGCAGGACGCCGGAATTTCTGCAACGGTTTCGTCGGGTTTTCTGTGGGAAGAAACACAGCGAGATAGGGAGAGAGAGAGAGAGAGATTTTTTGGAAATGAATGCTTCAGAGACACATAATCAAGAGAAGTTGGGGGGGGGGGGAAGGATGTGTAGAGAATCACCTGGTAAACTTCGCCGAGAGGAATAACGCACTGTGCAGCATTCCTGGATATAGCCTGACGATCGTAATCAGTAAAAAATGTGTTTAATGAGGAGGGACGCAGATAGTATGAAAGATAGGAGAGACGCAGAGAAAATAGTGAAAGGGAAAGTGAATTCGAGATGTTCTGTCTCTAATTGAATTGTGATGCTGTTTTTCATGCAAAACCCCAAAAGAGGGACTCACTTCTAGTCGGGGCGCGCTTGGCACGCCGTAGTGTGCGCATCCATTCTTGGATCTGTAGGTCCTGTGCCAGGCCGTCTACTTCGAGCGACGGAAGTAGTTCCTGCAAAAGTGAAATCGGTTTTTGGAGGAGCAACTTGCTGCTCGGAGTGCCTGTGCTATATCAACGCATATCAAAAACGTGGCGATTAATGTGGCCGATCGGATCAGCCAACGATGCCCTCCCATCGTGCTGCTATAGTTCTTCGACAGATCTCTGAAAATGGTGTGCTCAAATCGTGGGGCAGCTAGCTGCTAGCTCACCCAATAAATGCTATTCAAAAGTGTTGCGGTGGTGGTCCATAGAATAAAATGCTGTCGGCGGAGCTATTCGTAAAACGAGGGTGTAGGCGTCGTGTGTCTGGTGGTGGTGTCTGAAAAATGCAACTATAATCAGTTGGCAGTGCGATGATAACAGTATGAAAAGGTTGCGCAACTGACTGGTGAAGGCCATCTCAGGCCCAGCCAGTTCAAGTTGTGCACAAATACACAGACATGTGCAACAAACGATGCACAATGGAAATAAATCAGCGTTCGAATGGGGGAGGAAACGGGTGGGAGAAGAGAAGAGGGGGAGGAGGAGACTGGTGGCTCAACGACGCAAACAGATCAGAAAAAGGTGTGAAACTGAGTGGGAATTGTTTAAAAAATCAGGCGACGTAAACGAAAACTGTTTATGATTATGTATATGCGCTTTTAATATGGGAAACGTATCCAGTTGCAGAGAGCAATCTTCTCACGGTGTGTTTGTTGTCCGACAATCGGTTGTTCTTGCGAGAGAGCATGACACCAGGAAAAGGGATACGGTAGGAATGAAGACAGAGTGCAGAAACCAATAGAAAATTGCTTAAACTGCTTTGAAAATTGAGAAGACCTGGGGGTGGGGTGGCTTATAAACCAAAATTTTCTTTACCAGGCCTAGAAATGCCTTAAAATTGCTCCACAGGCCTGGAAAAGCATTTTTGGGCACTCACAATCTTGACAAAACTACAATAGGCTTTACCAGGCCTAACAATGCCTCAAAATGTCTTAGCAGGCCTGGAAAAGCATTTTTGGACGCTCACAATCTTGACAAAACTACAATAGGCTTTACCAGGCCTAACAATGCCTCAAAATGTCTTAGCAGGCCTGGAAAAGCATTTTTGGACGCTCACAAGCTTGACAAAGCTATAATGGGCCCTACCAGGCCTAGAAATGCCTTAAAATGGCTTAGCAGACCTGGAAAAGTATTTTTGGACGCTCACAAGCTTGACAAAGCTATAATGGGCCTTACCAGGCCTAGAAATGCCTTAAAATAGCTAAGAAAAGTATTTTTGGACACTCACAATCTTGGCAAAGCTGTAATGGGCTTCACCGGGCCTAACAAAGCCTTAAAATTGCTCCACAGGCCTGGAAAAGTGTTTTTGGACACTCACAATCTCTTGACAAAGCCGCAATAGAGGTGGTTACAAATCCAAATTTTGAAAGAAATCCTTAATTTTTTGGGTTTCCCCGCTATTGAGCTGTGATCTCCGGTGAGCTCGCTCTGTGTTATAGCTGTGGTTGGAGCATTGTACCTGAACGAAGGTCGCCTTCAGCCGCTCGCTTTCAAAGCGTGACTGAAGTGTCCAGAGTTTGGAACATTGTAACACCTATTAAATTTCAAATGAACTTTCTGCTTCTGCTTCTTCTTCTGGCACTCCCCCCCCCTCCCCCCCCCCTTAGATTTTTGCACAAGATCAGTCAACAAAATGAGTCACTGAAAATAGTTTAGATAATAAATTGTTTAGAAGCAAAAGCGTTTTAAGAAGAAGAAGCAGGAGCAGCAGCAGAACATGCTTCAAGTACTAAAGGTCAAAGATGAGTTGTGAGGATATTATAAACAAAAACTATAGAGGTTTTTGTGGAGCAGCTCCTGCAGAAAAAGTACATTTCGAACGTGGCACATTTAAAGAAATGAGCAGATTGATTCCTCTTCAAGCTCGATGGGCTCGTCTTGCCAAGAGGTGCAGCGTCTCACCTCTGGATGTCTGGCGGCACTAACTTTGGCTTAGCAAATTAAGACAATATGAGCAACTGAACCTAAGCCACAGTAATCCACACTCGGCCAGACAAACCTTAAAACAATTTTGTGCGGGAAAACGCATTTTTGGACACTTGCAAGCTTAACAACGCCACAATGAGCTTCATCAAGCCTAACAAGATCTTAAAATTGCTTCACAGGCCTGGAAAAAGTATTTTTGGACACTCACAGGCTTGGCAGACCTACAATGGGACTGATCAAGCCTAACAAAGCCTTAAAATGGCTTAGCAGGCCTGGAAAAGCATTTTTGGACGCTCACAAGCTTGACAAAGCCATTGTGCGCCTTACCAAGCCGCACAAGGCCTTAAAATGGCTTAACAAGCCAGGAAAAGTATTTTTGGACACTCACAAGCTTGACAAAGCTATAATGGGCCTTACCGGGCCTAACAAAGCCTTAAAATTGCTTAACAGACCTGGAAAAGTCTTATGTTGTTTTGACAAATCTAACTGAAAAAGCGTTAGTACATAGATGCTCAGAGGCATTGCAAAGCGTTCGTTGCACGACTAAGCATTGATACGGTTAACTAGATCTCTCCAGACCGGAATTTCAAACATGAAATTGACCATATTTCGGCAGACTGATGTCTCAGTAGTCCGTCCCCTCCTTCACCAATGGCAGCGATTATCGCCTCCTTCGTGGAGACAAGACAAGCACTTTAGCAAGAATGCTTCAAAGTTAGGGCAGGTAGCAGTCAGCCGGAGGAAACCAGAGTACTGGATGCGACTATCGGACGCCTAACCATCAGCAGATCTACTAAAAGACACTGGCTCAACCATCCAATCATTCCAGCAGAAGAATCTCGGATTCTACCAACGAAACTTTCCGCAATACAAGAAGATTCTGATTCATACGAGCAGATCAGAATCGAATTTCAAATGCATCGGAGAAGAGGTGAAGAAGGAAAGCCAGAAGTACAATGAGCTCCCGCCTACTTAACGCAGCAACCCAAATACAGAGCTTGAAACGCGTGGTAAGGGACATTTCAGAAGATCAGAATCGTGCATCTCCTCGCCTCACATCACCAGAAACCTTCCAGAAGCAAGATGCCGCGCACCTAGTGCTCATCAGAATCGAAACTTCACTCCCCCCCCCCTCCCTACCCATTCCCACCATGAAGAAGGCCGTTATGCCCTCAACTTATTCCCCCATCGGGACGGGAAAAAAGCGAGAAATGACAAAATCAGTGCAGATCTCTTGAAAAGTTGGCAATCTCATAGTCTGTCTTCCCCCCCCCCGTACTCTACTAAACCAATCACAAAATGTGTGCTGAGCAGGATAAGAAGAGCTCTAGAAGAATCTCTACGTGTCGTGCAATGTGGATTCTGTCGATGGTTCCCAACTATCCACACCTTCATTCCGCGTGAGTCTACAGAAGCGAATACAGAAACAGCGCATATCAGTCTACAGTTTATGTGCTGCACTACGTTCAGATTAATCCACAGATCATACAAAGTTCCCATCACTAGAGATGGTCCCATTTCGAATAATGTCTTCTTCTCGGCACACCTGCAAATAGTTTTCAGGCAAATGTCTTGGATCGACCTGAAAAATCATGATGAGGACTACAAGTCCAGGAGCCCGACTCAAGGACAGGAATCTGAAACTCCTGAGATTCGCTGCCGACATCATTATCGTCGAGAAAGACCCAAAAAACAGTCAGTAAAATGATTAAAGACCAGGTTAAAGACGTGTAGAAAAGGAGAGCTCTATAGTAGAAAGGCTCTGTCGGCTCGGCGAATCCCCGATTATTATCGAAGACGTCAAAGAGTACTCGATGGACTACTCTAGGAATTGGAGTCAGGGATACACAGAAGAAGACGTGCTGCATGGGTGGCATTCAATGAATGCTTTTAAGAATTCATCTGATGCGCTCCGGATGCTCCGGATCTTCACAGAAGCACTTCGTCTAGAAAACGAAGGCTAATTGGGGGGGGAGGGGGTGGAGGGGCTCACGGAACAGATCTTAGATGTACCAAGAGCAGATACCAGGAGAACAAGACTGATGGAAGCCATGTGGAAGCCACCATCGCAAAAGATCGGAAGTCTTTCTGATCTTTTTGCTTGGTGCATTGTGATCCAGGATCAAGCAGTTCCATATTCGATCGCGAAGAACGGATCGGCTAAGCAGCACCTATTACAATAACTTTTTGCTTCTTCTTGCACTCTCTCCCTCAGATTTTTGGCACAAGATCAGTCAACAAAATGAGTCATTGGAAATAGTTTAGATAATAAATTGTTTAGAAGCGTTTTAATAAGAAGAAGAAAAAGCAGGAGCAGCAGCAGAACATGCGTCAAGTACAAAAGGTCAAAGATGAGTTGTGAGGATATTATAAACAAAAATTGAAGGGGTTTTTGTGGAGCAGCTCCCGCAGAAAAAGTACATTTCGAAGGTGGCCACCAATTAATAATGATAGAGAGATTGCACCAAAAGTCGATTCATCATTCATGCCACATCAATAAGAGCTTCCAGGAGCCGGCCGGCGAAGACTCCTTGCCATTGAGTCCGGAGCATTTCGAAGCGAGAAGCGAAGAGAGACACAAATGATAAAGAGATAAATAGACAAGAAACAGAGAGACAACGCAACAAAATGTGATCCTGCTGGACGATTTCTCTCTCCCAGATGCTGCTCGTCGCTGACGGGCTCATCGGAATTACAGAACTGAAGACAGCTGGCTGCCGATTTCAGAGACACTGATCTAGATGGCATTCATTGCTCGGTGAGCCGCGCCACAAAAGACTGAATTAGTACTGAAAGCTTCATTTTCGAATAAGAGCAATAAAATTCGAAGAGTGTCCAGAAATAGCGTGTTTATCAGAAAGTGTGCAGTTGACAGTCAAGTGTGGTGAGGACGACATGTGAGCCGTCGGCCAGAAGGCTCCAATGCGAGCGTATAAACAAAATGTTTCCACCCGGGTCGCTTCCGGACCTCTGGGAGAAGACACCACCATCATAACGCAAACTATAAAAATGCGTAAACTATTCAATGAAGAGGCCACCGGAAGAAGTGCAAGAGCCCGGCGTTTAGTCGTTTTTTTTTCTCTTTTTTGTGCTCCCCGCAGCTCATTTCAGTGTATTTTTGATGATGATGACCCATCGTAGGCACCTAGAAGAGCCTTTGGAATGAATAAACGGACTGCTCTTAACCACCGCATTCATTTTATTTGCGACCCTATTCGCTTGGGTCAGCTGGAGCAACTATTGAGCTATTCTGGACCAACTCTGGAGCAAGTATTGTAGCAATTATGGAGCAACTATGGAGCAACTCTGCAGCAACTATTTAGCAATTATGGAGCAACTATGGAGCAACTCTGCAGCAACTATTTAGCAATTATGTAGCAACTATGGAACAACTCTGCACCAACTTTGGACCATCTCTGAAGCACCTCCATTTCGCGCTTTTTCAAAATGTGTTGTCACTTCTGCAGCCTGCGAAAAGAGCCATGTCTCACAGAGTTATGCGCAGCAGTTGCGCAAGACACATTGGCGATTGCCCATTGCTTTGTGCGGTCAACGTTAGGAGGGAGATGGGGGGGGGGGGCAAGCGGACACGGCAACGCGCTGGACAATGCCGACAGCTTGGCGGACTGCAGTCTTTTCCCTCTTGATGCCATTCAAATTTCAGTCACATTTTGGCTATAACACTTATTTTGGAGACAATAAATATGGCACAAATATGTAAAACAGAGCATGTAGGGGAATATCGATATGACGATTACAGTACGCTGTGAAACAGTTTTGCTTAAAGAGAATTCTGATATAACTGGAAGCAAGCTTCACTTTTCCAGAAAACAACGATTCACAACGCATCTTGAAGAAGCGACTATAGAGAAATGACCGTTCTGAGCCAACTATGGAGCAACTCTCAAACAACTCTGCAGCAACTATAGAGCAACTCTGAACCAACTCTGGAGCAACTATGAAGCAACTATGATGCAACTCTAAGCCAACTATGGGTCAACTCTGGACAAACTATAGAGCAACATGCCGTATGGGTGCAAAAATATGAAAGTTTCGTGAAAAAATATGAAACTATGGAGCAACTATGGTGCAACTCCGGGCCAATTATGTGTCAACTCTGGAGCAACCATGGAGCAACTCTGGAAAAATATAGTGCAGCTCTGGAGCAACTATTTAGCAGCTATGGACAAGTTATAGGTACAACTCTGAAACACCTTTGGGCCAACTCTGGAGCAACTCTGGAGCAAGTCTGGACAAACTCTGGAGCAACTATAGAGCATTTTTGAAACAACTATGAAGCAACTATGATGCAACTCTGGACAAACTATGGGTCAACTATGGAGCAACTATGAAGCAACTTTGGAGCAACTCTGGGGCAACTATGGAGCAACTCTAGACCAACTCTGGAGCAACATGCCGTATGGGTGCAAAAATATGAAAATTTCGTGCCGCAATAGTGTAGAATAAGGAGCGTTTCTGTGGAACTTTTCAAGTTGATTTGTTCAACAGCAAAGGAAAAGGTAAATTACTACATGGAACGGCAAGGTGCCGTGGAAAAAAGTCGGCAAGCTATCTCTCACGGCAACTTGCCCAAACTTCTCTGAGTTTATAATAGGGGATAAAACGCATTATTAATATGAATATGATTGATGCATTTTATAGAATCAGTCATCAATGGAAGCACTGAAAGGAAAGGTTAAATCAAAGAATTCAAACGTCGAAAAAAAAGTAACCGAGGTGAGGAAACAAGTGTTGTTTGTTGCACACGAACCTTACCCTTGCCGTGTAGGTTTCGTTGTTTGACAGATTATTTTGCCAGCCGTCCCGTCCATTCATCTCTTGGCGGCATCCAGAACAGAGAAAGACGAAGGAACCTCCGCCGCCCCCCCCCCCACACTCATGAAGAACAACTAATTAATCAATAAAAAATATCTTCATGCTCGGCGAGCAAGAGCAAATTTGTCGTCTTCAGAGCACACGAGCGCGCCTCAAAACAATCACTGCATCCAGGGGGATCCGGGCAAATTTGCCAGCTAGTGATGATGATAGTGGGCAGCGGCTAGACGGTCTAAGATTCGCCTTGCGACGTTAGAGATTCAGAGAACGATGTGTGATGATGAAGAGGTGTAAAGTGTTGTGGAATCTGAGAAGATGAGAAGTCGGCAATCACTTCATGGAGAGCAGCGGCGAAAGAAGTTTGTTAAATTTTCGCAACTTTTTGATAATGACACACGTCAAACGTCGTTCGCTGTGCTTCGAGATCAATCATTACGGTCATCAGCCCCATTTTTCTTGATTTCCAGTCGTTTTCAGTTAGCATCTCTGCCAATATTGATGACTTCATTTCAAAATTGGCTATCATCGCTTTTTCTCTTTTGTGATCACATTTTTGCAATTTTCGAGAGAGCTCAACGATAGTTTCAATAAACTCAAAAAATAATAAATAAATAAATTCGATACATAAACAAATAATTTCGATTTGTAGCTTTCTCACGTGCACATTCCACTGCAATTATCAACTATTCAAGCGGGAAATACGGGCCATGCTGCAGCCATTTAAAAACTGAAAACTGCTGCTCAAAAAGCGTGGCTAACTGTAGATCCCCGTCTGTTTTAATAAGTTGGCAGCAGGGCTCAAGTCGCCCCTGATTCCCGGCCGATTTGGACCGCCCCGCCTTCTTTATCGAATCCATAAGGCTTCCAGGAAAGACGAAAGTCTTCGCCATCGTCTAGAATTCGTCTGACACAGAGATAGATACTGACGAACGCAAGACGAACTGAAAGACGAACAAAGACGAGAATGAAGGATTCCACGAAAGACGGCCGATGTGTTTCGTCTTTCGTGGAACCCTTACATTTGATATCCAATTTCTGGAATTTTCGATGCATTTTCAGTGATGCACCGGCTAGTTCGACAAAACTACTTTTAGAAAAGCTGGCCGGCCGAAAGTTTTCCAAAAATTAAAGGAAAAATTCAATATTTCCCTCGTCCTCACCGATCGTCTTCTACTCTATGTTCAGAAGGCTCCACGTGAACTTTAAAGGATGTGGAGCAAAAATGCTATTTACAGAATTTGCCGAGATGCTCAGCACAGTGTGCACCAGAGTTGGGCGGAATAGGATTTTGGGAACTCGGAATCCGGAATCCGGAATACGGAAAAAATTTTTTTCACGGAATCCGGAATCCGGAATACGGAAAAAATATTTTTTCACGGAATCCGGAATCCGGAAAACGGAATGAAAAAAACGGCGGAATCCGGAATGCGGAATCCGGAATCCGGAATTCCGCCCAACTCTGGTGTGCACCATGGACGATTCACAAAATTTCAGATTATCGAAGCACTTTGAATTCAAAAAAAAATTTAGAAATATATCGATGATTTTTTCGCTATTTTTGCGATAAATTTGTTTTACAAAGAAGCAGTAATTTTTTTTTAATTTTTTGATGTATTCTATTTGCTTATTATGAGAAAGAAATAGCGAGAAATACGAGGCTGAAATGATTCAAAAACGATGATAATAAAAGTATGGATGATATCAAAAAATCCGTTCGAGGTGCAAAAGAAACTTTGAGTTATGCGCCTTTAAGATATACCGTACTCCTCGTTATTTTTAAATTTATTCTTCAGAATATTTCTCAGAATACTGGACTTTACAATTCAAGAATTCAATTGAATACAATAAAACACTTTTAGAAAATTTTTTCCGCATTTTGTTATCTGACTTTGGCTCTGATATTCTAGTCCATAGGCATAGAAATCGCACCAGACAAGGTTGAAGCATCGGAGCGCTGCAATCAGGTTGGTGGTTCATTCAAAGGTGATTTATCTGTATATTCGCCTTCGCCCTTGCTAAATATTAAAAAAAAAAAAGAAAGAAAAGTTCCATGAGTGTGTGTGTTGTTCGCTAGACTACCACATGGTCTCTTGCGATGACCGCTAGGCGAACTCCTAGCGAATTCGGCTTTCTTCACAAGTTTTCTTCATTTTGAATAGCTTTTGCAGAACTTAATCTAAAAGGAGAAACTGATAGCTCGCATAATTTAATTATGAGATGCCGAAAGCATGGCTAAAACTCTGGCCAACCACCACCCCCCACCAGGAAGGCCCACCTACACCCCCTAGATTAACAAGCATCCGGAGATGGAATTTGGGAGTTTGCTGTTTAAAGGCGCATCAACCAGGCCGGTTTCCAGACTTGAAAAGGCGGTTTAACTATGGCAAAACTCAATTTTGCGAGCTCACTTAAAACTGAGCGTTCAGCGTGTCCTTGTTAAAATATCTTCCGATCTAATTGGAAACAGTGAAGGATTCAGCAGGTCGAGCTGGAAACCACCTTCTGTAGAGCTTCCAGACGCTAAACGCTACTCAGTGCTCGATTCTACACGGTAAAAAGCTTAAAAATGAAGATTTTTTCTAGATATTTCCGGAATCCATTCCGTTCCTTGAATTCCAGAAGTTCCAGAAACGACGTCTCTTGCTCATCTAAGAAGATGTGGAGCTTCGCAAAAGCCCGCGGAGCGCAGTTCAACCGAATCCGTGCCGCTTTCCACATCTGCGACTCTTCGGTCGAGTGTTTCATTTTGACAAAGCGCCAATTGGCTAATGTTATGATCGATGGATGGCAGGGAGTCGATACCTTTGGCTCTCCTCGTTCCTGTCCGCGCCTCATCTCATCTTCAAAATTGCCGTGGCGTGTTTCCAAACCCTCCACCCCACCCCCATCCGCACTCCTGTCAAAAGGGACCCAACGGAGGGAGACCGCTTGTCTTTTTTAAGAGTAAACACGCCTCGCTCTATTTTTTTGCAATGGAAGAAGGAGAAGAAAAGGAGGAGGAATGAAGAGATATTCAGAGCAGACTTGCCAAGTTTTATGACAATTTCATCGGTTCTTGTGATGCTCGCCACCGAGATTCTGCGAGCATAAAAGAAGCTGGATGTATGAAGCGTCTTAAAACGTACGTTGAAGTGAGCAAACAAACACATAAAGCCGGTTAGATGTTCCTTCTCATTTCAGGGAATAAAAAAATGGAAAAGATGTAGGTCTTTAAGCAGAAAAGCGCAAAAAGCAAACGGAAGGTGTGGGGAAGGGGGGGGGGCGGATTGGCGAAGAGCAGTCGGTTGAAGAATGTGTGAACTGATTTCATTTCTCCTCTCGTCGTTTTTTGCGTATGTTTACTTGTTTTCTACACATCTTCTTACTCTGCTCATTTCAATACAGCTGTTGGCCCCCCACAAGCCCAAATGCGGACTGTAGTGATTTGAGCTCTAGGATTGGGCATTGAAGAAGACAGACATCTTGAATCCGCACACTTTCACGACGTCTAGCTAGAATCTGACAGCCTATCCGAAAGAATACCGATATGGTGGAGCGCTTAATGCTCTCAGATAATGCTCAGAGTTGAGAAGAATGAATAACCTAGTTTTTCATCGATTTACAATGAGCTGATTAAATTATTATTTGCTTATTGAATATCGACAGTGGTTCATAAGGATTTCCAAAATTGAACCGATTTTAAGGAAGAAGTACAGCTAACCGTTCTGAAAATGTGCTCGACCGAGCCGACAGCATGCCGAAACAGAACGTGTTCCCGCCTAAGCCATTCCGCTTCCGTGCTGAAACAGTTCAAAATCCTGCTGAAGCCGTGCCGCTTCCGTGCCGAAAGAGTGCGCATTCTTGTCGAAACAGTGCCGTTTCCGTGTCTTGCCAAAACAGTGCAAAATTCTGTCGAAGCCGTGCCGCTTTCGTGCCGTACCAAAACAGTGCAAAATATTGCTGAAGCCGTGCCGCTTTTGTGCCGAAACAGTGCAAAATCCTGCCGAAGCCGTGCCGAATCCGTGCCGTGCCGAAACAGTGCAAAATCCTGCCGACGCTGTGCCGCTTCCTTGCCGTGCCAAAACAGTGCAAAATATTGCTTAAGCCGTGCCGCTTTTGTGCCGAAACAGGGCAAAATCCTCTCGAAGCCGTGCCGCATTCGTGCCGTGCCGAAACAGTGCAAAATCCTGCCAAAGCAGTGTCGCTTCCATGCCGCATCCGTGCCGTGCCAAAACAGCGCAAAATCCTGCCGAAAACGTGCCGCTTCCGTGCCGTTTCCTTGCCAAAACAGTGCAAAATCCTGCTGAAGCCGTGCCGAAACAGTGCGCAGTCTTGCCTAAACAGTGTCCAATTCCGCCGAAACACAATGGCGATTTGGATATCTCTAATAAAAGGGCACACTTAAATAAAGGATCAATAATATGGTTTCCCTAATAAACTCGAATTTGACAGGTACATTTGACAGTTTAAAGGGAGAGGAGGGAGGTTACAGTGTTACTCACTTGAACACGAAAATGAACAAACAGTGGTGAGCAAAACAGCAATCCGCTAGCTGAAATGCATTGGGAATCACTAAACTTTGCCAGATGCACACAAAAAAACAACACAAAAATGCGGAGCACAGAGCAAGTGTTTATAATCAGCTCGCAAATAATTCCCAGATGGCAGACACTCGACAATTTAGATTTATATCCGAATTTCGGTGAGGTCCAAATTGAAAAACTACGCTGAACTCCATCCGTGAGTGCTCTCCGTTGCACACTTCTTCGTTGTTTCGTTTATTCTTTGTACTCGGAAGGAATAGAGATTACTGTAGCCCTCTGACGAGAAGAAGTGCTCATCGAGCATTTTTGCAGAAAATCAAGGAGAGAAGAGGGGAGGAGGAGGAGGAGATGAGAGCTTCCCCGCAGAAGGCATCAGATTACAGTGAAATACTGAAGAACAAACAAAAAAGTGAGAGTAATAATGAATATTTAGCAAAGCTGAACTGAACACTTTCCAGTTAAGGGGGGGGGAGAGAGAGGCCAACCATTCGTCCATCCGGGCGACCGCGGGCGGGCAAAGTTGGGCGCCCACTTGTTTTTTATATTTTTATTTTTAAATAATGGAAATCAGAGTAGGGCGGAATTGGATTTTGAGAACTCGAAATCCGGAATGCGGAAAACGGAAAAAAAATATTTTTTTCATGGAATCTGGAATCCGGAATCCGGAATTCCGCCCTTCTCTAGTGGAAATAGTGTTTTAACAAAGCATATAAGTGAAGCTTTTTAATTGAGCATTATCACGTTAAGACCTCGGATGAGCGATCGATCGGGGGGGGGGGCGTATTCTGAGCATATTCTAGCTGAAAACTGCCTCTGAAAGGAGCTCAAAAGGAAGACAAACGTGTGCAAATCCTAAATTCTGAACTTCTGAACCACCCCGACTCACCCCGACAGAGCATTCGCCAGATTGAGGGGTACAGTGACGTCTTCTCACTCTGAATACCACTGCCTAAGAAGTTGTCAGCCCAGCTCTCACTTCCATCTGGCTTTAAGCAATTTCAGAGCATTTTCAGAGTATTTTCAGACCTCACCCTGCTGCATAATCCTAGAGGACTTGATCTAGTTCCAGCATCTCAATTTCCTGAAGAGTAACTAGAGAAATTCTGTCACGCAATCATAGAAGTCTACGCTTTTACACATTCTCTGTCTCTCTCGGTCTCTCCTACAGAATCATCAGAATCATGCTACCGAGAGAAATCCCTAGCTCCATCTTTCTCTCTTTCTCTGTGCCTCTCTCTCTGCCTCTCTCTCTCTCTCTCATTGCATTATTTGTACCACCAACATCAGCTCAAAACACTAGTTTTCTTGTAGTAAACACGCATCACGAGAGCCGCCAATTTGTCTCGTAAGATGAAGAAGACAAGTGGTGAACACATCCAGGTAAAACGGGGGGAGAACCAGTGTAAGACTCATTCATTTCAACACGTTTTTATGACCTCAAAACCGAGAGCTCCAGCTCACCACGGCGGCTTCCTCCCGTGTAACGCCTGAGTGGTGTTCACTGCAGATCTGATCTGAAATTAAAGATACCAACTTGATTCCGCGAATGGCTCTTATCAGAGCACTACGCTTTCAAGCACTATGCCAAAATGAATCGAGCTGGTTTCCGCCTGCGAGTTGGAGAGCTTCCAGTCTGAAGTATCTAGTGATGTGTCCTACTGTAACTAAGGCTTCCACGAAAGACGAAGACAAAAAGTCGTCTTGCATTCGTCTTACGCAAGCCAGACAAATTCAAGACGGAGACGAAGACGAGACGGCCAAAATTTCGCCCAAATGGAAGCCTTAACTCTAACAACTTAGAATGAAGGAATCCGCAACAGTTTTGCTTGAGCAAGTGTGTCCTACTGTAACTAAGGCTTCCACGAAAGACGAAGACGAAAAGTCGTCTTGCATTCGTCTTACGCAAGTCAGACGAATTCAAGACGGAGACGAAGACGAGACGGCCAAAATTTCGCCCAAATGGAAGCCTTAACTCTAACAACTTAGAATGAAGGAATCCGCAACAGTTTTGCTTGAGCAAGTGTGTCCTACTGTAACTAAGGCTTCCGCGAAAGACGAAGACAAAAAGTCGTCTTGCATTCGTCTCACGCAAGCCAGACGAATTCGAGACGGAGACGAAGACGAGACGGCCGAAATTTCGCCCAAATGGAAGCCTTAACTCTAACAACTTAGAATGAAGGAATCCGCAACAGTTTTGCTTGAGCAAGTGTGTCCTACTGTAACTAAGGCTTCCACGAAATACGAAGACAAAAATTCGTCTTGCATTCGTCTTACGCAAGTCAGACGAATTCAAGACGAAGACGAAGACGAGACGAGACAGCCGAAAGTTCGCCCAACTGTAACAACTTAAAATGAAGGAATCCGTAACAGTTTTGGTTGAACAAGCTATATTTGACAAGCTTCTGAAATTAGTGATAAGAGATTCGAAGCTCGTGAAAGGATCCCCCCCTATTAAAAATTCTCGGCCGTCGAAAGCCGTCACACACTGAAAATATAGAGGAGGAAAAACTGGACGAAAAAAAAATAATAACGTAAATACGGACAAACGTTTTCTTTTCTTCTCTCTACAAAAACCGAGTGAAAATCGAGAAGAAGAATAAGAAAGATGGTCTCTGTCTCTCTGTCTGACTCGCTTTCTGAAAATGGATATTCTTGGGAGACACTCTAGATGCTCCTTCCTTCATTCCAATGTTGCTCTTTTTCTACACATCACTGCGCTCATCTCTGTTTTGTGTGTATTCGTCGTGTTTTATCCTGAACTTTAGAAATGCGAAGCCAATAAAACCAAAGCGGGAAAAAAGCAAAGAGGCGGCTCGAAAAAGGTGGGAAGACGCCAACCCGACGGCGCAGAACTGTTGTGCGTCGTCCACCAGCCAAGAAGAGGTCTTATGAATTAGTAATCGATTTCTCTCAAGTAAAAACTCAAAATTCACAGAACAGAATGTTTTAATCGGGAAATCTATTTTTTTTTGGAAGATGTGCTAGCTCCTTTCAAAGTTTAGAGATTACAAAAAAATTTCTATTCGATCCCAGGACGGCCATACAAGATTGCAGACTGGAAGACTCTCCATGATGCTTCAGTAATTCAACGATAAAATATCGACAAGGCCTCCTGTAGAAAGGCAGGTGACCACGAGGCACGGCTGTGTTACAGTGTCCATCTTCCAATATACTGAAACAAAAAAATTTTAAGCAATTTTCATGGATTTCAAAAGATTTTCACCAGTTCTTGATGTTTTTTTTAATAATTTCTAGTAATAATTAAAGAATAATACGGATGATTCGACTTTTTCTATGCTTCGACCGCAAGTATCTTCCATTTTGATCGGCAATTTGTTCTGTGCGCTGCATTACAGATTCCATTTTGGAAGCACATTGTTCCAAGAAGACGGTGAAATTTCTTTATTTGCTCCGCTTTATTACGCTGAAAATTTTAATCGCGTTATTAAAAAAATTTCAGAGAACACGCAGTAAAAAATGCGGTTTTAAAATTTTGAATTGGCGCAAAGCTGTAATTTCAAATACATACCGAAAACACCAGCGCTCACAACGGCTAGAAGTCATCGTTCATATGGTTCGGCGCTGGAGCAGAACTGGTTTTGGCTAACCTATTCGTATTCGACCTGCGTCAGATTCCAGTTTTTTTCACCCGCCGCCTTTCTTCTGTGCATTTGTGGCAATCAGGCACCAACGGCAACGATTTGTTTCTTCCAATTACCGGATACATTTTTCAGCATTTTCTGGAGAAACGGCTTTTCTCTATTTGGTTATCCAGCGATGGAAAAAAGACGTTCTAATTCTGAACTATCTGCAGCTCTGTTTATGTGCTTTTTTTTGTCGATTTGCCTTGTCTGTTTATGCGACCAATATTAATAGAGGGCAGGTGAGGCCTGAAAATGCGGGGAAATCTGAAAAAAAGAAACGTTGAACTACAAATTTTAATTATCAGGTATTCTATAGTATATCAGGCAAAATAAAAATAAAATTAAAAACGCGAAAGATGAAATCCAAATAAATAGGATTCACCCACATTTGCAGCAGCGTCGTACGCTAAAATTAAAGTTTCCACGAAAGACGAAGACAAAAAGTCGTTTTCGTTCGTCTTTCAAATTCGTCTTGCATACGTCTTACGCAATAAAAAAGTTGTCAACACACTGCAACAGACGAATTCAAGGCAAAGAAGAAGACGAGACGAAGACGACGATGAGACGACACTTTCGCCCAAATGGAAGGAATAGCTAAAATGTTAGCAATTCCCCCTTTTCATCGTTTTTAATATAATTCTTCTTTAAAAAAAACGAAACTACCTATGTGTCTTCGTTACTGTTACGATCTAAGCCTTTTTTATAAAAAAAAACGTGCAAGTAAAGCAAGGTTTTCTTGGGCCAAACTCCAATTTTCTTTATTCAAAGATTCGGAGAAATAAGAAACATAAGTGCCATATCTGCCATTAATACGCGATACAAACTTCCAGACGAATTCTGGTAGTGAACGCGTTAGTGCTTATCGCTGTTGTCGAAATGACTCGTATGAGAGCTGTCGAATCTGGAAAGAAAATAAGATCAAAAGAAGTACATTTATTCTGTCATCTTACTAGCGAAGCATTCTCCTTCATTTTTGCGCCGTGAAGCCTGCAATAATAATTGTTAATATTTAAAACATTACATGGAAAACAACTTTAAAACACAAGCCATGTTAGCTTGCAAGCCGCGATTTTTCAGAAAATTGAACTTTGCGATATTCGGTGAATTTTGAATTTTTTTGATTAAAAAAAGAATCGTTGAAATTACAAAAAAAAGTTTTCTGGACGATTCTTTCAAAAGTAAAAAATATTTACAAATAATTGACGACGAACTCGCGCGCAGTACTTGCCTTTTAACGCGCCACAGCTGCAAAAGTGGGTGAATCCTATTCATTTGAATTTCACTAATCGTGCTCGTGGAAAAATGGAGAAAACTTTCTTGTTGCAATGAAGTTTAAAGTGAATTAATGATCAAACGAGTTTGAGCACTCGTTCTAAACTGTTTTACATGTCGAACACGTCTGACCCTGCCTTAATACTCCTATATCAGTTGAATCTCTGTGTTTTTAAACTATTTTTTTTATTCAAGATCGGTTGAAAAAATCCGTTTTTTCTTTTTTTTTCCGTGATCATTGATTTGGTCTAGGAGAAGCCCGTTTTATAAATTAGGTTTTTTTTCAATTATCGAAATATTCAGTTTTTGTAAATCCTCAAATTTTAAAATAAATTTTCAGAAAATTTTTTTAACTAACAAAATTATAAATGAAGTTTTTATATGAAACGTTTTTTAACGACTATATCGGTTTAAACCTAGCATCTCTACCTGAAGCAAGATTGTGTAGAAGATAATTGATTACTGCGTGGAAGCTCTCGATCCCTTGTTCAGTGATTCGGAAATGATTTAATGGTTTTTTGCTTTATCGTCTGCTCTCGTCCTTCTTCGTCAATATTTTTCATTTTTCAAATCGCTGCATTTTTGAGAAATCTTCCATCATCATCTTGACTGCGTCGTGAGCTTTCTTTTTTATTGGCTATTTAAAATTATTCATATTACTGAAGATTCCGAAATTCCTTTTTTTTTAGATCGTCGGACAGATCAACTCCGAAATAAATTTGGTTACAATTATATTTTATTTCAGCCGATATTCTAGTAATTTCCTCGTGTCTGTCCAAGCAGTTTCTTTCAGCTTTCTCCCGATTTTTTGTTTCGACTATTTAGTTTCGCTCTTCTGTAATTATTAATAAATTCCCATTGCATTGCGTCTATATTTCCGGCTCCCTTCAATTATTAGTCTTTCTGAAACTGCTTAAATATGCCGGCATACAAACCTTATGTTTCGGAATCCAACATAGGTCCCCTCCAAGAGCCGAAATATCCCGTGGAATGCCGACAATATCCGCCGGCGATCATCTCTAGTGGTTCCGACGGTTCCCCAACAAATCACGACAGGTGCTATGAGGCAATTTGTCGCTTTACACAGCCAAATAACTAATTCTACATCTACGAATAACGTTTTGTGCTATCCCCGTGAAGCGATGGCTGATTCGTGAATTTTAGAAATTCATATGTTATTGAAATCCAAAAAAAAATTAAAATATCCTAAAAACCAATTTTATTTCCGCTCAAGGATGTTGAAAATAACAATTTTCTGCTATTTCGTTATAAGAGATCAATGTTAGATCGGGTATTCGTTGTATCTATTTTCGCAAGATCTCGCGAAGAAAAAATCTTCGAAGAGTTCAATATGTTAATGCAATTAGAGTGACGCGTCGACTCGACTTTCGACGAATTTGGAGTCGACTACCGATTAAAAGTGGTCGACTAAAGTCGACTGTAATTCGACTCTCAGTCGACTAAAGTCGACTTGACTCAAGTCGACTTTCAAGTCGAGTCGACTTTAGTCGACTCGACTCGAGTCGACTTTGACTCGAAGTCGACTTTGGTCGACTTGACTTAAGTCGACTTTGAAGTCAAGTCGACTTTAGTCGACTCGACTTTGAAGTCAAGTCGACTTTGGTCGACTTGACTTCAAAGTTGCAAGCGCGCTTTATTGCACAGTTTTTTGGAGGGAAATTTAAAATTAATTTTCCACACATTTATTGTGAAATGAGTGCTTTTCGTTAATTTTTAATTTGAATTTACTTTTTTGATGAATAATTTGAAACATTTTCATTTTCATTTAATTTTCAGAAAAAAAATCAAGAAAAAAGCTCCAAAATTTTTTCGAGAAATCACCAGATGGATCTCAAGTGAAATGCATCAAGTGCAAAAATTTGAAATTAAAAAAAAAATTTTTTCTTAAATTTTTTTTTGAGAAAAAAAAATGTTTTTCTTAATTCTTTTTGAGAAAAAAAAAGAAAAATTTTTTAAAATTTGAATCCCCTCTAAAAAGCAGTCCAATAGAGCAAATTTGCAACTTGAAGCGTGGTCGACTTTAGTCGACTTGACTTTAGTCGACTTTGAAGTTGAGTCGACTTTAGTCGAGTCGACTCAAGTCGACTTCGACTTAAAGTCGACTAAAGTCGACTCGACTCGAGTCGACTTTGACTCGAAGTCGACTTTAGTCGACTCGACTCAAGTCGACTTCGACTCTCAGTCGACTAAAGTCGACTTGACTTTAGTCGACTCGATTTTTTCGATTTTCGTCGATTTCGTCGACTCGACTCATCATCGACGCGTTACTCTAAATGCAATACTGATCTGATACTTTGAAACAACGATGTTAAGAAGAAGAACATTTGTTTCAGAGCACCGGCTCTCCATCAACATCGGCGCAATATTCTTTCTCATACTGGCGCAGTGAAACCTAGGAAGAAGGTTGCTCAGAGATAGATGAGAACAGTGGCGCGGGTGTCGAAAAATCGCATGTGGTGGCCACGGCCTTATAACCAGCATATAACCAGCAGTTTACGGTGGCATTCGGCAGTGAGTTTTTTACATAATGGAATTTGAAATTTGCAACAAAAATTACTGTAATTAGAAGCCACGAGCTTAATTAGACAATGATCGAATCTAGATTAGGGGAGAGGAAATGAGAGGAGCGCGCCGCGTTCCTCTCATTTCCTTATTTATTCTAATTAGTCTAAGTAGTATTATTAAACAGCATTCAAGCTTATTTAAATAATATAAACAATTTTAGAAAATTTTGGAATGTTCTGGGATGTTCTAGAACTTTCTGGAAAATTCTGGAATGTTTCAAAAACATTGAAAAGCAATGTTGCAGTTTTGCACATTTAAAGCTGATTTGAGTTATTCACGAAAAGGTCCTGGACAGACAGAACTATTTGCTTAATAATAAGTAGATTCTCTAATTTTTTTTTCAAAATTTTTACTCCATGTGGGGCTCTGTAGCGACTTATTTTGTATTTCATGTAAAATTTATCGATTCGATTTTTATGCAATATTCTTATTTTCCTTCTTTTCTTTCCTACCGTTCTTGTATTAAATTGATTAAGCGTGAGGCTTCGAAATCTTTAAAAATATCTCTCGGGAAAATTGATCGTTTTCAAAGACACGAATTTTTTTTAATCCGTTAATGGCTTGTGTGGGCGCGGATCCATGAAGGGACCGGCTGACTAATTCATGGACCACCATCGTCCAACATCGTAAGGCATAGTTAGCTGTGATCCGCACCCACACAAGCGATTAACGGATCGACTATAGTAATAGCCTGCGTGACTTTTCTGGTAAGCATCTCTTATTCATTTATTTTTTTTTTTGCAGATTTATAGAATAGTTCCTTTCCCTGTTTTTTCCGTAACAAATAGAGCAAGACGTATGTTTATGCCGAAAAACAGATTAGCAAAAGTTTTCAAAGATCACATTTCTTACTAATATTCTCAAAAAAGAAAGGACACATGATTGAAGAGTTCTTTGCAAGAAAATCTGAAACTTGACGTCACCGCACTGAAGCGGCACTAAAAAGAAATTATGAAATAATAACTGATTTTTATAAGGAACACGTCAGAATTTATTCGAAAAAATAATAATTTAACAGCTATATCTGATTGATTTATGTAGCCTCATCTTCCTTTACTTTCTCGCCATTCTCATTCTCTTGGCTCTCCAGCATACAGTAATTGGAGCTCTCTTCTTGCTTGCCCCATTTTTGCGTCCAGCTTTTATCGATCCTCGACTTTTTTTCGCTGTTTTTATTATTTTTAATATTTCCTCTTTCACATTTTCTCTGCAATTTTCCTTTACCATCGGCAAGTTTTGTCAGTTCTTTCTCCTTTCTTCTATTTTTTCTCTGCTTTGCAAATTTCTCTTGAAGCTCGAGACGTTTCAGCTTTCGTGCTTCGAGTTGGCACCGATATTCGTCTAGTTGCTTTTCTTCACAACTCAAATATTTTAAGGTATCAACGTGAAAATGAACCCAAGCGAAGAAAGCTTACTGTCTCGAAACTTCCATTGCTCAATGCCTCAAATTGCTACTCATAAATCAATGAGAAAAAAGAAAATAAAGATAAACGCGAAGATTACCGCAGAACACCTGGATACGTGTAATTAAAGGGCAAGATCACGCGTCAAAATTAAAGCATATCGGCAGGAAATTTGGTTTTAAGCGTTTAAAAGATTTCTGTTCCGTTCACTTATTTAGCAAAATCTCAATATTATTTTAAAGGCGCATTCCTAAATTGTTCTGCGTCTCGAGCGGATCAATAGTAATGCTTCTCAGTCAATTTTCTTCTGTAAAACGCCGTTTTATCGCCCGAAGATTGGAAGATAGGATATTTTTTTTTATGATCGAGTTAATCTAAAAACTGCTTTATGATTGAACGAAAAAATATAACGCAAATGCTTGCATCAATCACTTCAAAAAATTCATTCAAAGTAATATTTTAAAGTTCGTTTATCAAACAAATACTTTGTTACCGATTTAAATTTCAGAGTGCATCCGGATTAATGACAAACGCTGAAGAGGACAAACCAGAATACAAAAAAGGGCGCAACAAGGACCGGATTAATGAATATTTTAAAGAATTCGCTTTAAAAAAATTAATTGAGCCGTTCCCTGCCTCTCGCGTTGCTGCACTACCCCTGAGCTTGGTGGAGCCTCCGGAGTTCTAAAGTTGGATACGTATTGTATCTCCAAGACTTCTACCGAAAGACCGGTCACAAATTTCGAGAGAAGAGCTGCCTCGTTTATACAAAGATTTTAGGAAGAAATAAAGCTCTGGAAGACTGGAAGGTTCTTGACCGACGGAATCAGAGGAAAAATTCGAGCATTTGTTTGAAACGATCCCGCGAATACTAGAATAGCTTCAAACGTAATCTGCCACGTCAATTACGGCAGTATCGCCCACAAGCTGAATATTGCTGAATATTACAGTATAATGTGAAATGTCTGTTTCTCCGGATTGGACTGAATAACAGCTTAGGAAAACATGTAACAACGTCGGATGCACATCAAAGTCCAGAAGAGAATCGGAATGAATCTTTAACAATCTTGACGCTCCCACACTTATGCTGAAAAATTACATCGATGTAGTCATTTTTCATAATTAGTTAAAGTTTTTGTTAATTTTACACTCGATGGAGTAGTTTCTTAAAAGTTTCTTAAAAGTTCTCAAGCGGGCGAAAGAAAAATCAAAGAGCTCTCAAACAACCCAAGGAGTACATAGATCAATTGATGGATCGCATGTTCGGATTCCAATTCTATAACCAATTATATGCGCAAGGGATGAGTAAAAATTGAAAAGTTCATCGAATTTAAAAAAATGCAATGTCTTGCGCTCCATGCCAAAAAAGCGTATAATGTGATGCCGCCCAACTAATTTTAAATAAACACATTTTCAGACTTAATCCCGATGATAAATTGCCGTCCGTTTTAGGAATACAGCCATTGAATTGAAGGAGCCATCCTCTGCGTAAGATTTCCATCGTTACGAAAAAGACGTTGTAGGTGTAGGCCCAGAAAGCGGGAAGCGGAATGGAAGCAAGTACTTTAACTGAGTGTTTATTAATTAATTTAATAAAGTTGAGAAAATTGATCATTCTTGTTAAGATAGAAATTGGTCACATTGACGACATTAGATGTCTTTTGGGAGTAGCGCGTGCTACATTCTGGAATTTCATCTCTTCCATCTTTCACTCTCTTTTTAAGCTCGATCTCCTTTTCATTGTCCAAAAAGAGTTCGGCGTATATTATACCACTGTAGGCTCAATAAATGTATTATCACAGAACGAAAGAGAGAAAAATAAGCAATGGCATATTACGAGGCATAACGTTCCATATTTGGAGAACCTACTTTAAGAATGAGAAATAGTAAAATAAATAATCGATGCTATTATTCCAATAATTGTAGCAATAGTGATGAGAAGAGTTTTTGTGGTGCACCATGAATCATTGCCACCGTTATAATCGACGAAGTGAAGATCTTCGATGGGCGTTCGCACAGCTTCCATCTCTTCTGGAGTCAAAGCGCGCTCCCACCCTTCATCAACATGTTCTAAAAAAAGACATTGTTTGCTATCTGATGCACTTTTTATTTAGAAAACTTGCCAATACTCGTCTGCAAATCCATCATATCGTCGAAATTTTTCTGAGCGTCCTCGACATTATCAGCCTCGAAAAGAAAGTCGTTGATTAGAATTGCCGGATGGGTGTAAAGTATAGTGGTTGCTGGTCGAGGCAATTGATGAACAGTTATTCCAGTTTTTGGCGATCTCTCTTCTTCGACTACTTCCATCGATTCATAGTGAAGTTCTGCAAAAATTCAGAAACGTTTTCAAGCACACTCAACGTAAGAATTATTCAGCTAATATCAGCTTACCAACTCTGGCAAATAAATTGCGAACCAAATGATGCTTAATAGCTCGAATTGCGTCTTTCACCGTTGATCGAATGGGAACAGCCGCACGGATCTCAATATCGAACAGTATTTCGTGCATGTTCAAGGCGATGTCGTCAATAGCTCCAGGTTCTCGGTTGTCTGAAACATTATTGTCATTTTTGTGGTGTCAAAACCAAAATCTTCAGTAACAAACACTTTTTCTACTTATCCAGTGTGTCAAAGTTGGTATTTTGTCACAATTCTAGAGAAAGTCAAAATTTCCGTCAATAAAATTTTCGGATTTTGAAAAGATGAGCAAGCCTTGCATTGCCTTGCAATATTGCGTGTTTTTATTCAAATTTCTATTTACTTCGACGTAACTATTGAAAAATTAATAAGAAATTTTGGGTTGTTAGATTAAAATATCATAATTCAAGATTTCAATAAATTATGTAATTTAGTGATACTATGCGCAATAAAAGTAAAAAAGTAAAAATTTATGGCAGGAGAACGTACAGAATCGGAGGAGATCGGCACCCCGGCAGAGTCTCAGTTGGCTAACGGGTACACGTGTCATATCGGGTCGGATGTAGCGCCTAATACGCTCTGTGACCCGATAGCAGTAACTATGGCTTATCAGGCCATAATGGAGCCAACAGGCACACAAAAATTTCTGAAAACAGCAACCAAAACTGCCTCAGCTCTATCGCAAGGCATGTTTATCTGTGATCCGCGCCTACCCAAGCGATTGACGGATCGACTAGCTAACTAAGTAAGTAAGTAAAAACGTACAGATAGGGCTCAAAAACAGCTGCGCTTCAATCGTTGTTTTCTTGTTTTTCTTGATATCCTTGATCAGTGGCTCTTTTTCATCACGAATTTCGCCATCAAGAAGTGTGAACTCGCACTGGAATAGGTTATTCACAAAGTTTTTGGTAGCAACAACAAGATCCGAATAAAAGTCCGTTGGACGGGTAGCATCCAGTGGCACGTTATGAACTATTCGAGCTGATGCGTTTGTCACTAATGAAACCCATTCAAGCTTCTGGAATTGCACTTTCTGAGCACTGTCGTTTCCACGGTTGGTAACATCAATAATAGCTCCGACTGGAGTAGTAGATGGGGTTTCGAAGAACACCGTTATCTGTAATAGACCTATTTATATAATTGAAAAGAATATTATTTTATTTAAAAATGCAATTAAATGAAAAATCGCTTTGAAATCCGTTTTCTATTAATATATTTCGAAAAAACGAAAATATATTAAAAGTCGAACCGTTTCTTCTAAATTTCTATCGATCATTTCGTTTTGTATTCAACAAACCATGTTGTCTGATATCGAATCGTCCACATTTGCAGTTGTAATCTGATTGTTCATTTTTTGAATGCGGCCTAATGTCTTATGAATATGTGGTTTCCTTTCAGTGAATATATTTCTATCAGAGAACCAAGCTATTCCAACAACATGAATTCCACCAGGAAGCATACGGAGGAGTCGTTCCGCATGATCCGACATCCATTCGTCCTCCAGCATCTTCGCTTTCTCGGAAGCATTCTGAAAACTATACGTTAATTTAGAATACGCTTGAATATATGAACCTCTTCTAATGCACTTTGATGAACAGGGCACTTTGATGCATATGCGATGTGAATATCTCCATCCGAGCAGAAAGATCCGATTAAGAAATATGCAGATGCCGGAATTCCTTTTTCGGATTGCACGAATGCATGGTTCTTCGCTGACTTTGTAACCCACTCCTGTAGCTGTACATCGAACAAAATCATCGATTCTGTAACCGGAATGGCTAATGCAGATGCCATTTTTATTTCAGATTTAGGAAGATGATATTTTAGTGAGCAATAATATAGCGTCGTGATAGTTTGATATCCGGAATACTCTCTTTCGCTGGTTTTGAGCTACACCGATTGGGAATGCCAGGGCTAATGAGAATCTATACTAGGACTCGACTTGCCTTGTTAGAAATTGTGAATGATAAGCCCTTCTGGCCAACAAGATGGGTTGCCATGACGATGAATGGCATAGAAAAAGAGTAAACGCGATCAGGGATCTAGGTAATGTGCACACCGTGGAGAAGGACTAGAAAATAAGAAATACGAAGTATTTAAATAAAAGCAGCTCTATGCGGTGAATCAATAGTGTTGTGCACGTCATGTAGCTTTTAAGTTTCTTCTCATTCAAGTAAGAAAATTTATTTAAAAAAATAGTTTTTTATTAAATACCAGGTTAGCATTAGCATAAAATATTCATTTAAAATTAGACATTAAAAATATTTTAAACGTAATCATAAGTTATGCTATGCAATTAAGATATCGTTAAGCTATATTGCTAGTCAGATGTGAAAATTTATAAGAGAATACTTGCGTTGTTTCTCGGCCACGGCACTGAAACGACTTGTCGAAAACTAGCCGATATTTTTTTCCTAACTGAAATAAGGGTTTAGATGATCTCCTGGCAGTATTGTCTAGAAAAAGTCTAAAACATTTACTTAAAATAACAGAAAAACATTCAGTGTGTTTATGTATATATCAACGTGTCACATACGAGATCAGGAAACGCGCTCCATTGAATATTTTTAATTAGCTCCGAAATTAGTGCCACTTCTATTCGGAGCATGGTCAATTGTGAACAGTGTCATGTCTGTAGAGGCCCCGGAATTCTAGCAAAGTCAATTCTGAACAGAGCCATATCTAAACCGTTACTAACTCGGGCAGTTTGTTCAATGGCGCGTGATTGCCTAATTCATCCTTTATCTCTTTTTTGATTGCCCGAAGAAAAACAATGCTTATTACGCATTTTTAAGCGAAATCAATAACTAAAAATTAAAATTAAAGGATTAAATTTAAAAAAGGGATGAAAACAGTGTCACATTATGACAATGCGATTCATTGAGTAAACTGTTTGAATCAAAGGCAGCCTTGCTCACAATACGAGCAACACACAACACTCTGGAGTCCGAATTGAGATAGAACACAGCAAGAGTGTTGCAGCAATGAAAGTTTCAAGTTTCTAATCGTTATGCATGCTCTCTCGATAAACCTTCAGAATTTCGAAATTATTCTATTCACCAAAAAACATTTTCGAGAGATTTAAGTGGTAGTGTGCTATTGATTGCAACTTTATATATGATAAAATGTTTAGTCGCTTATGGAAACGTGAATGTTATGAGCTTATTCACTGGAAAACCAATGAAAAAATGTATAAAATTGTTTAAAAATTTTAATTTATTGTTTTTCAGCAGCCCAAAAATTCAGATAGCCGCTTTACTACTGAAAATAAGGATCAACTGTAGAGGCGGGATATTAGATTATAAATGCAAAACTGCTTTGTTTGAATATGAAAAGTTTTACGTCTGAAAATACAACAAATACAACGAGAGCTCCTTGGGCAGAAAACGTTGTTTCTGTTTTAACAGGGACGCTTATGATGCTCCGCATTCGGATTACCCTAATCATTAACGTTTTCTTGTGGCTTTATAATTCAAAATGCATATTTTAAGCTTTAATTTAATATTTCATTTTTTTATAGCTAAATGTAACGGTTTTGCATGAAAAAAAATTACCGAAAATCGCAGCCATTCACAGTTATTCTCAGTTTCAGAAGTAGAGCGGGCATCTGAGGGATGTTGATGCTGAAAAACGATAAAATGTTCGTTTTCTCCTGATAGGCAGAAACCCTTTTGTGATAAATAATGTATCACTAAGTGTCATTTTACCTTTTCTTCAATTACTCGTAATGGTTTTTGAAGAAGAAAATTATGCAGCTGAAAATCGCGAAATTCTGGAAGTTTTACGATAGAGAACACAAAACGAGAGGGTGTATAAGAATACTAGTATTGCTGGTACGCTCCATATATTTAAGTTCGGGAGCCAAGGTATCCAACGGAGCGATATGCAAACTGTTCTAGATTCGAATGGCTTCTTCGGTAGAGCACAATATGCTTTTTTTTGTTTCAAAATCTATTTTTCCGGGCCAATTTTTAATGATAAAAATTAAGAATAAACTAGAGAGTGTGCGTTCAGAATTCAGAAAAGAGCGCATAGTTCAGAATTAACTTTGAACAGATTCAGGACACTGCTAAGATATGGCGGATTTCCGAAATGACCCTGTTTATAATCGACAGCCTTCATCAAAATTATATTGCTTTTAGAAATATTTGTCAATTAATTTATTTGAAGTAATAAACAATTTGTATATATATATATATGTCTTCATTTAAATAAAGTAAAATTGAAAGTTATGCAATCAGCTATGCGGAATACAGAGGAAGCATTTCTGGAAATGTTCCTCATCTTGGCCAGGCAACAAAATTCAGAATTTTAAAAGATATCAATGTTCCCTGCTTTTTCACGAGAAATATTTAAACAAATTTCAACACGAAGTATTAAAGAATTCACTCGACAGTCCCAAATCGACTGGAAAATTTGAAAAAAATGAGAGAATGGCCGTGGCCGCCATATGCGAGTTTTCGGCACCCGCGCCATTGTTCTCGTCTATATCTGAGCAACCTTCTTCCTACGCATAATCTGAAAGTAGAGCCAGCAGAAGGAGAAGACCGTAGAGGTAACTCTAGACGACGTTCCGAAAATGGGCAATCAAGGAAAGGGTCGAGATGAGCTGCCTGTAATTCCGTCCTTCCGCAAATTCAATTTTCAGTAAAATCGTCGCTGGCAAGTTATTTTTCCTCTTTATTATCTTGAATTTCAAACGGTTATTAGTACAGGTTTCAGGGCTCCAGAATGCGGGTAAATGCTGCGCTACTCTGATGTAGTAATCTGAAAGATCTGATCTGGATTTCTACAGGCTACACAGAGCTTTCACAAAATATATGCTGAGCAGGATAAGGAGGACCTTGAAAGAATCTCTACGTATCGAGCAAGAAGGCAGATTCCTTCGAGTGTTCCCAACTATCCACTCAATTCAAGCATCGATACACCTTCATTCTGGGTGAGTCTACAGAAGCGAACACAGAAACAGCCAATATTCATCAACAGTTTAAGTGCTGCACTATGCTCACATTATTCCACAAATCATACAAAGTCCCTATCCTTAGAGGTGACCCCATTTCGAAAAAAAATACTTCTTCTCGTCTCACCTGCAAATATTATAGTTTTCAGACAAATGTCTTGTGCCGACCTGAAAAATCATCACGAGGACTACAAGTCCTGGAGCCCGAATCAACGAAAGGAATCTGAAACACCTGAGATTCGCTGTCGACATCATTATTGTTGCGAAAGACCCAAAAACAGCCATCAAATTGGTTAAAGACCAGGAAGATACGTATAGAAAAGTAGGTAGCACTCCGTAGTAACATACAAAACAAAGGTGTGAATCAAACAATAGCCTCTGTCGGCTTTGTTTTCTTCTTTTTTAATCATTTTTGTACGTATTTTTGTTGTCTGCCAATTAAATTGTTAGTGTTACTCGAGTATGTCTAATAACATCTTCAGAAACAAAAACAATTAAAAAAAAAACATGTTTTTTTGGCCATACCAACGTTGGAGACCAACTACGATTAATAAAGAGAAGACAACTAAAATGGGTTGAATGCTCAGAAACAAAAATAGCATATAGTATCCGAAAAGACCGGAAGGACTGGTGCTCTGAGTTCTGTGCTCAAACGCGAAAAACGGTTCGACTAAGTAATTATGTAAGAAAGAAACGTTGATACGAGAGTCAGCCAATGTCTGACTAAACCAGAAAATCATTGCCTGTGAAGGAGCCAAACAGATGAGAGGCAGAATTCGTGGGAATCCTAATCGCAGAATAAGAAACATGACTCCGATCTTCTAGCGACAATAGCACAAGAAGCAAACCAAAGAGGAAGGTTCATTCGTAGACTAACGGTTCTTTGTGAAATCTGCTCCAGTCGAAAAACAAACACTGCCCTGGTTTTCATGGAGCCAACCGTTAAAATCGACAAAAAATTCTAGCGTTTGGCACCGGGAATCCATTCCCGTTAATCACTGGAAAGGATGGTTAGCAGCGCTTCCAAATTGTCACAGTCATATCGGTTCCGTTTCGCAGCAGGTTGGTTTTGATTTAATTCTGAAAACCCACCCCGAACATTCCCTTTCCATGATGCTTCAAATTTTTATTTCAGCAAAACGTGTCAGATCATCTTTTCGAGATTGTTGTTCAAGCAAAGGAGCTCACGTTGGAAATCTGTAAGTGCTTTTTGATGTGCATTGTCGGATGTTAAAGCCACGCTAGAATTCGTAAAGTCTGACAAAAGCGACATCATTTAATTTTGCTCTAGAAAAGCTCCAGAGTATTTTCTATAATTGCGGTTGAGTTTTCCCATAAATCCAATCTGTTCTTCTGATTGCCGGATATCAATATATCTCCTGCTATACGTTTTGTCTGGTATAAATCTCACATCACGGCTGCTTTCTCTCTCTGTTCCTGCCTACCATTTCTTTTCTCCTAGCACAAGTAATCACACAGTGGGCGGGGCGGAGCGTGGCGTCGAAGACAACGAGGCGACGAGAGAAGTACAGAAGAAGAGAAGAGACTTGTTTCCAATGTTTCCCATCTTTTCCCCTCGCAAGGGAGTTTTTGACCAGTGTCAGTTGTCAAGCCTGTGCTCTTGATCCGTTTCATTTCAATTCCTTCCTCCTCCCCCTGACACTTTTATCAGTGTCAATTGATGTACGTTGCCCTCCCATGACATCATCACTCGCTTCACTGTTTGTCACTCTTCTGGTCGCTTTTGAACAATTTGGTTTCGTTGGACCCCATATCTCGCCAAACAGCTTATCCAGGTAGTGTTGTGCTTTGATAGATAACTGTAAGAGATATGTAGTGCGTCGGCTCGCTCTAAATTCCTGAAAAATCCAATATTTATTATGCAGCGCATATTATGAATACTCCAACTAAATCAACGTAATTTCTATTTCTAGAATTAAATATTCGGCATTTCGTCTCATCTCCTTCCAAAAAAAAAAACAAATGGTCTCGCCGAGATTTCTTAGTTAAAAAAAATATTCTATAGAAAATAAATATTTTTTAATCATTTACCCATTTTTCTGAAAAATGTACGCATATATACAATAAAAATTGATGAGAAACGAGTGGAAAAGTCGGAAATTTTGATAAAATAAAGTGCTTTCGTTGCGAGAGCTCTCACAATAGCCTCTCAATGATCTCATTACCTGGCTCTCACTGGATTGCTAATAGAGAGAGAGAGAGATAGAATTACAAAATGCACAGCAGAATGATTGCGATATCACTTATTGAGTAGCCATTAGCCATGGGCTCAGTGCCGTAGGGTTATTACATGGCCATAGCTCTCTTCTTCGTCCCCCAACTCGACGAGCTCATTCATAATGACCCATTTCATCTTCTTCTGTTTCCTTGCTCTGCGGGCGGCCTTCGATTGCATTTTACCAGATGTGATGAATTGAAAATCAAATGCTACATTTAGGGATGCGGAAAAGGAGGTCGCAGAGTTTGGGGGGAAGTGAGAAACGCATAGAAGAGAACAGCGATTTATAATTAGAGAAAGGCTGTTGGAAGAGTGTAAAATATCACAGCTGACAATTGAGCTCCAGATCTGTCTCGTGAACCGAAAAAACATTGCTATCCGAAAGAAAATGAATCTGATTTCAGCCAACCAAAGCGATATGGATACAATGCCAATTGGTGTCGGGGACCCATTGATGGAGATTGCAATCCATACAACTGTGGAGAAGGCTGTGAATCGAAGTATATAAGGTATAAATCAATTTCCTCCGGACTGTCGGGGCAGGTCTGGCAAGAGTCGTCTTCATTAAGGAGTGCACTTTGATAATTTGGGTGATTCTTTCTGAGTCAATGAGATTCCTGTTGTTGTGAAGGCGGTTGGCACTTGTCCCACAGCGTCACCCAGTCTTCGATAATTAAAGTCGAGCTGAAACAAACTAGTGTAAAATCTTATTTCGCCTTAGAGAACTTAGCCTATATGAATGTGATTCTGAAAATGGAGCCGCTATTTTCGCGACGCGGATCCCCCCCCCCCCACATATCATTATGAAGAACAAAAAAATGGCGAATTTGAAACGGTTCCCTTTTTCAGATTCTATGACAAAGCGTTCAAAATGGATCGAACTATTAAGAGCTGCTTCTGCCAGCAGGAGAGGCTTTGCTCAATTCTTGGAATGCATGCATTCAGTGGATGCAAATCATATTACCAGCTGAGTTCGATTGCCCAAAAGTTTGTCAGGTTCGTTCATTTCTGTTATTGCTTCTTCCATTCGTGAGGAATCATTTGCCCAATTAATAAATGTATCAGCGTAGTCAGTAACCCACATGAAGCGGCTTTCCATTTAATGCAACACTATTAATTTTCAGACTCTGGAGTATGGATAGCCGTGATCATAAGAATCGCCACTCGAACAACGTCCGTCATCGTTACTCCGATAAGACACGGTAGGTCGATTGAAGCTCGCTAGGTATAATCCAAACTAATATCTCAGGCATCTGCAACTTCTGAATGGAAATTCTCGTTTCTGCTGTCGTGCAACAGCGCAGAAACGTCTGGCCTTGCATCTGAAATCTTCCAGTTTTGTGATACAATTCAGTGTTCTTTTCGCACCTCTTCTCGCTTTCTATCACCTAATTTATTGAAATGCCACCTATTTCAGTCAGCCACGTGTCTTTTCAGTTCAAATTCGCAACGAGTAAAAAATATACTTTCTTCTCTGCCAAAATAGATTCCAGGTACGCTTGGCAGCGGCAAGCAATACCCTTTGCACGCCAACTTTCAGTTTTTCTTGCGACATTTTACCGTATGCTTGCTAAAAATTCTTTAGCTTAAAACGATCATTTACAGAAAGTTATGATTAGACATGTGGGTTCCCGCCCCCGCATTTTCTGCAGCTTAATGTTTAATGTTTAGTGTTTATTACGACAAAATTCGTGATACTGATAGAGGAAATAGCAAATAGAATGACATAAATACTTGAACAAAAAGAAATCGGTGTGCTCTCCTGGAGATTAATTGGTATGCCAGAGACGTGATAGAAAATTTCAAATGATTACAATGAACAGAGAAGAAGTATATCTTCTAGTTAGAGACCTTTTTGTTTTTTATAGCTAGAGTAAATAGCGGGGGGTTGGTGAAGAAGTGTCTTCTCAACTTGTTCTTTCAGTTTTTTCAGATTAATTTTGCTTTGGTACGTGTTCTGTTGATATTGTCTATTTTCAATATTCTACTGGTTTCTATATTTACTATACCCGTTAAAATTGAATTGATAAACTTTCTGTCAATGAATAATCACCTGTTTACAAGAGCTGTAAGCTCAAAAGGTTTGTTACGTTTTTCCGCCGTTTTATAGCTTTCTGCGTCTCTTAGGTCGGAGAGCTCTTTCGTTTTTTATCGAATTCCAAATAAAATATTGTCAGTTTCAGTGATATTTCTCACTTCTTAAATAGAAAAATATCAATCGGCAAGCAAAGCGTTACTTGAAAATAATTTTAAAAATTTTAAATAACTTACCAAAAATCGAATGCTTGAAGAAAGCCTTCATACACGAACCCAATTATTGGCCTTCTTCCACCAAAAATTTCATCTGGCACAGATCAAATGGCCTGAAAGTATTACTAACAACGCCATTGCACAAGATTTCGATGGCTGCACTGATTTGCCAGTCAAGAAGCCTATACTTGAATACTTACTTGGACGCCCCATAGTCGGCTGGGGGATGTTCTCAGCGCTGGGCACACGTCTCTTTCCATTTCTTTCGGTCCTGTGCGGCTTAGGGCCAGTTGCCGTCGGGAGTATTACATTTCTTCAGTGCATCGGACCATCTTGCTGCGGAATGGCCGTTGGATACCAGAAGGTGATTCGGTTTGTCCATCTATCGTTTTGTTTTCGTATGACGTGGCCTGCCAATCGGTACTTCGCGGTGGTTGTGTATTCCACAGCGTCTCGGATGCCGGATTTTCGCCGTTGATCGGTGTTTTTCAGATTCTGCTCTCGTTGTTCTCTTCGATTTGTTCTCAATAATGTCATTTCTAGGGCGAAAAAAAATTGAGAATTTGTTTTAGAATTATTCAGAATAGAAGAAAGGAAGTGAAAGAGATGGCGCCAGAAATATGGTGATATGGCGAGTTCTTTTGAAGCTGAAATCTTGTACATGAAAACTAAATCAGTTACAACTCTTCTGTATTCAAAGGATTCAAGATTATATTCTTTAATTATTGATCTAAAACGTGTAAAATGGAGAAAATTCCGGAAAATGTTAAAGTTCGAATAAAAAAAAAGCTTTAAAAGTTTAAAAAGTGAAGCAAACTGTTTTCGTAGCGAATGTAGCACGTGGCCGACTATGTATATTTTAGGCCAGCACTGTCACAATCTTAAAAAACGGAAGGATAGTTATTTCAGAGGTTTTAAGCTCTACATAGAAGCAGTGAAAAGGTTACGCATACTGTACGCATATCTGATCTGTCACTCTGAAAATTCTCTAAGATGTCGTGAAAAGTTCTGAAAATAAAAAGGATGAATAGATTCAAGGAGGAATATCATTATAGAAGCGTAAATATATATTGCTCTTTTGAAATCGTGGTTTCCGTTTGAAGCCGTAGTGGCAATTCAAAATGATCTGAATCATTTGTTTCAAATTTGTGATCCACCGCATCTTTAAGGCGTAATTTCTTATCGATTGGAATATTTTTATATACCATTTTTCGGCTTTAATGATGCAATACGTTTATTACAACAGTTCCGTAAATGGTATACATCTGCTCTGCAGCGACAGTGGCTAGGGCGCTTCTGAATTCGATTCCACGTGGATGCCAAGCTGTGACAAAGATTCCCAAAGCATATATTTAAAAGTTTCATTTCTCATTAATTGAAAGCCCCCATTCCCTGGGATTCCGTATACACGCCATATTAAAACAAAAATTTAAAATTGATTGGGCAGAGATAATCATGAGAACAACAAGAGGATCAGTAAATGGTAACAAGATAGAACAAATCGTGGAACAAATATGAAAGTGATTAACATGAAGTTGAAGCTTCGTTATTGGGTTTTCTTCGTTTTTTTTGTTCGATCTTCTCAAACTTTTCAGCCTGCAAATTTAAATATAAATTAAGAACTGGAACTGCAGTAATGCTTTCCAAGAGCAACTGCTTCCAGTGTGAGGATTTTTATGAAAATTTGATAGAAATTCTAGATTCCATGTTTTATCACTTGCCACTCCCCACCCCTTTTAATTTCAACAAATTATGGAATTTTAGAAAAATTTGCATTTCTTAATTGTCTTGAAATTCGTAAATGCCAACTTTAGAGAGCTAGACCACAAGACCCTCGCAAGAACTATCGCTATTCGATAGTTTCTACCAAATGGGGTGGGTAAATGTATACGGTGAATGATAAAGCTTCCACGTAAGACGAAATATGTCGGCCGTCTTTCGTGGAATCCTTTCGTCTCGACTATGATCGTCTTTCAATTCGTCTTACGTCGTCAATTAAAAAACATGTGTACCAACACAATGTCTATCTCTGCGTCAGACGAATTCTAGACGATGACAAAGACGAGACGAGACGATCTTATTTCGTCTTTCATAGAAGCCTTAGTGAATGATTCGCAGATAGCCGCATCGTGCTCTTATTTCTTTTTTGATAATTACATTTTTTTCCGCGCAAACCTTTCTTTTTTCATACTGCTGCTGGTTATTGTGGGTGACATTTTTAAAAAGATTCTCGACAGCATCGTTGGTAGCAGTCAATGATTTGCAAAGATCATCATCAATTGCAATGAACTTTTGTTCCATGTTGCAAAGATCGATTAGGAGAACGGTAGACCTGAAACAGTAACAATATTGCTACAAAAAATCAACAATGTTATTAGAAATGAATAAATAAATTTGGAATACATTTTTTTTCAAAGTGGTGCAATAATTTATACTCAACTTAATAGTTTGCCGTTTGTTTATTGAGGTAAACACTCCAGACACAGTTACAGTGTTGAAAGTTTCAGAATTAAAGCTGTTTAACATTTTAGCTTCAATGCTCAGTGTTTTTGGACTGTTAACCAATGTTAACGGCGTTCACATATTAACAGGAAGGATCTATCAGAATCTCTATGCAAGTTCTCAAAGACTTTTAGTTCTAACTTCTAAAATCCAATCTAACCTTTACGAAACCAACGACAGCGCTTGGATAAATTACTGTACAGCCGCTAAGCATCTTATTCGTAAGTATTAACGATTACTATTGAACATGGGAGCATCGTTATGTGGATCAGTTTATAATTTTTTTAAATCTAATATTTTTAAATAAAAATTTTGAAAGTTAGAAAAATGTTAGAAAAGGTACCTTGTCAAAACAACAAAATATTTTCCCGAAGCAGCGACATCGAGACACTGAGACTCTTTCCTGACAGCCACTGTCGTAATGTTGGCAGGTTCTTGATCGACTTCAACAATGGCAATAGTTTCACTCTTCTCGAACAAAACGGCAATTTTCTGAGGAAATAAGATATACATGAAAAATTGGTTTAAACATTAATTAGACAAACGAGAACTGGAAAAAAGAGAAGGGACTGACTTTGTGTTGGCCATTGAAGGAAATTTTTCGAATTGGAGATTTCCACTCTGATAGATCGATCTTTTGGCGAGGCTTTGAGCAATCTGACATGCTCCAGTTATAAAGGATTTTGTCTCCACCTGAATTCTTTCAAACGTTATAGTATTTAGGATGTCACTAAAAAATACCAGAACTCCACAGAGAATCATTATCTTGGACTGCTACTGTCTTAACGTATTCAGTGTGTCCGAGGAAGTAAGCATCAATTATATAAGTCTGGAAATATGTATGTAGTAATTCTTCACTTGGCCCAGAGGAAATAGGAAAAACTAACCGATGGATACCTGATAGCTCGTACTTTCTCATCTCTATCAGCCATCAGCAATCTTTTCCCATCTGGACTGAAAGCGACATCGAGGACCATTGAAACGGCTCCAGCCATTTCGATTGCTCTTCCATTTAGAACAGAAAAACGATAAACGTCTCCGGCTCGGTCACCGACTACTACGTATGCATCTTCTTTGTCAAAAGCAATAGCAGTTGGAGCTTTCGGTACAACAGACGTCACGATGTGTTCAGATTTGACAATAACTCCAGTGTTATCAGTGAAGTATTCAAAAACGTGAATTTGCTTTTCATTTGTTCCTACAGCAACAAGCCGCCGCCCGTGTGTGAACAACATATTTGAGTGGGCCAAGCATAAGATCTGTAAGAGCAATTGTTAAAGAGAAGTTCGCGAAAAGACTATGAGAATTTGTTTAGCACAGAGCATAACGAGACTGAATGAGCCAAAGATGCGGGCTTTAAAGCTAATATCTTCATTTTTCACTGGTGAATAGTCAAACATTACGCACGCAAGGAAGGGAATTAATGCTGAAGCCTTCACACCTTCACTTCCTAAACTTATTTATCGATTAAAAAATGAGGAAATTGGTAATAATAGTGAAATAGAAAAGAGAGAACGATGAAAAATAGCTTACCAGTCAAGGATTTTAATCTTATTTTGCACGAATTCAGAGAAACATATTTGCGCAGAAAAATAGAGTTTCTTAGGGGTCGACCTGTTATTACAATTACGACGAAAATGGCTGAAAAGCCAACTAGCGGCGGAGGTGTTGCCGTGGTTTTATTTTTATTACTAAGAATCAATGGCCAGCTTCGAGCTCAGACCTCAATCCAATGGATTTTGCTGAGTGGGGATATTTGGCCCAACAAGTATTTGGGAAATTGGGAGCCCTGAAGATGGCTCTAACAGTTGCATGGGACAATTTCGGCGTAGACTACCTCCGTGCCGTCGATTCTTACCCGAACAGACTTCAGGCAGTCATCAAAGCGAAAGGAAGAAGATTCGAAAACCGTTAATGCTATAATTTTTGTTGTTGCTTAATAAACAGTTTGGTCGATTTTCAGAAAAAATCTTTCGATTTGAAGTTATTGCTTCCACTTTTTTTTCATTATAATAAATAACTAACCATTCTTTTATCAACAACTTTAAGCTCTTTTTCGACATTGAAATCCGGCTTCTGAATGCGTGCCGGGTTTATCTCTTCCCAATCGATGAACTTCTGGAATCCGACATTTGTACCAACAATTTTTCTTTGTTAAATTTTATTAAAACTCCCGTCTCGAATAATTTTTCGAAAAATATCAACAATGAACTACTTACTTTAATTTCATTTTCTTCATCAATTTGAAAAGTACGAATCAAGTCTCCTGATGCAATGAACACCCGCCTGTCGAAGCAAGAGATAAACGACATTTTCTGAAAGGATGAAAGCTAAACATGTGAAAAATAAATATAAAAGAAACTTTTCAAGGCGATATGTATCCTTTGGTCCCTCTGAATAAAAAAGAATAAATTTCCAAATATAATTAATAAATACTATTTTATGTTTTAAACAAGAGATATTGAACACAGAAAAAAAATAAACTTTCTAAAATGAAGAATTATATGCGTGCATTGCAGGATGTACATTTGAGTTCGTTTGTGGAGAATGACGAAGGCCACATGGTGACCTAGAAGCTTAGAAAGTATCACGACCTTCTGGAATGTTGAAGAACCTATAAAACGTGGTGATGAAATTTAAAAATGAAAAATGTTGAGTAAAATATTACAGTGGATCGAGAGGAGTGACGTGATTGGCGTCAAAATCAATCAAATAGTGATTGCAAGCGTCAAATAGGCGTTTTCTTTGCTGGGACTCTTCCCTCAGGCTTACTCCAGAGTGCATCAGTCTTTCGGTTGGAGACATATCAAGCCAGCGGTCAACTTGCGGTTCCAGGTTTTTGATCAACTCTGGATGTCTGTCTCTGATGATAGATTTCAGAAGCCAATTGATTCGGTTAGTTGCTCTACGTAGATTTTCCGGCTGATCGTCGACGGCAGTCGTTAAAATTTCTTCTTGAAGACGACGAATTAGACGAATTGGACCTTTGTAACGAGTAAGCTGAAAATAAAGTGTTTCACATTAAAATAAAAATTACAGAAGGCCAGTTAAGAAAATGGTAGCTTGACTTACAAGTTTGTCAATTTGAAGATTCATGTGGTATCTGATAGCATGTTCGACGATCGGGGAAAAGAACTTGAATTTAAACATTTGTATTAATAAAAAAAACCCTAGTTTTTTACCGAAGGCATTCTGTACTGAGCAAGTGGAAGCAAGTCATCAAATGTGGCATCCAAAATGACAGCTCTCACATCTGGAAATCGATTTTAAGCAAAGCACATTACTCGAGCTAGCATACTGGGATAGTTGGCAGCTAGCCAAGCAACTGGGAAGCCTCCAATCGACCAGCCGAACAGAACAATGTTTTCTTGACGATATCCAAGAACTTCAATAGAATATTGCATCACAGCATCGGCCGCTGCTAATGTGTTCTTTGCATACGGAAGACCTGTACTTTCCCCAAAACCGGGAAGATTGAAGCCAAGCGTCTGGAACGATCTTTTTTCGGAAAGCGTTTTAGCTGAACAATACCGTGTATCCAAGTTGAGCCGGAGAATTCATGACACCTATTTCGTAGAACCCAGCGTTTCCTTCGAAACAAATAACGAGATTCTGTGAGAGACGTGGAGAAGTGCCGATCAAATACATCGCATCTAACACATCACCTTCTGATGTTTTAATCCAAATACGTTGCCCACTCTGAAAAATTGAATCTTATTGAAAACACAACCTATAAAAGGAATTGAAATTCACCTTATTCTGAACTAGGAGCTTTCTGGCAGAGTTCAGATTTGGCCTCATCATGTATTTCAATAATGCCATTGAACCTGGATAAATTAGATGCCGTCCAAAAGCGTGAATAGCCCAGCTAGCTATCCCTCGAGTTAAGAGACCAGCCTCTGGTAATTCAGGCTTCAAATACCATAAATGAGGATTCGGTCGAGCCTCAAAATCTGGTGAAACATTGATGAGTTCAAAGTCGTAACCTTTCAGAATAGCATGATTATTGTCGTCTTTCTGAATGAATTAAAAATTTCACATACATCAGTTATCTACACTCATCACTTTTATGTACCTTTAGCTGATCATTTTGCCAAATGTCTAAAAACTTGGAGGTGGTTTCATCGAATATTCTACCAAATGCTCTAGCGCCATAACCGACAATAACCAAATAAGTGGCGTATTTTAAAAGTGACATCATGCCAACTGGGGTTAGCCAATCACGACTGTACAAGTAGCATAGTATAATGGGGCCAAACGCTAATGAACTAGTGATGTAATAGATACCTGTTAAATTAGTTAAATTGTTAAATTGTTAAATACGAGGCGAGAAATGAGATGAACAAACCTGACGAGAACGAAATAACGGTATTTCCGAAGTTTTCAAACGTTGACTCTTGGTGGTTGGGACGTCCAAAGAATCCGTAAAGCCGAGGGCCTAAAAGAAGCGCCCAAATGGAAGGCATCCTAATACGGTCGAATTAAAAATGGATCATATTACAATTAAGACTATAATAACCATAATGGAATATACCAATACTTAATAAGCCATTTCAGAATGAAAAATCAGTTTTTATCGGGTATGAAATATACAGGCAAACCAACAAGTAAAAAATATTAAATCTTATGAATTCTCAGGTTTTTCTTCTACCGATAGTGTTTCACATTTTGTATTTTGTTCATCAGTTGTTTTGTTTTTTTCATCGTCCGTCTTTTCCTTCAAATCAGAATCACTTTCTGAGTCAGACTGAGACTCTGAATTGGAATCATCCGAAGAACTGTCGTCTGAATTTTTAGCCATCTTTGCAATTTTTTTCTTTTTTGCTGCTTCTTTTTGTCTCAACCGTTTTGCTCGCTTTTTCGCAGTTTTTGATTCTTCTGCCATTTTTAGTTTCGTCACTTTCTCACGGTAAGCCTGATCCAATTCCTCTTTCTTTGCTACAGCATCGATGTAATCAAGCCGATTTTGTTCTTTCCTTCTATTGTTTCTGAAAAGCTCTCATTTGAGAAAAAAATTACAATTTTACAAACCTATAAATGTGAAATTCAGCACTTCCAGCGGCTGCAGATGATCCTACAACATTTCTTACAAATTCTAAAGGGGCTTTTGGTGCCCTTAATGTCTCTTTTCTAATGGGGATCGGTGCGGGTTTTTCCTGAAAGAACACGAAATAGCTAGGATTTTGTTTGAAAACAGTAACTATCAAGCAAAATTTATAAAGCACTTGAATTCTTCTTTTCATAATTAATCAAAGTTTATATTTTTTTCCCCAATTTTTTTAATTTTAGATTCAGTTCTTCATTCATCGTTTTAATAAGAATTACTCACAATGTTTTGTTGCAGTCGTTCGAGCCGCATTCGTATTAAATCAGTGGCAGAGTTGGCACGTCGTTCTTCTTCCGTTATTGGGTCATCTCGAGGCATGATGGACTGAAAAGTACTAACTTGAAGTTTTTCTATAAATTAATAAGTAAAGACTATAAAGAAAAATAATCGAACGTTTTTAAAAAACGAAGAACTCATTTTAACGATTTTTGTCTATCAATGGTATAAACGGCGCAACATGAAGAGTGGAACTAACTAGCCAAACAATTTTGTAGTCTCACTACTTCTTTTTGCCTGTTTTGCAAAAGGAATTGAGCAGCTCACGGGAATAGTTATTGATGAAGCAGCGTTCCTATTCAGTTTCTTTAAAACACCCCTTTCGCCGCTGTTTTACCGACAAGTTTTCATTTCGCTAAACAATGCGCTTTGTGTCATTTCGTAGCCTCGTTTATGTCTAACAGTTTTGTCGCGTTGTTTTTACAAAATTTCTAACGTCTTAATCGTTTTCCTTTTGTCGTAATATAATTAATTAGCTCTTTACAACATTCACGGTCAATACTACGTACCTCCGAAAGAAAAATATGTTATTTATGTAAAACCATTTTTTTTCAATTTTTTTTCCTTTTTTTTTTATAAGTCTAGAAAACCAGTGGTACGTCGCCTATAAACTGTTCAAAATCTGCACTAAGAAAGTTCTGAACTATCTCCTTGGTTTAAATTATTCCTATTCTGAATTTTGCGAAATCTGAACTGTTTCTAATTCCAACAGTTGTTTCAATGGTGCGTGATCGGTGGCATCATTTAATTTTTGATTCGTTCAAGCAACTTAATATCTGCTTAAAAATTAAATTCTTTGTTTTCAATTTGGCGAGAAAAAAATAAATAGAGCAATGTTTGTCGGGACAAATAATAAACGATAAAGTGGAAATTCTGCAATTGCGCGCCATTGAACAATATTTTCGAATAAAGGACAGTTAAGAAATGGATTTATTCAGAATCGATTTACCGCAGAAAAATCTTACGCAGTTTAGATATGTCTTTCAGTTTTTAGAATTGTTCGTATCCCGTAATATTTGTTTACAAGGATTTTTACTGCAAATGCCTTAAGACAAGGTTGTATCTCTTCTTGGATTTTCTGTAACCGCTATGAATGCTATGATTTGGCTAAATATTTTTTATCTATTAGATTCAGCGAATAGTCTTCGTAATTTGTTGAATTTTTTTCGTAACAAAATATATTCAAAGAAAACGAGATTTAATGTATGATATATTCAGCATCAGTGTGTGTTTTCGATCCCGGTTCGGTGAATTCATCGATTCTTAGTTTCGAAAAAAGAACCGATTAAGTACCGATTAAAAATCGGTACTTTGGAATCGAGCAAGAATCGGTAAAAGAATCGAAATTTTGAAGAATCGATACTACATTTTTCGATTCTTTACGGATTCCGGCTAAACCACTCACGCAAGCGTAATTTCAGAGTGTCGTTGCTCGCTTTCAAACCACGAAAAAATACCTTTTGAAACAAAAAACGAAAGGGCAAATGAAAAAATAACTTTGAAAGCGAGCAACGACACTCCGAAATTACGCTTGCGTGAGTAGTTTAGCCGGAATCTGTAAAGAATCGATTTTTTACCGATTTTATCTAAGAATCGATACGGTAAAATCGAAAGACACACACTGTTCACTATTAATATTTGTTACTTGTTGCCAACGCGATGGAAGTTGAGCGGTTCGATTCGCATAGAACTCGGGAGACTGGGAGGCGAAAAAGTCGTCAAACTACTTCTCGACATCCTTTCTATCATCGAACATCGGACCGCCAAGGTGATTCTGAAGGGAACGAAAATGATGATAATCAGTTGGGGCCAAGTCTGGTGGATACGGTGGTTAACACAAGACCTGGACTCCGAACGTCTGGAGCTTCTAGCGGGTCTTCAAAGCGGTGTGCAGTCTTACGTTGTAGAATCAGCTAGTTTTTGGGCGGTGTAATCGATGATCCTGAACCACTTTTTCCATTTGAGTACAGAATAGTCCGGACCCATTGTCTTTTTCTAGTATGATTTACATATAGAAGCCATTTTGAAAATAGATGATATTCATAATCCAATCGGCTGTTGGTTTCATAGTGAGCAGAGCAAGTGCCAGGTCACAATGAAATTGTTTTTGTGAATCCGTTAAAAAGTGAGGAGCCAGTTTGTCAAACTTGAGCACTTTTCCAGATTCATGAGCATGATAGTTCTGTGAAGTTGCTTGAGAGTCACCGGAAGTTCGCATGGCGTTGCTCTTGGTTCTTCTTCCAGTGCTATTGAGATATCCGCGTCAATATCCACAAGTTGACGACAGGATTTCGGTTTATTTTCAACGTCGTACTTCTCTTTGGCAAGCTTTCCGAATCAAAACTTGATGGTAGTGTAGGAGACAGAATTATCACCTAAGACGGCACACAAGTTACGACAAGCATCGCTTCATTTGCGACTTTAGAGATACTCGTACAAAAAACACTTCTGAAAGCATGGCGATCAGAAAACCAATTAAAAATCATTTTTAACGCTAACTGTAAGTTTGGCAGGCGTGTTAAGCATGCATTATAAGCATTAAAAAATAATAAAATAAAAACAGAATCAGAAAAAATTAAATTAAAACTGATAGTGAGAAATGACGAGACAAAAAAAAATTACGAAGACTTTTCGCTCAACTTAATAATTTCCAGTCGAAGCTTTTTACTGTCATTACGGAAAGTATCCTGGATGTCGAAAATGTTGCCTTGATAACAACACAAAACGCGTGAGAAAACTGCTTCAACGCAGAAACATTTAGTTGTTTATTTTATTAGGTTAATAAAAATAGGCCGTGGACGTCTTGGACATGGCAATAGTTAAACCTTACAGAAAAAGAAGAGACATGGTGAAGTTTGAAATAGCACAACCTCAATTTTGTTTTGCTTCTTTCAAATTTCATCAAGAAACGCACCAATGCGCTTTCTAATATCAAACTGCGAAAAAGAGCAATTTGAAAAACTGAGCTGGCGCGCCTAAATACTGAAGTACTGCGCAATGTTCTGAAGTGTCTGAGCACTTATATATTGGCGTTCAGTAAATTTCAATGGCACACGAAATTGGAGTTCAACCCCAAATCTAGATGGAGGGCAAGAAAACCTTTTTTTTTGAAAATTTGACGGTTTTTTTAAATGTAAATTGTCACCAAATAACAAGAATTTCAGAGAAAAAAATGCTTAATGGAACACTCATTCATGTTATTTTATCAGAAAAGAAAGTATACATTGAAATTTAATCGCGTACACGGTGACGTTACACATTTCAAAAGTCAAATAAATTTTTGGCGATTTATGCTTCCACATCTTCTTGGCAATCTTTCTTATTATTTTTTCTTTTGTAGAATAGATAGAATAGAGTGAGAGGGAGATTTAGCGCGCCACCAATTATTAATTTTTTAAAATAAACCTTGAGCAAAAAAACAGAAAATTGTTCCGGAGAACTCATTTGAGTGTCTGCGCTAATTAACTTGCTGACGCATTTCAAAATCCAGACGTATTTGGCGTGACATTCATAATCGCTTTTGGCCTGTAAGGTGCCGCGCACTGAAATTCCCCAAGTTTCTTTGTCTCTTTCCAGTTCCAAAATTCCGTAAATTTCAGTGACAGTTGTCTTTTTTTAAGATTTAATAAACACAGAATTAACTACCAAAATTACAGCATGGAGATTAACAACGCAGAAAATCCAGAGAGTCCGGATGCCCAAAGCTATTCTAAGTAAGTAAAATTTTGTTTTTTGTTCTTCTTTTAGACTTGTGGCATTCGCACTTCAAGCGCCAAAGTATATTTAAGCTGTTTTTATCGTGTTGTATTTTTTGCTGTTTCCTAATCATGAAAAGGAAAATTGAAACAGAAATGAACTCAAAATTTAGAAACTAAATTTGGAGTGCGATTGACGCAGTTTTGGCATGCAACCAAAAACGTATTGGATTACAGAGCACCATCTAGAAAGGCCATGAGCCGTAGAAGTCCAGGTCTCGTGACAAGCTGCTCTACAACAATTTACCAGAGGCGATTTAGCAATTACTGGTCCGTCGAAAACTTTCTTGTGCAACTGGAACTACACTCTCCCGGAGAATTCATGTTAGCCCCGTAAGAATTTTCAGCAAGCTAATAACTTAATTTAATGTATTTTTTTAAAGAAAATTTGGTGATTCTGATCATGAGTTTGTTCTAAAGCTGTTTCCAAACGGAAAAGACGAGGAAACTGCCGGATATTTGTCGCTGTTCTTGCTTATAAATAGTAAGTTAAAAATAATGTCATATATTCACCCAGAATTTTTTTCTTTTAAGTAAAACGCTGAAATTCTAGATATGTCTGATTTTGGTTTAGATAGATTATCTATTTCCAGAGTGTCCAAACCCTCGTCTTCGTTTCCGCGTAAGCTTCTCCGTTGAGACCAAAGATGGGCCGCGCACCTGCCAATTAAACAAAAACCTTGTTACTATCAATCGTAGTGGAATTGTGACTGCTAGCAAGTTCTTCTCATTAGATGTATTGAAGGTATCTGTTAAAATGATTAAACAGAAATAATAAACAGAATTTTAGAGTGCAACTAATATATACATACCAAATGACACATTGACGATTAGATGCGAATTGACCGTTTTTGGAGAAGCATATACCTGGTCCACAAGCCTGTTCAGTCCATATCCGAGAATAGGGTGTCATAATCCAAATTCCCCTCGCTCCTTATTTGCCAACACTTCTGAGAAGAAAAATATGAAAATTGAAGATGGAATAAGAGAAGGTATAGAGAAAAGATGGCGAAAGCTGATTGCTCCCAATATCCCCCACCGTTTCACCGGTGGAAATGACTTATGTGTTATTTGTTTTTTAGATGGGCTCAAGGACCTTTTAACTTCTGGAGAATTCGCTGACTTCACCGTCGTCTCTTCCTGTGGTCGTGAATTCCGGACACACATGTGTATACTCTCTGCTCGATCGGATTATTTCCGAGCTCTTTTACGAAATCAATCTACTACAGAGTTCACTTCGAAACGTGTCAAATTTGAGGATATTTCCGCTCACTCTCTCGAAATTCTGTTGCGGCACATATATTCGAATCCTTCTAATCATGTTTCATTGGAAGAAAGTGACCTGACTCAAGACCTCGTTTCCGCAGTTGACAGGTAGGAAACTAATGACAATACTTTCTGATAAAAATGTATTCAGGTTAATGATTACATCTATGCGCGACGATTTGGCAAGAGTTATCAGCTCTAACGTGAACAAGGAAAATGTCATTACTCGAGTTAGTATGGCTGCAGAGCTCCGACTCGAAGATGCGTATGACGCGCTTATCAACTTCTTCGCCATTCATAAATCTGAGTGCATGCTGACAGCGGTAAACATTTTTCCACAAGCATTTTCCTAATCTATTTGGCGATTTTTTTAATTTAAACGCATTCAGAACTGGAATAATCTTCGCGCTGAAAAACCAGCGTTGGCCATCAAAATCCTGGAAGATGCCATTATCGGTTTTGAACCATCTGCATCTCTTCCTGATCGTCGTGTTATTGACCGTATAACAATTTCATAATAGGTTTTGGCACTTGAACGTTTAAGTGCCAAAACGTTTAAAGTCAATATTTTTATTTTGTGTCTGATGTCTGATTACTCTACTGTATTGTTATTTTCTTTTATCAAATGATCTCCTGACGAATACATGGTGTCGCATAAAGAAAATGTCGAGGTCCCCCTCTTTCTGCGTTCAGTGATTATAAAACAGTTGTATCCTTATTACAGGTATACTTGTGAAACGTACCGATGCGGTGCTAAAATCTGAAAATATCGTAATTCAGATTTCCGAGGCTAATTGGGGTATAATTAGGGAGTGTGGCTTGGTTAGCAGAGTTGGGCGGAATTCCGGATTCCGCCGTTTTTTTCATTCCATTTTCCGGATTCCGGATTCCGTGAAAAAAGATTTTTTCCGTTTTCCGGATTCCGGATTCCGTGAAAAAATATTTTTTCCGTATTCCGGATTCCGCGATATGGCTTTTTTATTCCGTTTAAATTCTTTATTCTCAATTTTGTGAAATGTATACTTCTTTGAATTCCCGCAAAAATTTTTGCGAACAGAGCGCACTTACATCATTTTTTATTATAAATATTCCCTTATTAATGGTTAAAATTCCGGATTCCGCCGTTTTTTTCGTTCCGTTTTCCGGATTCCGGATTCCGTGAAAAAATATTTTTTCCCTATTCCGGATTCCGGATTCCGAGTTCTGTTGGTTAGTGCCGGTAAATAGTCTCGGTAAAGATTGTTAGCCTAAACTGACAAGCTCCGAGTTATTTTTTTCCTCGTCGATGTCTACAATTTTAAAAGTTGTTCTAGTGAAAACAGTAGACAGTTACTTGCATTAGCTGTTGGAATCTTTAAAATTACAAAATGTTTCGTCTCTTCCGGCGTTTTTATTTTCCGATTTTTATTAGATAAATTTCTGACCGTGAAAGAGAGAAACAACTTAAATGATTGAAATCATAATCCTAAACACGATACCCGATGCCCCTATGCCATGTCCTTTGCATTATTTTAGCTTCAATTAACAGGTACACCTCGCACTTTCTCTACGAATAATGGCAGCAGTTTAAGATCATCTATTGATAGATTTGTGAAGGATAGTAGTGATGTGGAATGATTATGGATGTACTCCTTGTCATCGTGATATCCTGTTGGCATGGTCTTCATTTCATTTAGTTGGAAATGCCGATTTATAGCAAATACCCTGAATTTGGAAGCAAAATAATTGAAAGAAAGCAGATTTGAAACTTACCTGCTCTTTTTCATCGAATCGACTGAAATTGTGCTTGGAGGAATTGTAATACACTCGGTTAGCCATTCTTCCACATTTTCTCGTCCTTCAGAGCAATATTCTGCCTGCTGATCATAAAATGCTGTCAACGCTAATCGAGAAAATATTAGAACAGGCTTGTGAGGAATCTGAAATTCATATAGATTTCTGTTTTCTACAATAAACAATGAATTACATCAGAACTACCAGCGGAAAGTTCGCGGCTACGCCGCGACTTCCACTGGCTTTCGTTTAGAAAGAATTGTAGTCGTTCTGTTTTTCTACTTGTTAGTAAAACAATTTTTTAGCAGATCGTCAAAAACCAAATAAAATCTACATCCCGTGCCGTATCCCTAGTACCCTGCGACCTCCACAATAAATGAATGTGAAGCGCTCGGGTGGTCATGACTCCGTCCCAAATATCAAAGTAAAAAACCCACGATCTTTTGAGTTATTGAATGAAACGTCTTGGAAAGAGTCACAGACAGACAGAACTATTCGCTTAATAATAAGTAGATAATCCTGGAGAATGGTATAAATTGGAAGAAACGAGTCTAATTTGGATAATTCATTGACTAGACGTTCCACCAAAACATAATTGTCATCAAATGCAAACATATACCACTGTGCTTGCTGAGGTAGGCGGCGACTGTGAAGAATCATTTTTCTGAAAAAAATTGCAGTAAGTGACTATGTCGGTGACCTTGCAAATCTTTCAAATTTGTGCGAAATTTACGAAATAATTAGCCAAACTCCTGAATGTTTGGAAGACGATGTACATATCATTATCGTCTTTATTTAATAACCATCATATTCTGACCTGTTTTTCGCTTATCCGTCCATTTTCTGTGCTCGCAGTCTGAATTCTAATTCAACACGAGCCAGGGCACGGAAACGACTTCTAAAAGTGATGATCGATGCGAAATGCTTTGCGGAAAGGTTATATATTATCGGTTCGCGAGTACGCAAGAAACCGCTTAGAGATGGGGTTTGGGTCTCGTTAGGAAATTGGCGCGTTAAAACGCGCCAATTTAAAAATTGAAAGAAAGCGCACACACTGCGTTTGTTTTTCTTTTCGAAAATTGAAATCGAATATTGGAATTTTTTCTATTTATCTTTTGCTTCGAAAATCATGTTTTTTTAAAATTAATTTTTATTGTCAATTTTCTTAAACTGCTTATTAAACTGAATAAAGTATTATTTACCGGAATTTAAATGCTTTTTTTTTCAATATTAGAAGTTTATATTCTTCAAATTAGTATCTTTTCACTTGCAGCTAATTGTTTAAAATATAAATAGAAAAAATTCCAATATTCGAATTCAATTTTCGAAAAGAAAAACAAACGCAGTGTGTGCGCTTTCTTTCAATTTTTAAATTGGCGCGTTTTAACGCGCCAATTTCCTAACGAGACCCAAACCCCATCTCTAAGCGGTTTCTTGCGTACTCGCGAACCGATAATATCTTTCATCTTAATTTTATTCTATTTATACATCACACGCTGGCATTTTTCTTATCAAATTACAATAAACTGGCTCCTCAGAAAAATACGCCACACACTAAAATTTTTGAATAAACTTGAAGAGAAGTGGTGTTGAAAGTTCATCCGTTACTAAATATAAGATATTTCTGGTACAACATTCATGGATGTTCACAACAAAAACGAACTTAAGAGCAAAAAAAAATCCGATTTTTGGTTTTTTTTTAATCCACATAATGATACTCCGCCGTCTATTTTTCTTTATTATTTTTTGTTTTTATCCGAATTTGTTACTTTTTAACCAAATGTTGTGTTTCTTTATTGAATTTTGCAAAGAAGGCTATCGGAAAATGGTTCACCGACTTCAAAAAAAGACAGAGTTGCTCAGGGACTACAAAACAGTGAAATTTCAAGAGAATTGCGTCGTTCGAGAGAAGTAATTCGTCGAATTCTTTCGAATCCAGCAGCTTATGGAATTAAAAATACCTCCGGCGACCATGGGGACTTACGGAGAGAAACACGCGAAGAATTAATCGTCGAGCATCGAATTCAAATTCCATGCTCCAAGATTAATAGCTGTTTGAACTTTTCGGCCTCTACAGAGCATGTTCGTCGCGTTTTATCCAATAACCAGTTTTTCAAAAAAATGAAAATGCGGAAGCTACCGATGGTTACTGAGAAGCATTGCAAAAAAACGAGTAACGAACGAATTGGAGTCGGTTGAGGATAACCGTAGGTGAGATCAATTTCAGCAGTGAAAAAAGTTCAATTGTGACCGCCCGGATGGATGCTCTGATTTTTGGCATGATTTGAAAAATGAAAAATTGCAATTTTCTCGTAGTAACTTCAAATGTGGATGGGTGCCATGACAGTCAGTAAAGTCTTGACAGTCACGTTAAGTTGTGCTGCGTTTCAAATAAAATGGACGTATCTGAACACAGATACGGGATACGACGAGGTATTCTACCATTTATTCGTCAAAAAAAGACGAAAAAATCACACCTTTCAACAATATAGAGCTTCGTGCCGAAATGTACACCATTTCTGGACTTGTAGATTGTAATATAAGAAATAATCTACTTATTATTAAACGAATAGTCCTGTCTGTCTGTTACTCTGTCCAAGACGTTTTAGTGAATAACTCAAAAGATCGTGGGTCTTTTACTTTGATTTTCGGGATGGAGTCATGACCACCCGAGCGCTTCACATTCATTTATTGTGGAGGTCGCAGGGTACTAGGGATACGGCACGGATGTAGATTTTATTTGGTTTTTGACGATCTGCTAAAAAATTGTTTTACTAACAAGTAGAAAAACAGAACGACTACAATTCTTTCTAAACGAAAGCCAGTTGAAGCCAGTGGAAGTCGCGGCGTAGCCGCGAACTTTCCGTTGGTGATGTATTATGATAGGATTTATATTTTCTGAAAATAGATAAACTAGGAATTTCTTTCGTATGACCTTCAAAACTACTTTGATTCGTAATCCGCACTCCATGCTAATTTTTCAGTTCTCATTAGTTTTCCAACTCGAAACATTAACATGCCAAATAAGAGCATCGATTTTGGATCCATTCTTCAAGGAAATTCAAAAATCGAAAAGGTGGCAGATGGCAGAAGCGGAGGGAAACAACTACAGATTGAGAATTATACGACGCGGAATTGGGCGTGAAGGGAAATAGGTGGCGTGGCGCATCCTTCGATACGAAAAGTCAGATAAGAGCTATTTTAACGGAAAGGGAGGACGGAAAAACCAGTTTTCCACTTTAGGCATACATTACGAATGCGGGCGGCTTTCTATGGTATCCTTAAAGGCACTGAGCAGCATTTAAGCTTTCCTGCAAGCATGAATCATCACTTTATGGGCATGCGAGCTTCTGCGCATCGACCCCTAATTGCGAAACTATTTTCAGATGGAGCCCGAAACCGTTCAACGCTTTTATATTCCAAAGTCTAACGTCCACAAAGCGATCATATTGTCTCAATGATCGTCGTGGAGCCATCTGATAACAGAATTTTTATGTAAAACGGTTCACTTTGAAACTAAAATTAAAATTGTATTAAAACTGCTGGATTAGATTATTAATAATTAATAAGTAGAATAAATGATTATTAAAACGGAAAACGGGAGGACTAGACAAAAGATCACACAGAGACAGTTTGGCCATTGTCTTCTTTGGATTCGAGCAACTGGAGCACTTGGCGGAGCTTGAGCTGTTACGGCTTTACGTTTTGCTTCGAACTTCAGTGGAGCAGTTTTGAGACGGGCAGTTCGGGAAGAATCGGATTGCACTGCAACCTTCTTATTTACCGGTTCTCCATGACACGATGACGTTGACGACGATGGCGATACAGAGCTAATCGGTCGCTTTCCACATCTCTTCACCGTCTCATTCTTGCGCTTCTCTTCAGAAGTTTCCAGATTATTGATTGTGCCTGCTGTATCAATATGAGGATTTTTTAAATATAATTTCCCACATTGCATCTAATATCTTATAGAAACACCCACTAAACGGGCTTGCGTATAAAAAGACCCGCCCCTTTTTAAATCCTAATGAAATCGGCTTTATCGCTGTATTCAAACGCACGCCATTAATCGCATACTCGTCACAAGTAGAATGCAGCAACGGGAGAACTCCGACCACCAAATGAGCAATTCTGAAGACATTCCTACAACATCTGAAGAAGATCCAGATAATGGAAGTAACCAGAATCCACATAAAATATTTTTATTGGGATACGTACCTCATGCTAAACACAATTCGTAAGTTGCTTACTTCAAAAAAATTTTCCAGAGACTAAAAATTTGAAGTATCCTGAAAACAATTATTAATGATTTGCTCTCTCATTACTACATTTCCTGGAACGCTTCGAAATGGACAGATGGTAAGTGAAGGAGTATTCTAAATTAAAAGAGAACCAATTGTTCAGCTAAAGGAGAACCTTCCCGTACAGGAAATCTAATGGCAAAAGCGGATGCTTTAATCTTTTTTATAAACGAACAAACTCTTCGTGATGTCAATTGCCTTCTAGCATTACAGTATGCATGGAATCTAAAACTTCCGATTCTTATGTTACGCCCACCAATGACCAAACTAGTTATTTCTGATAGAGAAATGCACCATGCGCGTGAGAAAATTCTTCGAATTGGAGAGTGTGCGATTGTGCGAAGATCAAGTGGTGAACCTTGGCAATTGCTAGACGATAAAAACTGTGAAACAGTAGATTATAGATTACTCCAATGCATTCTTTATGAAGTAATGTTTCTTAGATTTTATTCCTCACAAAAATTATTCAGGGATATCGGTTTTCCACAGTATATGATGTGCGTTCTCATCAAGAATCGATAAAGAGACTTTCAAGAAAACTTTCCTCAATTTTCTCAAATTCAAAGTGTTGGCAACAACTATCAAAAAGCGGTTCACAGTCTTCTTCTCAACCCCATTTTTATTTATCGCCATCCAATAACTCTCTGTACGACGCAAGAAAATGTAAGAGTTTTAGCAGTTAATAGTATGAGAACATATATGAGAACGATGGATAAGCTAAGGATAATAATCCCGGATTTTAGTGAGCAGATCACGCGGATCCGTCATCAAGTCTCCACACACTACGAATATGAACATGCGTCGCCAAAGCCAGTCACCTAGCAATGATAGAAACACTCGTCTTAAAATCTCGATGAGTACAGGAAATTTATTCCGGGATGTTGTTCGCACACCATATCCGAGGACAAAACAATTCCAATTCAAGGGTAACGAAAGCGATGAGGAAAACGACACAGATTACGAGGAAGCAGATATGATTAGTACCAAGGCACGTTGCGGACGAAGACGGCACGTAATGGTATTGTAAAACAGTAAAATACCAGTGTTATTCACAAATATTGTAAATGCGACACTACTACTAAATTTACAGAAAAGTCCACCACCTCCAGATAGAATCCCAAGTTCTTTCGGTGCAAGTGAGGTCGACGAAGCAGATAGTATTAAGGATAAAAAGCCATCTCAGAAACATTCCACGAGCATGTTCAAAACACCAACGGTATATTTTTTTCTGTTAACATATACATTTCATCTGATAGTAAAACTTCAGCTCGATCTACCGGTTGAAGACGACTCAGAGATCGATGCAGATGCATTCCCTCCTCCACCAATCACATTAAGTAGTGGATTGTTCTCAACGTCATCTGGTCGAAACACAGAAGATTCGCAATCTCGTTTTGCAAGAAGTCAATTTGGATCTGTTACCAGCCGTACTTCTTCTCTCGATCGTTCGAGTTATTTGGACGACATGTCAAATTATCAAAGAACACAGTATCTAGTATTTCCGTTAAGCGACTCGGGCAAAAAACCATACTTATTGAAGTTCCCGGAGGGCATGCAGGAAGAAGAAAATCATGGTGGAAGTGTTTGGGGTAGTGACACTAGTTTGGAGGAAGAAGTCAAGGTTCGGAAGAGAAAATGAAATATCTACTATAAATGTTTTTTTTTCAGTTAGCCGGAAGAATAAACGCCGGGATCGTTGTGGACTACGTGGATGACTCACCAATCGTCTCACCAGCCCCTTATTTAGGAGATCTCATATAATAACATTTTAAAACTCAAACTAACCACGTATCCAATTGTTTTCCTATAATGATAAATCTCCTTGTCTAGTAGTTCGAATAAGCGACGAGGGTAAAATTGAAAATCGAAAACTTGAGGAAGCTTTGGACGGGGTGCCTTAGATTGTTTTTCGGCAGGATTTCCTGCACGCATAGCTTCCTTGTAGTATAAATCCACCTGAAAAAACATTAAATAATACACACAAATGCAAAAAAAATAATTGTTTTTTAATCTTGAAAATTTATAGAATTCTAAACAATTTCTAGCAAAGGTTAATTATGCGGCTTATTCGTCATAATTTTTAAAAAATGCACGCAAATTTTCCATTTTATCCATGAATTAGTTTTATAAAACATTTGCAAACAAAATAAGTCATACACACCTGACATTTTGCCTTTCGTTCTCTTTTCGGTGGATTATTCCAGAAATGACCCATACCATCAGCTTGTTTTCCTTTGTAATGAGTAACCTCCGCTTTCTCCAGGATTGTATCAATATCATCATCACTGATAGTAGAGTCTTTAGCAGCGAACCGTATTCACGGTGATCAAGCTTCGATTGCGTTCGAGCGATCTTCGTGAGGGGTTGATCCATCAAGACGACAATACTGATAGTGGCGCCACCAACAATAGTCCTCAAGAAAGTCAAGAATTCGAGAGAATTGCAAAAAAAAAATGAGTACACGAGATCTCTGTTCTTTGAGCTTAAATAATAATTTACAGAGGACAACCATTTTGTTCGAATTCAACAAGATGTTGATCAATAGATCTTTTTTCGAAAGCTTTTGAATAGCTCGATTTTCGAAAATTTTGGAAAATAGAGCCTATTTAAGATGAGATTGCAAGCATGAGTCATCACTTTAAGTGCATGCGAGTTTCTGCGCATCGACTCCAGAAAACAATTAATCTCGAAAGACGCCATTGTTGTGGGGAGGGGGAATCGTTTTTCGGCTATTTTCCGTTTTTCAATTGTTTTTCGGAGAACAGCATCCTTTGCATTTTTATCAATTTTTAAGAACAGAATTGAAAAGCAACACGTATCATTTGGTTGTAACATTTTCTCAGAAATGAGAAATCGGACTGAACTTTTTTGGGTAATTTCAGTTGTAATGTTATTTCTGCAACTTTGCGTACCGTGATTGCAGAAAATAATCTCGGAGGACGTAACCCTCAAAAATCCAACCTCGCAGTTCTCGGTTATGGCATTCAAACCCTGTTCCCTGGTTTGCGGCAATTGCACTAAATGGATGATGAAGAAAAGCTAAAGGTCAACTTTGAGGTATGTCGAAAAATATTAATTTCATTTTATCCCTCGTGAGAATGAGCATTAGCGTGACCTTACTTCTCCTTTTTACACGTGTTCCACATTGCATAACGCTAGTCTTAATGTTTAGTGATCACGATCAGTTCAATTTTCAGTCACTGCCCTCGCTTTTTGTGCTCACTTGGGCTATAAGAAATACTCTGAAAAAATGGAACGCATGCTTCGCTCGTTGTTGATGAATCAAAATAAGCTGGCGACCGACAAGCCTGATCATCCCGATACTTCTGAAACGTGAGCAACTCACGTTTGACATCCAAAAAAAATACTGCTTTCCTAGGCTTTTTTCATCGAAAGATAGCGTTATTAGAAAGTGATTCTGAACAACTCAAATGATTTTATAATTAAATTGAAAGGCTAAGGTTTTTTTTCGATTCTATGTCAAAAAATGGGAAAATAGGAAAAATAACGAAAAATGAAAATAAAATGTTAATCGGCTAACATTCCCGATTAAAAAAAATTATCTTCCATTGTCAGGAGCAGCCTGAAAATTGTTCCACGCTTGTTTTTTCTCATCAGATCAATGCTAGAAATAGCGTCAATAGTTTACTAAACACCTACAGCAAAAATCAATAAAATTTCGATTAAAACGGTTTTCCAAGATTCAAATCATCCATAATTTGTTAACATTACCCCATTTATTATTTCAGTGTGAGCATTTCTTCTCTAGCATTGCTCAAAATGCTCCGTCATGCTCGTTCCGGAATTCCACTAGAAGTAATGGGACTGATGCTTGGTGAATTTGTGGACGACTACACTATCAATGTTTTAGATGTGTTTGCAATGCCACAAAGTGGAACTAGTGTGACCGTTGAGTCTGTTGATCCTGTCTATCAAACGAAGCACATGGATTTGCTGAAATTAGTTGGAAGAACTGAAAATGTGGTTGGGTGGTTAGTGCTTCTTTATTTATGCTTTTAAAAATGATATTTTCGCAAAATTTGCTTCAAACTTAGATTTTGGAATCCATTTCGGATTTTTTTGTTTAATTGTGCAAAAATAATTGATCTAACTCGAGCTCTCTGCATCTGTCAAAATGACTCCTTCCGATCTAATTTCTCGTTTTACCTTGCTAGTCAGAGTCAGAGAAGAAAAATGAGATTTAATCTAGCATCTAAAAAGTTCTTCAGGTATCACTCTCATCCCGGTTTTGGGTGTTGGCTGTCATCCGTCGACGTCAATACACAACAATCTTTTGAAGCGCTTCATCCACGCGCCGTCGCTGTCGTCGTTGACCCTATCCAGAGTGTTAAAGGAAAAGTTATGCTTGATGCTTTTCGTTCTGTCAATCCACTCAACCTGCACATCCGCCCACTTGCTCCAACTGCCGAGCCGAGACAAACTACGTCTAATCTTGGCCATCTCACGAAACCGTCATTGATCTCTGTTGTGCATGGTCTTGGCACAAAGTATTATTCGTTGAATATTGTTTACAAAATGAGTCCGAACGAGCAAAAAATGTTAATGTGCTTAAACAAGAAAAGTTGGTACGATCAATTGAATATGAAGAAGTATTCAGATCTTGAGAAGAAGCAAGATGAGAAATTTAAAAATATAAACAAATTGATTTCTGTCTTCACGAAAGAAATTGATGAGGTTAAAGAAATAGCGTCGACTGATAAAAAGGGAAAAACCCAGGAAGAAGTGAAGAAGTTCGGCAAAATCAATGCAAAACAACAGTTGCAAATGGTATCATTGATTCTTTTTTCAATTTATTAACTAATAATGAAAAATTATTCAGATTACTTCCAATCTGCTCAATGATGCTCTTTGTCACCAGCTCACTGCTATGATCAACACTAAGTCAATGACGTGATTCATGCAAACAACGTTTTGGCTTATTATTATTATTTTCAATTTAATCTGAAAAATAAACGCTTATTCGTTCAAACCTTTTCCAGGCGATGGATTAATTAATTAAGCGCAATTTAAATCTGAATGAGAAACGAATCGAGTTGCCAGAGTAACGACATTGTTCTAAAAATTATTAAATAAGAACACGCAACTGTCAATTCTTCCTCGATCTAATTATTAATATTAAAAAAAATGAATATTTTAGTTAGAAGTGAAACTGCGAACGGAAAATATGATGAAAACAGACAAACGAGCAAACGGACCGAATAGGGAAATTATTAAATAATGATGGCACTACTTTCAATTCCTACAGTTATATTTTAGGCCCATTATTTTACCAATTTCCACGATAAATGAAATTTCGAATGAGTCGAACGAACGAACGAATTAGCGTTGTCGACACTTTAAAAGTTCAGTGAAACTTGAAACCGAGTGAAAACTTGTATTGATTTTTTTTCTAAAATTATTCGAAATAACCAAAGCATTATGAAAATTATGAAAAAAAACGGTTGGAATTATAATTACCTAAATAAGTGGATTGTTTCAATAAGTGGATTGTTTAAAGACGCACGTCTTACCATAGCACTCATTTTAAATTGTTTTCGCGGTGAGGTACCACCAATCTGGCTCCATTTGTTTTTTTTTAGGAAGAGACTGATATTTTTCAGATATCTCACATCCGGCAATTCAAGATATATTATCCATCCGCGAGTACGTGATTTTTCGTTTAAAGGCGCCGTTTGGGCATCGTTAGGGAATAGCGCGTTTTAACGCGCTAATTTAAAAATTGTAAGAAAGCGCACACACTGCGTTTGTGATTTATTCAGTTTAATAAATAGTTTAAGAAATTTGACAATAAAAGTTAATTTTAAAAAACATGATTTTCGAAGCAAAATATAGAAAAAATTCTAATATTCGCTTATATTTTCGGAAAGAAATCACAAAAAATGTGCGCTTTCTTACAATTTAACGCGCTATCCCCTAACGAGACCCAAACAGCGCCTTTAAACGAAAGATCACGTCCTCGCGGATAGATAATACGAGATTATAAAGCCTGACGCAAAAGTCCGTGGACATGTTTGTTTTACTTATTAAAAATATTTAAACTTAATTAAAAGTTTTAAATTTTTTTATATTATTTACTATTAGAGAATACTTCAAAATTTTTAAATCAATATTAATGTTTTTAAATAAAAAAATTATATAAATTAAAATTAAAAGAAAATACCTTTTAAAAAGTAACACAAAAGTCCGTAGACAAATATTTAAAAATTGCTTAATTATTAATTTTTTGCCATTTTTTTTGGATTAACCTAATTAATCTATTAGGCATACTTTGGGAAAGACTCTTTAAAAAATTAGAATCGATTTAGTCGAATTCTTCATTAATGACATCTCTATGTGCTGTTAAAGTGCCAACTGTTTCGGATCTCTGCGTTGTCTTATTGGAAAATTCGAACAAGAGGTCTACTTCGTCGATCTGGTTGAATGTATTTCAACAAGTGAGTCGATACGACATTGATATAGTCTGTACCTTTCATCTTGTTTGATACAAATTCCAGTCCAACCAGATGATCGCCGCAGAATGCTTTTAAATCACGTATTTTTAAAACTATCTTTTTATTTCCTCTAAATTGCACACAAGGTGATTAGCTCTATCGGTTCCATTAAAATTGGATCACTTAGCTTCCACCGTCACTTCTAGTGCTATTACCCCAAAATTTTCAGCTAACAAGATGTCTTTTCGGTAACTGCCTTTTGGCATCGCTTTTCCCGTCGCTCACGACCATACTTGCAATACGGACGGAATCAGGCCGGCGAATGTCTTCAAATTGAAATATATTGCTAAAAAAGGTCAAAAATGGTAGATTTTGAAAAAAATTAGCTTAGGACTAGAAGCCGTTAAGTAGTTGGCCCGGCCCAACAGATTAATTGTCGATTTCGTCGGCGTTGATACTTGATCGTTTCTATTACAGAAATTGATAGCTATAATTTTCAAATTTCCACTTTTTTTTAAAATTAATTTTTATTTGTCGTTCTAAGTCGTTGAGTCTCGGTTTCGTCTCTTGAAAATGTGATGCTCGTATTTCCCGCATTTCTGTGCATTGTGTTCCATGGTGATTGCGTACTCCTCAAAACCGCGAAACCGTCGTTAAATTTATTCGCACCTTTATGTTTCTCGTAAACTCAGCGATTCGCGTTATATGCCTTTATCGAATTCTCTTTTTTTTTAATCCTTGAACATACATCCGAATAAATTCGATTTTTCACAGCCTTAATGTTCTTTGCTCACTATACCCATTTTTTTCTAGAAACTATGTCGGACAACGATTCATCTAACGAAATAAAAGACGAGGCGATGGATACTTACTCAAACATCCCTGAGGTAAATAAAAAATTTTTACGTTAGCGTAGAATGTTTTTCTCTTAGACATATGATTCTGAAACAAAGATGGAGGTTGATGATGACCCGGAAACTTCTGATGCCGCTGATTCTTTCAAACGATTTGAATGGTTACTTAAAAAAACGGAAAACTTCTCACATTGCTTGTCGTCTGGAGATGCGAAAAGTGAGTACTTTTTTTTTCGCCTCTGTTTTCAATTTTTATTTCTTAGTTGCGTCTGGAGAGGCCCCTTCCGATTTAAAGAAGCGTGGTAGGCCCTCGAAGAAAAACGGTGTTGATGGAGATCATCGGCACAGAAAAACAGAACAGGAGGAAGACGAAGAAATGGTAGCAGATGCAGTTAAAAGTGACGATTTGATTATTTTTGACAAAAATCCATTTTATATTGAAAATGGCGAAATGAGGTAAAAAAAAACGTTACGAAATACTGAACAATCTTCAATACGTTTAGAGATTATCAAATTCGAGGACTCAACTGGCTTGCTTCACTTCAACACAAAAACATTAACGGAATTTTAGCGGATGAAATGGTAGGCTCGAGAAAGAAAGCTGAATGCGGAATGGTTTTGAATTGATTCGATTTCAATTCAATTCTGGTCTGAACTTGCAGTAGGAAAAACAATTTTAAAGATGTAAAATGTGTATCGAAAGAGAAATAAAAGTATTTTTTCAATAAAAGAAAACGCGCTTGAAACTTCTATATTATTTGAATCATTTTATTCAACGGTTAATAGGTTTATAAAGTCAGAAAGAATTAACAATTGAACGCGGTTGTCTCAACATTTTCTTAAACACCAATAACTAGTTTTTATCGCAAAATCCGCTCAATCGATAAAAAAAGTAACGAAAAGCCAGCAGGATAAAAATGTTCCTTGGAACAAATTAAGTTTGTACCACAAAGCACAATGTTTGAAAGTTTTCCGGACAGTAATAAGCTCCCCGAAAAGCATCAAGACAAAAATTTTAAAATATTCCAGCTTGAACCGAATGTATCAATTCGTGACCATTCTGTGCTAGCTTCAGTGTTTAAAATTAAGCTCGCGAAACCAATGCAAGTGATGTGATAATTTCTGATTCAGTAAATATACAAATTACTGAAATCGGTTTTTATGAATTAAGTGTTCCTACTTGTCTTGAAAATTGAAAGACCAATGAGTAACAGGTTTCGTTCATTGATTTCTTTTCAGGGTCTCGGAAAAACGCTGCAAACAATTTCTTTGATTGGCTACATGAAGCACTATAAAAACCAAGCATCACCTCATCTTGTGATTGTTCCGAAATCTACCCTCCAGAATTGGGCCAATGAGTTCAAAAAGTGGTGTCCGTCTCTCAAAGTTATCGTTCTGATTGGTGATGAAGAAGCTAGAGTGAGTTTCTCTGATAAATATCAACATTTTTTGAGTAGGTCCATTTTATACATATTTATAAAAAAAATTCCCAAATTCCTGTTTTTTTAGAATAGAGATTGGTGTTCTTCAAAATTTACTTTACAGAACAATGTAATACATAATGTTTTACTGCCCCAAGAGTTTGATGTCTGTTGTACGACGTACGAAATGATGCTAAAGGTCAAGGGACAGTTGAAAAAACTGAACTGGAAATACATTATTATTGATGAAGCACATCGTATTAAAAACGAAAAGAGCAAGGTAAATATATTTATTAACCAGTAATTGTGAATAACACTCATACTTTTCAGCTGTCTGAAACTGTTCGTGAGCTTAACTCTCAGAATCGCCTCTTGATAACAGGAACGCCGCTTCAAAACAATTTGCATGAATTGTGGGCTCTTCTCAATTTTTTGCTTCCCGACATTTTCACTTCCTCGGATGACTTCGATTCCTGGTTCTCTAACGATGCTATGAGTGGAAACACTGATCTCGTTCAACGTTTACATAAGGTAAATATAATTTTATCAAAAAGTAGTGGGAGAAAATTTTTTCTCATTTGATAATGCCCGCAGGTCCTACAACCATTCCTCCTTCGTCGAATCAAGTCAGATGTGGAAAAGTCTCTGCTACCGAAAAAAGAAGTTAAAGTGTACGTGGGTCTCTCCAAAATGCAAAGAGAATGGTACACAAAAGTTCTGATGAAGGATATTGATGTTATCAATGGAGCCGGAAAAGTTGAGAAAGCCAGGTTTGCAGTGCATCAAGAGTTCATCAGAAAAAAGTAGTTTTCAGACTTATGAATATTTTAATGCATCTCCGAAAGTGTGTAAATCATCCGTATCTGTTTGACGGTGCTGAACCAGGGCCACCATACACTACTGATCAGCATCTTGTTGACAATTCGGGAAAAATGGTTGTCCTCGATAAATTATTATTTAAGCTCAAAGAACAGGGATCTCGTGTACTCATTTTTTCGCAATTCTCTCGAATGCTAGATTTGCTTGAGGACTATTGTTGGTGGCGCCACTATCAGTATTGTCGTCTTGATGGATCAACCCCACACGAAGATCGCTCGAACGCAATAGAAGCTTATAATGCTCCAGATTCGAAAAAGTTCATTTTCATGCTGACTACTCGTGCCGGAGGACTGGGAATCAATTTAGCCACTGCTGACGTTGTTATCATTTATGATTCTGATTGGAATCCTCAATCTGATTTGCAAGCGATGGATCGAGCTCATCGTATCGGCCAGAAGAAACAAGTACGAGTGTTTCGGCTAATCACCGAGAACACGGTAGATGAAAGAATTATCGAGAAAGCAGAAGCCAAACTTCGCCTTGACAATATTGTTATTCAACAAGGACGTATGTCCGAAGCTCAAAAAACTCTGGGAAAAGGAGACATGATCAATATGATTCGGCATGGAGCAGAGCAAGTTTTCGCTGCTAAAGACTCTACTATCAGTGATGATGATATTGATACAATCTTGGAGAAAGCGGAGGTGAAAACAGCGGAGCTAAACGAGAGGATGGGAAAAATTGATGAAAATAATTTGCGTAATATGACTTTCGAGGACAATAGCAAATTCACAGTATATCAATTCGAGGGAGAGAATTACAAGGGAAAACAAGCTGATGGTATGGGTCACTTCTGGATTAAGCCACCGAAAAGAGAACGAAAGGCTAACTATCAGGTGTGTATGACTTATTTTGTTTGCAAAATGTTTTATGAAACTATAACTCATGGATAAAGTGGAAAATTTGCGTTCATTTTTTAAAAATTATGACGAATAAACCGCAAATTAACTTTTGAAATTTTTTAGAATTCTATAAATTTTCAAGATTAAAAAACAATTATTTTTTTTGCATTTGTGTGTATTATTAAATGTTTTTTTCAGGTGGATTTATACTACAAGGAAGCTATGCGTGCAGGAAATCCTGCCGAAAAACAATCTAAGGCACCCCGTCCAAAGCTTCCTCAAGTTTTCGATTTTCAATTTTACCCTCGTCGCTTATTCGAACTACTAGACAAGGAGATTTATCATTATAGGAAAACAATTGGATACGTGGTTAGTTTGAGTTTTAAAATGTTATTATATGAGATCTCCTAAATAAGGGGCTGGTGAGACGATTGGTGAGTCATCCACGTAGTCCACAACGATCCCGGCGTTTATTCTTCCGGCTAACTGAAAAAAAAACATTTATAGTAGATATTTCATTTTCTCTTCCGAACCTTGACTTCTTCCTCCAAACTAGTGTCACTACCCCAAACACTTCCACCATGATTTTCTTTTTCCTGCATGCCCTCCGGGAACTTCAATAAGTATGGTTTTTTGCCCGAGTCGCTTAACGGAAATACTAGATACTGTGTTCTTTGATAATTTGACATGTCGTCCAAACAACTCGAACGATCGAGAGAAGAAGTGCGGCTGGTAACAGATCCAAATTGACTTCTTGCAAAACGAGATTGCGAATCTTCTGTGTTTCGACCAGATGACGTTGAGAACAATCCACTACTTAATGTGATTGGTGGAGGATGGAATGCATCTGCATTGATCTCTGAGTCGTCTTCAACCGGTAGATCGAGCTGAAGTTCTACTACCAGATGAAATGTATGTTAACAGAAAAAATATATACCGTTGGTGTTTTGAACATGCTCGTGGAATGTTTCTGAGATGGCTTTTTATCCTTAGTACTATCTGCTTCGTCGACCTCACTTGCACCGAAAGAACTTGGGATTCTATCTGGAGGTGGTGGACTTTTCTGTAAATTTAGTAGTAGTGTCGCATTTACAATATTTGTGAATAACACTGGTATTTTACTGTTTTACAATACCATTACGTGCCGTCTTCGTCCGCAACGTGCCTTGGTACTAATCATATCTGCTTCCTCGTAATCTGTGTCGTTTTCCTCATCGCTTTCGTTACCCTTGAATTGGAATTGTTTTGTCCTCGGATATGGTGTGCAAACAACATCCCGTAACAAATTTCCTGTACTCATCGAGATTTTAAGACGAGTGTTTCTATCATTGCTAGGTGACTGGCTTTGGCGACGCATGTTCATATTCGTAGTGTGTGGAGACTTGATGACGGATCCGCGTGATCTGCTCACTAAAATCCATGATTATTATCCTTAGCTTATCCATCGTTCTCATATACAGTGCTCCACATAATCTTATGTTCACCCCAAAAATGTCCGAAATCTCGAAAACTGGCTTCTCAACCAAAATGCTTCCTATTGAAGAAATATGGGCTTTTAGTAGGTGTTTCATGATAAAAACTTGAAATAGCCTAAAAATTCACATATCAGGAAAAAACCAAAATTTTATGAAAAAAGGTTTAAAAGTTTTCCACAAAATCATATGTTCACTTTCTGAAAACTTAAAAAAAAAGAGAAAATATCAGACAAATGATCATTAATGATCGATAGGACGACCATTCTGTCGAGCAACTTCAAATGTTCGCTCATCCATAGACGAATAAAGATTGTCGAGCAGCTGTTGGTCCACTTTCAGCCATGCTTCAATGATAGCCTTTTTGAGGGATGGAATGTCCGCATAAATTTTGATTCCATCGTAGATTTTCCGTACAATGTATCCCCAGACATTTTAGATGATGTTTATGTGAGGGGAACAGACCGGCCAATCGAGAATCGGGATTCCACGGTCACATATCCACTTGATTGTGCGTCGAGCACGATGGCATGGAGCTCCATCTTGCTGATAAGTGAACTTTTTGGAGCGATTCCGACGGATTAATGGTACGAGACCTCTTCTTATCACGTATCGATATTGGCAACCATCCATCTTCTTGGGTACAAAGCAAAGTTTGACTTTGCCTTGGGCACTGATTGCTTCTTAGACCATCACTCCTCCACCTTCGAAGTTTCGACGTGAGAACCGCAGTTTTTCTTTTCTCAAATCATGCCAGTAATCACGGTAGCCATCCGGTCCATCGCAGTTGAATTTCTTTTCATCACTGAAGATAATCTGAAAACAAAATACCAGTTTAAGAAAGGTACAGTAATCCTTACCTGTTTCCAGTCAGTTCTTTGGTTATTCTTAGCAAATTCAATCCGATTTTTCTCGATGTTTGGTGGTCAGATTTGGAGCATTCCTCATTCTTTGGCGTCTGATGAATTTTCTCATCAAAAAACGCGGCGAACAGTCTCCGCGGATACGGAAAGTCCAAGTTCGCACTTGATCTTTGAGCAAGTGACATTAGAATTTGATGCTCTGCGAATAATTCTTCGCTTGTCTCGTCCAGAAAGAAGAGGTGGACGGCCAGAAGACTTCTTTATACCATAACCAAGTGGATTTGCAGCATATCGATTGATTAAATCTAGGGAACGTTTCATTTCTTTAGAGATTTAACGGTGCGAGAGTCCTTCAGCCAATTTGACGTCAATTAGTCCTTTTTCATATTCACTTAGAGGTATACCTTTCGGCATGTCTTCTGAAAGCAAAAAAACAATAAGTAAACAGATTAAAACCAAGTTTAATAGTCAAAAAACGACAAAAACTAAAAGTGAACATATCATTATGTGGAAAAAAAAACACCCATTTTTCGAAAAATTTCGAATTTCTTGATTCCTCAGTTTTATTTGATTTTTGCTCTAGGACTCATAATTTTCTTTTTTAAAAGTATTTCCATATCATATATGATAAATAATTAGGAATTACAGAAAATCGAAATTTTGAGATTTTTGGGGGTGAACATAAGATTATGTGGAGCACTGTATATTCTCATATTATTAACTGATAAAACTTACATTTTCTTGCGTCGTACAGAGAGTTATTGGATGGCGATAAATAAAAATGGGGTTGAGAAGAGGACTGTGAACCGCTTTTTGATAGTTGTTGCCAACACTTTGAATGTGAGAAAATTGAGGACAGTTTTCTTGAAAGTCTCTTTATCGATTCTTGATGAGAACGCACATCATATACTGTGGAAAGCCGATATCCCTGAATAATTTTTGTGAGGAATAAAATCTAAGAAACATTACTTCATAAAGAATGCATTGTAGTAGTCTGTAATCTACTGTTTCACAGTTTTTATCGTCTAGCAATTGCCAAGGTTCGCCACCTGATCTTCGCACAATCGCACACTCTCCAATTCGAAGAATTTTCTCACGCGCATGGTGCACTTCTCTATCAGATATAACTAGTTTGGTCATTGGTGGGCGTAACATAAGAATCGGAAGTTTTAGATTCCATGCATATTGTAATGCTAGAAGGCAATTGACATCACGAAGAGTTTGTTCGTTTATAAAAAAGATTAAAACATTCGCTTTTGCCATTAGATTTCTTATGCGGGAAGGTTCACCTTTAGCTGAACAATTGGTTCTCTTTTAATTTACAATAATCCTTCACTTACCATCTGTCCATTTCGAAGCGTTCCAGGAAATGTAATAATGAGAGAGCAAATCATTAGTAATTGTTTTCAGGATACTTCAAATTTTTAGTCTCTGGAAAATTTTTTTGAAGTAAGCAACTTACGAATTGTGTTTAGCATGAGGTACGTATCCCAATAAAAATATTTTATGTGGACTCTGGTTACTTCCATTATCTGGATCTTCTTAAGATGTTGTAGGAATATCTTCAGAATTGCTCATTTGGTGGTCTGAGTTCTCCTGTTGCAGCATTCTACTTGTGACGAGTATGCGATTAATGGCGTGCGTTTGAATACAGCGATAAAGCCGATTTCACTAGGATTATAAAAGGGGCGGGTATTTGTATCCACAAGCTCCTTTTGGGTGTTTCTCTAAAATATTAGATACAATGTGGGAAATTATATTTTAAAAGTCCACTTATCTTCCACTCACTTCAGCACTTCAGCACTCATACAGCGGGGAGCCTAAACATTGAAAGAAATTAAAAAATCAAGCTATAAAGAGGTTTAATATGCGCCGGTACAACGGATCACATTAAAAGAGCTAGAAAACCGTCGTGGAAGATTTCTTTTCTGAATTCGGAAGAATTTCATAACTGTTTCTCCCATTTTTCGATATTTACGTCCGATGAGGAAACTGATAACGGAGGTTCTTCTGTAAACTGTTTACATGTGTGTAAAAGTGTTGCAAGGATTTCATCTTGCTGTTAAGTGCAATGTTTAACTCTTTTTCTATGGAGAAATGGTATCTGTCCTATTAATCAACTGAAACTAATTATCAGTTAACCACAAAAATTCCGTTTTACGAAACATTTTGGGTAGTTGTATCATTATGCGTACAATTTACTATTTTTAGGCCGAAAGACCGAAGGACATTCCGCCAAAGGAGGCTGAAAAGCGTCAGGCCGAGGAGCAGAAGCTTATTAACAATGCCCGTCCGCTGACCGACAAAGAGCAAGAGGAAAAAACTGAGCTATTGACCCAGTCTGTTACTGATTGGACGAAACGCGAATTCCAACAATTTGTTAGAGTGAGTTGGGATAGCTTATTGTGATTTTATTTAAGTCTTTCTCTCAATGAAAAATGGGAAATTATCAATCATTCAGGGAAACGAAAAGTATGGTCGTGATGATTTGGAGAGCATTGCAAAGGAAATGGAACGACCTCTTGAAGAAATTCAAAAGTACGCCACAGTTTTCTGGGAACGAATCGACGAGCTTCAAGACTCTGAAAAAGTCCTCAGCCAGATTGAAAAAGGCGAAGCCAGGATTCAAAGAAAACATGCAGTCAAAAAGGCTCTCGATGCTAAAATAGCCAAGTACAAAGCACCATTTCAACAATTGCGCATATCCTATGGTACTAACAAAGGGAAAACATACACTGAAGAAGAGGATCGATTCTTAGTTTGTGAAACTCATCGATTGGGATACGATAAAGAAAACGTGTTTGAGGAATTGCGCCAATCGGTTCGCATGGCACCACAATTCAGGTTCGATTGGTTCCTGAAAAGCCGAACAGCTATGGTAATATTTATTTTAAAAATTTCCTAGAATTGTACATCTCTGAATTTAATCGAAAGTGTATTATAATGCATTGTTTAGGAACTTCAACGCCGTTGCAACACTCTCATCACTCTAATTGAGCGTGAGATGGGCGAAATAACGGAGACAAAACCAATCGTTGTAGCTACAACTGAGAAGAAAAAAGTCGCAGCTAAAGAACCATTAAAAAGTGGAGCACCAAATTTGAAGAAAGCCAAGACCGTGTCTAAATAATGAAGTACACAGGTCGTGAGTTACGGCATCTCGAAAACGCTCACTGCACTTGTTATACAAGTGCACCCAAATTGCCCATTATACAGTGGGCTCAATAATTTTTAACCTACTCATTTCTTTTCCTTATACTTATTGATTTTATGCTGATCTCTACAGTTTCCCTGGATTTTTATTGATTCATCTCATCTCGCAATGCATCCCTTAATTTTTATCTTAAATCTGTCGTCCATTTTTTATTTTCCATAATTTTATTTTTCTGAAATTGATTCAATGAACTCTGGTACGCATGAAATGTTTACTAGTTGTTTGATTGTTTGAAAAAGCTGAAAAGAAATTAATTGGCACTTATCTGCACTATTTCTTCCGGGAAACTTCTTCTTGGAACATTCCTTGATTAGTCATAATTGTCATATATACGAGATTATAAAGTCTGACAAAAAAGTCTGTGGACATGTTTGTTTTACTTATTAAACATATTTAAACTTAGGTAATTAAAAGTTTAAAATTATAATATTATTTACTATTAGAGAATACTTTAAAATTTTTAAATCAATAGCTATTTTTATAAAAAAAATTATTTTAAAAAATTAATATAATTTATGAGTGAAAAAAATCCTCTTAAAAAGTAACACAAAAGTCCGTGGGCAAATTGTGGACAAATGGAGTCAATGACGGTGATCATCGGATTGCCGGACTGTGGTGTGCTTGTGGAATGGTTCGCGGCCATGGAAGCGGTGAGCGCCGTGATGGCTTCGAGAAGACGTTGTTGTCCTTCCATTTGAGCTTTGAACATTGCGACGCTGATAACGATCAGTGACGGGTAACAAGGTCACGTATTTCACGTGAGCGTTAAATAACGTGGTGCGGTTAAACTTATGCGGGGAACCCAACACAAATATTTAAAAATTGCTTAATTATTAATTTTTTTTGGATTAACCTAATTAATCTATTACGCATACTTTGGGAAAGACTCTTTAAAAAATTTGAATCGATTTGGTCGAATTCTTCATTAATGACATCTCTATGTTTATTTGTGCTGTTAAAGTGCCGACTGTTTTGGTATACTTTCCTTGCCAAGTAGCCCCATAAGTTTTCAACCGGGTGTTAGATCGATTAGATTGGGAGAGTATGCCGGCCATTCCATTTTTTCAATTTCATTGTCTTGAAACTAAGTCATTGTTTGATTTGAGACGTGGATCCTGGCGTTGTCCGGACGGAATCAGGCCGGCGAATATCTTCAAATTGAAATATATTGCTTAAAAAATGGTCAAAAATAGTAGATTTTGAACCGTTTTTTTAAATCTAAATTAAGAAAATTTAGGTTAAGACTAGAAGCCGTTGAGTAGTTGGCCCGGCCCAACAGATTAATTGTCGATTTCGCCGGCGTTGCTACTTCATCGTTTCTATTACAGAAATTGATAGCTATAATCTTCAAATTTCCACTTTTTTAAAATTAATTTTTATTTGTCGTTCTGAGTCGTTGAGTCTCGGTATTTATCGCCTCTAAAAAATGTGATGCTCGTATTTCCCGCATTTCTGTGCATTGTGTTCCATGGTGATTGCGTTCTCCTCAAAACCGCGAAAGCGTCGTTCAAGTTATTCGCACCTTTATGTTTTTGGAAACTCAGCGATTTGCGTTATATGTGTCGGGTGGTTACCCGGGTTTTTTTTTCTAAAAATAGGATACTCACCCTCAAAACCTTTCGTCAATAGACACGGCAAAATTCCTAGACCCGCGCGCCAATAAAAACATGCGCCAAGTGTGCATGCTGGCGTGTTTGTCGTGTCGGCGACAGGTAATGAGCGCGAAAAGCAAGTTCAATTTTTTGGTTTTTTTTTTGTTGCCGGTTATTGTTTTGTTGGAATTTTTGGCGCTATCTTAGTTGGGGGGGGTCAATGGTTTTTAGTCATTTTTGTAAATGTTTTTTCTGAAAATGTTATCAAACACTCGAGTAACACTAGCAATTTGAAAAACAATTTTATTGGCAAACAACAAAAATACGCACAAAAAAAATGACTAGGTGACTGGGTATTTCTTGGCGATTCCGGCCCATAACTCGTAATACTTCGCTTTTGAAATGCCACAGCGCCTCAAAGTAATGATCATCCCATAAATTCCCTTTAAGGCCACACTTTGGCTTTATTTTTCCCTTCAAGTGGCTCCACTGTGATTCAATTCTCTGGGTATGGTGACCAGTGACGGGGTTTACAAAGTTGGAAGAATGATTCACTGTTTGATGGTCAAAACCCAGTGCGTGCAAAAAAATTAAAAAAAAAGAGAAACTCAATGCTTGCAGTCTTCAGACGACATTCTCGCGGCACCGGGCCATCCATTGAAAACTGTAAATGACTTCAAGTCGAGAAATGCATCAGCTGCGGTCCTATTCATATCTATGATTAACTAAGTTATGGTTAACTAATAAGCGAAAAAAAATTGCAAAAATGGCTCATCGTTGAATCGCGGCACGCTTGAAAAAAAGTGGAATCGCAGTTTTCCTGCCAAGAGTTAGCGCCACGCGTAAAAAAAAACTTGAATACAAATATTTTAACAATAACAACAAACATTTTCAGAAAAAAAATTTGCAAAAACCTACAAAAATGACTAAAAACAATTGACCCCCCCCCCAATTAAGATAGCGCCCAAAAATGGAGGTTGATGATGACCCGGAAACTTCTGATGCCGCTGATTCTTTCAAACGATTTGAATGGTTACTTAAAAAAACGGAAAACTTCTCACATTGCTTGTCGTCTGGAGATGCGAAAAGTGAGTACTTTTTTTTTCGCCTCTGTTTTCAATTTTTATTTCTTAGTTGCGTCTGGAAAGACCCCTTCCGATTTAAAGAAGCGTGGTAGGCCCTCGAAGAAAAACGGTGTTGATAGAGGTCATCGGCACAGAAAAACAGAACAGGAGGAAGACGAAGAAATGGTAGCAGATGCAGCTAAAAGTGACGATTTGATTATTTTTGACAAAACTCCATTTTATATTAAAAATGGCGAAATGAGGTAAAAAAAAAACGTTACGAAATAGTGAACAACCTTCAATACGTTTAGAGATTATCAAATTCGAGGACTCAACTGGCTTGCATCACTTCAACACAAAAACATTAACGGAATTTTAGCGGATGAAATGGTAGGTTCAAGAAAGAAAGCTGAATGCGGAATGGTTTTGAATTGATTCGATTTCAATTCAATTCCAGTCTGGACTTGCAGTAGGAGAAACAAAATGTGTATCGAAAGAGAAATAAAAGTATTTTTTCAATAAAAGAAAAACGCGCTTGAACCTTCTGTATTATTAGACTCCTTTTATTCAATAGTTTATAAAGATTTATAAAGTCAGAAAGAATTAACAATTGAACGAGGTTGTCTCTACTTTTTCTCACTAGGGAACCTCGAACAGAAATCTTCTTAATTTTTCTAAAAATTTGACCACCGGTACTTTCGACTACGGAGAATTCACAGTCAAACACCAATAATTAGTTTTTATCGTGAAACCCGCTCCACCGATAGAAAAAAGTAACAAAAATGTTCTCTGGAACAAATTAATTTTGTACCACAAAGCACACTGTTTGAAAATTTTCCGGGCAGTAATAAGCTTTGCGAAGAGTATCTAGAATAAAATATAAGAAATATTCCAGCTTGAACCGAATGTATCAATTCGTGACCACTCGGTGCTACCTTCAGTTTTTAAAATTAAGCTTGCGAAACCAATGCAAGTTTTCAGGGTCTCGGAAAAACGCTGCAAACAATTTCTTTGATTGGCTACATGAAGCACTATAAAAACCAAGCATCACCTCATCTTGTGATTGTTCCGAAATCTACTCTCCAGAATTGGGCCAATGAGTTCAAAAAGTGGTGTCCGTCTCTCAAAGTTATCGTTCTGATTGGTGATGAAGAAGCTAGAGTGAGTTTCTCTGATACATATCAACATTTTTTGAGTAGGCCCATTTTATATTTATAGAAAAACTTTCCCAAATTCGTGTTTTTCTATCATACTGTAGCTTGAAATTTTTTTTGAACTTTTCTTAAAATATTTGTTCTTCAAAATTTACTTTACAGAAAAATGTAATACATAATGTTTTACTGCCCCAAGACTTTGATGTCTGTTGTACGACGTACGAAATGGTGCTAAAGGCCAAGGGACAGTTGAGAAAACTGAACTGGAAATACATTATTATCGATGAAGCACATCGTATTAAAAACGAAAAGAGCAAGGTAAATATATTTATTATCCAGTAATTGTGAATGACACTCATACTTTTCAGCTCTCCGAAACTGTTCGCAAGCTTAACTCTCAGAATCGCCTCTTGATAACAGGAACGCCGCTTCAAAACAATTTGCATGAATTGTGGGCTCTTCTCAATTTTCTGCTTCCCGACATTTATACTTCCTCGGATGACTTCGATTCCTGGTTCTCTAACGATGCTATGAGTGGAAACACTGATCTCGTTCAACGTTTACATAAGGTAAATTATATAGTTTTATCAAAAAGTAGTGGGGAAAATAGGTCCTGCAACCATTCCTCCTTCGTCGAATGAAGTCAGATGTGGAAAAGTCGCTACTTCCGAAAAAAGAAGTTAAAGTGTACGTGGGTCTCTCCAAAATGCAAAGAGAATGGTACATAAAAGTTCTGATGAAGGATATTGATGTTGTCAATGGAGCCGGAAAAGTTGAGAAAGCCAGGTTTGCAGTACATTAAGCGTTCATTAGAAAAAAGTAGTTTTCAGACTTATGAATATTTTAATGCATCTCCGAAAGTGTGTCAATCATCCGTATCTGTTTGACGGTGCAGAACCAGGGCCACCATACACTACTGATCAGCATCTTGTTGACAATTCGGGAAAAATGGTTGTCCTCGATAAATTATTATTTAAGCTCAAAGAACAGGGATCTCGTGTACTCATTTTTTCGCAATTCTCTCGAATTCTTGACTTGCTCGAGGACTATTGTGTGTGGCGCCACTATCAGTATTGTCGTCTTGATGGATCAACCCCTCACGAAGATCGCTCGGACGCAATAGAAGCTTACAATGCTCCAGATTCGAAAAAGTTCATTTTCATGTTGACTACTCGTGCAGGAGGACTGGGAATCAATTTAGCAACTGCTGACGTTGTTATCATTTATGATTCTGATTGGAATCCTCAATCTGATTTGCAAGCGATGGATCGAGCTCATCGCATCGGCCAGAAGAAACAAGTACGAGTGTTTCGGCTGGTCACCGAGAACACAGTAGATGAAAGAATCATCGTGAAAGCAGAAGCCAAACTTCGCCTTGACAATATTGTTATTCAACAAGGACGTATGTCCGAATCTGAAAAAACTTTGGGAAAAGGAGACATGATCAATATGATTCGGCATGGAGCAGATCAAGTTTTCGCTGCTAAAGGCTCTACTATCAGTGATGATGATATCGATACAATCCTGGAGAAAGCGGAGGTGAAAACAGCGGAGCTGAACGAGAAGATGGGCGAAATTGATGAAAATAATTTGCGTAATATGACTTTCGAGGACAATAGGAAATTCACAGTTTATCAATTCGAAGGAGAGAATTACAAAAGAAAACAAGCTGATGATAAGGGTCACTTCTGGATTAATCCACCGAAAAGAGAACGAAAGAAGGCTAACTATCAGGTGTGTATGACTTATTTTGTTTGCAAATTGTTTTATAAAACTATAATTCATGGATACAATGAAAATTTTGCGTTCATTTTTTAAAAATTATGACGAATAAGCCGCATAATTATTACTAGTTATTACTAATTAATTATTACATAATTATTACCTTACTAGGGAAGGTTGTAAACTCACCATGGAGTTTCCATACCAGACCTATGTGAATCGATAGATTATAACACGCTGAGAAAGAATCCGTTTTCAGAATTTGCTGAACGCTTCAGCGAAGGAAGGTGTGGGGTTCGGTTTCTGCTGGGTTCAACTTTTTTAATATTTTATTTTTCGCTTTTTTCAAATTTTAAAATTCATTTTTATAAGTTTTTTGAATTTTTTTCCAATTTTTTTCAATATGGTGGCATTTCATACATAAATACACAAGTTCTGATAACTTTTAGAAGTTTGAAAATTTGAAATTTGAAAAACTTCATGAAAAAAAAATTGACCACTGATATCACAAGATATCATATGCTCTTGTTGTTTTTTTTGTAGGAAATTCATTTTTACTATAAAAATATATTTATTAAACTTTGACACACAAAAAACTCAACTACATATAAGGGCACATGTGCTTGTTGGTAATTATAAAATGGTCAAAACAAATGAATTCTTCACATCTGGAGCATTTCATAAATGCATAAGCAGCCGGTGGCGGAGCAAGAGTCATTCCCCCCCCCCCCAGGAATGGTGAAGAATGGTCCATATAACTAGTTTTTTCCCAGGAGTACTGTAGGAAAGGTTGGAAGTAACGAGCCGAAACTTGGTGATAGAGTAGGGAGATCATTTCTTCCCGATGCTCTTCATGGACGGTACTCTGGGACCGAACGCTTTCATGGTTCTTACGGAAACCACCGGTCTGTTCCCGCCAACTCGCCCGATTCCGAACGTGCCGAACCTGTAAGTTCACTACATACGACTTCCCTCAGTCAACCTTTGAATGCCCATTGGAACGGCTCTTGGAAGGTATATAGGGCAAGAAAATTTGACAATTTGAAATGATTAAAATTTCAGAACCTCCTCAAAAAGTTGACCTCCTATGTTCTCAACTTTCATCCAGACTTCTTGATAGCCCAAAGAAACAATGAAATCTTAAAGTTGAGTTTTTTGTGTGTCAAGTTTAATGAATACATTTTTATAGTAAAAATGAATTTCCTACAAAAAAAAACTACAAGAGCATATGATATCTTGTGATATCAGTGGTCAAATCTTTTTTCATGAAGGGTAGAATGTGGAAAACTTTGGGAAATCTGTAATTTTTCAAACTTCCAAAAGTTATCAGAACTTGTGTATTTATGTGTGAAATGACACCATATTGAAAAAAATTGGAAATAAATTCAAAAAAAAACCTATAAAAAAGGAATTTCAAGATTTGAAAAAAGCGAAAAAATAAAAAAAAAATAGTTGACCCCAGCAGAAACCGAACCCACACCTTTCTCCTACTGTTCCGGTCTCTTACCCACTCTGCCAACTTGCCACGGTTCAACAAACTAAAAATTGGATGTGATGTCGCGGAGGAACTAAAGATGGTTAGTGCCGGAATTTCAAATCGAAATAACTCGCTTCGCTGAAGCGTTCAGCAAATTCTGAAAACCGATTCTTCATCAGTGTGTTCTAATCTATCGATTCACATAGGTCTGGTATGGAAACTCCATGGTAGGTTAACAACCTTCCCTAGTTAGTTAGAAAGAATTGTTTAGAATTCTGTACATTTTCAAAATTAAAAAAAACAATTATTTCTTTGCATTTGTGTGTGTTATTTAGTGTTTCTTTTAGGAGGATTTGTCCGACGAGGAAGCTATGGATGCAGAAAGTCCTGCCGAAAAACAATATAAGGCACCTCCTCCTAAGCTTCCTCAAGTTTTCGATTTTCAATTTTACCCTCGTCGCTTATACGAACTACTAGACAAGGAGATGTATCATTATAGGAAAACAATTGGATACGTGGTTAGTTTGAGTTTTAAAATGTTATTATATGAGATCTCCTAAATAAGGGGCTGGTGAGACGATTGGTGAGTCATCCATGTAGTCCACAACAATCCCGGCGTTTATTCTTCCAGCCAACTGAAAAAAAGAACATTTATAGTAGATATTTCATTTTCTTTTCCGAACCTTGACTTCTTCCTCCAAACTAGTGTCACTGCCCCAAACACTTCCACCATTATTTTCTTCCTCATGTATGGCCTCCGGAAACTTCAATAAATATGGTTTTTTGCCCGAGTCGCTTAACGGAAGTACTAGATACTGTGTCCTTTGAGAATTTGACATGTCGTCCAAATAACTCGAACGATCGAGAGAAGAAGTGCGACTGGTAACAGATCCAAATTGACTTCTTGCAAAACGAGATTATAAAGCTTCAGTGACTGGACCGGATGGCATTGTGAACAGTCCACTAGCCACTACCTATACCGTTGGTGTTTTGAACATGCACGTGGAAAGTTCCCGAGATGGCTTTTTATCCTTAGTACTATCTGCTTCGTCGACCTCACTTACACTCAAAGAACTTACAATTAGGGTTCTATCTGGAGGTGGTGGACTTTTCTGTAAACTTAGTAATAGTAGAGCTGTTGCATTTACAATATTTGTGAAAAACACGGATATTTTACTGTTTTACAATACCATTACATGCCGTCTTCGTTCGCAACGTGCCTTGGTACTGATCATATCTGCTTCCTCGTAATCTGTGTCGTTTTCCTCATCGCTTTCGTTACCCTTGAATTGGAATTGTTTTGTCCTCGGATATGGTGTGCGACCAACACCCCGGAATAAATTTCCTGTACTCATCGAGATTTTAAGACGAGTGTTTCTATCATTGCTAGGTGACTGGCTTTGGCGACGCATGTTCATATTCGTAGTGTGTGGAGACTTGATGACGGATCCGCGTGATCTGCTCACTAAAATCCAGGATTATTATCCTTAGTTTATCCATCGTTCTCATATATGCTCTCATATACTTATTATTAAGCGAATAGTTCCGTCTGTCTGTGCATCTGTCCAAGACGTTTCTTTGAATAACTCAAAAGATCGAGGGGTTCCTACTTTGATATTCGGGATGCAGTCATGACCACCCGAGCGCTTCAAATTCATATATTTAAAAGTTTGCAGGGTAGTTGGGATACGGGACGGGGTGTAAATTTTATTTGGTTTTTGACGATCTGCTAATAAATTGTTTTACTAACAAGTGGAAAAACATAACGACTATAATTATCTCTAAACGAAATCCAGTGGAAGCCAGTGGAAGTCGCGGCGTAGCCGCGAACTTTCCGCTGGTACTAATAATTCTGCACAACGGATCACATTAAAAGCGCTAGGAAACCGTCATGGAAGATTTCTTTTTTGAATTCGTAAGAATTTCATAACTGTTTCTCTAATTTTTCGATATTTACGTCCGATGAGGAGCTGATAACGGAGGTTCTTCGGTCAACTGTTTACTTGTCTGTAAAAGTGTTGCAAAGACTTCATCTTGCTGTTAAGTGCAATGTCTAACTCTTTTTCAATGGAGAAATGGTATCTGTCCTATTAAAAAACTGAGACGAATTATCAGTTAACCACAAAAATTCCGTTTTACGTAACATTTTGGGTAGTTGTATCATTATGCGTACAATTTACTATTTTTAGTCCAAAAGACCGAAGGACATTCCGCCAAAGGAGGCTGAAAAGCGTCAGGCGGAGGAGCAGAAGCTTATTAACAATGCCCGTCCGCTGACCGACAAAGAGCAAGAGGAAAAAACTGAGCTATTGACCCAGTCTGTTACTAATTGGACGAAACGCGAATTCCAACAATTTGTTAGAGTGAGTTGGGATAGCTTAGTGTGATTTTTTCGAAGTCTTTCTCTGAGTGAAAAATGAGAAATTATCAATCATTTAGGGAAACGAAAAGTATGGTCGTGATGATTTGGAGAGCATTGCAAAGGAAATGGAACGACCTCTTGAAGAAATTCAAAAGTACGCCACAGTTTTCTGGGAACGAATCGACGAGCTTCAAGACTCTGAAAAAGTCCTCAGCCAGATTGAAAAAGGCGAAGCCAGGATTCAAAGAAAACATGCAGTGAAAAAGGCTCTCGATGCTAAAATAGCCAAGTACAAAGCACCATTTCAACAACTGCGCATATCTTATGTTACTAACAAAGGGAAAACATACACTGAAGAAGAGGATCGATTCTTAGTTTGTGAAACTCATCGATTGGGATACGATAAAGAAAATGTGTTTGAGGAATTGCGTCAATCGGTTCACATGGCACCACAATTCAGGATCAATTCGTTCCTGAAAAGCCGAACAGCTATGGTAATATTTATTTTAAAAATTTCCTAGAATTGTACATTTCTGAATTTAGTCGAAAGTGTATTATGATGCATTGTTTAGGAACTTCAACGCCGTTGCAACATTCTCATCACTCTAATTGAGCGTGAGATGGGCGAAATAACGGAGACAAAACCAGTCGTTGTAGCTACAACTGAGAAGAAAAAAGTCGCAGCTAAAGAACCATTAAAAAGTGGAGCACCAAATTTGAAGAAAGCCAAGACCGTGTCTAAATAATGAAGTACACAGGTCATGAGTTACGGCAACTCGAAAACGCTCGCTGAACTTTTCATAAAAGTGCAACCAAATTGCCCATTACACAGTGAGCTCAATAATTTTAAACCTACTCATTTCTTCTCTTTATTATTCTTCTTTATTGATTTTATGCTGATCTCTACAGTTTTCCTGGATTTTTATTGATTCATCTCATCTCGCAATGCATCCCTTAATTTTTATCTTAAATCTGTCGTCCATTTGTTATTTTTCTGAAATTGGTTCAATGAACTCTGTCTGGTACGCATGAAATGTTTATTAGTTGTTTAATTGTTTGAAAAATCTGAAAAGAAATTTACTGTCCCTTATCTGCACAATTTTGTCTAGGAAACTTCATCTTGGAACATTTCCAAATCCAAATGCTCTCGCGCGTTGATCAACGCCGACCTCAGAGACGTTAACTTTGGATAGAAGTGAGCCATGATCTTCTGTTCGAAGAATCCCAGAGCCGGGAAGTTCAGTGGATCCGACATCTCCTTGTTCCAATATCCTGGGAAACGGGTAAAGGGCGACGAACACTGCCTTGGTGGATTTTGACTTCGCTTCGCAATTAGTCACAACCTGTCGGACGACCCCCCATGAGATGATCCGACTCACTACGTAAAGAAGTCTCAATATATCGAGGAAATCGACTGATTACTCCGTGGACAACCATCGATCGCAAGGCATGGTTAGCTGTGATCCGCGCCCACACAAGCGATTAACGGATCGACTAACTATAAGTAACTAACATAAGTAAGTTATCAATAGACAAGAATACATTGTATACGAATGTATGCATCTTTGTGACGCTTTTCTTCAACTTTAGAGCACCAGAAACAGAATGATTTCCCTCACAATAAGACACTCGGCTTAAAATAAGTGCCAATTTGACCAAATTTAGTTCAACACAGCTTTTTTGGACGTCTTTTGCAGGCAGTATTGGGATAACATTAGCTGTGGGTTTTGCGTGCGTCCTTGACGGCGACACCTTCTGAATTCTTGGCCACGTTATTCGCGATCGCCACTGGATTCTTGAAGTCTTCGTGGAGCCATCTGATGAGAATTTTCAGCGCAATTAACAGTTCACTTTGAAAGTAAAATTAAAATTTTATTAAAACAGTTAGATTAAATTATTAATTATTTTTAATTAGAGCAAATTATTATAAAATGGGAAAACGGGAGAACTAGACAAACGGGCACACAGATAGACACACGGAACGGAAATTTAAATTAATTATATTATATTTAAAAAAAAGCATTAGATACAATTATTTTTCTTCCTCTCTTGAGCTTCTTTGATTCTTTGCTCTCGGCATCTTTTGAAATCCGCCATGACTTCAGCCGCTCTTCTCTCACCTTCTTTCTTCTGATTTTCCTTCTCTTCCCTTCTGGCACGCACCTTTTCCTCGTTATTCTCTACTCGACGGAAAGCTGCAATGGGACAGTTTGGCCGTCTCCTTTGGATTGGTACAAGTGGAGCACTAGGCGGAGCTTGAGCAGTTATGGCTTTCCGTTTTGCCTCGATCTTCAGTGGGGCAGTTTTGAGACGGGAAGATTGAGATGTTTCGGGTTGCATTGCAAACTTCTTATTCAACGGCTCTCCATGACACAATGACGATACAGAGCTAATCGGTCGTTTCCCACATCTCTCCACCGTCTCATTCTTTCGCTTCTTTTCCGAAGTTTCCATATTATTGATTCTCTCGAGAATCACTCTCGACTCGTATGTATTGTATTTGCTTACATACTTCTTCACTTCCAGCCGCACATACATTTCCAAAGGGACATTTCGTAGATCGACGAGTTCCTGAAGCGACTCTCTGACATAAATGTTACTGTCCAAGTAGTGAGCCGCGAGTGCAACATTCTCGAGAAGTGATAATTGGTTTGTGGATGAGGATGTGCTGCTCATTTTCCGTGTAAATTTTCTGAAAACAAGAGAATTTAGGAATTATTGCGCTTCAATTTAAAGATAAATTGGGAAATGAGAAATCAACGAACTTACAAATTAAGCGCAACAATTGGGCAAATGAAGGAGAATATGAAGGCAATCGTTTCCTGGAGCAAACGGAAGATGAAAATGGACAAGAAATGACTCGGACGATTGAGACAATGATGACTTTCCAAAGCGATATACAACCATAGGGCAACCCCCTAATATCCTAATGTCCTAATAAAAGAGAGTATACTGTGCACAACAGCCCGTTTCTTCCCAGGAGGAAAGGGCCGTGGATACAGAAATGAATGCTGAAAAGGGGGTTGCCCTATGGTTGTATATCGCTTTGGAAAGTCATCATTGTCTCAATCGTCCGTGTCATTTCTTGTCCATTTTTATCTTCCGTTTGCTCCAGGAAACGATTGTCTTCATATTCTCCTTCATTTGCACATTTCTTGTGATTAGTCTTCAGTAAGTCTTTTTTGGTTCATGTACCATACCATACTTCCATAAAATTACCTGATTATTACCTGATTTTTATTTCCCCAATTTATTTTTAAATTGAAGCTCAATAATTCCTAAATTCTCTTGTTTTCAGAATATTTACACGCAAAATGAGTTGCGCATCATCATCCACAAACCAATTATCACTGCTCGAGAATGTTGCACTTGCGGCTCACTACTTGGACATTAACATTTATGTCAAAGAGTCGCTTCAGGAACTCGTCGACCTTCGAAATGTTCCTTTGGAAATGTATGTGCGCTTGGAAGTGAAAAAGTATGTAAGCAAATATAATACTTACGAGTCGAGAGTGATTCTCGACAGAATCAATAATCTGGAAACTTCGGAAAAGAATCGCAAAAATGAGACGGCGAGGAGATGTGAAAAGCGGCCGATTAGCTCTGTATCGCAATCGTGTCATGGAGAACCGATAAATAAGAAGGTTGCAATGCAATCCGAATCATCCGAATCATCCCGTCTCAGAACTGTTCCAAAGAAGTTCGAAGCAAAACGGAAAGCAGTAACAGCTCAAGCTCCTGCTAGTGCTCCATTGGTTCCATTTCAAAGAAGACAACGGCCAAACTGTTCCATTACAGCTCTCCGCAGAGCAGAGAATAACGAGGAAAAGATGCGTGCCAGACGGGAAGAGAAGGAAAATCAGAAGAAAGAAGGTCAAAAAAGAGCGGCTGAAGTAATGGCGGATTTCAAGAGATGCCGTGAGCAACGAATAAAAGAAGCTCAAGAGAGGAAGAAAAATTATTGTAACTAATGCTTTTTTAAATATAATTAATTTAAATTTCTGTTCCATGTGTCTATCTGTGTGACCGTTTATCTAGTTCTCCTGTTTACTATTCATATTCATTAATTTTCCTTTTAATAATGATTTATTCTAATTAATAATAATTAATAATGTAATCTAACTGTTTTAATAAAATTTTAATTTTAATTTCAAAGTGAACCGTTCTGCATAAAACTTCTGTTATCAGATGGCTCCACGACGACTTCAAGAATCCTGTCTTATTGATTGCCAAATGAGGGTGAGCGGTTTCACAAACAAACCGTCAAATTGCCAAATGAGTACAAAATGTGGGTGAAATGCTAAATTGGACATAATTGCTCCTCTTTTGACTATCGTTTGCGCAATATTTTGACATTCTCGCGTTCTAATTTCTCTGAAAGTTTCTGTTTCTGAATTGTTCTGAATAAAATAATTTCAGAGGGATCGTAAGCAGCTTTTGAAAAGACTTTCAAAGTTTCTCGTTTCTTGCGGCTTTGCTACAAATCAATCAAGTGACACAAATTTTCAGAGTATTTCAGCTTCTACTCTTTAAAACAGACAGTGTCGTATTTTGGGATTTTTAATTGAACAATTCCATTTCGTGCATCACAATAAATGGTGGTACGCAACTTTGCGTAAAGCTTACTTACTCACTTAGTCGATCCGTGATTCGCCTGTTTGGGCGCGGATCACTGCTAACAATGCCTTGCGATTCAGTTCCTCGTATAATGTCTCCAGAACATTCTGATTTTTCTTTTTGATGTGTTTAAGTGGGTCCGTGACTTGGGAGATGCTTCGGATGTCTTCGCGGTGAGAGCGTCGGGGCGCTATCTTAGTTGGGGGGGGGTCAATGGTTTTTACTCATTTTTGGAGGTTTTTGCAATTTTTTTTTCTGAAAATGTTATTAGACATACTCGAAGAACATTAGCAATTTTTAGAACAACTTTATTGGCAGACACAAAAAATACGTATTTGAGCGCGGGAAGAACTATTGTGTCGAGAAGTTGAGCTCCAATTCGGAGGGTGGTGTTTTTCATGTAGTTGAACGCTGGCCAAGCTGCTCGTCGTCTTCTGTGGAGTTCTGCTTCTAGCTCATTTCGTGAGTTGAGTAGTCTGCCAAGGTAGACATACATACTCATCAACGTCTTCGATTGTTGTGTTGGTGGCGTTATTTCTGTTGATTACCGGATGCTTGGAGCCGTACGTATTTGCTTCTCAACACTTTTGCTTTGTCAGTATGTAAGTAATTTAGTTATGGGGTTATTCATGAAAAGCACGAAAAGCATTTTAATGCAAAGATATGCATTTTTTCGCATTAAAATGCAATTTCTTTTATACTAAAACATTCGTACAACTTTTTCAGTTTTAAAAATTTTTGTTTCGTATTCTCTGGCAAAGTTCGTGAGTCGTATTTTATTAGAGCCAATATTAATATATTATTTAGAGTTAGTAGTCTAACTGAAACGTGTTCTAAAGAAAAAAGAAATAAAAGATGTGCTTGTTGGTACGTCATGCAACCTCGCTCATCGTTTTCATTTGTATTATGCCAGCTTGGAGCCAAAATGGAAACTGTTCGTTTTTGAAAGTAGTTGAATATGCTCATTATCTTTATTCTTTTCAAAATGCTTTCAATCTGCAAAACGAGTTATTGATTGCTAAACAATGTTTTTCAGATTCTCTCCAGCTATACCAGATCTATCAAGAGCTCTCCATTCTGTCTCGAGTAACGAATGCGATTTCTTTGGAAACAGCCGCAATTCGGAAATCAATCAATGCTCGTGATCAGTGTGTGCACCCGGGAAACTCTCCCGGGTAATTTCCCGGGTAATTCCCGGTAACACTCCCGGGAAAGTTCCGGATCTCCCGGGAATTTCCCGGGTATTTCCCGGGAATTTCCCGGGTATTTCCCGGGAGATCCGGAACTTTCCCGGGAAATTGAATTATAACTGAAATTTGAAAAAAACTATTGCTCACTGTAAAGGAAACCTTCCACTTCTACTAGGCGGCCTATGAACCTTATCGTTGTCAACCCCAAATCGAATGATTTTTTCTCAACTGTTGTGCCAATATGGAATGCTACTTTTGCTAACACCCCAACTTATTTGCTCCCTTCACAAGTTTCTAAAACTATTGGTAAGTCCATCCTGACATATTGAATTAAATTTTAGTTCTTATGCCTTATTTATTATTTACCCCATTCTCTCTTTCTTGTATTTATTGATATATTCTTTCCGAGTTATTTCGTTTCTGTGTTAGAAAAATCCCGGGTTTTTTTCCTCTTTTGTTTTTTTTTTCTTATTGATGATCCCAATCCATTAAGTTAGCCTCGTGAAGGGCCCTATCTGATCCTACTGTCATCCAATATTGTTTTTTATTCTGAATAAATAAATTCAAATTCAAAGGAGTGTTCACGTATTGCTTACTGTAAAGGAGTGTTCACACATTGCTCAGTTTTACCGTCTGATAGAGTTATTTGAATATTACTCATTTATTTTTTACTTTTATTTTTCATTCTTTTTTCTAATTTCGTTTTGTATTTCCATGTCAAAAACTTAAAAAATTCAGTTATAATGAGAAAACGAACTTCCTTTGTTTGGAAATTTTTCGACGACCCAGGAAACCCCAACGAAAGCCACATCAACTGTAATATATGCAAAAAGCCGTGCTCTTATTCCAATTCAACATCCGCTATGAAAAAACATATTATATCTCAGCATGCTTCCGAGCTGGAGAGAAATAAAGCAATGGTTAGTTAATTTAATTTGATAATCTATCTGACTATTTGAAGAATATTGATGTATCTGAATGTATGGATACCGATTTTTCAACCAATTCACAAGAAGTGTCAGTGTCTTTGTTGGTAAAAGCTTTTTGCTGCGGTGGAGTTTCCTTCCGTTTCTCTGAATGCCCAGAGTTTGTGGAATTTGTGAAAAGCCTAAACCCGGAATTCAATGTGCCATCGCCTCGGGCATTGAAAGGAAAGATGGTTCAATCTGTTGAAAATTACCTAGATAGTATATCTAGAAAAGTGAAAAATATTGAGATTCGTATTTGTTCAGTGACCAACAATAATAAAAACTTTCAGAGTTTTACTCTCATAACGGATGGATACAGTGACTTTACAGGCATACACAAATTCTACAGTTTACATGTATTGTTTGTTGATAGAATGTTCAAAAGACACGTAATTGTAAGTTTTTTAAAAGAAAAAAAAAGCTTCAGAACGAGAAACTTTTCAGTTTTGCGGAATTCAGCCAGTTGGAGACACGTCAATTGTTTCAACTGCACTCATTAGAATTCTCGATAGAATCAGACTCAAAATTTCTAAATGCTCCATGACAGTGACTGATGGTGGATCGAATCTTGTTTCACTTGCAGAAATGCATACAATTCCATAGTGAGCTTATAAAATGCCTTATTGGATGTTCTTATTAAGCCTTATTTCAACTTCCAGCGCTCACTGTGCATGCCATCTTCTTAACTTATGTTTCCAAGACTTTGGAAAATTGAAGAAGATAGAAGTATTAAAAAGGAAGTGTACAGCAATGGCAGCTTTCCTTAGCAGAAACGAGTCCGCTCGTAAAAAAATTGACAAGTATGCAAAACTTTTTGAAAAAAATACTTTTTTTTCAGGGAAAACAATGAAATTCCAATCCCTTTACCGATTCCTCAGACAAGATGGTCCTACTTATTTCTCTTGTTCCAGTCAGTCAGTGTTCATGTAAGTATACATAGAATCGGTCAAAATAGGAGTTCAATTTAGAATGACTCACTGAAATGTATTGACGAGATTCAAGATTTTCTACCTCGCGGACCGGAGCACAAGTTATTGAATGAGCTGTTGCCACTTTTGGAACCTATTCATGAAGCAATCAAGAAGTTTGAGAAAGATGATTCCTATTTTTCTGAAGTAGTGCCTACAATGGTGTCGCTTATTCAGGACACCGAGTCTGTGGGTTCCCAACTTTCTCGAAGACTGTCTCGTGTGTTGAAAAACAGGTATTTGTATGAACCTTTACAAATTAAATGTTTTTTTCAGAGTATCCGACTATATTTCGAATGCTGATGTTCTTTTCACAACATTATTGGATCCGCGATTTGCTTTTCTACCAAATCTTCTAGAAGACGAAAAATGGGACGAAGTTGCTAAACATTTCAAAACTAAATATTTTCCAAACGAAATTTCACAAACGAATCAGACTGGCGGCACATCTCCATCTCCAGCTAAGCGAGTTTGTGGATTACAGGGACTTGTTCAACGACAAGCTAAAAGGAATTCGGATGGTGTTGAAGATGAAATTATGAAATGCAAAATTTTATTGTCATCGAACAGACCTAATTGGCAATCTGATCCACTTTTTTTCTGGTTTTCACAGGAAGAAAACTTGCCAAACTTGGCGAAAATGTCACGTAGACTTCTCTCCTCGCCAGCTTCAGCAGCAGTATCAGAAAGATTGTTTTCATGAGTGAATAAAACACGTGCAAAATTCAAACTACTTATTTCAGACAATGCTCCGACGTTTTTCGTCAAAAAAAACGAAACCGAATTCGTGTGGACACTCTAAATAACATTTTATTGACAACAGCTATTGCAAGAAAAGACAGGTTTTAAAAAACTCATGTTTTCCGTTATACCCAGATCTTCAGAGTTGTTCCTCTAAAAGAAAATGCCGATTCTGACGATGAATCGGATCAAAACGAAAACGGAGAGGAGAAAGAAAGAGAAATTCTAGATTTAGAAAAAGAGGACATTATGCGTCTGGAAAAGGATGTTTCTTGGACATTTGTAACGCCAATGGTCTAGAAGAGGAGGATGAAGAAGATTATTTCTCACAATAATTGTTTTACATTTTTGTTGAGTTTCTTTTTTTGTTTTGTTTTTTGTTGTTGATAAAAACAATTTTAAAAATTATTTTGTCATTGTTAACCAAGCGATTTGATTGTCCATAACGAGCTCCTCAAGCACTAAACTTAAAAAACGATGAAGAATCTAATTAATTTAGAAAAAACTAATTTTTCAAGTTTTATCCTAATTTTTTAAAAAACAACTACCCCGGGAAAGCTCCCGGAAATTACCCGGGAAATTTTCCCGGTACTCCCGGGAATTACCCGGGTAATTTCCCGGGTAATTCCCGGTAACACTCCCGGGTGCACACACTGCTCGTGATCTGATCACAGAGGTTCTTCAAGTGGATACCGATCGTTTTACTGAACTCGCGAATTTGACGCCCTCATTTCTCGAATCTACGCTCGATGAATTGCACAGCAAGAGTCGTCAAGTTGTCAACGTGTCAGCTAACGCAAAAACAAAAAGGATGATAGAGAAAGCACTTGAATAGAATACTATTCTATCCAACATAGCAGACAAGGATTTCGAGAAAGTTGTTTTTCCTAACGCGACAAATGTCACCAATGTCCTAGAAAAAGGTGAAATGTTAGTTTGTAACAAGCAAATAATTGAAGCTTTAAACAAGTTCTCCCAAGAAATGACTGACTTTTCATCGGAAGAAAATGATGAATCATTGATCCTTGCAACTATCCGGGACTCCCAAACTGAAATCAAAGTGTTCATTCATAATATTTCAGAGTATGATAAGCAAATTAAAGAATACAAGCGCGGTCTGCGTGACTTCAAGCTTATTAAAAACATCGGGAATGGTGCTCAGCGCTCAGAAAATGAAAAGATTTCCTAAATGTTCCCTGTAATTATCAAGGAGTTCACCAAAACATTTCTGAAATTGGAAGAGGCGGCGATACAACGTAAAAACCTTGAAGCAAGAACGTTGATTCAGTCAACCATAGTTATTCTAGAAGAAGAAAAAATCTCCGAGAAAATTCAGAACATATTTTTAACCACTTGATTTCCAGAGCGAGGAGATACGTCAAGAGTAATGGATGATCTGAAGAGCCCATGGTTCAAAAATAAGGTTTCACTCGGGAAAAGTGTCAACGATCTGGAAGATGCGTTACGGCCATTCGATGAGTTTTCTCAAAAAATGAAGAAGGTTGAGCATGGTTGGGACGCGTATCGCACCAATTTTGTGAATGAATTTCGCCTTCTGAATAATACGCTAAAAGTTTTAATCGGCATCGAGAGTTACGTCTTCTCTAGTGATGACATATATTTTCTGGAAAACACCATGGATATTTTCACAAATTGCTTCCGTTCTTATCACAATGCCAATGCCCTTCGATCCAAAATGGAATTAAATGAATTCAATGCATCGATTCAATTGTCGACTGGACTTATAGGACGAATAAGCTAATTAAATCGATGCCGTTGGATAACATGTTCAGAGCGGTGAATAATATCAATTTTCAGAGCAGTTCCGTTGAAATCAAAGCGAATATACTGAGCATGCCGAGCTACGACAATTTTATGATTTTCATTGAAAAACTCGTGCATTTCAATGTTTTACTGAAAACCCATCGAGAGGCCCGTAAAATTCTTGAAAGTGAGACTGCGAGCATCGTGAAGTTGATTGAAACGGCGGGACTACTGAACATATCCGATTGTCTACAAGCTAAACAGTTCAACTCTAGCAGAATTTCGGAAATTTTTTCTTTTATGAAAGACATTGCGGAGCTATCAAATGAGCAGATGTATAGGAAAGTGAAAGCTATTATGGTAAGCTTTTCCGATATGCACAAAGAGTTAATGGAGGCGGAGTCTTTTGTGAATAGGATCGCTTTAAGCCGTCGGAAGGAGGATTCGATAAATGAGAGTCCCTTGCTCAAAATCAACGACAATTTTCGATTATGCTGCTAGAATTAATGGGATTCCTGATGTTTTTCGCCTTATTTACGAACATTTGAAGGAAAAAGAAAATGAATACGTGAAAGAAGCGCAATTTTTCGAAAAACTGCGTAAATTAGACCTGAACTTTGCTTCTCGCAGAGGAGAGTTACGTGCGGCGTCCATGAGTGTGCAGAATTTGGCGAAATAATTTCATAAAACGTTTGGACTATTTCCGAAAATGCACGAGTACGTTTTCTAGTTGGAGTGGATAGATGTCTTCTATAATTTTTTTTTGTTTCAGAGGCGTTTTAAATGATAAAAGCTTACCGTGGTATCTGGTCGCCGGCATTTGTTTCCTCGTTTTCTTGATTCTGTTTATAGCTTCGGCCATTTTATATGGCTTCACATCAAATGGCAGAAATCAGCTCGAAAACTTGTATTTGTTTTACTTTGGAAAACCGGAAGATTTCGAAAAACGATGGCGTTATTCAGTGAGTGATCGTTCCGGTTGAATTAAATAAATATAAAGAAATGAAAAATTTTAGCTGTTTCTGGACAGAGTGGGTGGAAGAAATATTATTGCGGATTCCGTTCGAGAAGTCAATCCGACTAACCTGCTCAAGGCTGTAAGGAAGGGTGCCTATATCAATGCTTACAATAGTAAGTCTGTTTGATAATTGCAGCAGCGGTTGTTGCGCGGAGATGGCGCCGCTAGATGTGTGGCGTTTGGCCCTTGAATTATGTGTATAATGGAGATCAGACTACAGACTTTGGAAACACTGCGCTACACGTGGCTACCGAAAATGGCTATCCTGAACTTGTTGAAATTCTCATCAAACACGGAGCTGATCGTTCTTATTTAAATGTACAAAATAGGACTGCTGAGCAAATGATTCCGATGGACAACCAGGAATCTCGGAGAGGAAAAATCGATGAATTTGAAAAGATTGAGGAGATTTATCGCAAGTATAGAAATAGGAAATTCAGGCTTCGTAAGTTAAAACAATGCTTCTCACACATTTTATGTGTTCCGTGTGTGCAATTGTTTTATGTGTTCTCACACATTTTATTGTTTTATGTGCAGGTGTTCCGGAAAAATTTCCGGTTAGCTCCTTCCACGTTTTCGTCGATGAGAGAATCGATGTCTCAATCGCAGACGAATACACTTTAAAATTTCAGTCCATTGTATGTTTCGGCATTGTTTTCCAGATGCGCTTGTTTTGTATTCAGACAGCTGATTCACTAAGCTTACAATTGACTCACTATGTGGTTAAAACTTCGGACAATGGACTCCTGGAAACTGATGACATAAATCTATTAGTCTGGATATTCAATGGAGTAATTATTGTTAAAGATACATGGATTGTTGAGTGTCTGAAAAACGCGAAGATGGTTGAACAAGACTGCGATTTCCTGGTGAAGGAAGTGAAGTACAAGGGGAATGTCTACGATTCGGTCATCCACTGGTCTAATGCTATGGCGAAAGGGGCAATTCCTTACTTGTACGGGGTGCATGTCGTTGTGGTGATGAAAAAATGCGCTAATCGTAAATGCCTCCTTCTCAGTTTTCGACTACAATTTTCAAACAATTTCAGTTGCCACCATTGCCTCAATCGTTGCCAACCATGGTGGAATCATGTTGGATACATTACCTGACAAAGAAAATTACAACGAAAACTCGCATCCGTATCTCCATAACCATCTTGGCCCGATTTTCGTGATCCACGATGGGACCGTTAGTATTTATTAATCAGTAATAAAGCAGACAATTTTTCATTTTCAGATTGACGTGGACATTTATAAAAATGATCCCGATAAGATGTTTACAGTTTTAACCGAAGAGCAGTTTATTTCTTTTATGCTGAAACGAAGTATCAATGTGAATACGAGTCAGAGTCCTATTCCAATCCTAATTTCTGATCGTGACGATTAATAAAATTATTTTGTTTCCAGACTACACGTGAAAGCAATAGAAATTCTCACGAATAGTTGAAATCTTTTGAGAGCGTTAGCCGAATATTATTCGAATTTTGTAAATCACGAAATGAGTTTCCCTGATTTCAGGAATATTCATTCGTTTTTCTTTTTATTCCAAATCCGTTCTTAATAAACGGATTAATTTTCCAAAGTGCAGTAAACAACCCTTTTCGGAATGAATATCTAAACTTGAAAACTGGCTAATATCGCAATATTTTCATTCTTCAATGCCTCCCTCAATCACAATTTCTAAATCTTCATTTCGACTTCCATTGAATAGCTCTTATCTGACTTTTCGTATCGAAGGATGCGCCACGCTACCTATTTCCCTTCACGCCCAATTCTGCGTCGTATAATTCTCAATCTGTAGTTGTTTCCCTCCGCTTCTGCCATCTGCCACCTTTTCGATTTTTGAATTTCCTTGAAGAATGGATCCAAAATCGATGCTCTTATTGGGCATGTTAATGTTTCGAGTTGGAAAACTAATGAGAACTGAAAAATTAGCATGGAGCGCGGATTACGAATCAAAGTAATTTTTAAGGTCATACGAAAAAAATGCCTAATTTATCTTTTCAGAAAATATAAATCTTATCATAATACATCATTATTTCTTATATTACAATCCACAAGTCCAGGAATGGTGCGCGACAGCTTCCAATCTAAATTTGTAATATTTGAATTTTTCAGACAGACCTATGTATGAAGAGCTGGTGCGACAAGGTGGATGATGTGTTTGTCATCCCACATCACTTAAACTCGCAGAAACCGACAAAACCGTGGTTGATACATCATTTTCGGCAAGTTTTTCCCTTTATTCAACTTTAAAAAAAATCATTTCTTTTCATCCATTCTATTATACCAGTTTTAATAGAGTGTTCCGTATAAAGATGCGTCACCCCCAAAAATTTCGAATCATTCGGAATTGAGTGATGATAGAAGTTTTGAGCCGTCTAAAAAATTGGTTAGTAACTAAAAATTGGAAGAAAAAAGGAAAAAAAACAATTTTAATCAAAAAATTTAGAAAAGCAATCCATATAACCCAGAAATGAATAAAGATAAAGAAATAAAAGAAATAAATAAATTTTGAATTAAAATGTAATTTTTAAATTAATTAAAATAATCAATAATCCCAGTAGCCATAGACAGATTATCACAAGAGTACGCTTTAAGAGACAATGTCTGAGGGGGTCGACCACCAGTAGTCACAGTCTAAAAAAGTTGTTTCAATTGGTCTGATTTTTTATATAATGGGTACATGAGATGCCCTAAGTACAAAACCGTATTCAGAATTAGGCTCCGCCCCCTTCGAGTTGAGATATGGTAGGGGTGTGTCGAAAAAAATTTTTTTTTCTTTTTTGAGATAACTTCGATTTCTTTTCTGAAATCGATAACCGGTCACTTATGAAGCATTTTTGTAGTGGAGAACATTTTTCTAGCTCTTCTCCTTCCGACCAAAAAATTGAATTTTCGGAAAAAAATAGTTTCATTTCCGTATTGTGGAAAAACAATATATTACCGGAAGTGAGATCTTATCGGAACTTTATACTTCAGAGTATGGGTTACAAGAATTCATAACTGATTGGCCGCGGTTCTGCTGCCTCCAGTCATTTTTCACGATTTTTGTCATTTTTCTACTGTTTTGGTATCTTTTTCCCATTTTTTGGAAAAAAGGCGGCTGAACCGCGGCCAATCAGTTATGAATTCTTGTAACCCATACTCTGAAATATAAAATTCTGATGAGAAGTCACGTGCCGTAATAAATTTTTTTTCGACAATACGGAAATGAAACCATTTTTTTCCGAAAATTCAATTTTTTGGTCGGAAGGAAAAGAGCTAGAAAAATGTTTTTCACTACAAAAATGCTTCATAAGTGACCGGTTATCGATTCCAGAAAAGAAATCGAAGTTATCTCAAAAAAGAAAAAAAAATTTTTCGAAACACCCCTACCGTATCTCAACTCGAAGGGGGCGGAGCCTAATTCTGAATACGGTTTTGTATTTAAGGCATCTCATGTACCCACTATATAAAAAATCAGACCAATTGAAACAACTTTTTTTCCAAAAAATGGGAAAAATGGTACCAAAACAGTAGAAAAATGACAAAAATCGTGAAAAAAATTACTTGTGCACCCAAACCGCGGCCAATCAGTTATGAATTCTTGTAACCCATAGTCTGAAGTATAAAGTTCCGATAAGATCTCACTTCCGGTAATATATTGTTTTTCCACAATACGGAAATGAAACTATTTTTTTCCGAAAATTCAATTTTTTGGTCGGAAGGAGAAGAGCTAGAAAAATGTTTTCCACTACAAAAATGCTTCATAAGTGACCGGTTATCGATTTCAGAAAAGAAATCGAAGTTATCTCAAAAAAGAAAAAAAAAATTTTTTCGAAACACCCCTACCGTATCTCAACTCGAAGGGGGCGGAGCATAATTCTGAATACTCTTTTGTACTTAGGGCATCTCATGTACCCACTATATAAAAAATCAGATCAATTGAAACAACTTTTTTAGACTGTGACTATGGGCAGTTGAGCTGTGGTCGAATCTCTCAGACATTATCTCTTAAAATCGTGATCCGCTCCTGTTTCTGTCGTAAATTTCCCTCACCACGAATTCCGAAACATTTTCGATTATTTTTAGGTCTGGAGAGCAAGGTGGTCATTCGAAAACTCGAATTAATTATTTTCAAAAAAAAATCCGTCATGCTGTCTGTGTTAGAGACTTGATGAACGGTTCGACTTTTCTCGTTGGCTAGGTCTCTCTATTTGGCCGAAAAGCAACCGATCACAATTTAAAATTACCCAATTTATAACAAGAGCACCGGATCACAGCTAACCATTCCTTGCGATCTCGGGCGATGGATGTCCATGAAGTAGTCAGTCGATTTCCTCGACATGTTGAAACTTCTTTTCGTAGTGAGTCGGACCATCTCATGGGGAATCGTGTCCGACCTGTTCATTTTTGGTCTCGAGGAATCCATTTTTGTATCAGTTTCGTTCATCTTCCGTCAGTTTTTCGCATGATGTGTCCAATTTTGCCGGGGGTAGGAGAGAGCGATGTTGAACACTGCCGCTCTGCTCTTCAGGGTGTTTGGTGGCGTACGTATTTCTCAGCATTTGGATCTTGTCAGTATTTATTTGGAGGCCTACATTTTTGCACTTTTTTGTAGATTCTCGGATTATTTGGCCTGCAGTTCGTGGGTCGTTTTCGGCGCGAGTGATGTCATCCGCGGATCTAAAATAGGTTAAGTACCTGCCATTCTTGAAAGAGATCCCAAAATTAGACAACGAATGATCCCATCTAAATCTCTTTAATTAAAAAACTGGTTCATGAAGACATTTTTTAAAAGAAATTTCCGATTTTTAAAATAACCAGTTTATTGTAATTTGACAAGAAAAATGACAAATTGAATAGAAGTAAGATAACAGAAATAGAACATTTTCGCCAGGCCTTTGGCATTGATGATTGCCTATCATCTCTTTTAGAAGTCGTTTTTGTGCCCAGGCTCGTGTTGAATTAGAATTCAGACTGCGGGCACAGAAAACGAAATCAAGGACGGATAAGCAAAAAACGGGTCAGAATATGAAGGTTATTAAATGAGGATAATAATGATATGCGCATCATCTGCCAAACATTCAGAAGTTTGGTTAAATATTTCGTAAATTTCGCACAAATTTGAAAGATTTGCGAGATCACCGAATTACTCACTTACTTCATTTTTTTCAGTAAAATGATTCTTCACAGTCGGCGCCTACCTCAGCAAGCAGAATGGTATATGTTTGCATTTGATGACAATTATGTTTTTGTGGAACGTCTAGTCAATGAGTTATCCAAATTAGACTCGTTTCTTCCAATTTATACCATTCTCCAGGATTATAGTTCTAATGTAATTCATAGTTTATTGTTGAAAACAGAAATAATTATGAATTCCAGATTTCTCACAAGCCTGTTCTAATATTTTCTCGGTTAGCGTTGACAGCATTTTATGATCAGCACACAGAACATTGCTCTGAAGGACGAGAAAATGTGAAAGAATGGCTAACCGAGTGTATGACCATTCCTCCAAGCACAATTTCAGTCGATTCGATGAAAAAGAGCAGGTATGTTTCAAATGTATTTTTTTTTAATTATTTCGCTTCCAAATTCAGGGTATTTGCTATAAATCGGCATTTCCAACTAAATGAAATGAAGACCATGCCAGCAGGATATCACGATGACAAGGAGTACATTCATAATCATTCCACATCATTACTATCCTTCACAAATCTATCAATAGATGATCTTAAACTGCTGCCATTATTCGTAGAGAAAGTGCGAGGTGTACCTGTTAATTGAAGCTAAAATAATGCAAAGGACATGGTATAGGGGCATCGGGTATCGTGTTTAGGATTATGATTTCAATCATTTAAGTTGTTTCTCTCTTTCACGGTCAGAAATTTATCTAATAAAAATCGGAAAATAAAAACGTCAAACTTCTTTAATTTTAACGACAGCTACAAGTATGTTTGTTAGTTTCAGATCTATTTTAAAATAGTAGGCATCGACAGTTTTTATGATTTCGACGAGGAAAAAATAACTCGCAGCTTATCTGTTTAGGCTAACAATCTTTACCGAGACTATATACCGGTACTATATACCGGTACTAACACATCCATGCTCCCATATTAGCCCCGGAAATCTGGATTACGATATTTTCAGCTTTTAGCACCGCATCGGTACGTTTGACAAGTATACCTGTAATAAGGATACAACTGTTTTATAATCACTGAACGCAGAAACAGGGAGGCCTCGACATTTTCTTTATGCGACACCATGTATTCGTCAAGAGATCATTTGATAAAAGAAAATAACAACACAGTACAATAATCAGACATCAGACACAAAATAAAAATATAGACTTTAACTTTACGTTTAAGTGCCGAAACCTATTAGGAAATTGTTATACGGTCAATAACACGACGATCAACAGATACAGATGGTTCAAAACCGATGATGGCGTCTTCCAGGATTTTGATGGCCAACGCTGGTTTTTCAGCGCGAAGATTATTCCAGTTCTGAATGCATTTAATTTTTTAAAAAATCGCCAAATAGATTAGGAAAATGTCTGTGGAAACACTTTTACCGCAGTCAGCATGCACTCCGATTTATGAATGGCGAAGAAGTTGATAAGCGCATCATACGCATCTTCGAGTCGGAGTTCTGCAGCCATACTAACTCGAGTAATGACATTTTCCTTGTTCACGTTAGAGCTGATAACTCTTGCCAAATCGTCGCGCATAGATGTAATCATCAATCTGAATACATTTTTATTAGAAAGTATTGTCATTAGTTTCCTACCTGTCAACTGCGGAAACGAGGTCTTGAGTCAGGTCACTTTCTTCCAATGAAACATGATTAGAAGGATTCGAATATATGTGCCGCAGCAGAATTTCTAGAGAGTGAGCGGAAATATCTTCGAATTTGACACGTTTCGAAGTGAACTCTGTAGTAGATTGATTTCGTAAAAGAGCTCGGAAATAATCCGATCGAGCAGAGAGTATACACATGTGTGTCCGGAATTCACGACCACAGGAAGAGACGACGGTGAAGTCAGCGAATTCTCCAGAAGTTAAAAGGTCCTTGAGCCCATCTAAAAAAACAAATAAAACATGAGTCATTTCCACAAGTGAAACGGTGGGGGACATCGGGAGAAATCAGCTTTCGCCTTCTCTTTTCTATACCTTCTGTTATTCCATCTTTGATTTTCATATTTTTCTTCTCAGAAGTGTTGGAAAATAAGGAGCGAGGGGAATTTGAATTATGACACCCTATTCTCGGATATGGACTGAACATGCTTGTGGACCAGGTATATGCTTCTCCAAAAACGGTCAATTCGCATCCAATCGTCAATGTGTCGTTTGGTATGTATATATTAGTTGCACTCTAAAATTCTGTTTATTATTTCTGTTTAATCATTTTAACAGATACCTTCAATACATCTAATGAGAAGAACTTGCTAGCAGTCACAATTCCACTACGATTGATAGTAACAAGGTTTTTGTTCAATTGGCAGGTGCGCGGCCCATCTTTGGCCTCTACGGTGAAGCTTACGCGGAAACGAAGACGAGGGTTTGGACACTCTGGAAATGGATAATCTATCTAAACCAAAATCAGACATATCTAGAATTTCAGCGTTTTACTTAAAAGAAAAAAATTCTGGGTGAATATATGACATTATTTTTAACTTACTATTTATAAGCAAGAACAGCGACAAATATCCGGTAGTTTCCTCGTCTTTTCCGTTTGGAAACAGCTTTAGAACAAACTCATGATCAGAATCACCAAATTTTCTTTAAAAAAATATATTAAATTAAGTTATTAGCTTGCTGAAGATTCTTACGGAGCTAACATGAATTCTCCGGGAGAGTGTAGTTCCAGTTGCACAAGAAAGTTTTCGACGGACCAGTAATTGCTAAATCGCCTCTGGTAAATTGTTGTAGAGCAGCTTGTCACGAGACCTGGACTTCTACGGCTCATGGGCTTTCTAGATGGTGCTCTGTAATCCAATACGTTTTTGGTTGCATGCCAAAACTGCGTCAAACGCACTCCAAATTTAGTTTCTAAATTTTGAGTTCATTTCCGTTTCAATTTTCCTTTTCATGATTAGAAAACAGCAAAAAATACAATACGATAAAAACTGCTTAAATATATTTTGGCGCTTGAAGTGCGATTGCCACAAGTCTAAAAGAAGAATAAAAAACTAAATTTTACTTACTTAGAATAGCTTTGGGCATCCGGACTCTCTGGATTTTCTGCGTTGTTAATCTCCATGCTGTAATTTTGGTAGTTAATTCTGTGTTTTTAGAATTTTAAAAAGAGACAACTGTCACTGAAATTTACGGCATTTTGGAACTCGAAAGAGGCAAAGAAACTTGGAGAATTTCAGTGCGCGGTACCTTACAGGCCAAAAGCGATTATGAATGTCACGCCAAATACGTCTGGATTTTGAAATGCGTCAGCAAGTTAATTAGCGCAGACAGTCAAATGAGTTCTTCGGAACAATTTTCTGTTTTTTTGCTCAAGGTTCATTTAAAAAATTAATAATTGGTGGCGCGCTAAATCTCCCTCTTACTCTATTTTAACTATTCTACAAAGAAAACAGTAATAAAAAAGGTTGCCTAGAAGATGTGGGAGCATTTATCGCCAACATAACTTTTCATTGACATTTGACATTTTTTACGTCTCCGCGTACGCGATTAAATTTCAGATACTTTTTTTCTGATAAAATAACATAAAAGAGTATTCCATTATCCTTTTTTTTTCCTCTAATATTCTGGTTAATTCGTAGCATTTTACATTTAAAAAAACGTCACATTTTCGCGAGGAAAAAGTTTCAAAAAAAAAACTTTTTCATGCCCTCTATCTAGATTTGGGGTAGAATATGCCATTGAATTTCACTCAGCGGGAATAAGCGCCAAGACACTTCAGAGCATTACACAGTATTTCAGTTTTTATTCGCGCGAGCTCAGTTTTGCAAATTGCTCTTTATCGAAGTTTGATATTAGGAAGAGCCATTGGTGCGTTTCTTGATTAAATTTGAAAGAAGCAAGACAAAATAAAGGATTTCATATTCTCTTTTTTCTTTTTAAAATTTTTCGAAATCCAGGATACTTTCCGTAATGGCAATGAAAAGCTTCGGCTGGAAAGTAGATAAAAAATATTTAACAAATTCATATTTAGCGGTAACAGGAAATCCAATCACAGATAAAACGATGTCTTAAAACATTTGCAGCAAAAGTCCTTATTTAAAAAAATATAGCGGGATGCGAACAATTATAAAAACTGAAAGAGATTTCGAAAAGATTTTTCGATTCTGATTCTGAACAAATCCATTTCTTAACTGTCCTTAATACGAAAATATTGTGCAATGGCGCGCAATTGCGGAATTTCCACTTTACCGTTTATTTTTTGTTCAGACAAACAAATTGTTCTATCAATTTTTTTGCCTAATTGAAAACAAAGAATTGAAATTTTAAGCAAAAATTAAGATGCTTGAGCGAATTAAAAAGATAACGATGCCACCGATCACGCATCATACAGTTCTGTTCACAGTTCGGCCCAGAGAGTTCAGATTTCGCAAAATTCAAGATGGGCATAATTTAAACCGAGGAGATAGTTTAAAGCTTTCATAGTGCAGATTTTGGACAGTTTATAGGCGGCGTACAACTGGTTTACCAGATTTCTATTTAAAAAAAGAAAAAACATTTTTTTGTTTGATATATCAAATTTTCCTTTTTTGATATATCAAAGACACGTAGTATTGATCGTGAATGTTGTAATGAGCTGATTGATCAGATTATGTTGAAAGGCTAACGATTGAAACGTTAGAAAATTTGTAAAAAGCAACGCTCCAAATCCCTTACTAGTTAGATATAAACGAGGCTGCGAAATGACGCTAAGTGCCTTGTTTAGTGAAATGAATCTCTTCGATAAAACAGCCGCGAACGAGGTGTTTTAAAAAAAACTCAGGAGGTTTCTTTAAAAAAAAAGAGTGAGTTCTTCGTTTTTTTTAACGTTCGATTATCTTTCTTTATAACCTCTACTGATTAATTTACAGAAAAACTTCAATTTAATACTTTTCAGTCTCATCATGCCTCGATATGACCCAATAACGGAAGAAAAATGGCGTGCCAACTCTGCCACTGATTTAATGCGAATGCGGCTCGAACGACTGCAATAGAACATTGTAAGTGATTCTTATTAAAACGATGAATGAAGAACTGATTCTAAAATAAAAAGAAAATAGTGGAAAAAAACATTATACTCTTCGATTAATTATAAAAAGAAAATTCTGAAATTCACTTATGTGTATCAAAATACGACATTTTTCAATAGAAAAACCTTTTTTTTATCTTCACTTTGAGTGAACCTATGTTTATGTGGAGGACTGTATTACCTTGATATCCTAAATAATTAAAAACTAAAAAAATCTGAAATTCTGAAACTCGGAAAATAAAAATATTTTTAAAACATAAAGGTTTAGGTAAACCGGTTTTGAATAACTATTTCAGCAAAAGAAGTAGGGCATCCAGAGGAAATGTGTAAATCGTATTTATTAACATTATCAGTAGAATATTTTTTTCAAATAAAAAAATACATCAATGAATGGAAGAAAATAATAAAAATATGAACAGCAATGAATGAAACACCGATCTGTTTCTGAAAATGAACCGATAGCGAAAGCGAAAAAGGAGAAGTAGGCTTTTGAACGGGCCGGCTGGAGGTTCCAATATCATTGGATTGATGGATTGAAAAAAAACCAAAAATTGGATTTTTTTTTCTTGATCGTATGAAGTTCGTTTTTGTTGTGACACCAATGAATGTTATTCGAGAAATCTACTTATTATTAAGCGAATAATTCCGTCTGTGTGCCCGTGACTCTGTCCAAGACGTTTCTTTGAATAACTCAAAAGAATGGCAGCCTTTTACTTTGATATTCGGGATGGAGTCATGGCCACCCGAGCGCTTCGCAACCATATGTTTAGGAGGTCGCAGGGTACTAGGGATACTGTAGAACCGTACCCCCAAAATCTACAAAACTGTCTTAACAACGATAAAAACCGTCAAAATTTTGCAGATATATCAATTGGGATGTCCGTATATCACATGTAAAAAATCAGCTTCGTATGTGCAAAACTACAACTTTGATAGACATTGTTTTCAAAAGTTTCTAAAACATTCCAGAATGTTCTAGAACTGCGGCGCAGCCGCGAACTTTCTACTAGAATCTTATATAATATAACTTCAACACCACTTCTATTGGAGTTTATCCAAAGTTTTAATGTGTGGCGTATTTTTATATGGATCATCGTATACTCAGGCATGCTGATAACGCGCGTCTGATTACCGTGAATTCTTCATCAATTTACTGGAGTTCAGGCCTCCTTTCACTTTGATGGCAGGCTTTTGCCGGCATGGGTAGGAGTTGTTGATGGTGGCGCGGAGGTAGTCTACGGACAAATTGCCCCATTCCTCTAAGAGATTCTTCTTCAAATTTGTCTTTACCTGTATGATTTCCCAAATGAAGAAATCCGACGAGAAATCTGGGTATTCCGACGCCTGAAGGCAGGAAGGTGAGTCTCACATCACTGCTGAGTCACCTTTGCTGTGTGCTCCGTCTTGTTGGAAAATCCAATGTTCTCTCCAGCGATGTGCCGTTGAGCCCACGGCAACAAGTTATTTTCTTTAAAAAAATCCATCATAAGTGACTCGATGAACGGTTCGATTTTTCTCGTTATCTTCTCGTTAGCTATGTCTCTCTATTTGGCCGAAACACAACCGATCACAATTTAAACTTACCCAATTAATAAAAATTTATAACAAGAGCACCGGATCACAGCTAACCATTCCTTGATCTTCGGCGATGGTCGTCCATGAGTAGTCAGTCGATTTCCTCGATATATTGAGACCTTCCTTCGTAGTAAGTCGGACCATCTCATGGGGGATCGCCCGACAGGTCGTCTTTAGTCTCGAGGAATCCATTCTTGTATCAGTTTCGTTCATCAGTCGCCGTCTACCTCAGCAACTTAAACACGAACTACCTAGAAGTTCGTGTTTAGGATTTTGATTTAAATTGATTTGATTTCTAAATCGTTTCCGTCATCTGTAACTAGCCTGCACATCGACTGGTTTTTATATTTCTATCGTGATTCTGTGAATTTCAATTTTGATCTCTTTCTAAAACTAGAATTTATTAAATTTAGTATTATATTGATTCATAAGTCCTGACGGATTTTCAGTTTGAAAAGTTTATTGTATAACTGATCGAAACGCTGTCAGATAAATTATATATACTGGCCATGTTTATCAATAACGGTCTGCCAACGGTTGATCAACTTGCGGATGCCGTCCTGCCAAAACGCCAGGGGCTGGGACCTAAAGAATGACTTCAATATCCTTTCGAATTGTGAATTTCCTCCCAACAAGATGCCGTTGGAGAGGACTGAAAAGATAATAATCAGATGGTGCTATTTCCGAGTTATACGGTGGGTGTGGCAAAACAATCTAACATATCGTACTATCGTCCGAGTTTTTGCACTTTTCCGAGGCGTGTAAGGCCCCGATCAATGGTTGCTTGACTAACGCCAAGGAACCTTGCTAGCTCACGGGTTGTTTGAAAAGGATCGCTCTCCACTTCGGAGCGTAACGTATCCAAATCCAACTCCATACGGGCATCATCGTCTATTGAAAAATCGCCATTTTCGAATCGATGGAACCAACGTCTAATGGTACTTTCTGAGGGTGCATCCTTGTTTTACATTTAAATCATTCGACGATTAATGTCGAATATTTTCAGACCAGGTAGAAATAAAATGACGAAATGTCGAAAATGAAATATAGTAGGCACGGGGCAAAAGCGAGAGTCATTTCTCAGTGATGCGATCACTGGAAATTATACGATTTGTGTTGTGGATAGGGGTACGCTCAACCTCCCATGAGGCAGAAAGACAGCTGTTTTCTTCAAATTTCCACAGAAAAAAAAACTAACGAAAAATCATCTTGAAAAATCTGTCAGGACTTATGAATCAAATTAATATTATTACCGTAAAAACTCAAATAGACTTGCATGCAATACTATTATTGGTAGAGCCTTTTTGAGAGCAATACTATTAGGGGCGCAAGCCAATTTTTTTTTGCTATTTTTCTATTTGCTATTTGACTTCTCAAAACAATAAAAATTTATTACGATTTTCAAAAAAGTTTCAGTCAAAATTGGCAAGACTCTCAGTAAGAAAACAGCTAGAGTTTTTGTCAAAAAACAACATAAATTCGAACGAAAACAACGAGAATCGATGCTAAAAGCAAACAAAAATTGTGAAATAATATGAATGGAAATGTCCAATTCATCATAATCTTCACTTTCTTCGTTTTCTTCGCCTTGTTAGTCAATGCCATCCATAAGGTTGGCAACTGAATGGCTGGGCAGCTTCTTTCCTTTTTCGTTTCATCAGTTCCAATCCCTCTGGCATTTCGCCGTCGTCTTTGAAACAATGAATCTTGAAATATTCGGATCCGTCCGTAGTATTCTTCAACCTACATCAAGTGAAAGATTTTTTGATCAAAGATTCTGGCAGCTGTTTCCTGTGTCTGTGTACGAGCTGAATCCGTGAATCATCCAACTCTCATACGATTCACAATTTTTACTAAACGGACTGTTCCAATACGCATCTGGTGCCATTTAAGGAGATGCTCTGTGGTCTCATCGTTGAAAAAAGATTCTCTCTGACCATGACAGCTCCATCGACGAACCAATCTTTTTAATAATCGATGCAATATACCATTTTTTTTCGGTAGCAAAACGGATGACTTGAATCCGTCCGAGCGAGCAGCAAGCATCACAGAGATATGAAGCGTGTCATATCCAGTTGTATTTACGGAGACCTGAACTCCTTCTTAATTCAATTTTTGTTGTTGAATGACGCACAGTACCGGCCATAAAGGTATAATATAATGGTTCCCATTCGAAACACAGTCAGTGTCGTTGCCCACAGTCTTTCTTGCTCCAGATGCATTTTCAGCTCTTTCAGACATACAAGTTACCTGCTTCTGATTACATTGCCTAAAAATCCCCATCCTGCAATGCTCTTTTTGCCGGTGCTCATTCTACATACAGTACCGGCCATAAAGGTATTATATTATGGTTTTTCGACAATATTATACCTTTATGGCCGGTACTGTACCTACTTTGCTCCCAGTTCACCGATAGTCAAACTATTTGAGAAATCCAAATAAACCGCTGTTTCATCACAGTAATAAACGTAGCTTTAGTTATTTTGGAGCATCAGTTTCCAACATAAAGACAAAAAGCAACAATTTTTTCGACATATTCATCTGGAGACTTTTGGCAGACCGTTGTCGGACGACAAGAAAACGTTGAAGCCATCCGTATGTGCCCTAAACAACGAGATTATAAACATAGCGCTATATTTTTTCATTGAATCTGTAGTTTGTCGTGCTCTCTGTTGGATAATGATTCGCGTGACTCTGAGCTTTTTCTGGCGTGGCTCTCGAATCCATGCTGCGAGTTCCTCGTCGGCAGTAACATTCTTCACATTTCGGCCTGCTCCTACCATTCTCAATTTCTTTCCGTTTCCATTCTCAGATTCGGTATTATAACTGTATTCCCCCACAAACCTCGGTATTAACCCCCCCCCTCCCTCATTTTTATTTTATTCTTTCAAAAATCACGTAAAAACAAACGTCCTCATATGCAAACAGTTTCGATGGAGGGTCATCCACGTTGCAGAGACGTGGTTTCCAATTGAAAAATCATTGAAAAACGAAACGAATGAAAATCTGAGAAAAGAAGGAGACGGCTTCTTCAGCAGAATTCTTGAAGAACTTAAGTCCAAGAGAAGGTGATTTCGAACTGGATAAAGGATGAATGACATTGTCGTTTTAGGTGGGATCACGAGGGATCCTAGAAGGATGGGGGGGGGGTGATTCCTGTTTCCAGAATGGTGGGGGAGAATAAAGATATAATGTGGGGGTCATTGTGAAAGATTACCTTTTTCTGGAGTAACCCCCAACATCAAGAGGTTGGGGGCAATTTTGATATTTATATCTCACAGAATAGTCCCCCACATCCAAAAGTAATCGAAAACATAATTGTGGTGGGGGTGATTCCGGCTATGGGGGACCGGTAGAGGTGTGGGGGGCGATTCTTGAAAATTTACTCAGATTCTTCTTCCAATACAGACTTGTTCGACTTCCATTTTTAGATACAAAAAAGGGGGTATGTGAAATCGGAACAAAATGAGAATAGAACTCGTAGGAAATCGGAACTTGATGAAAATGAAAATGTTAAAAAAGAAAACTGTATTGAATTGGAACTGATAGGGGATTAGAACTGTTTTAAAGTGAAACCGCATGGAAGCGGAACTGTATGGAATTGGAACTCTGTTCAATGGAGCGCGTTTGCTTTACCCAGAGTACTTTTCTCAGCGTTAAATCAACTAAAAATACTCTTGTAAAGCAAACGCGCTCCATTGAATAGAGTTCCAATTCCATACAGTTCCGCTTGCATGCGGTTTTACTTTAAAACAGTTCTAATTCCCTATCAGTTCCAATTCAATACAGTTTTCATTTTTAACATTTTTATTTTCATCAAGTTCCGATTTCCTACGAGTTCTATTCTCATTTTGTTCCGATTTCACATACCCTCACAAAAAAGCGAGAAACCCCATATTTTTCGGCGGCTTTTACATTATTTGTTAGAATCGCGAAATCGACATCTTTCTTTTTGAATTCAGCTGTGAAGTTTCGCTTTTTGCATCCTTTAACTCCAGCTCTCACCTCACTCATGACAATCTATCAAACTCTGGAAATTGTCAAATACGTGATCGAGGAAAACGTGTGAAAATAAAAGAAAATCAAACAAAAAGAAGAAATAAGGAAAAAAGTAATAAATATGTCATTGCGTCATCACGAAGGGGCAAGACAATTAAGGGGTGCAATACTGTAGTTCAAGCTTCTATCTGCGGGGCAATAATATTAGGAGCGCAAGCCAATGTGGGGTGCAAGTCTATTAGAGGTTTTACGGTTTTTTTTTTGGAGTTTTTATTCGTGACGGGAATCATGGAAAACTAAGAAAAAAATTATTAAAATAAATATTAAATTGAACGATTGATTGACTAGACTTGCAACAACTCCTGAATCTTTTTCAGCAGTGTTTTCGCTAATTGATTCTTCTCTTTCATACGGGAAAGAAGTTCCAGAACTTTTCGATCTCCCAACTCTTCAACGAACCTTATGAAAATGGCTATTGTAAAGTCAGTAAGAGTCGATGGATCTGAAGAAGCTTCCAGAATTCGCTCCAACACTTGAATCTTCTCCTCGGCAGACTCCTGTGATTCCAATTGCTGAATATGCTCGTACAGCTCCGTGGCATCGTCATTGTGGGCCCCATAAGTGAAAATGAGAAAAGCGATTTCATATTTCCGATAAGCATGTAAGGGGAAGTGAAATGCGTCGGTGAATTCGATCGCTGAACTAATGTGATCACTGCTTCCAGATCGGATCGCCGCTGCAAGATGACCGAATAGGAGCTCAGCGAAGACTTGTCTGAATTGCTCTTCCTTTTCCACTTCTTCTTGCTCCTCTTCCAGTGCTAATTCAACGTCAGAAAACACCCCAGATTCTGTCTCACTGAACCCTTGATCGTCTTCTTCTTCGTCTACTGCTTCTTCTTCTGCTTCTACTTCTTCGTCTTCTGATACATCGTCCTCCAAGTATTCAAATCGAAGAATCAATGAGTTGATTTTTCGGAGCAACTTTTCTGCATCTGGAATCACCATTTCCAGCCGTCTGACTCTGTCAAGGATATTCAGCTCAGCGAAAGTCCCCAAGTCAATTTCCAGATGGCTCAAAAGGAAACAAGACAATATAACGTAATCTATATCACTATAGAACATGAATTCGGCAATCAGCTGAATCACCTGAGCAGGGCAGTTTTTCGTGTACATTTCGAAGACCAGATTCATAAATGTCCTCAGAATCCACGACTTCTCCTCCTTCAAAGCCTTTTTTTGCTGTGCCTGAATAGAAGCGGCGAAGCCCTGAATCTCCTCGTTTTCCGGACAATAAGTCTCGTAGAGAAGCGGGAACTGGAATTTCTGAAGTTCCTCCAGGGAAAAGTCGACATTTTCAACGTCCTTGAATGCTTCGGTGATCTGAAATTAAATAAATTAAATTGAAAGATCAAAATAAATTTTCTTTAAAAATTGAAAATCCCGCAAACCGTTTCCGTCGATTCATCAACAAAGGCTGTAATGAAGTTGTGGTTCTTGATTAGTGTTGGCCATTTTCTGAAGGACGGAAAGTTCCGAAATTAAATTCGAAATAAACATATCTGTGAATTGTGCTGCTTTGCTCCATCGGGAAATTTCTCGATTCATTTCGCTTTTTTTTCAAAATAAATATCTCATTTTCTCATATTCAGACGACAAAACGGCGTTTTACGAAAAAAAAATAATTATTGAGTCTATTTGTTTCGAATTTTTAAAATTACATTTTTTGTGTTTTTCAACCGTTTTTTTTCCTATCCCGGATCAGTCGTGAAATGCAGAAATATTCATTATTTAGGACAGTCTCGTCTTTGTTTACTAGAGCTCTTTACGGTTGTCTTTGTAAGACCCACATGTATAAATCGGTGCGCCTTTAAACATTTTGTAGATTTTCGCGACGAATACTTTTCGAATATAATTATCCTAATTTCTTTGTAATTTTTCAATGTTTTTTAAAATGAATTTTTAGGAGATTCTTAGAGATATTTAGATATTTTTCTTCCAAATTTTTTGGGAGCGCTAAATTAATTTTTGAACATCAATTTTCAGGCAGGAAATAGAGCAATCAACGGAAATTATTTACAAAAAGCCAATCAACAACCGCAGGAAGCATTTGCAAACAATGACGGGAAAACCGGAAAGGTTTGTAAAATATAAAAAATCGAAAACATTAATATTGAGAATCTAGATTTTCGAGACACGGAGCAAGTTTTTAGACAAAATGTCGTAGTAATTTTTTTCGGATTTTTATTGATTTTTGCATTTCGATGTAAGTATCCATTCCGTAAAATATCGGAATACCGGGGTGAGAATGAACTAAATATGAAAAAACGAAACAAATCTGATTTTTTTTTTGCTTTTTTCCATCCACGTAATATTACTTCACAATTTACTTTTTCAGTTTGGAGCTTGAATTTTGTGGTAACCTATCAAATTTTCAGAGGATGTTCCCGGCCATTGCAAAAATTAAAAAAAAAAAACGGAAATTTAGGGTGAGGCGTTCCTCAATGTGGATCATTGTCATGATGAAAACGTCTCCAACGAAAATGGGTGACTACGACGCCACGATTCCGTTTGCATAGAACTTTGTAGCTTACCATTCTGTTGTCCCCGGTTTTAATTGCTTTTGCTAGGATATGGAGCTTGTATTCGTTGGAATTCATGGTGAGGGCGTTGGTAAGAGAAAGGCTGAACACTGAATTAGAGAATAGGAAACCGAAATTTTATGACAATTTTTGCTGAAAATGAATTTTCTAACAAGAACACTGAGTGAGGGATGATTTGATTAGAAATCGAAGACAAAAAAAGAGTACGAGCCCAACAAAAAAGAGAACTACGATAAAAATAAATCAATATCGGTGCATAGCAACGGTAGACCGTCTAAGACTGTGACAACAGGCATTAATGACCGATTTCCAGGCGAGGGTGGGGGATGGGAATGTGGGGTGAGGGGGGGGGGGAATGTGGGGTGAGGGTGGGTGATGGGACATCTTGTAAAAACGCATTGAAACATTTATTCTTTTAGGTCTTGCGTGGAAATCTTTAAATATCGGGATGAACCCATAAACTTGCAACAGTTGCCAATTGCATATTTTTTCGAAATTGTTTCCCAACTCGAATAGTTTTTCAGATATCATTCTGAAACTTGACAGACATGAGTAATTTTTTATTCTGAATCCGATTTTCAAACAACAAAACTACTATCGTTAACGGTTGCATAAAACAAAAAAGGCCAAAATAATGGCAGACCTATGAACCTTCAATGCACTGTGGAGCAAGGATTTGTTGGATCTATTCTAGGCGAGTACTTCAACGGTGAAACATGTAATTTTCTTCGTAAAATGATAGATTGACACAAAACGTAAAATATTGCTTCCACAAACGTGTTCTTTTAATACTTTGCGCATTCCACAAAGTGGCAAAAGCCACTCGCCCGCGATACCTTAGGGTCCATCAGATTGACTGTTTCCAGCTTGTCGCTAATGAAGAGATTGGCCAAATGTATTTTATTCATTATTTTCTTAGTTTCTCAGTCGATCCATTGATTTTATATTTGAAGAATACGATTTTGAGGAAAACTCTCGCAGCGAATTCATGACATTCACTCCGACTAGTGCAGCAAAGTAATGCGGCAAGTAGTGCGGCAGCCGTGCGCAACCAAAAATGCTTCTCTATATTATTCAAATAGAGGAATTTCAAATACTTCCCGGGAAAAGCACTGTTAGAACTCTATTCGTGCGTCGTCATCTTTCCCTTGTATTGATTCTCTCCCCTTCTCGTTGTTCGCCCCTATAATTTTGCAATAGTCAAGTTCCCTATAATTATCCGAGCATTTCAGAAGAAGTCCCTCAATTTGAACTTAGGGGTTCGATTGGCAATGATGTCTTACAAATAATTGATTCAAAATATGAATTGGTTATTTTTTTATAGTTCAGAATTTGTTTAAAGTACAATACAATTGCTTTGATGCTCAAAAACGAAACCTGTATTTAACCGGAAAACCATGTAAACTTGAAAAAAAAAAGATAACTGGAATAAAATAACTACGAATCCAATTCGAGACGATGCCACGCTTCAACTAATGTTCCCGGATTTTCGATACATTTTATCCATTGACGACCACGTTCTTCTTTTGCCGAAGTGGAGAGCAATATTCCTCCTGGAATTCCGAAGCGATAAGGAATATAAGCAGATAAGGAATGTAAACGCAACTCACCAATATAATCATCGTGTTTTCCCAAATCATGATCATAAACTCCAATTTGAAGTGTTTTCTTTGGTAAATCTTTGAATGGAACCACAAACTGCAGCTGCTGCAATAAAATTAAATTGAAATTTGGGTTCTATAGAGGATATTGAATAATATGAGCACCTCAGCTCTTACACAGAACAAATCAACTGCCGACTTTTTTCTTAAAATTTAGGAACAGGACTGGAAATGGAAACTAAAACTGGAGTTAATTGCGATCTACATATAACTAGAATAACGTTTAAAAAATTCGATTCGTGTGGATTTCGCCTGGTTTTTTCCGGTTTCTAGTATTGCAAATGTCATTGAAACATCTTGCGCAGAGCGAGTATTCTGTTAAGAGGCGTACTAACATTTACAGCGCCGTGCAGTAAGATATATGTACAAAAAGAAGGGTTTCTGTTGGCAATGCAAAGTTTTCAGATTTTATTAGTGAGCTAATAGAAGTGGACATATTTTGAAAGGATTTGTGAGCAATCTCCACACTAGAAATCTCACAGCTCTTTTATTCGCAGTCTCTGATAAGACTTCTACAGCTCAATGAGCGGATGGCAACTAAACTTTGCACACTTTGTACTGAAATACACATTTTTCTCACTTCCATGAGGAGTAGCAGTTTTGCCTGACGCTGTAAAGAGGTGTTAGCTACTAGCAGACGACAGGAAAATTCTCTATAAAAATATATATAAAAGCACTGTTCTTTTTCAACTTTAATGTGGAAATCCGCGAAAATTAAGAAAAAATTCATTAAAATTTTTGGAAGCGACTTGAAATTTTGGAATAAATAGTCAGAAATTTAGATGTAGTTCAGTGTTACAAATTTTGAAAAAAATTTCAGACATTTTCAGCAAGAATTTCACCCTTTACATTTTGCCGTCGAATTAGCAATGGAACGGTCAGTTCAGTTTTAGACGATTTAAACTAATTTCAACATTTTTACATTGCCGTTTCTTATTTATTTTTTCCATTTTTGCAAACTTTTCGGAATTTTTCAAGCTTTTTGCATCGACGTGAAAGTATTTCAGTGCTGAAAACAGACATTGATACAATTCCAATTTTTTGTCGAAAAGAAAATTCGGGTTATACTAATACTTATACTGAATGACAATGTTGCCCGATAATCTACATAATTTTCTCAGAATTTTTGGAATTTCTCAACTATACCTCATTCCATTCTGGGTTCAAAGTGCGCTTTTTCGTTGCCGTTTTTCCGCGATGCGATTTTGAAGTAATCGGAGTGAGTGAAACTTTGCAATATGGATCCGAAAACCCAGTTGAGTCCATTCCGACCAGCTCAACACATCGATTGATATTGATGAAGAGAGATCCTAAAATGAATAGTTTGGAATTTTATAAAATTACGATTAAACTACGTTTTAGAATGATCGAGAATAAAAGATGGCAATCGAATTTGGCCGACTAGTGGCCGAATGCTGCGGATCCACTTTAATTAATGCCGATCAATAAAATTCTACGAAATTTTTGAATTTCGAAATTTAACCCAAAATCTTTTTTCCTCATTTGCTTCATGGCGACTGATAGTAATTGTCGAAATTCGAAGTGAAAAAGAAAAAAAATCGGTGGCCAACTGAATTTTGCTCAAATTTTTTTTTGATTTTTCTATTTTTCAGTAGTTTTCGGTCGCATTTCGTGTTGTTTCTGATTTTTCAACTATTTTCTAATAGGCTAATCGTGGAATTCTAAAAATTCTTTCTTTTTGCTATTCACGAGTGGAAAAAAGAAAAAAAACGTTTTAAATAAATTTCTCAAATTTCCGCTGCCTTTTTTGGTCTTTTTTTAAAATTTATAAATACGTTCAAAGAAAGAATTATTTATTATACAAAATTTTGTGATTTTCTCAAAAAAAAAATTACAAAAATCATGAAAAGAATCAATTGTTCTAGAAGACTACGCACTTTTCATTCATTATCCTATCGCCACTGCTTTTTTCGTTTCGATTTTAATCAATAATTGAAATCGACTTCAATTTGAATGTCGAAAACTTTAATTATTTTAATAATCGACATAAATAGAAGTTAGTTCTTATCGATTAATATCGATTGAATTTTTGAAGAAAACAACTCGAAAAGCTAATTACCTTATTTGCTTCATAGCGATTATCGAAGGAAATTGATAGAAATTGTCGAAATTCGAAATGAAAAAAAAAAAGAAAAAAAGCGGTGGCCGTGGCCTAAAAATGTAGTGATCGAGGCCAACTGAATTTTTCGCAATTTTTTTTTGATTTTCCTCTTTTTCAGTAGTTTTCGATCGCATTTCGTGTCGTTTCTGATTTTTCAACTGTTTTCTAATAGGCATACTCGTGGAATTTTAAAAATTCATTATTTCTGCTATTTACGAGTGCAAAAAAGGAAAGAAGCGTTCTCAAATTTCAAAAATCAATAAATTTCGCAAATTTTCTTACGCTCTTGAATAGCAAAATCAGTTTTATTCAATAATCGAAATCGACTTCAACTTCAATTTCGAAAATTTTATATTATTTTGATAATTAATCGATATAAATAAAAGTTAGTTCTCATCGACAAATATCGATTGAGTTTTTGAAAAAAACTATCCGAAAAGCGAATTTTCTCATTTTCCACCTCACCCTGTTGAATATTGTATTGTAATCCAACGTGAATCTTTCCGCGTTCCTCATTTTCCTCTTCCTTTGTCTGCACCGGAACCGGGAGAGCACTCTCCAAGTACAAATTGAACTTCTTCATTTCATTGTCATTGAGTTTTTTGAGTGCGATCCTGGTCTCTCCGAGAAAATCCGATCCGATTCGATCGCGATCGAGTACAGTGACTCGTCTAAAAACACACATCATATATCTATAGATTATTCGATTTTAATTACAGAATCTTTTTCTCCTTGTCCTCCTCTGTGACACCGAAATAGGACATCTCCTCATTCCACTCGGGATTCAATGTCTTCTCGATCGTTTTCGACGTCAACTTGGTCGCCTTCGTGTTACCGGGAAGCAAGTGGAATTTGACATACGGATCAGAAAATCCATTCGAATCCATTGCTTTGAGGTTTTTCGCACGGATTAGATGGATTTTGAGTTTCTTATCAGCCGAGTGGTAGGTGAGTGTCAATGTGATTGAGCCGAGACTACCTGGAAATCAAATAATTATTGATTTGAATTTGAATCGATATTCAGAATTGTTGCAAATATTGAGAAAACCTAAAAGTGGAAAGAGTTAACAACTAAAAGCATAAGAAACAGCGGAGGAAGTGCAGTGTTAGAGAAAAACAAAAATCACAAACGTTTTTTTCTGGAAAGACACATCATACAACCAAATACACCACCAAAACCACCGCGAGGAGCATGCTTGAGTTCTACAACAGAAGTCGTGCTGCTACTTTTGAGAAGACGTTTCTCAACACGCGCACCAGGTTCTGACGCTGATTCTGTGCTTGCTGTGATCGCCTTCTCCTCTTCTTCCTCAAGAACTACGGGCACCGTTGACGACGATGGTGCTGCTGCAGTGAGGCTCGAGCTATGGTTGTTGTTGTTGTTGTTGTTGTTGTTACTGTTGTTGTTGTTGTTATTATTATTAGGAATCTGATTGAGAGGCGACGACGAGGAGCTTGCTTCAAGAGCCACATCATGCCCATTTAACTTCGATGGCGTTACGGGAAGCGCCACGTCATCTAGGGATGTTCTCAACTGCAGCGAGTTGATCCGACCGACACCCTCACGCTGGCGGGTTCGTTGCTCTGAAATTGGATTGGACGGATTCAGAAGCGTTTTCAATCGTTATCATTGTCACCCACCGCAAAAAAAGAGAAAAAAAACCAACAAAAGCCCGGCGAATCAAACTTTTTGAGAATGCTTTCAAAATTTTTTCAGAAATCGGTTTGCTACAGTAAATCAAAGAGGCGTAGCTTGCAGGGTAGGGCGGAATTGGATTTTGGGAACTCGGAATCCGGAAAACGGAAAAATTTTTTCACGGAATCTGGAATCCGGAAGACGGAATGAAAAAAACGGCGGAATCCGGAATTCGGAATCCGGAATTCCGCTCTTCTCTGGTAGCTTCGTTATTTTAGAAGTGAGACGTGTTATAGCTCCCCAACTGAGAAATGAATTTCAAGAGATTTGAAAAGAAGAAGAAGAAGAGGCACTAACTTGTTTCATCATCCGGTGAGCTCAAAAAGCTGGAAGCTGCCACTGAAGGAGATTCAGCTCGACTTGTCTGCTGAAATGCCGCAGAGTTGCCGTACAGTATGATTGCTCCATTCGTTCGTTACCTGTACTAAGCGCTTCGCATCATTGTGATTCTGATTGTTATGCATCATATGGTGAATGCTGGGCGTGGGCTCTGCCGAGCCAACTCGTCGGTTTCCACCACTGCTCGCCGTGCTGGCACTCGATGATTTGTGCTCCGTCGCGTTCAGTGGACTGGAAGTACGGTGGTCCGGACTGGTTCGAGAAGAAATCGGTGGTGGAGGGGTGACCAAGGAAGTGCCTGGAACACGTCGTTTCAACAGGAGAATGACGAGTGGAAAGTGTCTTACCTGAGGCACTCTGAGCAACTCGAGAGCTCGACGAATCGGGGTTTGATATTCGTCTAGGTGAGCCCCTGCCAGAGGTGTCGTACGCCGTCTGTTGCTGCAACGGAGTCAGGGAAGACGACGAGCACGTGAGTCCCGACTGCTGCTGATTCGAATGATCCGATTGGACAACTGAAATGGGAACTATTGGCTATATACCAGAGTAGGGCGGAATTGGATTTTGGGAACTAGGAATCCGGAATCCGGAAAACGGAAAACAATTTTTTTCACGGAATCTGGAATCCGGAATACGGAATGTAAAAAACGGCGGAATCCGGAATGCGGAATGCGGAAAACGGAATTTTAACCATTAATTAGGGAATCAAATGATGTAAATGCGCTCTGTTCGCAAAAATTTTTGCGGGAGTTCAAAAAAGTATACTTTTCACAACAATTGAGAATAAAGTATTAAAACTCATAGTTGGGCGGAATTGGTTTTGGGAATTCGGAATCCGGAAAACGGAAAACGGAAAAAATTTTTTTCACGGAATCCGGAAAACGGAAAAAATTTTTTTTCACGGAATCTAGAATCCGGAAAATGGAATGAAAAAAACGGCGGAATCCAGAATACGGAATGCGGAATCCGGAATTCCGCCCTTCTCTGCTATATACTCGCAATTCAACTTTTTTTTCGTCCGAAAGAGTCCGAAAAAAGTACTGACAGGCTGAGCAGTTACCTCCACTGTCAATGCTACGAGTATCGGCGTCAGGGATCGATGTATCTTGACACGTGTCATGCGCATATGAGGACGGTGTGGCGAGCGAATGTCGTGGGGACGTGGATCTTGTCGACGGACGCGATTCTGGCGAGGAATCGTCGTCGTCGTCAGTGCTGTAGAGGTTCTTGGAATGTGGTCGCGGATGGCGCGAAAACCGTTCCATGTTAGCAGCAACGTCGCGTCGCGATGTCGGTGTTGCGGACAATGGAGGAGGAGGAGCTGGAGACGATGCTTCCGAGCCAACTGCACCCTTGTTGCCATGCGCTCTTCGCTGGACACCAGATTGAATGAAGGACTCGCCGTCTGATGAGCTACTGCAAAGAGCTCGATTGAAGAGCGCTGATCAGCGCAAACATTGGCGGACTCACGCTGCTTTTTCCTCGTCATCCACCGACATACTGCTCATCACTTTTTCGTTGACCCATCTCGGCTGTATTCTTGGTCGCGGCGATTTCGATCTGAATTATTTCAAGCATTATTAGCTGAAACAGAGACCGAGAAACTGATGTTTCGCACGATAGAGGTTAGAACATGAAACAGACGAAAATCAAAATGACAACCTGTCGAGCGGTTCGATGGCCTGAAGCACAGAGCAGATGCTGGGACGGCTTGCGCTTAAAATTAAAGCAATGTTAAGGAAAAAGCAACGGAGCAAAGATTAGAGCAAGTTCATTCATGCACAGCTTTGCTTAGCTATAAGCATTTTTTGCACTCTGAAATCGGCTGCTAATAGCGTCACCTTCATACTGAAGCTGATGAGCACAAAAACGGGATTGTAATTTACAGTGGCAAATCAAAGACAGCTCTTACCTCGGGAAATCGATGCCACCATTTCCAGTGTTTCTGCGGTTGCCATTTGGAAGAGGAGATGCCGGTCCGTTGGACTGGCCGCTGCAACCAGGAGAAGCCCATTTCGGGGTCGTCATTTGGCACGAAGACGTGGATGGCATTGTCATCGGTTGTGGCCCCGCAGCGGCGGTTCCAGAGAGGGGAGTGGTGGCCGACGCGGCGTTCGGCACGGTGCCGTTTGTCGTCGCCGGAATGTAGACGGGCATTCGGTCATCCGGCCTTTGGAATTCCGGCATTTCTTTGTAGAACCACGCGCCCGACTTTTTCCATAGCTAAAATGAATTTGATGAGGTGAAATGAAGAGACAGGGAGAACAACGCAAGCTTAAATCAAAAAAAATCAACCATCTTGGAAAGACACCTGGAAAACAGTGCCTTCGTATGGTTAAACACATGTAAATGGCAACAGATGGTGCAAAGAATCACGGAAAGAGTGAAAGCAAAAAGGAGCACATAGAATTTCAGTTTTCCCGAAAACTTTGGAACATGAAACACCAAGGAATCTGAGATCTGAGCGAGATTCCGAGGAAAGAAGACGTGGATGGACAGAGTGGACAGTCTGATAATTTTCAGATAGAAACGCCACGCGGACAACCAGCAGAAACCACTAACCACCTCTCTGGCTTCGGAGCAAATTTTGCAGAGAAACACGGTCTCCACCTTGCCGCTCGCCTGATTCACGTCCGTCGTTTCAACACCGCAATTTCGTTGACAAACGTACTGAAAATGAGAAGCGAATCAGTCGGTAATCGGAGCAAATCATTTCGTTTCGACAACCACCCACGAGCACACGAGACCACCAAACTCACTTTCCTGCAATCCACGCACATCGCCGCGTAGCTCTTCGAGGCGAGCAGCCCGAACTCGGTGTGACACAACAGGCAGTGTGTCACACCGTTGCCAGTCGCTCGTCTCCTCATTTTTTCGAGTCGATCCACCATTTTGCTGAAAATTGACTTGTGGCTTCGCTAATAATCTAACGCGCTGCGATTCACGAATCGCGTCGTGAAAAGGGCAAAGAGGAGCCCTGCAATTGCTCGGTTCGGGTGCGGCACACGTGTCTCGAATTTCCAGAGCACACAGCCCATCGATGATTCAAGGAGCCATGTCCTTTTGCATCAGTGAAATTAGCAATGTTAGAGCTCATGATTTTAAAGATCTGCGTCCGAGTTGAAATATTATAAGAAGCCTTACCCAATCCTCTGCTGCTCCTTATTTTTGCTCTCTTCGGCCTTGGCGAGTACCCGCTGAATGTGCTCCTGCTCTGCGGCAGTGATTGTGCCGGTTTGAGCCTTGGAATTGGTTGGCGATCGAGCAGTGGCCGTCCGCACCGACCATCCCGATTTTAGTCTGAAAATATCGATGGGGTCAGAAGCCGACGTCGTCGTGCACACTCACTGTGCTCTCAGATGCAAATGCCGATCGCTGGGGCAGACCCATTTGTTTTGTGTTCCGCCGATTTCCCAATCATTCATCAGATCTGAAAATTGTAGTCATTCGTCGTTTCGTGAATGAATGAGAGACTCCATATTTTCAGTGTTAATCGGCACTTTTCTCAATGTCTCTCTCTCTCTCTCTCTCTCTCTCTCTCTCTCTCTCTCTCTATCTGTCTGTTTCTGCTCCGGCTCCTGCCATACGTGAATGAGCCAGAACCAGCGGCTCGGTGAGCATACACACACACACACATATAGCCACGAGATTGCATGGCGCAATGGCAGAAACACGCGGGAAAACGATTACGTTTTTGTTTTTTTGTTTGAAGGAAGGTTTGGTGATGCAAGAAGTGACTGGATGAGGCCATGCGCGGCTCGAATTGGATATTGCGCAATTTAAGGACAATTGCTGCTCAAATCACAATGCAAAAGCATTATAAGCGCACTCTTCAGAATTCCAGAATTTCAGAATTATCTACGAATCGCTCCAGCTCAAATCACAATGCAAAAGCATTAAAAGCGCAATCTTCAGAATTCCAGAATTTCAGAATTATCTACGAATCGCTTTTGCTCAAATCACAATGCAAAAGCAATAAAAGCGCACTCTTCAGAGTTTCAGAATTTCAGAATTATCTACGAATCGCTTCAGCTCAAATCACAATGCAAAAGCAATAAAAGCGCACTCTTCAGAGTTTCAGAATTTCAGAATTATCTACGAATCGCTTCAGCTCAAATCACAATGCAAAAGCAATAAAAGCGCACTCTTCAGAGTTTCAGAATTTCAGAATTATCTACGAATCGCTTCAGCTCAAATCACAATGCAAAAGCAATAAAAGCGCACTCTTCAGAGTTTCAGAATTTCAGAATTATCTACGAATCGCTTCAGCTCGAATCACAATGTAAAAGCAATAAAAACGCAATCTTCAGAATTCCAGAATTACTCTTATCTACGAATCGCCTCTGAAAAGGTTTCAGAAAGCGCTGGCAGGCTCCACAGCGGAGCCAACTCTGGGGTGAAGCTTCACAAATAGGTAAGATGCTCTGGAAACGGAATGGTACGCCGCCTACCTTTCTTCGACTCCAAAAAACCCGACAAATGCCGCAAGAGCCCGATTTTGGGCGGCACCCGTCTGCGGTTCGGCGGTATTTGCGGTGGAGCACTAATCGCGACGGGCGGCAAGTCCGATGTAGAAGAAGTCGCATTATTATTATTATAGTTATTGGCCAGGTTGGAAATGGAAAACGTCGACGAGGACGCCGTCGTCGTCGTCATGGACGGAGAGGGAGTCGTTCTTCGAGAGAACATCTCGTTTGCATTCAACAGAATAATGGGGAATGGAGGGAGGGGGGGGGGCGCGGAATGAGCCAATGAGACGGGGGGGGGGTGTGGTGGGGTGGATGAGGCAAATCAGCTGCCCGAGATAAAATAGGAAATGTGCCCCCCGATGATTTTCAAGACAAAAAGATACAGCTTCTTTTTTTCGTCTTCTTCTTCTCGTTCTTCTCGCGCTGCTGCTCTGCTTCTGACATCTTTTTTCTCTCTTTCTCTGGCTCTATATCTCTCTCTCTCTCTCCACATTCTGATACATTAAATACATCGGAGAGGTGCTAGAGACGCAAAGCAAAGGAAAACGACGGCGTGCGCTTTTACTGCTGCTCCTCTCCTTGCTAGCTCACCGCCGTCGGCTCCCTCTATGGACTCAAGCGTCAGACCCACAGACACACACACACACACAAATTAGGCACCGACCAGTGGCAGTGAGGACGTCGTGTACCCCCCCCCCCTCTCCCGCCTCGCTTCCATTCCTCTCCGTCTCTTTTGCAGCCTCTCGTGCTTCGCGTCGAGGACCGCCGGAAAAAAGGGCACGAAGAAAAAATGCTTCAACTTATCGATAAAATCGTTGTTTTCACACGCGGCGTGATGATGCCGAAAAGCTGCACACACAGCGACACACACACACACACACACACACACACACACACCGATTGAAATTTGAGATGTATCGCTTTTTCGGAGAAGGCAACGAGATGAAGAAGCCAGCCAAAGTCATTAGAAATGGACGAGAAACTGGGTGAATTGTTGAATATGTTGTCCGAAGGGGATTTCACAGAATCATCCAGCAGAATACAGGGCGCTTGCTCTTTACATTTTTCTTAGCTTTTGATGCTTTCTCTGTTTGAGTTGTACCGTACCGGGAAACTAGATGCACAGAGCATTTGGGCAGATTGCACTTGCCTTGGGCATCAGATTCTTAAGCTATGTGAGTAGTGGGCAGGGTGCGCAGAGCTTTTCAAACAGTTAAAGTTATCCGCGATCGGGTACGGAGCAAAGAGATTTCCGCAACTGGATAAGTTAACGAAAAAGAGCTCTCAGATGTTGAGCTCAACAGTGTGGCAACAACTAGCGCTGATTCGATGGTGGACAGCTAATGGGCAAGATGCACAAAGCGTTTCGGCAATCCGATTTTCCTTGCGCGGAGAATTCGGGCTGCTGGGCAAGATGCCCGGCTTGCTTGGGGCAACAGCTTCTTAGACAATGTGAGGAGTGGGGCAGGATGCGCAGTGCATTTGGGCAGTTTGCACTTACTTTGGACATCTGTCCCTTATGCTATGTGAGTAATGGGCAAGAAGCGCAGAGCATTTGGGCAGCATGCACTTGCTTTGGGCATCTGCCCTTTATGTTATGTAAGTAGTGGGCAGGATGCGCAGAGTATTTGGGCAGCATGCACCAGATTTGGGCATCAGATTCCTAAGCTACAGTACCGGCCATATTATGGGTTTTTCGACCAGAACTATGTTCCTGAAATGTGGATCAATCTTTCTGAAACTTTCAGGGAAGTTGTAGCGTTAGCTGATACGGTAGCACAGCCATGACGCAATTTGGAGAAAGGCGCCCTAATGCACACCGCATTTCGTAATCACCATTTTTTTTTTCGATTTTTTCTTCTTTTTTCGAATATTGTTTCTGTCGAATTTTTAAGTGATGGCCCGCAAACAGGGAAGTAGTAATCTTGACATTTGGGCAGCTTGCACTTGCTTTGGGCATCAGTCCCTTATGATATGTGAGTAATGGGCAGGGTGCGCAGAGCAATTGGGCAGATTGCTCTTGCTTTGGTCATCAGTCTTTAATGCTATGTGAGTAATGGGCAGGATGCTCAGAGCATTTGGGCAGCTTGCACTTGCTTTGGTCATCAGTCTTTAATGCTATGTGAGTAATGGGCAAGATGCCCAGAGCATTTTGGCAATTTGCACCAGTTTTGGGCATCAGATTCTTAAGCTATATGTGAGTAGTGGACAGTTTGCATCCGCTTTGGGTATATTTTTGTACCTTCTTTGAGCATTCTTTGAGTGTTTACTTGACAAGAAGCGCAGAGGATATGGGCAGTTTGCATCTGCTTTGGGCATCTGATTCTTAAAATGCACTAGTGAATTCTACTTAGTTATCGGCGGGCTTAATTCGACGTCGATTTGTGCTTTTTCATACCTCTACTTGAAAATCTGCATTCTCATTCTTTGGATCTTACTGTGTTTTATGAAATTGGCCTAGAAAAACGAGAGTTTGGGCCGCCAGATGCGCGCAAGATACGCGGCGGCGACTAGCACCTTTGAATTAGCTAAATTTAGGTTCAAAGTCAAGAAACACCTAAAGATTTGCATATCGCCGGATGGCTGGATCCTGTGGTAATATTGAAATTGTGTTGGGGTTATGCGGGGGCCCGTGGGACGCCCGTCGTGCCGTTAGTGCAGCTTTTCATTATAGCAATGCATCGAATAGCGTTTTTCAGCCATTCTGCTCTTTGCATTCACTCTGATGTCATAGGAGCACTATGACGCTTACAGAATTTCAGCAATTCGTCTAAATTTGTTGCAGACGTCTTTCTTATCTTCTCGAACCTCTCTCTCTCTCTCTCTCTCTTGTTTAATCACGCTTTCTGACGAAAACTGAGCAGCCCCCGGGTCGTATGGAATTATGAAATTTCGGCAGGCAAAATTTGCTTCTTTTTTTCTTCTTCTATTCCCTATTTCCAACACTTTTCATCTAGCTTCCCTTCCTGGATTTGGCAACGGATTTGATGAAAACGGGTGAAAAGAGGGGGGGGGGGAGAAGAAATATTGAGCGAGAGGAGGTAGTGAGGAGGAAGCACACCAATTTCAGCCAATTTCAAATTGTTGCAGCTTTGCAAAATGCTTAAATTTGACGATGAATTCATCAGCGCTTACAGGAATTCGACATGCGCACGCATTTTCAGATTTTCAGATTAGCAGACTAAGTTTTTCAGGTATCTGAACAACAAGAAACGAAATTTATTTCATGTTTCAGATATTTCAAAAATAACTGAAATTTTCTGTGGCTGAAATCGGTGGCTGTGGCTGAAATTTTAAGGGAAAGAAGTCTCGCGTCGGTGAACTTCTAGACTGTGTTTATCGATGAAAAATGGCTGCAAAATGTATATTTTATATAGTTCATAGAGCCTTAGCCAAAGCCTAAGCCTAAGCCTAAGCCTAAGCCTAAGCCTAAGCCTAAGCTTAAGCCTAAGTCTAAGCCTAAGCCTAAGCCTAAGTCTAAGCGTAAGCCCCCGATTTGAAAAGAATAACACTGAATTGCAATGACGGAGCAAGTGGGCTCGCGACTAGAATCCCTTGGACATCCCGCTCAACAGATTCAAGGCGGATGTTGTCGGCCTGGCTGCTCGAGCTCCCAAGCTGAGCCATTTCAATTCTTAGAAATTTTCAGAGCTCACCGAAATCTATAATTTGCGCTATTTTTCTCGCGATAATTTCAGTTTTGAGGACGGCTATAAGTCGTTCTGGCGCACCGGAAATCTGTTTGTCAGGATGTCAAAGAGTTTTCTGAAACTGGATGAGTTGACGAAAAAGAGCTCTCAGATGTTGAGAGCTCAGCAGCGTGGCAACAACTAGCGCTGATTCGATGGTGGACAGCCAACGGGCAAGATGCACAAAGCGTTTCGGCAATCCGATTTTCCTTGCGCGGAGAGTTCGGGCAGCTGGGCAAGATGCCCGACCTGCTTGGGGCAACGTTTCTTAGACAATGTGAGGATGCGCAGAGCATTTGGGCAGTTTGCACCAGATTTGGGCATCAGATTTTTGGACTATGTGAGTAATGGGCAGGATGCGCAGAGTATTTGGGCAGCTTGCACCCGCTTTGGGCATGAGATTCTTAAGCTATCTGAGTAAAGGGCAGGATGCGCAGAGCATTTAGGCAGTTTGCACCAGATTTGGGCATCAGATTTTTGGGCTATGCGAGTAATGGGCAGGATGCGCAAAGCATTTGGGCAGCTTACACCAGATTTAGGCATCAGATTCTTAAGATATGTGAGTAATGGGCAAGATGCGCAGAGCATTTGGGCAGCATGCACCAGATTTGGGCATCAGATTCTTAAGCTATCCGAGTAAAGGGCAGGATGCGCAAAGCATTTGGGCAGCTTGCACCCGCTTTGGGCATGAGATTCTTAGGCTATCTGAGTAAAGGGCAGGATGCGCAGAGCATTTAGGCAGTTTGCACCAGATTTGGGCATCAGATTCTTAAGCTATGTGAGTAATGGGCAAGATGCGCAGAGCATTTGGGCAGTTTGCACTAGCTTTGGTCACCAGATTGCGTTCAGATTTCTCTTCAAAAAAATGCATTTTTTCGGTCTTGATGTGTGAGTTCGGCAAGTCAAATTCACGCTAGACGCGCACCAGCCTGTCATCTCAATGCTACAACTACCGTACGCTATCTACCGTATTCCTAAGTGAAAGACAAACTGTAAGTCTATCAGTTTAAAATCAAATATATCATAAAGTTTTTCAAACTTCGAAACGGTTTGATAAAACAAAAGGAAGAAAGGAGGAAGCATTGTCGAAAGCGCTGCCCCATAACTCGTGGGAGGGGAGTCGCGTTATTGTTTTATCGATTGATTTTTCTGATCTGAGCACAATTTGCTAGACGTCGAGAAAATATAAAAAGGAAAAAAAATAATAAAATGAGCCAGAAAAAGTGCACATTTGCAGCAATTTTCAAACTTTTCAATGCACACATATGCACTTCAATTACAGTAGAATAACGCGGGTTTCTGTTTGTCTTTCATTTTGACATTCAGCCGAATGATTTTGTGATTTCCTCTGCGTCTCTGCGTCTCTGCGTCTCTCTGTCTCTCTATGTCTCTTTTTTTCGTTTTTTCTGGGTGTCTTCTAATTGTATTTCAGTTTGCACTGATAGCAGCTATTTGAACATCTGATGAGTTTTTAATGACTTTCAATTTAATCTTTCACTTCTGCACTGTTCATAGGAGTCTCTATGATAAGAAACATCAGGCACGGGGTTTCTTTTTTTTTGAAGACGATTATCTGTTGGGGGATCTTGCCTGCCTCCTATTAGGCATATTGCCTAAAGTACGGCAAAATGCTCGAAAGCTGGCCATCTTGCCCACTATTCACATAATTTATTGGGCATATTGCCTAAAGCAGGGAAAAGTGCAATTTATTGGGCATATTGCCCACTATTCACATAATTTATTGGGCATATTGCCCAAAATAGAGAAAAGTGCAATTTATTTGGCATATTGCCCACTATTCACATAATTTATTGGACATATTGCCTAAAATAGAGAAAAGTGCAATTTATTGGGCATATTGCCTAAAGCAGGGAAAAGTGCAATTTATTAGGCATATTGCCTAAAGCAGGACAAAATGCTCAAATGCTGATCGTATTGCCCACTATTCACTAAAATTTATTGGGCATATTGCCTAAAACGGGGAAAAGTGAAATTTATTGGGCACATTGCCTAAAGCAGGGTAAAATGCTCAAGCGTTGATCATCTTGTCCACTTTTTGCACAATTTATTGGGCATATTGCGTAAAGCAGGGCAAAAAGCAATTTATTAGGCATATTGCCTGAAGCAAGGAAAAGTGCAATTTGTTGGGCATATTGCCTAAAGCGAAGAAAAGTGCTCAAACTTGCCCCCAGATCATCTTGCCCACTTTTTGCACAATTTATTGGGCATATTGCCTAAAGCAGGACAAAAAGCAATTTATTGAGCATATTGCCTAAATCAGGGAAAAATGCTCTAACTCTGATCGCCTTGACCAATAGTAACATAATTTATTGGGCATATTGCCTAAACCAGAGAAAAGTGCAATTTATTGGGCATATTGCCTAAAACAGGGAGAAGTGCAATTTATTGGGCATGTTGCTCACTTTTCGCACAATTTATTGAGCATATTGCCGAAGGCAGGGAAAATTGAAATTTATTGGGCATATTGCCTAGAGCAGGGCAAAATGCTCAAACTCTGATCGCTTTGCCCACTATTTACATAAGTTATTGGGCATATTGCCTAAAGCAGAGCAAAATGCCTAAACACTCATCGTCTTGCTCACTTTTTGCGCAATTCATTGGGCATATTGCCTAAAGCAGGGAAAAGTGCAATTTATTGGGCATATTGCCTAAAGTACTGCACAATGCTCGAAACCTGGTCACCTTGCCCACTATTCACATAATTTATTGGGCATATTGCCTAAAGCAGGGAAAAATGAAATTTATTGGGCATATAGCCTAAATTACTGCAAAATGCTCGAAACCTGGCCATCTTGCCCACTATTCACATAATTTATTGAGCATATTGCCTAAAACGGGAAAAAGTGAAATTTATTGGGCATATTGCCTAAAGCAGGACGAAATGCTCAAATGCTGATCGTATTGCCCACTATTCACATAATTCATTGGGCATATTGCCCAAAGCAGGGAAAAGTGCAATTTATTGGGCACATTGCCTAAAGTACGGCAAAATGCTCAAATTCTGGTCATTTTGACATAGTTTAAAAAGTAGACGCCTTGTGCTGCAGTGAGGAATGTGGGAGAACAGAAGAAAAAAGTTTGAGTGTGAGCAAAGTGAAAAGCAAGGGTAACCTATCAATAAAAAATAAGTTTTGTGCAGAAATATCTCAAAATCAGTCTTAATAATAGGATTTTTTGCTCGAGATCACTATTTTAGGGTTTCAGACGCTTATTCCAGCTGGAAAGCTCTCGCTGTCGTTTAAAAAACGTCATTCACAAGACAAAAACTGAGCAAAATTGGATAGCAACTCTTTCTGCTGGATTTCCAGCTTGAATGCACATTTTAAAAAGTGCTCCATGCGTTGGACTTGCAATATTTGGAAAATTAAAAAGGAAAATCGAGAAAATCCCGCGTTTTCCCAGGGTTATGTGTCAAAGGGAAACGAAACCTTTCGGTTTCACATTGAAAGTGAAAGGTGGCTTTGGCTTTGGCTCCTCGATGATGACGACGACGACGGAAACGACGCAGGATGAGCATAAATCATGTGAGCCGCAGAGTTTTCAAAACGAGTTCTCCACGGCTCTTTTCGTCTTTTGTCTTGCGTTGGTCTAGCCTCCACACACACACCACTTACCGGCGATATCGACGGGAAAAAACAACTGGAAACCGACGCTCGACGCCATGTCGACGCTCTCTGGGTGGATTCGTTTTTCGATGCGATCGGGGGAAGGGGGGGGGTGTGGGGCGTGGGGCGGGGGGGGGGGGGGCGGGCGAATTCAGAGACAAAAAATAGTGAGATGTCGGAAAGCAGCCGGCTCAACTTGTGCTTTTTTGAGAGATGCTCGAGACACGGGGGGGGGGGCGAACGAAAACGAAAACGAAAACGAAAAATACACGGCGAAATATTTGAATAGAATTCAAAGCCATTTTCAAAAGAAAATACGGAGATGGAGGAGAGCACTAAAGAGTCGAAAGGGGTTGTCGAGCCAGGCGCACGTTCCGCATTCCTGGCTTGGACTATGCTCGGAGAAAATCTCACGAGAATGCAAACGTGGACCATCGCACTCTATGATAGATAGGACGGCTTATAACTTTCCTCAAAATTGAAATTATCGCGCGAAAAACAGCGCAAATTATAGATCTCGGTGAGCTCTATGAATTTCTAAGAATTAAAACTCAGAACTCAGTTTGGGAGCTCGAGCAGCCAGGCCGACAACATCCGCTTTGAATCTGTTGAGCGGGATGTCCAAGAGCTTCTAGTCGCGAGCTCACTTGCTCCGTATTCCTTTCAAATCTACATTTTGCAGCCATAAACACAATTTAGAAGTCAACCAACGCGGGACTTAGGCTTAGGCTTAGGCTTTATGAGCTTAGGCTTAGGCTTAGGCTTATGCTTAGGCTTAGGCTCTATGAGCTTATATCAACAAAAAGTAACTATGGTCGGCTTAGGCTTAGGCTTAGGCTTAGGCTTAGTCTTAGGCTTTATGAGCTTAGGCTTAGACCTAGGCTTATGCTTAGGCTTAGGCTTAGGCTTAGGCTTAGGCTTTATGAGCTTAGGCTTAGGCTTAGGCTCTATGAACGTATATCAACGAAAAATAATTATGGCCGGCTTAGGCTTAGGCTTAGGCTTATTCTCTATGAACATATATCAATGAAAAATAATTATGGCCGGCTTAGGCTTAGGCTTAGGTTTAGACCTAGGCTTAGGCTTTACGAGTTTATATCACCAAAAAATAATTACGGCCGGCTCAGTTTTTCTAGCCGAGTCAATAAAGTGTCCTAACCGACACCTTCCTGCAGGAATCTGTTTGTCCCGATTTCACTTTCTCCATTATTATAATTCAGTCTTCGCTTAGTGGAATAAACCGAATTCTGTAGCTTTCGAGCATTCTCGTGCCATAAATTCCCTTTTGAAATGAGCAGCTAGCTCAATTCGGCGCGAACCCCGAAGTAAGGCTTCCACGAAAGACGAAATAAGACGGTCTCGTCTTCGTCTTCGTCTTGAATTCGTCTGACGCAGTGTGTTGACAACTTTTTTATTGCGTAAGACGACTTTTTGTCTTTCGTCTTTCATGGAAGCCTTAGGCTCACCAGGTGCAGGCCGGCCTGGATTATGATTTTACTATTTATTAATATTTGCCTATTTTCGAAAACAAATTTTCGAGAATTCACCGATTTTTGAGGTAAAATGAGGCCTTGAAGTAAGCTGACGGTGGTCTCATTTTGCGTGGAGATATTGGCTAAAGCTTCCACGAAAGACGAAATAAGACCGTCTCGTCTTCGTCTTTGTCTTCGTCTTGAATTCGTCTGACACAGTGTGTTGACAGCTTTTTTATTGCGTAAGACGAGTGCAAGACGAATGCAAGACGACTTTTTGCTTTCGTCTTTCATGGAAGCCTTAGGCTCACCAGGTGCAGGCCGGCCTGGATTATGATTTTACTATTTATTAATATTTGCATATTTTCGAAAACAAATTTTCGATAATTCACCGATTTTTGAAGTAAAATGGGGCCTTGAAATAAGCTGACGGTAAGCTGCTCACAGAGGTCTCATTTTGCGTGGAGATATTGGCTAAGGCTTCCACGAAAGACGAAATAAGACCGTCTCGTCTTCGTCTTGAATTCGTCTGATACAGTGTGTTGACAACTTTTTTATTGCGTAAGACGAATGCAAGACGACTTTTTGTTTTCGTCTTACGTGGAAGCCTTATTGTTAGGCTCACCAGGTGCAGGCCGGCCTGAATTGTGTTTTTATCATTTATTAATATTTGCATATTTTCGAAAACAAACTTTCGAGAATTCACCGATTTTGAGGTAAAATGGGGCCTTGAAGTAAGCTGACGGTGGTCTCATTTTGCGTGGAGATATTGGCTAAAGCTTCCACGAAAGACGAAATAAGACCGTCTCGTCTCGTCTTCGATTTCGTCTTGAATTCGTCTGACGCAGTGTGTTGACAACTTTTTTATTGCGTTAGACGAATGCAAGACGACTTTTTGTTTTCGTCTTTCATGGAAGCTTTACCCAGAAGGGGAGGCGCGCATGACAGTTCGGTGAAACGTGTTTCCTTGTGCTCATTTTCTCCAGTGTTGAGAGCTCTGAGAGCAAAAAACGAATGAATTTTGAAATATTCTTCGTCTCTCTTCGTCTCTCTCCCTCTCACTCTCTCTCGTTTTCAGCATTTTTCATCCTTCTATACTTCGATAAACGAGCAAAAAACAGCCAATTTCTTTTCGTCTGCGCGGTGGACATATACAACATTTGACTGAGACATTGAGTGGATACGGGGGAGGGAAAAGATGAGAAAAGCCGAAAGGCCCCAAAAACTTCTTGAAGAAGGAAGAGTAACAAAAAAGAAAACATGCGCGGTCCTTTGCATCACGCGTCAATGAGCCCGCACGACTTGGCTCATATGCTATTAGGCAACGAAACATGGGCGCTGAGCTGATCTGATCATCATGTTACTGTAGTTTTCTTGGATTTCTGGTTTCTAGAGTTTCGGTTTATTAGTTACATTAGAGAGTTATTAAGCATCCGCGAGGACGTGAGCTTTCGTTTAAAGGCGCAACGAATTAACTTTTTGGGTCTCGTTAGTGGATAGCGCATTAACTAGCGTTAAATAGCGTTAAATAATTCGTTGCGCCTTTAAACAAAGGCTAATTCACTGAATTCGCTGCCCCTTATCGCGTTTCTCAAATCACACCTATATCTATGTCTACAACAATGCGTTTCTGCTGTTGTCCCGGCGGTCGAGTGGATAAGTGCCTTGATTTCCGCTCAACTGCGGGTTCGAACTACGCGGGCTACTGATTAAAAACATTGCTCCAGTATTTCAATGAATGACTGTGATTCAGAAACTTTCTAACGTGAATGAAGCTCTCCGTACTTTTTTGGAGAATTTTTTATTCCATTGGATTGGAAACACTTACGGTCTTCCCGGTTCATATACATTGCTTCGAGCTGTTGGCATAGGGAAGAAGACGACGACGACGAAGGAAATTCAGTCTACTATCATTCGTGTTGAGGGTTGGGAGGGGGGGGAGTCTAGGAATGGAATAGTACGAGAACGAAGGGCAAGAAACGACGGGAAGAAGTCTGGAAAAACAGCAAGGAAAAACACGGAGGAATCGAAAATGAGGGTAAAGAGGAGAGAGAGAGAGAGAGGAAACACTCGGCGAAGAATACAACACAACTTGTTTTCTCATCAGAAAACAGGCGAAATGGGCGACCGCGGGGAACAGTGGGGGGGGGGGAGGCGGTGGGCTAGGGCTAGGTGGTTAGGGGGTGAAGACACCGAAAAAGCAAGAAAATTGGGCGTGTCTTGACACAGAGGCCTAACTAATTATGCTAAGGCTAGAAGAGAGGAAAATAGAAAAACGAAGAAGGAAGTAAGGAAGAAGAAGAATATGGTGGGGCGACAAGAGTGACATGCTCACAATTATTATAATTCTTCCGGAAAGACGCTGCTAGTAGCAAAAAAGGACAGCTGCAGGCAGGCAGGCGGAGACCGAGATGACTAAAAGCTCCCCAAGTAATCAGGTCCTCGGCTCTGCGCTTTCCTGCTCCTAGAAGAAGCTCAAAAGAAACGCTGAAACAGGAGACGGAGGAGACAATGCTCTATGTGATCCCAATGGAATCTCGTCAAACATGGTGCATTTTGCTGATTGAGTAGTACAATGCAATTACTGTTTGATCAAGATGATTTCCGCTTTCACTGAAAGCGAATCAGGGGGGGGGGAAGTAATTCGTCTAGAATTCGTCTGACGCAGAGATAGACATTGTGTTGATAAGACGTAAGACGAACGCAAGACGAACTGAAAGACCAATGAAGACTTTCTCACGAATTCCACGAAAGACGAAACAAGTCGGCCATCTTTCATCTCGTCTTCATTGGTCTTTCAGTTAGCCTTGCGTTCGTCTTACGTCTTGTCAGCACAATGTCTATCTCTGCGTCAGACGAAGACGAGACAAGACGATCTTATTTCGTCTTTCGTGGAAGCCTTGGGGGGGGGGTGAATATTGAACTTTGACGATTATAATGGAAGAGAGTGCTAAGAGCCAAAAGAGCCTCCTGCTAGTGGGATTCTACCAGGCGTACTCGCGGATCCGTTGGGTAATCCATGGTGATCTCAACAAAGTAGGCAGTGCCACCAATTTTCAGAGAAATTCAAAAAATTTCCTCGAATTTCTAGCGTTTTTCTCTATTTTTTATCTATAAAACGCTGAAATGAGCCAATTTTCTTAAACGATCCGTTGAAAATGATTTTTTAAAAAAAGTAACGTCGAAAGCTTTTTTTTTTTGAATTTTCAGCCAAAATAGCTCTGAAAATAGATGAAATTTCAGACCATTTCCCAAGGATTAGTTATGGCCAGATGCCTCGCGTTTGGGCAAGTTGGGCTTGGTTTGGCCAGCTGCTGGCCAAACCACTACTATTGCCAAATGCCTGCTAGTCATTGGTTGTGTGAGCAACCGTATGATGACTACGCATTTTGCCCATTTCATGCCCCGCGTTTGGGCAAGTTGGGCATGGTTTGGCTAGTCTTTGGCCAAACCACTACTATTGCAAAATGCCTGCCGATCTTTGGCTGTTCCCCTGCCTGCCCCCAGTTCAAGGGCAAGATGCCCAGCGTTTCGGCAAGTTGGGCTTGGTTTGGCCAGCTGCTGGCCAATGCTAGTTATAAGGAGGGAACCTAATTAGAAGGGCATGCTCTTCTATTTCGCAGAAAGACTCAATGCTCCAGAATAGCCTTCTCTAGGCGGACGAAAGAGTTATAAGGCATATGCTGTAGCGCAAGTTGCCTTGGGACCTCTCTCTCTTTCTCTCGTACCGTTTGCTCTTTTTCTCGTTGCACCCACCCCATTCATTTCTAGCTCTCCATTCCCCCCCCCCTCACCTCTTCGCGTTTTCGTCTTTGCTTTTCTTCGCTGAAATTGAGAGAACGAAATGAGAAAAAAAAACGGGCAAAATGTGTGGGAGTGAGCGGGGAGGCAGACGATAAAAATGCGAAACGAGAAGGAGGTGGCGTGATGAAAAATTTATGGCCAGGAACCGGCAAACTGACGGATTTTTCGAAGGAATGAAAAACTCGCGGAATATTGAGCGAGTGCCATCAAATAATTTAGATCTTGCTTAAAAATGAGCAGCACACAAGAGCACACATAGCAAATGGCTGAAACTGAAAGAAAAGCTTAAAAAGTCAGATTCTTCCCTTAGAGCATGTGCTTCTTCGGAGGTGAGCAGCTAGTGGGCAACATGGTCTGCGATTGCGACTATGTTGCCCATTAGCTGCCAGATTGAGCCAGATTGAGCAAGATACTCATAGCGTTTGGGCAGCTTGCACCTCTTTAAGGCATCTGACTCCTAAACTATAAGAATAGTAAGCCAGATTCTCAGAGCGTTTGGGCAGGTTGCACTAGCTTTGGCCATCAGACTATCAAGCAAAGTGAGCAGTGAGCCAGAAGCTCAGAGTGTTTGGGCAGGTTGCACTAGCTTTGAGCATCTGACTCCTGAACTATAAGAGTAGTAAGCCAATAGCTCAGAGCATTTGGGCAGCTTGCACCTGTTTTGGGCACGAGATTCTTTAGCTATATGAGTAGTAAACCAGAGGCTTAGAACGTTTGGGCAGCTTGCTCCTGTTTTGGGCTTCTGACTCCTAAACTATAAGAGCAGTAAGCCAGCGGCTCAAAGCATTTGGGCAGCTTGCTCCTGATTTGGGCTTCTTTCTCTTTAACTAATAGAGTAGTAAGCCAGAAGCTCAGAGCGTTTGGGCAGCTTGCACCTCTTTAAGGCATCTGACTCCTAAACTATAAGAGCAGTAAGCCATCGTCGCAAACCGTTTGGGCAGCTTGCAATTGCTTTGGGCATCTGACTCTTAAGCAATGTGAGCAGTGAGTCAGAGACTCGGAGCATTTGGGCAGCTTGCACCTGTTTTGCGCTTTTTACTCCTAAACTATAAGAGTAATAAGCCAGCGGCTCAGAGCATTTGGGCAGCTTGCTCCTGCTTGGGGCATCTGACTCCTAAACTATAAGAATAGTAAGCCAAAGGCTCAGAGCGTTTGGGCAGGTTGCACTAGCTTTGGGCATCTGATCCTTGCGCATTGTCTGGAGCGCAAAAGAAAACTGTGCTCTTTACAGCGTCTTCTCAAGTAACGTTGCTTTGCGAAGAGTTGGGTGAGGGGGGGGGGGGAGTGGGTGGGTGGACAGACAATTTCATAATAACGTATTGAGCCGAAAACATGCTCATGAAAAAGTGTGGATAGAATTTCCAATTCTCCACGCCAAATAAGTCGCGTTGCCCTCCCCTCATCTCCATCCTCATCGGACGTTGTTGCGCTACGTGCTCGACAAAAGAATGGATTGGTGAAGCGAGAAGCGAAACGATGCCAGTTTTTTCTTCTGAAGACCAGAACGAGGGAAATATGAAAATTGAAATTTGTTCTCGCTTGAGAAGGGACGAAGAATGTGGAAACACACTGCAACAACACGCGTTATTTTCAATTTTTTCCTTCTTCTTCTTTTGGTGACGCTCGCCGGCGGAGGGCGGGTCGGCTCTTCTTCACCGTTTCCTTCAGAAACTCTGGAAATTCTCGACAGGCAAGGGTTTGGCCTAGCTTTGGCGCACTTTTGGCATGTGCATGCTTCGTTGCGGCGGAGCACAGGCTGAAAATTTGCGGACAAGATGCTCATTTCTCGTTTCCCATGCTCACAGTATAAAGAAAACGGAACGAAGGTTAATTTTCTATAAAACGGCGGCGCAAAATGTCATTTTCAAATAGAAAAGGGGTGGGCGTATGAGGTGGCCCGTGGGCGCCCGCGGGCGCCCGTTTCAACCCATATTTCCAGTATTGGAAACAGCGGTTTCTTTCTAATCCAAGAGCTCTGAGCCTGAGAGCTCTCGGAACTTGGCGGCTCCGCTCAGATGGGGACGATACTTTTTGGCTTCGCTCTCCAAGTTTCGTGGAGATCTATTCAGGATTCGCACACACACACACACACACACACACACACACACACACACACACACACACACAGAATTTGCTGCTAAGGCAAAAGGAATGACGCTTGCTCCACCGTTTTTCTCGAGTTTGGCAGAGCAAAGCGGCTCTGTTCATTCCCCATAAATAGAGCTTTCATTTATGGGTTTCAGCCAGAGAAGGGCGGAATTCCGGTTTCCGGATTCTGCATTCCGGATTCCGCCGTTTTTTACATTCCGTTTTCGGTATTCCGGATTCCGTGAAAAATTTTTTTTCCGTTTTCCGGATTCCGGATTCCGAGTTCCCAAAATCCGATTCCGCCCTACTCTGGTTTCAGCCCTCTTCGAGAATGATGAAGCGAGCCTTTAATAAGCCGAATCGGGGGAACTGGTTCATGGGCAAGATGCCGCAACTCTAAGGAGCAAGCGCTGCGCATATTGCCGAAGAAGCACTAGCTGCCCATTTTTGCACATTTAAAGCCATTAGAAGGGAGCCAAGGAGTGACAATGCTTTGCAGTTCTACGGAGCATCGTACAGAGAAAACCAATGAATTAAACTGAGAATTTTTCGAACGAATTCGTAATAATTCTAGATTCGAAACCAACGGAATGCACTCGTCAAATGTCAGATAAATGCGAGCATATAGGCGCTTTTTGGTTGCCCTCTTCCCCGCCCTTTTCACCTCGCGAAACCGCTTGGAGAGAGAGAGAGAGAGAGCGGAGAGAGTGGGGATGGAGAAACTCTCGAAATTTGAGAACGCCGGGCTCGTATTTGCAAGGACCATGTGGGAAAAAGAAACGGATGAAGAGAGACAAAGCAGAGCAATTTCCGATTAGGCTGACCAAAGCAGTCTGCAAAAGTTTTGCTGACAGAATTCTCTTAAAATGTGCAAGATGGTGTCGAAGTTTCAGCAAAAGCAACGACCAATGTTTCACCAATCTTTACCCAAGAGTATGACAATTCTTCACCAAACTCAGAACAACATTGGTAGATCGTGGTGAAGACGTCGTGTTAGCGGTGCAATGAATCCAATACCAGCGCCGTTATTTCCGGTGCGAATGCAAATGCAGTCACTTCTCTATTTATGCTAATTTGCATCCGATGGCAAACATGGCATTACAAAAAAGGGCTGAACATACAGAAAACATATCATATCGGTGTTTGCGTACTGAGGGATCTTCGAAAGTACGCAAAAATACCGCTTTCAAAATATTCAGAGACAAACGGAAGATTGAAAATACAGAAAAAATGTCATATCGGTGTTTGCGTACCAGTGTGTCGTTTCGAAAGCACTTCGAGAAATGTTTCTCGTTGATTTCTCGAGAATTTTTCGAAACATTTCGGAAATTCTCGAAAAAAAAATTTCGATAAAAAATAATAAAGTAGTTCGAACGACACTCCGAAATAACGCAAAGCGCGTTGTTGATCGTATTTCTATTCAAATAATTTTTCGCGATTTCTCGAGAATTTTTCGAAACATTTCGAAAAATTCTCGAAAAATCAACGGCACTCCGAAATAACGCAAAGCGCGTTGTTTATCGTATTTCCATTCAAATCATTTTTCGCGATTTCTCGAAGAATTTCCGATAAATTTTTCGAGAAATTCTCGAAAAATCAACGAGAAAAATTTCTCGAGAATTTTTCGGAAATTTTTCGAAAAACGCATTTTTCGAGAAATCATTTTTCGAAACGACACACTGTTGCGTACTGAGGGATCTTCGAAAGTACGCAAACACCGCTTTCAAAATATTCAGAGTCAAACGAAGACTGAACATACAGAAAACATGTCATATCGGTGTTTGCGTACCAGTGTGTCGTTTCGAAAGCATTTCGAGAAATTTTTCCGAAAAATTCTCGAGAAATGTTTCTCGTTCATTTCTCGAGAATTTTTCTAAACATTTCTCGAAAAATTTCCGAAAAATCAACAAGAAAAATTTTTCGAGACATTCTCGAAAAAAAATAATTTCTATAAAAAAAATATTAAACTACTTCGAACGACACTCCGAAACAACACAAAGCGCGTTGTTTATCGTATTTCCATACAAATCATTTTTCGCGATTTTTCGAGAATTTTTCGAAACATTTCGAAAAATTCTCGAAAATTCTCGAAAAATTCTCGAAAATTCTCGAAAAATTCTCGAAAAATTCTCGAAAAATTCTCGAAAATCAACGAGAAAAATTTCTCGAGAATTTTTTTCGGAAAATTTTCGAAAAACGCATTTTTTGAAACGACACACTATTGCGTACTGTGGGATCTTCGAAGGTACGCAAACACCGACGCCGATGCAAACCATAACATCGCTTTGCTTTCTCGATTTTCAGAGCACTCAAACCAATTCCGGACCGGCAAAAACGAGGACTTCATTAGTTATAAGAAGAAGGCACTACAGAAGTCGTCCGTTTCTCGCGGATGACGAGAGTGAGTGGACTTCCGCTTCAAGAAAGTGAAGATTCCCCAAGAGGGTACTTTAACTGCCAAAATAGCTTCATAGATTCGTGCGGAATAATTGGGCACGACATCAAAAAATGCGGAATAGGATGAAAAAGACGACGTGCCGCCTTCAGAATATCAGCAGACGACAAAAAGTGGAGAGCATTTCAAATCTCGAATTCAGAATTCAGAGGATAGAGACCCAATTCAAAAATTCAGAATCTCTAATCAATTCTGCATATTCCATCAAGTTTCCAGGGCCTTTGGAGGCGGATAAAACGCTTGCGGAACACCAAGAAATCCGCCATTTTGAGCCCTTCGATGGGCTCGAGGCTCCAGCGAACGAAATGAGTGGATTGCGTATAGGGTAATTGCAGGAAGCCCCGAGGATTACGGTAATGACCAAGCGAAGCGAAGCGTCCTCGATAATTGCTCCTAATCAGAGCAAGAAGCGAGAGAATTAGTCAGAGTCGGAATTTTAGAAAAGAGGAGTTTTTGCAGAATACAGGAGGGATACGCCTTCAGAATTCGGGAACGGCACGTACGTCGTCGTCGCCGTATCGGCCAAACTTTAAAGGCTCACAAATCTTCGCCAAAATTCTCACAAATGTAGGCCAAACTTTAAAGGCTCACAAATCTTGATCAAAATTCTCAGAAATCTAGGACAAACTTTAAAGATTCACCAATCTTGGCCAAAATTCTCACAAATTTAGGTCAAATTTTAAAGATTCACCAATCTTGACCAAAATTCTCACAAATCTAGGCCAAACTTTAAAGGCTCACAAATCTTCGCCAAAATTCTCACAAATCTAGACCAAACTTTAAAGGCTCACAAATCTTCGCCAAAATTCTCACAAATCTAGACCAAACTTTAAAGGCTCACAAATCTTGATCAAAATTCTCAGAAATCTAGGACAAACTTTAAAGGCTCACAAATCTTCGCCAAAATTCTTACAAATTTAGGCCAAACTTTGAAGGCTCACAAATCTTGATCAAAATTCTCACAAATCTATGCCAAACTTTGAAGGCTCACAAATCTAGATCAAAATTCTCAGAAATCTAGGTCAAACTTTAAAGGCTCACAAATCTTGACCAAATTTCTCACGAATCTAGGCCAAACTTTAAAGGCTCACAAATCTTCGCCGAAATTCTCACGAATCTAGGCCAAACTTTAAAGGCTCACAAATCTTGACCAAAATTCTCACAAATCTATGCCAAACTTTAAAGGCTCACAAATCTTGACCAAAATTCTCACAAATTTAGGCAAAACTTTAAAGATTCACCAATCTTGACCAAAATTCTCACAAATCTAGGCCAAACTTTGAAGGCTCACAAATCTTGACCAAAATTCTCACAAATTTAGGCAAAACTTTAAAAGCTCACAAATCTTGACCAAATTTCTCACGAATCTAGGCCAAACTTTAAAGGCTCACAAATCTTCGCCGAAATTCTCACGAATCTAGGCCAAACTTTAAAGGCTCACAAATCTTGACCAAAATTCTCACAAATTTAGGCAAAACTTTAAAAGCTCACAAATCTTGACCAAATTTCTCACGAATCTAGGCCAAACTTTAAAGGCTCACAAATCTTGACCAAAATTCTCACAAATTTAGGCAAAACTCTAAAAGCTCACAAATCTTGACCAAATTTCTCACGAATCTAGGCCAAACTTTAAAGGCTCACAAATCTTCGCCGAAATTCTCACGAATCTAGGCCAAACTTTAAAGGCTCACAAATCTTCGCCGAAATTCTCACGAATCTAGGCCAAACTTTAAAGGCTCACAAATCTTGACCAAAATTCTCACGAATCTAGGCCAAACTTTAAAGACTCACAAATCTTCGCCGAAATTCTCACGAATCTAGGCCAAACTTTAAAGGCTCACAAATCTTGACCAAAATTCTCACAAATTTAGGCAAAACTTTAAAAGCTCACAAATCTTGACCAAATTTCTCACGAATCTAGGCCAAACTTTAAAGGCTCACAAATCTTCGCCGAAATTCTCACGAATCTAGGCCAAACTTTAAAGGCTCACAAATCTTGACCAAAATTCTCACAAATTTAGGCAAAACTTTAAAAGCTCACAAATCTTGACCGAATTTCTCACGAATCTAGGCCAAACTTTAAAGGCTCACAAATCTTCGCCGAAATTCTCACGAATCTAGGCCAAACTTTAAAGGCTCACAAATCTTGACCAAAATTCTCACGAATCTAGGCCAAACTTTAAAGACTCACAAATCTTCGCCTAAATTCTCACAAATTTAGGCCAAACTTTGAAAGCTCACAAATCTTCGCCAAAATTCTCACAAATCTAGGCCAAACTTTGAAGGCTCACCAATCTTGACCAAAATTCTCACGAATCTATGCCAAACTTTTAAGGCTCACAAATCTTGACCAAAATTCTCACGAATCTATGCCAAACTTTTAAGGCTCACAAATCTTGACCAAAATTCTCACAAATTTAGGCAAAACTTTAAAAGCTCACAAATCTTGACCAAATTTCTCACGAATCTAGGCCAAACTTTAAAGACTCACAAATCTTCGCCAAAATTCTCACAAATCTAGGCCAAACTTTGAAGGCTCACCAATCTTGACCAAAATTCTCACGAATCTATGCCAAACTTTGAAGGCTCACAAATCTTGATCAAAATTCTCACAAATCTATGCCAAACTTTGAAGGCTCACAAATCTTGACCAAATTTCTCACGAATCTAGGCCAAACTTTAAAGACTCACAAATCTTCGCCTAAATTCTCACAAATTTAGGCCAAACTTTGAAAGCTCACAAATCTTCGCCAAAATTCTCACAAATCTAGGCCAAACTTTGAAGGCTCACCAATCTTGACCAAAATTCTCACGAATCTATGCCAAACTTTGAAGGCTCACAAATCTTGATCAAAATTCTCACAAATCTATGCCAAACTTTGAAGGCTCACAAATCTTGACCAAATTTCTCACGAATCTAGGCCAAACTTTAAAGACTCACAAATCTTCGCCTAAATTCTCACAAATTTAGGCCAAACTTTGAAAGCTCACAAATCTTCGCCAAAATTCTCACAAATCTAGGCCAAACTTTGAAGGCTCACCAATCTTGACCAAAATTCTCACGAATCTATGCCAAACTTTTAAGGCTCACAAATCTTCGCCGAAATTCTCACGAATCTAGGCCAAACTTTAAAGGCTCACAAATCTTGACCAAAATTCTCACAAATTTAGGCAAAACTTTAAAAGCTCACAAATCTTGACCAAATTTCTCACGAATCTAGGCCAAACTTTAAAGGCTCACAAATCTTCGCCGAAATTCTCACGAATCTAGGCCAAACTTTAAAGGCTCACAAATCTTGACCAAAATTCTCACGAATCTAGGCCAAACTTTAAAGACTCACAAATCTTCGCCTAAATTCTCACAAATTTAGGCCAAACTTTAAAAGCTCACAAATCTTCGCCGAAATTCTCACAAATCTATGCCAAACTTTAAGCGGCGGAATAGCGGAAGAGGCGGAAGATGCGGAATGCGGAAGAAATGAAACCGAGAAATGAGGGGAGTGAGGAGAGCGATAATGATGCGTCGAATAAATATTTGGTGTGGGGGAGGAGGCAGGCAGTCTCGTCTGAAAACCGGAACAGAATGGGAGGGAAAACAAGACGGAGGGGCAGCTCACGCGACCTACTACTTGTACCTTTTGAGTTTTTCAAGAGAGAAGGAAGGCCTCACTCTGTCTAATTGGCTCTTCTGCTATTCTTCGTCGAACCTTCCAGTCTTCTGACTTCATTGAGAATGGATCAGCTATGCCTCCCTCCTGGAAGAGCCGCGTCATCAGAAATTCCGCCAATTCTCAAAGTGACGAAACCGGAAAATGACCGGGGGAAAGGGGGGGGATGTGCAGGCGTGAAAACTGATTTCAAAAATTGCTGAAACACCGTGCAAAAATCTGAAAATTGCACATTTTCCGACTTGAAATTTTGGCTCGAAGCCTTCAATTTCAGACATTTTAGGCATGTTTTCAAAAATGTTCAAAATGGCTTAGGCTTAGGCTTAGGCTTAGGCTTAGACAGTTTCTTTCGAAATTTCCGTCTTTTTTCCGTCTTCCTCAATATTTTTTCGTCTCTAGACGCTCGTCCATATCCTTAATCGAGTGCACACCAGAGTTGGGCGGAATTGAATTTTGGGAACTCGGAATCCGGAAAACGGAAAAAAAATTTTTTTCACGGAATCTGGAATCCGGAAAACGGAATGAAAAAAACGGCGGAATCCGGAATTCCGCCCTTCTCTGGTGCACACCGTTCTAGCGCGGGACATTCTCCGAGTTCCGTATTCCGCCGCATTTTTCGCTCTGTATTCTGCGAGTTTCTCCCGTTTCGGTAACGGAATACTTTTGTTCCGGAATGCATAAGAAATTGGAAGAAGCATGCTGAAATTGCTCGGTGAGCAACTAGCCAAACTTGAAGAATAAAAGCCTTTTACGTTCTCTAGGCATCAGACAAAACAATGTCTCTAATTTCCGTATTCCGTTAGAAAAAATCAATGCAATTCATCATACATAACGCCCTTGTAAATCTACACACAAAGTTTTCGTAAATCCACACATATTAGCTTCGAAATCCACATATAATGTTTTCGTAAATCTACAAGCAACATTTTCGTAAATCCACCAATAAAGTTTTCGTAAATCTACAAGCAACGTTTTCGTAAATCTACACACAACATTTTCGTAAATCCACCAATAAAGTTTTCGTAAATCTACAAGCAACGTTTTCGTAAATCTACACACAACCTTTACGTAAATCCACACATAATGCTTTCGTAAATCTACAAGAAACGTCTTTGTAAATCCACACATAATAGCTTTGTAAATCCACACATTACGTTTTCGTAAATCTACAAGAAACTTCTTTGTAAATCTACACACAACATTTTCGTAAATCCACCAATAAAGTTTTCGTAAATCTACAAACAACGTCTTCGTAAATCCACATTTAATGTTTTCGTAAATCTACAAGCAACGTCTTTGTAAATCCACACATAACAGTTAGTAATTGTAATTCTACACAAAATAATTGTAGATCAGAAGTGAACTTGAAACTTTGATCTTTATTTCAGTGTATAAGGGAGTGTGTGTGTTGCCCTAAACAGTTGCGGGTGCCCTTCCCTCGCCCGCCCGTCTTTGGCCCATTCGCCTACAAGACAAATTATGCATTTGTCGGCATTTTGCAACGGGCGGGGGGGGGGGGGGCGGAAGCGCCGTCTCCCCTTATTTCCCTGTTTTCAGAAATTGCAGACATAGTAAAAAACGGGAAAAACAATGGGAAAACGCTAAACTCGTTTCCAATTAAGTTTCTTGTTTTTCTGCACACTTTGGATGAACGGGGAGGGCGTGGGGCAAGAAGCGGGCGGGTGAAGGGGGGGGGGGAGACGGGAATAGCCATGCACGTATCGATTCAAGCTGGATTCAATCAAGATGGATTCAAGCTGGAAAATGCTGGAAAATTACTCGCGTAGTGTAGTATCCATCCGGCATCCACGCAGGTGCGCAGTGCCTGGAACGCACAAAGAGCCAACCCATGCGGGTCCTTTTTGAACTGAAAATCATAGGAATACACACACACACACACACTGAAATACAGAATCTCAGAATCTACTGCTTATTACAGTTTATATATTATCCATCAGCGAGGTTAAACGCTATTTAACGCGCTATCCCGTAACGAGACCCAAACAGATAATTCGATGCGCCTTTAAACAAAGGCTCACGTCCTCGCGGATGGATAATAGCAAAAAGAATGGTGCGCGTCTCATGTGCTGCTAGCAGGCTGGGGCGCCTTCGGCGTGGCCCTCCAAACCGCTTACATGTCGGGAGCGAGCTCCCGCCTTCCTGGATGCACAATGGATAAAAAGTTCGCCAGTCTGCCGTGATAGCCTTCATCACAACATTTGGGTGTAAGTATGGAATCACCCCCCCCCCCACTACAGTATCATCCCTCCAAAGTGGGGAAGGGCCCCCCAAGGAACCCCCCACACCTATGCCCTGTATTTCAATCGCGAAAATGGTACTTTTGTTTTTTTTAGTTGTGGAGTTTACTATGGCCCCCCATAGACTTAATGGGGGCTAATAGTGAACTGAGCCCACCTCCCCATAAGTTCAAATCAGTCCCCCATAAGTTCAGATCAGCCCCCATAAGTTCAGATCAGTCCCCCATAAGTTCAGATGCAGAGGGGGGGGGGGTTGATTTCCTACCCTACAGGTGGGGGGGGAATATTATACGGGCATGGGGGGTGAAAGTAAACTTTAATCCAACATTTGCTCCCCCGGTGCGCGCTAGCTTGGGTACGAAGCCAAGCGATCCTCTTGGCTACTTGGGGGCCGAGCCGGGTAAGGGACGGGGAAATTGGGGGGGCGGGGGATGGGGCATGATCTTTTCCCCTTTTTCCCCCACACCTGCGCACCACCGGGCCGGGTATGGGATGGGGAATGTGGGATGGGGGGGGGGATAGGGCACACCTGTCCACAACACTACTGTAGCCGGCTCCGCAGCTCATTTTCTTTAACTTCTCGCGTCACAATTCTCTTACCTTTTAAACGATTTCAGCTTCAGATTTCACCCGTTCAATTGCTCCAGATTCCCCTGATTTGAAGGGAAAAAAAGCAGAAAATAAACTAACCTATTTTATCTCCATTCTGTGCATTGAAAAACGCCTCGGACAGCTTTCGCACTATAAAAAATGAACCGGTTAACAGTGAATTTGACATTTTGATTGATTGATTGATTGTATTAGTGATTCTGATGGTTTTTGGATAATAGTTTTCGAAAATCTGAAATTTCGCATGTAGACAGAGAGAGAGAGACGCAGAGAGAGAGAGAGAGGGAGAGAGCTGGAAACAAAGAAAGAAACGACTACAATGGAATATTTTGAAGGCGTGAGAAAATCAAAAAAAGGAAAACGAGTAGGCCGATGTTCAATTCCCTGGGCACCACCATTTCTCGTGAGGAGACTTTCAAGGCGCATCAATTTTTACATTAATCTTGCAGACACATCACCACGTCTCCAGATTTTCGGGAAATCCTTAAGGACCTCTAATATAAGAGTGCTTGTGGCTCTATTCTTAGTAATCATATTCAATAGATTTGATGTGCTGCTCCGCGTGGGCTGAATCGGGCTCACGCAGCGGGTGGGTAGTGGGCCGTTTCTGAACTTTTTTCAAATTCAAAATTGCCGCTCAAAAGGAACTAGAAACTGTAGATCTCGGTCCGTTTCATAATGAAAATGCTTCTAGAACTTCATTGATCACATTGGGTTCGGACTAGAAGACGTTAATTAGCCTGGAAATTTTGAATGGGCTCTCGGCTTTATGGACCCTATTTCAAGAGAATACTGTATTTCTTAACGTCACAGAACTCGCTGAGCCCTATCATTTGAAATATTTTGAAGGCAATAATATTGATTTTGAAGAAAGTTATGAGCTAACCCGTTTCGGCCCGTCGTTCGCCCGGGTTCGCCCGCTTTACAAGAATTGCAGAATTCATATAAAAATTGGAATTATTCAGAAATCTTGGTATAATTGAATACTGTATTTCTCCTCATCGCAGAACTCGCCGAGCCATACCATTTGCCATATTCTGAAGGCAATAATATTGATTTTGAAGAAAGTTATGAGCTAACCCGTTTCGGCCCGTCGTCCGCCCAAATCCGCCCGTTTTGCAAGGTTTGGAGAATTCATATAAAAATTGGAATTATTTAGAAAATTTACTATAATTAAAATGAAAAATAAGATCAGAAGACGTTAACTATCCCACCGTAGTAACGAACCCCATTTCACAGGAATACTGTACTTCTCAACTTTGCAGAACTCGCCGAGCCCTACCATTTCCAATATTTTGAAGGCAATAATGTTGATTTTCAAAAAAGTTATGCGCCAACCCGTTTTCCGCCCGTCGTCTGCCCGGTGTTCCCCCGCTTTACAAGATTTGGAGAATTCATATAAAAGTTGGAATTATTCGGAAAACTTATTTCAATTGAAATTGAAAATAAATTCAGAAGACGTTAACTATCCCACCGTAGTAAAGAACCCCATTTCAAGGGAACACTGTATTTCTCAACGTCACAGAACTCGCCGAGCCCTACCATTTGCAATATTCTGAAGGCAATTATATTGATTGTGAAAAAAGTTATGCGCCAGCCCGTTTCCCGCCCGTCGTTCGCCCGGATTCGCCCGCTTTGCCAAGATTGGAGAACTCATATAAAAATTGGAATTATTCAAAAATCTTGGTATAATTGAACACTGTATTCCTGAACGTCACAGAACTCGCCGAGCTCTATCATTTGCAATATTTTGAAGGCAATAATATTGATTTTGAAGGAAGTTATGCGCCAACCCGTTTTCCGCCCTGTCGTCTGCCCGGGTGCGCCCGCTTTGCAAGAATTGCAGAATTCATATAAAAATTGGAATTATTCAGAAATCTTGGTATAATTGCATACTGTATTTCTCAACGTCGCAGAACTCGCCGATCCCTACCATTTGCAATATTTTGAAGGCAATAATATTGATTTTGAAGGAAGTTATGCGCCAACCCGTTTTCCGCCCGTTGTCTGCCCGCCCGGGCTCGCCCGCTTCACAAGGATTGGAAAATTTATATAAAAGTTGGAATTATTCAGAAATCTTGGTATAATTGCATACTGTATTTTTCAACGTCGCAGAACTCGCAGAGCCCTACCATTTGCAATATTTTGAAGGCAATAATATTGATTTTGAAGGAAGTTATGCGCCAACCCGTTTTCCGCCCGTTGTCTGCCCGCCCGGGCTCGCCCGCTTCACAAGGATTGGAAAATTTATATAAAAGTTGGAATTATTCAGAAATCTTGGTATAATTGCATACTGTATTTCTCAACGTCGCAGAACTCGCCGATCCCTACCATTTGCAATATTTTGAAGGCAATAATATTGATTTTGAAGGAAGTTATGCGCCAACCCGTTTTCCGCCCGTTGTCTGCCCGCCCGGGCTCGCCCGCTTCACAAGGATTGGAAAATTTATATAAAAGTTGGAATTATTCAGAAATCTTGGTATAATTGCATACTGTATTTTTCAACGTCGCAGAACTCGCAGAGCCCTACCATTTGCAATATTTTGAAGGCAATAATATTGATTTTGAAGGAAGTTATGCGCCAACCCGTTTTCCGCCCGTTGTCTGCCCGCCCGGGCTCGCCCGCTTCACAAGGATTGGAAAATTTATATAAAAGTTGGAATTATTCAGAAATCTTGGTATAATTGCATACTGTATTTCTCAACGTCGCAGAACTCGCCGATCCCTACCATTTGCAATATTTTGAAGGCAATAATATTGATTTTGAAGGAAGTTATGCGCCAACCCGTTTTCCGCCCGTTGTCTGCCCGCCCGGGCTCGCCCGCTTCACAAGGATTGGAAAATTTATATAAAAGTTGGAATTATTCAGAAATCTTGGTATAATTGCATACTGTATTTTTCAACGTCGCAGAACTCGCAGAGCCCTACCATTTGCAATATTTTGAAGGCAATAATATTGATTTTGAAGGAAGTTATGCGCCAACCCGTTTTCCGCCCGTTGTCTGCCCGCCCGGGCTCGCCCGCTTCACAAGGATTGGAAAATTTATATAAAAGTTGGAATTATTCAGAAATCTTGGTATAATTGCATACAGTATTTTTCAACGTCGCAGAACTCGCAGAGCCCTACCATTTGCAATATTTTGAAGGCAATAATATTGATTTTGAAGGAAGTTATGCGCCAACCCGTTTTCCGCCCGTTGTCTGCCCGCCCGGGCTCGCCCGCTTCACAAGGATTGGAAAATTTATATAAAAGTTGGAATTATTCAGAAATCTTGGTATAATTGCATACTGTATTTTTCAACGTCGCAGAACTCGCAGAGCCCTACCATTTGCAATATTTTGAAGGCAATAATATTGATTTTGAAGGAAGTTATGCGCCAACCCGTTTTCCGCCCGTTGTCCGCCCGCCCGGGCTCGCCCGCTTCACAAGGATTGGAAAATTTATATAAAAGTTGGAATTATTCAGAAATCTTGGTATAATTGCATACAGTATTTTTCAACGTCGCAGAACTCGCAGAGCCCTACCATTTGCAATATTTTGAAGGCAATAATATTGATTTTGAAGGAAGTTATGCGCCAACCCGTTTTCCGCCCGTTGTCTGCCCGCCCGGGCTCGCCCGCTTCACAAGGATTGGAAAATTTATATAAAAGTTGGAATTATTCAGAAATCTTGGTATAATTGCATACTGTATTTTTCAACGTCGCAGAACTCGCAGAGCCCTACCATTTGCAATATTTTGAAGGCAATAATATTGATTTTGAAGGAAGTTATGCGCCAACCCGTTTTCCGCCCGTTGTCTGCCCGCCCGGGCTCGCCCGCTTCACAAGGATTGGAAAATTTATATAAAAGTTGGAATTATTCAGAAATCTTGGTATAATTGCATACAGTATTTTTCAACGTCGCAGAACTCGCAGAGCCCTACCATTTGCAATATTTTGAAGGCAATAATATTGATTTTGAAGGAAGTTATGCGCCAACCCGTTTTCCGCCCGTTGTCTGCCCGCCCGGGCTCGCCCGCTTCACAAGGATTGGAAAATTTATATAAAAGTTGGAATTATTCAGAAATCTTGGTATAATTGCATACTGTATTTTTCAACGTCGCAGAACTCGCAGAGCCCTACCATTTGCAATATTTTGAAGGCAATAATATTGATTTTGAAGGAAGTTATGCGCCAACCCGTTTTCCGCCCGTTGTCTGCCCGCCCGGGCTCGCCCGCTTCACAAGGATTGGAAAATTTATATAAAAGTTGGAATTATTCAGAAATCTTGGTATAATTGCATACAGTATTTTTCAACGTCGCAGAACTCGCAGAGCCCTACCATTTGCAATATTTTGAAGGCAATAATATTGATTTTGAAGGAAGTTATGCGCCAACCCGTTTTCCGCCCGTTGTCCGCCCGCCCGGCTCGCCCGCTTCACAAGGATTGGAAAATTTATATAAAAGTTGGAATTATTCAGAAATCTTGGTATAATTGCATACAGTATTTTTCAACGTCGCAGAACTCGCAGAGCCCTACCATTTGCAATATTTTGAAGGCAATAATATTGATTTTGAAGGAAGTTATGCGCCAACCCGTTTTCCGCCCGTTGTCTGCCCGCCCGGGCTCGCCCGCTTCACAAGGATTGGAAAATTTATATAAAAGTTGGAATTATTCAGAAATCTTGGTATAATTGCATACAGTATTTTTCAACGTCGCAGAACTCGCAGAGCCCTACCATTTGCAATATTTTGAAGGCAATAATATTGATTTTGAAGGAAGTTATGCGCCAACCCGTTTTCCGCCCGTTGTCTGCCCGCCCGGGCTCGCCCGCTTCACAAGGATTGGAAAATTTATATAAAAGTTGGAATTATTCAGAAATCTTGGTATAATTGCATACTGTATTTTTCAACGTCGCAGAACTCGCAGAGCCCTACCATTTGCAATATTTTGAAGGCAATAATATTGATTTTGAAGGAAGTTATGCGCCAACCCGTTTTCCGCCCGTTGTCTGCCCGCCCGGGCTCGCCCGCTTCACAAGGATTGGAAAATTTATATAAAAGTTGGAATTATTCAGAAATCTTGGTATAATTGCATACAGTATTTTTCAACGTCGCAGAACTCGCAGAGCCCTACCATTTGCAATATTTTGAAGGCAATAATATTGATTTTGAAGGAAGTTATGCGCCAACCCGTTTTCCGCCCGTTGTCTGCCCGCCCGGGCTCGCCCGCTTCACAAGGATTGGAAAATTTATATAAAAGTTGGAATTATTCAGAAATCTTGGTATAATTGCATACTGTATTTTTCAACGTCGCAGAACTCGCAGAGCCCTACCATTTGCAATATTTTGAAGGCAATAATATTGATTTTGAAGGAAGTTATGCGCCAACCCGTTTTCCGCCCGTTGTCTGCCCGCCCGGGCTCGCCCGCTTCACAAGGATTGGAAAATTTATATAAAAGTTGGAATTATTCAGAAATCTTGGTATAATTGCATACTGTATTTTTCAACGTCGCAGAACTCGCAGAGCCCTACCATTTGCAATATTTTGAAGGCAATAATATTGATTTTGAAGGAAGTTATGCGCCAACCCGTTTTCCGCCCGTTGTCCGCCCGCCCGGGCTCGCCCGCTTCACAAGGATTGGAAAATTTATATAAAAGTTGGAATTATTCAGAAATCTTGGTATAATTGCATACAGTATTTTTCAACGTCGCAGAACTCGCAGAGCCCTACCATTTGCAATATTTTGAAGGCAATAATATTGATTTTGAAGGAAGTTATGCGCCAACCCGTTTTCCGCCCGTTGTCTGCCCGCCCGGGCTCGCCCGCTTCACAAGGATTGGAAAATTTATATAAAAGTTGGAATTATTCAGAAATCTTGGTATAATTGCATACTGTATTTTTCAACGTCGCAGAACTCGCAGAGCCCTACCATTTGCAATATTTTGAAGGCAATAATATTGATTTTGAAGGAAGTTATGCGCCAACCCGTTTTCCGCCCGTTGTCTGCCCGCCCGGGCTCGCCCGCTTCACAAGGATTGGAAAATTTATATAAAAGTTGGAATTATTCAGAAATCTTGGTATAATTGCATACTGTATTTTTCAACGTCGCAGAACTCGCAGAGCCCTACCATTTGCAATATTTTGAAGGCAATAATATTGATTTTGAAGGAAGTTATGCGCCAACCCGTTTTCCGCCCGTTGTCTGCCCGCCCGGGCTCGCCCGCTTTACAAGGATTGGAAAATTTATATAAAAGTTGGAATTATTCAGAAATCTTGGTATAATTGCATACTGTATTCCTGAACGTCGCAGAACTCGCCGAGTCCTACCATTTGCAATATTTTGAAGGCAATAATATTGAATTTGAAGGAAGTTATGCGCCAACCCGTTTTCCGCCCGTCGTCTGCCCGTTTCCCGCCCGTCGTATGCCCGTTTCCCGCCCGTCGTATGCCCGTCCGTGTCCGCCCGCTTTGTAAGAATAGGAGAATTCATATAAAAGTTGGAATTATTCAGAAAACTTATTTCAATTGAAATTGAAAATAAAATCAGACGACGTTAAGTATTCCACCGTAGTAACGAACCCCATTTCACGGGAATACTGTATTTTTCAACGTCACAGAACTCGCCGAGCCCTACCATTTGCAATATTTTGAAGGCAATTATATTGATTTTGAAGAAAGTTATGCAGCAGCCCGTTTCCCTCCCGCCGTCTGCCCGGGCTCGCCCGCTTTGTAAGTCTGAATTTCAGAAAGGAAAATTCCTATTTTCTCTTAAAATTACTCAAAAATTGCGCAGTTTGCCTTCTAGATAGAGGAATTATTCTGCCAGAAGTACAATTTTCTTGGAGCCCCGAATCTCAGAGCTCCGCCGTCAGCTCATTTAAAATTTAAAGGAAACCCAAGTGGCGCTACTCAATGTGCACAAAAATCGCGAGAACACCACAATATTGATGGCCTTTTCTTATACATAATTTTGCACAATGCTCTCTATTCCAGGGCACCTCACTCACTCCCCCCCCCCCCTGTCTTAAAGCTCATTTTTTAAGAGCAAAAAAAGGAGCCATAAAGGGAAAGGATTTGGGAAAATCTCGGCTGAAAAAAAATAACGAATCTGAGTGTTTTTTTTAGGTATTGTTGGGTACGAGAAAAGGAAGGAAACCTGATCGGTGGCACGGAAGGATTGAAGGGTGGGGTGGGGGGAGGGCGGGCGTTTGGGCAGACCTTGCAATTATTTTTATACTCAATTCTACCCGGAGAAAACGAGAAGAAACATATTTGGGAACACTGGTTTATCAGAGTAGGGCGGAATTGGATTTTGGGAACTCGGAATCCGGAAAACGGAAAACGGAATGAAAAAAACGGCGGAATCCGGAATCCGGAATTCCGCCCTTCTCTGATAAAAATGCCATATCGCGAAATCCGGAAAACGGAAAACGGGAAAAAAAATTTTTCATGTAATCTGGAATCCGGAAAACGGAAAATTTTTTTTCACGGAATCTGGAATCCGGAAGACGGAATGAAAAAAAAAACGGCGGAATTCGGAATGCGGAATGCGGAATCCAGCCCTTCTCAGTAGAGTAGGGAACTCGGAATCCGGAAAACGGAAAACGGAATCCGGAAAATGGAAAAAATGTTTTTCACGGAATCTGGAATCCGGAAGACGGAATGAAAAAAACGCCGGAATTCGGAATTCCGCCCCTCTCTGCAGAGTAGGACGGAATTGGATTTTGGGAACTCGGAATCCGGAAAACGGAAAACGGAAAAAAAATTTTTTTCACGGAATCTGGAATCCGGAAGACGGAATGAAAAAAAAGGCGGAATCCGGAATTCCGTCCTTCTCTGGTGCACACCGTTCTAGCGCGGGACATTCTCCGAAGTAAAGTAAAGCCCATAAGTAAAGGTGTACCCAGCGGGTTCGGGGCAAGACGAAGATGAAGCGAGGCGTCCGAAATCTCGCTGAGACGTGTTCGTTCGTCTTTTAGTTCGTCTTGCATTCGTCTTACGCAATAAACGCAATACTTACGTAAGACAGACGAAATCAAGACAAAGACGAAGACGAGACGAGACGAATTAAAAGGCGACATGTTTGTTGAGACAGGACAAGACGGGCGAAATTTTGCCCGAATGGAAGCCTTATCCGATCGTGTCGTGGGAATTGTTGCAGATATTATGCCGAGCACTGTGGTCACCAGAGTAGGGCGGAATTGGATTTTGGAAACTCGGAATCCATCCGGAAAACGGAAAACGGAAAAAAATTTTTCACGGAATCCGGAAAACGGGAAACGGAATGAAAAAAACGGCGGAATCCGGAATGCGGAATGCGGAATCCGGAATTCCGCCCTTCTCTGGTGTTCATCGATTATACGAAAGTAGAGAAAATACAGTACCGGCTGGCCATAAAGGTATGAAATTATGGTTCCCATTCGAAACACCGTCACTGTCTTTCCTGCTCCATGTGCATTTTCAGCTGTTTCAGAAACATATGTGTTAGGTACCTGCTTCTGATTACATTTTCTAAAAATCAGAATCCCGCAATGCTCTTCTTCTTGCCGTCTTGCCGGAGCTCATTCTACTTACAGTACTGGCCATAAAGGTATAACTTTATGGTTTTTCGACAATATCTCATTCGATATAAAACGAATCATTCTGATTTTTTGGCAGTGATTGATGCTAATGGTTTCCCAACAAAATATCAGAGCAATTTCTAAGAACACAAAGTTTCTTTGAAGAAATATTGATTTTTGTTGTTTTCTTTCCTTTTTCAAATTACTCCATTATGCGTTAGTCTAACAAATCCAAATTTTCTTTGCGGATACATTGTTGATTGATGAAAAAACTGTGAAAAAATCAGATTGATTCGTTGTATATCAACTGAGATATTGTCGAAAAACCATAATATCATACCTTTATGGCCAGTACTGTAGGACCACGCCCACACAGTGTTTGCGGAGTGGGTTGGCGCCAAGTTTGAATTAAAAAAAAAAACTTGAAGACATTCCAGACAAAATAGAGATAGAGATGGCTTTGCTCTCCCAGAAGACGTTGAACTAGGAGCGCCGTAAACGAGGTTATCTCCGCGAGAGAGCAACCAACACGTGTACCCAGAACAATTGCAAAGGGGATGACAAATGCACACTCTTTTGAGAGCATTATGAAAAAACGGAGCTCCCCGCCCATAATACCCCAACCCCCCCCCTCCTTCAAAGCCGATTGTTTTGCGTAAAAGTTCGATAAGCTTCTTCTTCTTCTTTTTCTTCAAGAATAAGTTTGTCTGAAACCGATGGAAAACAAGCTTAAAGCTTTGAAAAAAAGCGAAAAGAGAAGAGAAGGAAGAGGTGTATGCGAGAGCCCACCACCCCCCCCCCCCCGACTCCTCGAGACGACAAAGAGCGGACGACGAGAAGACAAGAAGACCCCATTCTCATTTCGAACGAATGAGATTATTCTTATTACCAATGCGTTTCCTTGTTAGCCTCTTTTCGGATGACACTCAGTGCCTCGACCTCGCTCCTCTCCCCCCCCCCCGCCCGAGCCCGTCGGTGGGAGCCAAGGAAGTTCTCGGCAGCACACACGGGGAGCATGAACGTTTCGAGGAGGCGGGTTGGTTGCGATGAGCAAAACGGCTAGAAATTCGATAAATCTTCGCAGAGAGCCACATTTTCAGATTCGCTGCTCCGGGCTCCGGATGGATGTCTCCGCAAAAAAAAAGAAGAAAAACCGACCGAATGGCTCATGAAAATGAAGTTGCTCTACAACGTGCACACTTACATTTGAGCTCAACGGGAGCTCAAAAGAATCGCTGACAGACGCTTTACGTCTTCGTGTATGTGTAGACGTATGTACGTCTTTCCACTCGTCAGAAATCAAATTTGCTACCTTTTTTTGTGCACGCGTGTCTCTTCCCAACCCCCCCCGCACGTTTTGCATTTGAAATTTCATTGTACAAGTTGCTCTTTCGCCGTGAGCATTTGGAAGCAGACTGGAAAAGAAAGGCTTGAAATGACAAGCCTACTTGTAGGCCTGAGTGAGTCTGATAAAGCCTAGAGGGTAGAAGCTGGCCTAAAGCGCTACTTTGTCTAGGCAAGTCAGGTCTGCCAGACGAAGCAAGCCTTAAAGGACCATTGAAAAGCCTGAAAAAGCTTAAGCTAGATTTGATAGGCCTGATAAAGCCTAAGAAAGTGTTAGCAGGCCTAACAAGTCTGGCAAAGTCTGATACTCGGCTGAATCGGCTTTTGTAGGCTTGATAAAGCCTAAAAAGCTTCTTACAAACATGAAAATTGACTAAAACTGTCTTCACAGATCTGATGAAGCCTTAAGAGATCTCGACAATCTTGATAAAGCTTGAAATGGCCTGATAAAGCCTAAACCTACCTTAATGGACCTGGTAAAGCCAAAAAAGGCGTTAGCAGGCCTAACAAGCCTGGCAAATTCTGATATTCGTCTGAAACGGCTTTTGTAGGCTTGATAAAGCCTAAAAAGCTTCTTACAAACATGAAAATTGACTAAAACGGCCTTAAAAGGCTTTATAAAGCCTAAACCGGCCTTAATACGCTTGACAAAGCCAAAAATGTGTTAGCAAGCCTAAAAAAGCTGGAAAGACGTGCACAAGCCTGAAAATGCCTGATAATTCTCTGAAACGGCTTTTTTAGGCTTCATACATTCAAAAAAAGTCCTTATAAGCATTATAATTGACTAAAACGGTTTTCACAGATCTGATAAAGCCTTAAGGGTTCTTGACAATCTTGATAAAGCCTAAAATGGCCTTAATTGGCCTGATAAAACCTGAACCAGTCTTAATAGGCCCGATAAAGCCCAAAAAGGTCTTTACAAACATGAAAATTGAACAAAACGGTCTTCAAGGACCTGGTAAATTGTCAGGCTTACCAAAGACCTCAAAAGGCCTGATAAAGCCTAAAAACCCTCTTTAATAGGCCTGATAAAGCCTAAACTGGCCCTAATTGGCCCGATATAGCCAAAAAAGTCCTTACAAACATCAAAATTCACTAAAATGGTCTTCAAGGGCCTGATAAAGCCTTAAGGGTTCTTGGAAACCTTGATATAGCCTAAACCGGCCTTAATAGGCCTGCCAAAACCAAAAAAGGTGTTAGCAAGCTTAAAAAAGCTTAAAAGACATGAATAAGCCTGATAATTATCTGAAATCCGGTGATGCGACGCCCCATTTGCCACGTCCCCCTCTTAAAGATTTCAGGAATCTGTAATTATTTTCAACACATTTCTTGTGTTTATAACCAGAGTAGGGCGGAATTGAATTTTGAGAACTCGGAATCCGGAAAACGGAAAACGGAAAAAAACATTTTTTCAAGGAATCTGGAATCCGGAAGAGGGAATGAAAAAAACGCGGAATGCGGAATTCCGCCCTTCTCTGTTTATAACAAGATTTGTTCACTTTTTTTCACCATTTGCCGTGTTGTACAGTATCTGTGAAAGCTGAAATTCCGCGTATTGCGTCGGGGGTGGGGGCTGGAAGATGACCCCGTAAAACTGCACCCCTTCCCGAAATTGGAGAGCCGGAGCACAAGAGAAAGCGACGCTTCAGTCCACCAAATTATCGCTTTTTCGAAATCGCCCTGAAAAGCGACGACGCGACTCGACGTCGCTGAATTCCGGCTTAATGAACTTGTAAGAGATAGATGATAGAGAGAGAGAGGGACGCAGACGGTGAGAATTCTCAAAGAAATGCTCCAGAATTTCACTTATAAAATCTCTGGAGATTTTCCCACAAAAAGACGACGAATCGCGTGAAATATGACGCCCCAGGAAGCCATAAAACCTTTGCAGAAAAATTGCGGAATCCGTGTAAATCCGCGCTCTTTTTCAGTCTGAAAATAAGCTGAAATCCTAGTGATTACATGAAGACGCATTGCCTTAACCAGCCTATTCTACGCCTGGCGAAAGCCCTCTGTTAGAAGGGCGCCGACACCTTCATTAGATGACGCAGAATGCGACGATTTGCATCAGAATCTCCAGAAAGGCAAAGTCTTCATCGTGAAGCTCAAATTCCTGGAGCTGATTTTCAATGTTTGAAGTTTGCTTCAGAACTTCAGAATCTGATATATTCTCCCAACGGGGGGAATGCGATTGGGGTGTAAAGCGGGCTGACAGCGGGCGGGTGACGGGTCGAGGTGTAACTTTCTTCAAATCTTAAATTGCAGCTCGCAAATTGTTGCAAATTGTAGAATTCGATGTGCTCTATGAGCTTATATAAATAGAAAATAGTTAAGACCATTTCGTTTTGAAAAAAAAGCTCATAAAGTGAGCAGGCCGACAACATCGGCCTTGTTTAAGTGCGGGCTCAAAACTCACTAAGAGGAGAGCAAAAAACTGCATATTTTCAGATGGAATTTTCTCGACATCTAGAAATTTGTGCAGAAAACCGAACACACCACGAGAAAGCCCGTATTCGAAACTATAAATGAGCAAATTTAGAAAAAATTCTGAGATGATACCTAAACATGGTTCCCTTGTAAGATCCACAATTTTGATCAACTTTTTTCAGTTTGCAGAAAGTAATGAGGCGGCCCGCAATCGGCCCGGTTCGGCCCGGCATGCAAGGGCTCGACGATTCTGCCGAAACGCTGGCCACTAGCTGCCTAATACAATTTCCGCGCAACTTCTAACCAGCGTTCACACAATTTAAGAATGACATGGCAAAAGGAGGTGCAAACTGCCGATGTGCCAGACTAATCTTACAGTATACCCATGGAGTGGAAGGGTCAGATGCCCTAGGTTTAGGCAGGTTGGTTTTGTTTTGGCCAGTGCGCTTACCTTGGCTGCTCGTCAATACCCATTAGCTGTCCAATGTAATTTCCGGCAGATGGACAAAGCAGTCGCAAACTGCCCAAATGCTGAGACTATTGTTCTTGAACTAATCTTACAGTATGCCCATATAGTGGAATGACCAGATGCCCTAGGTTTAGGCAGGTTGGCCTTGTTTTGGCCAGTGCGCTCACCATGGCTCACTAGCGGCTCGTCAATGCCCAATGGCTGCCCAATGTAATTTCCGGCAGATGGACGAAGCAGTCGCAAACTGCCGAAGTGCCGGACTAATCTTACAGTATGCCCATAGAGTGGAAGGGTCAGATGCCCGAGGTTTAGGCAGGTTGGCCTTGTTTTGGCCAGTGCGCTGACCATGGCTCACTAGCTGCTCGTCAATGCCCAATGGCTGCCCAATGTAATTTCCGGCAGATGGACAAAGCAGTCGCAAACTGCCCAAGTGCCGGACTAATCTTAAAGTATGCCCATATAGTGGAAGGGTCACATGCCCTAGTTTTAGGCAAGTTGGCCTAGTTTTGGCCAATGCGCTGACCATAGCTCACTAACTGCTTGTCAATGCGCAATAGCTACCCAATGTAATTTCCGATCGACGGACAAAGCAGTCGCAAACTTCCCAAATGCTGAGACTATTGTTCTTGAACTAAGCCTACAATTTGCCCATATAGTGCAAGGGTCAGATGCCCTAGGTTTGGAGCAGGTTGGCCTTGACCATGGCTTACTAGCTGCCCAATGTAATTTCCGCCAGTTGGCGAAGCAGGCGGCCGGCCAGCGCCCCCCGAATTGTGTGATTACTACTACTCCATCTGCTTCAATTACAGACCAGAAACCGCTGAATATGGAAATGCAGGGTGTTTTCAACTATGTACTACGACGTATTGGAATCAGATTAACTTTTGCAGGCTTCTTCTTCTTCGTCTTCAACGTTTTACACGCAATACCAACTTCAGTGAAAGTGTGCCTTGAGCCAGCCTAAGACTCAGTGGACAAAACAGCAAAAGCTGCCGTAAAGAGCTAAACATTTTCAGAATTCTGAAAATGCTTGTTAAAACAACAAATTCGGAACAATGACGTTTCGGAAGACGTCCAGTTATGAATAAGTTACGAATCGTCTGCCTTTTTTTCTTTGGCTCAATAATTTTCATTTCCAGACAACACAATTTTGGGTTTCAGAGTTTTGAGATTTTGCTTAGGCTTAAGCTTAGGCTTAGGCTTAGGCTTAGGCTTAGGCTTAGGCTTAGGCTTAGCTTTAGGCTTAACCTCACTCGAAATTTTGAAGATTTTAGACAGAGGTATTGGCAAGAATGGAGCACCCATTGGGCAAACAGCGAGTGACCTAAAAATGGACAACGGAGGAACCATGACCATTTAAGTGATGCCGATTGAATGTCGCAGAAGGGATCCTTGGCAAAATACCCATTTGGTCCGTTTCGGGCTTAGGCTTAGGCTTAGGCTTACTGGAAATTTTGAAGATTTTAGACAGAGTTGTTGGCAAGAACGGAGCACCCATTGGGCAAACAGCCAGTGACCTAAAAATGAGCAACGGTGGAGCAATGGCCGTTCAAATGATGCCGAGTGAATGGCGCAGAAGAGATCCTTGCCAAAATACCCATTTGGTTCGTTTCAGGCAGCGTTGCACAAAACCCGCTTGCTTGGTCAAGGCTGCCCCCAAATCTCGGGCATTAAACTACTCATGTTTTGGTCAACCAAGCTGCCCAAATCATGCCCATTTCGTCTATGGTAGCTTGCCCGAGCAAGAAAAGGAGCAATGAATGAAGAGAGTCATTGTAAATTTCCACTTTTTTTTCTTAAGATGGGCTGCCTCAAACGTCATCGATGAGGCAGCATGTCCTTGTATGGTCACGATGCCCCCTGTTTGCCCATTGCCCGCCCACCCCACACTGTTCGCATCTGGGACCCCTGTCCCTCTTTCTCAGGACCTTCTGGGACGAGCAAGAATTGACCTTAAGGCTCTGTCGACATGTTTAGATTTGCTCAGTTTAGTCAGTTTCTAGAAAGACGGATTTTTCAGATTTTCAGAAAAGTACTCCCCCCCCCCTGCAGCGAAGGATTATTGAAAGGATGGAAGCCATCAAGTTGAGAGCACCGATGAAATTTGCCGAAGAAAACATTTTCCTAATCGCTCTCCCCCCACTAACTTTTTGAATGTTTTATCTCGTAACTGAAAGAAAATGTGTTTGTCGAGAGATACGCCTTAATACTAACCGGATTATGAAAAAGCGAAAAGCGTATCTCAAAAGAAACGACGATCATTCATCCGGGAGCTCTGTGAGAGCTCCGCGAGCTTTAATTCTCTGTTCACAATTAGATATGTACTAAGCATTGGAGGTCTGGAAGGAAGAACCTTCACGGCAAATTTTAAGATTTTTGAATACTGATAGCTTCTGAAAATTCTGGATTTTTTGTGCCAAAGATGACATCGTCTGCAAGGTGCAAAACAAAGTTTTATGGTGAAACTGAACCCCTTGCAGAAGGAAAAAACAAGGAAGATTGACCCCCCCTTCCCCCCCCCCTCATGCGGTCCTTCCCAACTTCTTTCTGGAGTGTCCAGAAGCCAATTTTCGCTTACGAACATAGTGCCGTGTTTCTGGTCGAGTACACATTGTGCAGATCTGCAGAATGAGACGCATTTTGCCCCCATTCTGTTGCAGATTCCCGTCTTTCGATGGCTCCGTTGAAGGGCAACTTCGACGGAAATATCTCAGATCGCCGCGCAGTTCGAGGACACTTTTTATCATGGAATGAGGCGCGGATTAGTCGTCGTCTTGTGATACTCGGCGTCACGATTATGAGCATTTGGCGAGCAGCGACGGATTAGGGGACAAAGTGGAAATGCGCGGATCAGAATCCGTGGCCTCTCTTTATCTACATGCTTTATCTATACATGAAAAGTCGCTTGTCTTCTGGAGCGCTTTTGTCTCATGGAAAACCACCATCAGAATCATCTAAGAAAATAATAAAAGCGAAATCACTCACATCTTGTCGACACGACAGGTAGATCCAGCGTGAAGTGTGTCGAAACCTTTCGCTCTGCAATTCCACTCGTCGATGGCTCGTCGACGCCGTCTACTTGGTGTCTCTTCTGGCTCCGCGACGATCCACGTCTCGATGATCTCGATGGAGCTCGACTGTCGCGAGACATGCAGCTAGTCATGCCGTTGTTGGCGCTCGTTGAGGCGATACCACCTGCAACAAAAGGAATATGGGATTTTCAAGTTGAATTTCAAGTATTTATTTGAATAATTACAAGTTTTACACGAATTCTCCAAACCCCGCGATGACGGGTGAGCCGGGCCGCCCGCTATCGGGCGGGCCGCCGCCCCATAACTTTCTTTAAAATCAATGCCAATGTCTCCAAAAGCGCGCCAATTGAAAATACAGTACTGGCCATGAGCACACTGAATTCAAGCCAGAGGCCGTTAGAGGGGCCGGGCCCGTTTCAATTTTCATGCCGCCCGGTTTAAAGAGCCCTTTTTTCTTACAGTACTGGCCATAAAGAATGTCCGCGTGCTTTTTTTTGGGCTGAATCAAAAACTGTAAAAAATCAAAAACTTTTGCAATGATGCAATTTCATTTTCTGCACGTTGCCGTAAAGGTGTTCCGCAGCTACAGTAGTATTTTCACAAGAGAATATATGTTTTCAGCGTAGTTATGTATCCAAAAAAAAAGCCTGCGGGCATTCTTTATGGCCAGTACTGTAAGAAAAAAGGGCTCCTTAAAAAACCGGGCGGCCTGAAAATTGAAACTGGTCCGGCCCCTCTAAAGGCCCCTTGCTTGAATCCAATGTGCTCAATGGATTTCCATGCACATTTTCATTAAGTTTAAGCAGACAGAGATCCACAATTGTGGCCGCCCGCATTGGCCCATATTCGCCCGCGTTGCTAGCTTGGGAGGCAAGCTTCCAATTGTTCTTCTTGCCGCTTGCCGGATTACACTTTTCAGACTTCGGCTTATTTTAATATGGCTATATTATACTTTTCATCATGCTCCGGAGAGCTTCTAAAAGTGGAGCAACGCGAAACGGTGACATCAGTGTAGTCATAATTGTCAGATGAACTCTCTCTAAATAGTGTTGGCTAGTTAGTTCGCTGGACGCATTACGCAACGTCATTGTTTTGCAGTTTCCCTTCCCCCCCCCCCCATTTAAGTTACTCGTCCACTACTTCCATCCACTCATCATCCCGAATAGTGAGTTGGGCGAGCGACGACGGGTTGGGGTACTGGGGGAGGGGGTGCTTGCAGCTACTCATAAAGCACACAACATAATACGACCATTTTCCTGTCTCTCCCACCGCCTCCTTCACAATTTTCCGTTCGTTCAGAGCTCCGAGTTAAGTAAAGTGGGACTGGCGATCTAACGGCTTCGGAAAAGAGTGGAAACCCGATCCGAGATGGGTGAGAGATTGAAAATCTGACACATTTATGACGAACACCCTTTGCAGATGGGGGGAAGGGTCGGTGGGACACGGACAATTGTGACAGGGAGAGACAGAGAGTGGCACACCGAATATACAAGGAGCCATTGGAAATTCATAGTGTTTGAACTCCCCCCCCCCCTCCCTTTCGTTTTGCTTCTGTCACGATAAATCACTTGGAGAAGGAAAACATGAAGATGTCAAAAGCTAATATTCATGGAGCTACACTACAGGCTGGAAAATGGCTAGCCGGCCACCTTGAAGCCAGTGGAAATCTCGAACGAAACATTCAAAAATCCTATGAGAGTGCTGGAAACCATCACTTAAAATTGCTCGATTCGACTGCTTTCACAGAGGAGCGAGAAACAGTTCACGATTCAGAAACTTTCAGATACTTTCAGAAACATCAGATACCGATACTTCAGAAACTTTCAGAAACTTCAATTTCAGATTCAGAAATTCTTGCCGAAGATTCTGAAGAAGCTATCCGAAATGTCGTCCCGCCCTAGAGGATTCTGGAGAAGCATCGTGCTCTCTGGGACATAATGACGAATGAACAGCGTCCTGGGACCTCATCAGAATTGTTCTCTGATGACGTCGTGATGCGTTCCACATCGTCTTGAAGGCGTCTGTCGTCCTCCACGCCGTCCAGCTTGATCATAGTTGATCAAAGTACGATTACTGTGCTCACTTGAGCACAAAGCGACAGCTATCAGGAAGCAATGATACGAAGCGTGTGAAGGTGCTTAAAATATGCGACGCCAGCTTCCCTTCAAAATTCAATGTTCTTCGTGCCAAGACTCCCCGCCGTGCGTCGCTCCTCACCCCTCCCCCCCCCCACCCATCCGATGAATTCCAGTGAAATCGGAAAATGGCGAGCCGAACACATGAGCACAATACAGAGTCCATCCACTTCTACGTCGTCCTTTCAATTGGAAGAGAGGAATAGAGTGGCGGGGAAAACCAAGGAAGGGGTGTGTGTGTGTGTGGGGGGGGGGGAGGGGAGTGGGGGGAGATAATTGAATTTTTGCCGTTTTTCTCAACCCTTATATGCCCGTTGTTTAGATAATTGCATCCCGTACGCTTTTTTGTCTAAAAAAATGGAATTGACGAGGAAGGAGAGAATCCAAAATGCGACGTTGACCTTTTGCCAGATTTTCCGCGTCTGGATCCACCCGCGAACACGACGCGCATTCCGTGGCTTCTAGTTTCAGCATTCTCATTTCTGAAAAGCTAGAGTAGCCGTAACGGATTTCCACGACGGTTCGCAGCAAAAGGACGGAGCAAGTTGAGTGCTCTAGTCTTCCGGACGAAACTTATTCATTCAGAGTGAGAGACGCGTTCAACCCATAAATTTTCGTGTCCAACATTTTGAGACGAAGACGAATGATTGGCTTTTGGACGCCGAAATCAATGATTTTTACTTTGCGAAAGGCCTACAAAAAGCAACAAAACTTCAACTCTGCCACTGAAACTCTGAAAACATGCTGAAAAAAAGCTGAAATCTAGTACTAACTATTCCCTTAACATTCCACCACCCAGAGGCAAAACAACGAAATCTTCAAACTGGTACCCGAGGGGAATGACGTCCGTCTCTACACATATTCTTGAATTATGCACAAGAAGCTTAAAAACAGCAGACGACTTACCATAGGAAGGTGCATCGAGGGGAGATAAGGCGGCAGACTGAGCAGTGCAGCAGCAGAGCCCAAGTTTCCGGTTTCGAGGCTTGCTCCGCGAGCCCACAGATGTGCTAGCAAAGAGATCAGTAGCGGAGGACGCCGTGTCATCAGATGACAATTTATCGACCACAACGGTTTGAAGTCTCGATTTGTCCGGCTCCTCCGGCTTCTTTTTCTTCTGCTTACAATGTCGAAGCTTCGTTGACTTTGTCATTTTGGCAATCGGACATTAACGAATGCAGCAGCGTTCTCTTCATCAGAATAAATAGAAAATGGAGAAGAAGGCGTGAAAAAACGGCGGCAACGAGAGAAGGAGCGTGACAACTTTGAATTGCCCGCTCGCCAGCCGTCTTTGTCTCACACCGCAACACTGTTTCGAGAGCGAAAATCGCGCAACTTTAAAGTCGACTTCCTAGAAGGACCGGCAGTCCACAAACAGCTCTGCACCACCGGCCACACAAGCCCTCTAGATTGTGTGATGGGGCGTGGTGGAAGCCCGGTTCCGCTGCTCCGCCTTCTCTGCTCTCGTCTCCAAGAGACGCAGAGGTCTGGCGCCCTGTCGCCGCGTCTCTATGAATGAGAGTATGTGCATTCGTCTCGCGGATTAATTATTCGAGCAGAAAAGAGGACTAGAAGCATGCGGATGATGATGAGAAGGACACGACGATGAAATGAAGATGAAGCGAAAGAAAGAGCATCGAGCGGTAGGAAGAAGCAGACACTTGGCTACACACATGTTTTCATGAAGTATAGCCACGGACGAAATCAAACTTAATCTGATAAACTTGGCGTTTTTCTTTCTTTAAATTCCCATTTCCAAGAAGTCAATGATTCCAGAATTCCTACTAAAACCATTCCCAGAAACGAATAGATTCCCCGCTCCAAATCTGGAAGGCTACTTCCTTCCGATGAGCATTTTGCGGAACTACAGTAATCGTTGTAGAATGATACAACGTAAGAACAATTTATCGTCATTTTTGAAACGGCACGTGACAAGACAATAACCCGCAAAAAATGTTTGCTTCTGATTGCTTTCAAAAATGTTTTAAATACATTTTATTAGAGGAACACATTCAGAAATCAATGACTGGGACGAAGACGAAAATTCGTTTTTCGCCTTTCGACTCGTCTTGCATTCGTCTTACGCAATAAAAAAGCTGTGCATATGTACCAATACAATGATTATCTTTGCGTCAGGCGAATTCAAGACGAAGACAAGACGAGACGGCCGAAATTCCGCTCAAGTGGAAGTCTTATACAGAAGGACAAGAACGCACTAGCTTCGCCTTTTCTTGTCTGGAGTTAACATGGGTAAGGTCTCCATTCGGGCAAAATTTCGCCCGTCTTGTCTCGTCTCCGCCGACATTTCGTCTTTTTCTTCGTCTTGAATTCGTCTGACGCAGAGAATATTCGCTTCCTGGGTTTCGCGAAGCTTCATGCATTACCAAGTGCAAAACATGTTTGTAAGGTCATAGTGTGCAAAGTACGAAGATACGCGGAGCCCGGGAAGTGACGAGTTATACGAGAATATAAAGCTTATTGACTTGTTTTTGTTGCGCAAGACGAGACGAAAGACGAATTTTCGTCTCTGTCTTTCATGGAAGCCGCAATTAATAATTATAAAAAAGCGGATTTCAGCGATTTGCCTAATGTTTTGCTCCATGCTATCTGCAGGGACAGGGATCACCAAACTAGATCCGATATCACCAGAAGTCAACTTCCTCAATGGATATAGACATGTAGTTTTGCACTTTTATTTTAAAGAAATCTGTAATTTCTCGCCTTTTCTTGAGCAACTCAGCCGCCACCGTTACCATGAACAACGCCAAAACTAGTTGCTGGGTCAAATAGGATTTTATTGATTTTTCTAACAGAAAAGTTGGCTTCCATTTATTTTTAAATTTCTTTTTAATTTAAAATAAATGTCTAAAAATGTTTTAATAATTTCCTTTTTAATTGAAGCCCGTTTTTCTCAAATTAATTTTTAAAATTAATTAATTTTCAATTTAAAAAATAAGTGCCATATTCCTTTATTTTTTAAACAAAATTTAACTTCAGAATATTGATTTTTCAAGCAAGAAAAAGCAAAAATAGGAGCTCCACTACTGGGCCGTTGCCAAGTGCGGCGGTTAGTGTACATGAACTCTTTGGCCAGTATATTACGCAATATTGCACACCGCTCCTCGAATTTCGAATTTCGAGAACTCATCTCATTGTTAATATAATTTATTTTATGCTTTCAGTTTTCTTTTTTTTTCTTTTTTTCTTCTTTTTTTAGTCGGAAAAAATTATTTTTTTTTATTGAGCTATAAAACCGGAAAAGCGAGAAAGCAAGAGAAAGACAAAATGAAACATATTGAAGAATTCGGCGAAAATTAAAAAAAACGCGACATAGATTATAAAATATTCCGCCACTTTTCGCCGGTTTTCAACAAATATATTCCATCCTCCAATCTTCACCCCCCCCCTCCCCGAATTTAGTAAATTTGATTCTTTTTTCGAAGTGAGAGAATGGAAAAGATCAATGTGTCACATTAGGTGTGTCAAATCCCTGAAAACGAGCTTATCTCCCGTTTTCATTTATTTTTCGAACAGAAAATTGACGAGTTAATGCGACAGCCCATCTAAGAAATAAAAAATTGCACATATGACGTGTCAATTTGTAACGCGTTTAGAGGAAGTATTCTAAAGAATTGGCTGAAATAAATGTATAAACATGATTTCAAGCCACATCCCTACCCACCTTCGGCTATCGGAAATCTAAAATTCCAGTACTAAATCCTGTTGTTTTTTCGGCTGTCCTTCACTGGCTCACCGGCCAAAGATCTTCCGAAAAGTCTTAGCATCCGCGCCCTATCACGGGGGGGGGGCGAGAATAGAGAATAGTAATCGATAAGTGTAGCTTCGTTTCCTTTTTTAGAAATTTCAGAATATCTGAAAATAAGGTCGAGAGAAGCGTAGAACATGTTTTTTTGTACTCCCATGACCAAAAGCTTTCTGAGAATACATATTTATTCGAAAACTTTCATTTTTTCCCATCCAAATCTCCGCTTTTTTTACATTTTTATTCAAGAACATTTGATTTTTCAAGAATGTGCTGAGCGAGCCCGCGGAAATAAAGGATGCTCATATAGTGAATTGAAATCGTATAATTATAACAAGTTTTGAAATAAAATTACTGAAAACTTTGATATTCCAGTAAATGAACCTGATTTGTACTCGTTGTAACACGAGAAAACATCTTTTTATTGGGGATTTGAAAGCCTTTTCCAGACATTTTGGGAGGAAAACCTTGTTATGAATGAGAAAAATATGAATATTTCCGAAAAGATAGAAATTCCTGGCGTGCTAACTTCAAAAATTGATTTTTTATTCCCTTGGAACTTATTTCCAGTTACTCTCAATGGAATTCTGCACGGAAATCGCGTTCGCAACGAATATTTTAATGAAATTTAAACATTTAACAGCGTTGCAAACCCAATTTAAAAAACTTTAAAAAATTTAAAAAGCGATCTGCAGATTTCCGCGAATCTTGTGTAAAGCTTCCATTTGGGCGAAATTTCAGCCGTCTCGTCTTGCGTAAGACAAATGCAAGACGACTTTTTGTCTTCGTCTTTCGTAGAAGCCTTACTTTTGTCAATTGCAATGCTCTTTTTTTAATTACACGAATTAAAATATGCGACACTTTCGAATAATTTCTCTCCTACTTTTGCTGACTAGTTTCAACCGGATTCTAGTGATTTTCGATTGTTATTTGGCCTGCAAAACAGTGAAGTTAACGATAAATGCTAAAGAAATTAGAATCAGCAGGATTCAGTGCTAGAATTTGAGATCAAGCAATCTGAGTTCACAGAGGTCGCACACGAGTTTAGCCATACACAAAGCTCCCACACCCACTTTAGACACTTTCGTAGTTAAGCCACTGAAACCAACCATGTTTGTTTTGGTTGCACATGTAAGCATGTCGGAGCAGAATGGCCTATAAAACATTTTTTAACGGTGTTTTGCTCCGTAGATGAGACCAACTTCTTTTTTGGGATAACCTAGGCTTCATTCAATGCGAGAAACAATCTCTATTTCCGTTTTTTCTAAGCAATCTCTGTTTTTGATCAAAAATATTTTTTTTAGAACTGAAGAACGTACAAAGAGAAAACGCTGGAAATATATCAGCGACAATACGACTTGACACCTACATAAATAATTTTCGGTCGGCGCGATAACATGGACCTACGAAACACGTGGAATTGTGGAAAAATCCTAGAATTTAGTCATCGCTTTCGGATGAATTATAGTATAGGAGAAGAGCGAACATAGATGCAAAAATGTTCTGTAAGTTTCAAAAAATTCTTCAGAACGACAACGACTCTCGAATTATTCTTGTCATGCGTCACTTTACTCTGCTGTGAGTGTTTTTTGTCTCGTAATTCATTTATTTCCTGATTTTTTTCAGCAAATACTTTAAATTTCGAGCTAGAAGCCGCGCGATTCTATAATTTCTTCGCATGACATCACAAATTAATTGTTTTTTCGAAATTTCGACGGCTGTTCATTGGAATAAACGTTTATTCCATTAAAAAAATGCATTTAAATTTTCGAAAAATAAATGAATTGCGTCATAAGATGCTCAGGAAAATCAATATTAATATATGATTCTGATAAATTTCACTAATTAACGCTAACTATTTAGAGATTGACAAAACGTATAATATGACTTTCGTATTGCCTAATTGAATTAACTCGCGCGTTTTGCTGAATATATTGAGATTTGGTTTATATTGTCATTTCGTCTACTCTGTCGCGTAATTTCTAATTGGGTTTCCTGAGTTGCCTGAGCAAGGAATACGCAAGAAAAGACGAAAGGCGAGAAAAATGCAATACATTTCTTGTAATACAACCTAATCTAATACAGGTCCGCCGGGATACAGAGCCAATCCATTCGCGGGGCCATGGAAACCGAGAGCGCTGATGGAATTACCACGCGAAATGTACCACGAACTGGAAACGCGGAAAACAAATTTGAATTTCTCGATTAGTGTCCTCTGCTCATTTCTTGCTCTAAAATTACTCCAAGAGTTGTGAAAAGGTAAGCTATTTTGTTTGAATTAGACGATTTCAGTCGTATCTTTTGCTTTGTTGGGTGCTTCTCGGTAAGGCTTCCACTAAAGATAGAAAACAAAAAGTCGTCTTTCGTCTCGTTTTCCGTCTCGAGACGGTCTTATTTCGTCTTCGTGGAAACCTTACTTCTTGGTGAGTTTCGCAAAAAAAGCTGCATTATTTCGAATTTTCTAGTCTCTCAAAGTGTGATAAAAAACTTTTCAGATTGCCGTTCTTCTCGCTCAATTCTACCAAACATGGACACAGCCTCCTCAAAAACATTCTGATTTGTCAAACGGATTATAAATTTTCAGTTGAAAATCGAAAAAAAGGAATGTTCAGCTTATAAATAAACTCATTTGGATCGGAAATTTATTGATTTTCCATAGCAAAATGGGAACGTTGTCAGAAAACAAATCGTTTTAGAATATCTTTATTAATTTGATTTTTCCTTGATACTTCTGTTGACTTGATTAAGATCGCAAGGCATTGTTAGATGTGATCCGCGCCCACACAAGCGATTGACGGATCGACTAAGTAACTAAGTAAGTAAGTGATGAATTGAAGCCTCATTTTGCTGGTAGACCATGTTTTTGGAACGGCTTCTGCGCCTAAATGAGAGAAATTCTCTACGGAAAAAATTACGATAATCTGAGCCGTTCATCTCTCGAAATGAAGCATGTCTTCATATGACGGAAGAAAGAAATGGCAGCCCGAACCATGACTCTTTCTTCCATGTTATGTTACGGCAAAAATAAGTCTACATCTCGTGCTTAAATCGACATTTACCGTCTAGTTTAACTAATTTACTAATTTTTCTTCCAACATTAATGCTTAAATAAAATGCTTAACTTAGCTAGACAGATGAGTTCAAAAGCGATAAATCATCGTCTGTGAAAAAGGATGATAAAGTCTGACACGAAAGTCCGTGGACAAGTCTTTAATTTTTTTTAATTATTAAATTTTTTAAATTAATTTTTTCTAAAAATAAATTGATTTTAAAATTTTCAAGTATTTTCTAAATAATATAAAAAAATTAAAAACTTTTGACTAAGTTTAAATATTTTTAAAAAGTAAAATAAACTTGTCCACGGACTTTTGTGTCAAAGATTTTTATAAAGCCGTTTCACAACCGGTAATCCAGAAAGAATAAATGAAAATTCATGTATTAGAGAATAAGGATCTCTCCCTCGAGGTATTCTGTGCGACTTTCAAGTACTTTGGCATTTAAAACTTTTGTTGGAACATCGTTAATGAGATTGTCGTGCAAATCTTTTTGTTTTTGAAAACTGACCCATGTGACCAAATCCTTAATTGTGTTGATTGGCCACTGAAAAAGAATGAAAAAAAAAACGAAAGAAAACGAGAGCAAATGATGATTATGTTCTCGTCAAAATATGAATCCTTTTGTTTTCTTCTTTTTGCAGCTTAACGATGAAGTTAGCCAGATTCATGAAATGTAGCGTCGGAAGTGAGCGTGGGCCAAATGAAAGATGAGGCAAAAGGGAGGAAAAAATGATGACGGCTTTGAAGAGAAAAAGTAGTCTTCTTTTTCTATCTATTAATAAGAAATTCAAGGCGGTCGGGGAGTCGGAGAGGTGCTTTTATTCTACCATACTTTAGTACTTTAGTATGGGGGATATTTTCGGATGAAAAGAAAAGATACATTTTTGATATCGTATGATCAATTTTGGAAATATTAGGAAATGCGCTTTTTGCTTTGAAAAACGACAATCGTAATTAAGGGTTCCACGAAAGACGAAATATATCCGTCTCGTCCCGTCTTCGTCTTCGTCTTGAATTCGTGTAACTTCTGACTTGTGTTTGTTGCGCAAGACGAATGCAAGACGTACGACGAGAGGAAAGTTTTAAACTTTTAAAAGCCTTGTAAATCCAAAAGAAAACATTAAAAAGACAATTTGCAGATTTTCACGAATCTTTTGTGTAAGGCTTCCATTTGGGCGAAATTTCGGTCGTCTCGTCTCATCTTCGTCTTGAATTCGTCTGACGCAGTGTGCTGACAACTTTTTTAATGCGTCAGACGAATATAAGACGAACAACGGGAGGAAAGATTTAAAAATTTAAAAGCCTTGTAAACCCAAAAAAAAATAATGTAAAAAATTTGCTGATTTTCACGAATCTTTTGTGTAAGGCTTCCATTTGGGCGAAATTTCGGTCGTCTCGTCTCATCTTTGTCTTTAATTCGTCTGACACAGTGGGTTGACAATTTTTTTAATGCGTGAGACGGCTACAAGACGAACGAAGACGACTTTTTATCTTCGACTTTCGTGGAAGCCTTAATCGCAATACATTTTCAGCGAATGCTTAAACGGCCGAGACATTTTTGTGAGCACCTCGCGTATGATTTAGTTGCGATCAATGTTACCAACCATGGAATTCGGTTTTCATATTCATGAATCTTGGTAAAACTGAAATTGTCTGCCAGAAGAAACAAATGTTTATTACAGCTTTGACAGCGATTTTCCACGTGTACGCTGCTACTTCCGGTTTCTCACGGCAATTCGTCAATTGTCCAGTAAGCTGCCGTATGCCTCGCCAAACATTCTCTGTTACTCAAGAAAGAATAGGAGAATCCGGTCCGGCGCACAGAGTGTTCCCATCCTCTTTAGTGGGCGCTGTACCGATGGGACGTCAGTGTCGGTATCCTGACGCCCATTCACTGGGCTAGCAGTTGAAATTTCTCCGGAAAACTACGCGAAAAATTGAATGAGATCCCTCGGTTTCAGAAGGCTAACCTTTTGATCTTCTGTCCAAGAATATAGCAATCATCGTAAACTATGTATTTATAATAAGCGTTGTGCTCGAATAAATTTAAAATGACAACGTCATTTTATGTTTTAAAACGAGTTTTCAGCAAATATAATTTTTGAACAGACAGAAAAAGCGAAATCGCCGAAAGTATTCAATTTAGTATAAATTCAGAGCATTTAATCGAGACCGAAATCCTAAAATACAGAAAATTCTGGAAATTGTTTTTTTCCCAAAAACACTTATTCTATAATTAAAGACTGGACCATCGCACCATCTTGCAACTGGTCCCAAGCCGCACAGGACCGAAACAAATGGAAAGAGACGTGTGCCCGGCACTGAGAACATCCCCAGCCGACTACCGGGCGCCCAAGTATCCAAGTATTATAGTAAGTATAATTTAAGAAGTTGAGCTCACCCCCTCTTTTCGGAGAATTTTAAAGGCAATTTCCGCAATTCTTCAGATAAAAAAAGAAGACAAAAATTAAAAAGTAATAATTTAAAAATTCCGTTTAATTTTAAGAAATACTCCCAACGCTCGCTCTTTATTTTGTCACTAATAGAGCTCCATATAGCATCGCCGTTGTGTCTAGGTCGATAAATCGAACGTCATTTTTCAATTTATTATTTAAAAAAATATTTTTTTTTAATGGAACACACTGAAACGCTTTTCCATGATAATTTCTTTTAAATAATTAATTTTTAAAATTAAAAAAAATTTTTTAAATCAATTTTCATTTGATTACGACCACTTTAATCCCAGCTTTTAACGTCCAGAGAGCTGTAATTCAAACTTGGATTCGAAAAAAAAAGGAATTCGCAAATGGATTAAGCGATTTGAACGATTTGTTAATGCCAGAAATAGGTATTTATTTTTTTTTGGAAATTTCTCAGTGAAATCCGAATCTATTGAGTCGTCAATTACCATCCACGTATCAAGAGTTTAAGAAGTCATTCATCAATGGTTTTTTAGAAAGAAAACTCACCTAAACTGGTGCTGGAAGAGGGCCTTGATAGAAACGGCATGCCAGTTGATATATCTGAAAGTTACATTGTGTAAATTCAGAAGAGTTGAGGGTTAACGTATAGGGGGCTGCGCGCAGGGCCAAATACGGAGCCGTCAAGTATACGGTTCTCATTCATATTTGCCAGACGGAATTCAGGTGAGATGCGAGTTAAATGCCCGGGGCGGGGAGGGTGCCAGGTCAGGTGGGCCTATGTTTTACCCCGCCATATTTGAAGGCTTTCTCGAAAGACGAAAACAAAGAGTCGTCTTTCGTCTCGTCTTGAATTTGTCTTATGCAATAAAAAAGTTGTGCATGTGTACCGACACAATGTTTATCTCCGCGTCAGACGAAGACGAGACGAGACGGTCTTGTTTCGTCTTTCGTGGAAGCCTTACTAGGGATATGAATTCTCGGGCACATTGATTGCGATTATTATATTCGGCCCGTGTTGTGCCTCTATTTGATTCGTATTTCGATTTCTAAAGTGTGCATTTTATCTAAGGCTCAGGCTTCCACGAAAGACGAAGACAAAAAGTCGTCTTTCGTCTCGTATTTTTTCGTCTTTCAGTTCGTCTTGCATTTGTCTTACGCAATAAAAAAGTTGTGCATGTGTACCAACGCAATGTTTATTTCTGCGTCAGACGAATTCAAGACGAAGACGAAGACCCCCTCAAAATTTTAGTCATCTCGTTTCATCGTCGTCTTGAATTCTTCTGACGCAGTGTGTAGACAACTTTATTATTGCGCAAGACGAATGCAAGACGAAATTTTGTCCTCTCTTCGTCTTTCGTGGAACAGCCTCAATTTTATCTGTTTTCAAGCAAGCCGTTAACTGTTTTTCACTATTTTATCGTTTTTTCTTGCAACTTCTATTGGAACTTAATGAAACAAGTGTCCTTGGCAAAGAATTCATAAAAAAGGGGAAACGAACGCGTTCTTGAAATATTCAATGAGTTCTACCCGCCGAAAACCACCAGTTTCAGTTCTTTAAGAACAAAAATAGAGAAAAATGGAAATAGATCAAAAAAATGAAGAACTCTGTGACTTCAAATTGAGTTTTGAAAGACTCGATAAGAATGGAAAGACACACAAAAGGAAATTGCAGCTGACGAATGGCTAAAATCATTGGAATTCTCATTTTGATACTTTCTTTTTCTTCATCAAAAACTTTGGGCTCTGGGAAAAGAGCAACAAAAACGAAGGAGTGAAATAGAGAAAAAGAAAAAGCGGGAAACGTTGTGGTGCCAGAATCTGGTGGTAGCGGTGCTCGGCAATTCAATTTTGGAGCCTAATGCACATTTATTAGCGAAACGCTTGTTCCGGGACAGGAGGTTGTGGAAGAAATGAAGTGCGCTTCATGTGGAATCGCTGAAAACGCTGAAACTGCAATGCACAGTTTTCTATAGCATTCGACGACACGGAAAAACGCAAAAAGCCACTCACACTTGCTCGATGAATAGAGAAACGCTATTTCCAGTTGTTTTGCGGCTCTTCGAAAGCGGATTAACAGAATCTAAAACCGAATGAGTCATGATAGGCTTGAGCGGGACCACCTCTCGTCTCTCTTGCTCTTTTCCACTTGGATCAGAGCATTTTGGCCTATAATTACATTTTTTGAAGCCGAGGAAAGAGAAACTTTAAGCAAAATGGATCTACGATTCGGAGAAGAATGGGTTGCCCTTGCCCACGCTCGGCCCCCGCGTGCCCACGCCCTCCTCGCCCTTCCAATAGTCTAAAGTACGAATGGGCAGTAGTTTTGTGTGAATGCAGCGCGTGGGACCAAAGATCAAAAACGGCGACTTTAACACTTTTTACTCATTTTCAGCAGATTTTTAAAGGTGCAAAGTTGCTTTTTTAATCTGATACGCAGACACTGTTTCTGCACACAATTCTACGACAGATGCACCACACGCTGCTCGCTATTTTATTCGCTAAAACGGCAAAAATTGAATATATAAAAAGAAAAAACTTTTGAAAAAGTGGTTCAAATTGCTTGAAGACTTGAGAGCCACTTTGATTCAATTTTTGTGTCAAATAGAAAGTCTGAAAGCTTGAAAAGTTGCCTTGAACTTTTCAAGTTTCATATTCTGACTGCGACGATGAACTGAAATTCTCACGAAGGCAGTTCCACGAAAGACGAGAACAAAAAGTCGTCTTTCGTCTCGTCTTGCTTGCATTCGTCTTACACAATAAAAAAGTTGTCAACACACTGCGTAAGACGAATCAAGACGAAGAAAAAGACGAGACGATCGAAATTTCGCCCAAATGGAAGCCTTGTTTTGGTCTTAAGAATGCGGCAACTTGTTGGCATTTTTTATTCGCTCCCGGTTTAGCGCATTTGTTTGCGCATGGGTATGGTCTTACGTCGTCAATTAAAATGCATGTGCACCAACACAATGTATATCTCTGCGTCAGACGAATTCAAGACGAAGATGAGACGAGACGGTCTTATTTCGTCTTTCATTGAAGCCTTAATTCTCATATTGGATTGATAGGTATTTTTCTAGAACTTTTCAAACGGATTGAATCGTTTTCAGTATTTTTAAAGATATTTTTCCATTCGTCTTGGTGAAATGTCAAAGACTAACGCGGGATACCCTATATTAGGGCTTCCACGAAAGTTCGTCTTTCGTCTCGTCTTCGTTCGTCTTTCAATTCGTCTTTCCATTCGTCTTACGCAATAAGAATATTGCGCTAAGAAATGCGAATTCGCTTGAACTTAAGAGGATGGGCAATAGCTGACACCTAAAGCTTCCACAGAGCAAGTAGCTTCAGTGGTTAATAATGTTTCATATGGAATTACGGTAAGTGCCAATAAAATCTGAATATTTGGCTTTTTCAGTTGAAAGACGCCAACTTTAGAGGCTTGCCATCACGCTGAAAATTGTTTGATCTTCTGTGAAATTGTTGACTGAATTCTCGAAAAATAGAACTTTATTTTTTTAGTTAATCACTTTTTGGTACGTCTCCTATCTGCAGATTTAGAGCTCTCGCAAGACTTCATTCAAAAATTCATTCAACGATATTTGAAACTATGGAATGTGCCGAAATTAGCGTTTTTCCCGCTGAAAACAACCGAGCATTCAAATTTTGTTGGCTGGTTCTGTAGATGGACTAAGCGTAAGATTTACAGCGATTGAGCTCTCTATTTTCTTGTTACGAATACGACGGTTGCAAACTTCGACAAACTGCGACAAATAATGGAAAACTACGAAATACTGTGGCAAACTGTTACAAACTGCGACAAATTTCGGTAAACTGATACAAACTTTGGCAAAATGCGACAAACTGCTACAAACTGTTGCAAACTACGGAATACTGTGACAAACTGCGACAAACTGCGACAAATTACGACAAATTTCGGCAAACTGCGCCATACTGCGACAAATTTCAGTAAATTGCTATAAACTTCGGCAAAATGCGACAAACTGCTTGAAACTTTTACAAACTTCGACAAACTGCTACAAATTTCAGCAAACTGTGGTGTATAGTGCCAAACTGCGGCAAACTGCGACAAACTGTTACAAACTTCGGCAAAATGCGACAAACTGCGACAAACTGTTACAAACTTCGGCAAAATGCGACAAACTGCGACAAACTGTTACAAACTTCTGCAAAATGCGGCAAACTGCGGAATACTGCGACACACTTCGGCAAACGGTGGTATATAGTGACAAACCGCGGCAAACTATGGGAAACTATGACAAAATGCGGCAAACTGTGACAAAATGCGACAAACTGTTACAAATCACGGCAAACATTGATAAACTGTAAAAAAACTGCGACAAACTGCGACAATTAAACGATCAGACAAAACACTGTTGAGAAATGCATTGCCACCAATAAGGGAATCGTTGGGAAACCGCCCCAATGTTTTGGGAGCTGAGTCCACAAAATGGAAAAGAGGAACTAATTAGAATTCGGGAGAGCTGCACTAAAAGGAATGCCGGCGGCGATGGGCTGAAATGTGATGGAGGAAAGTACGATTCAATTTTCACGTAAATTTGTATAATTTGGATGGAGGGGGGGGGAACAAAGGACAAAGGTCACCAGATAGCAAAGCCAAAACGTTTCAAAATCGGAACATTTCAAAACCGGGACATTTCAAGACCAAGACGTTTAAAAACCAAGACGTTTCAAAACCGAGACGTTTCAAAACCGGGACTTTTCAAAAGCGAGACGTATCAAAATGGAACATCATCCAATCCGGCACATTTCCAATTTTAGAAACTTCGAAATAAAGATGTTTCAAAACCAAGGCGTTTCAAAACCGGGGCGTTTCAAAACCGGGACGTTTCAAAACCAAGACGTTTCAAAACCGAGACGTTTCAAGAAAGAGACGTTTCAAAACCGGGACTTTTTAAAACCGAGATGTTTCAAGACCAAGACGTTTCAAAACCAAGACGTTTCAAAACCGAGACGTTTCAAAACCGGGACTTTTCAAAAGCGAGACGTATCAAAATGGAACATCATCCAATCCGGCACATTTCCAATTTTAGAAACTTCGAAATAAAGATGTTTCAAAACCGGGACGTTTCAAAACCAAGACGTGTCAAAACCGAGACGTTTCAAAACCGGGACTTTTCAAAAGCGAGACGTATCAAAATGGAACATCATCCAATCCGGCACATTTCCAATTTTAGAAACTTCGAAATAAAGATGTTTCAAAACCGGAACGTTTCAAAACCAAGACGTTTCAAAACCAAGACGTTTCAAATCCGGGACGTTTCAAAACCGGGACGTTTCAAAACCGGGACGTTTCAAAACCGAGACGTTTTTAAAATGGAACATCTTCCAATCCGGCACATTTCCAATTCTAGAAACTTCGAAATAAATATGTTTCAAAACCGGGACGTTTCAAAACCGAGACGTTTCATAGCCGAGAAGTTTTTAAAATGGAACATCTTCCAATCCGGCACATTTCCAATTCTAGAAACTTCGAAATAAATATGTTTCAAAACCGGGACGTTTCAAAACCAAGACGATTCAAAATCAAGACGTTTCGAAACCAAAACGCTTCAAAACCAAGACGTTTCAAAACCGAGACGTTTCATAGCTGAGAAGTTTCAAAATGGAACATCTTCCAATCCGGTACATTTCCAATTTTGAAACTTCGAAATAAAGATATTTAGCCAACCGACTCTTTTTAATTTCATTCTGATTTCCCTCTCTCTTCTTGTCATAACACAATTCTTAAAGATTTTGAGATTTTATCGCTGTAATTTTTGGGTAGACACTTCAAATTTGTCGATTTCGCGACGATGAAGAGCTGCCGCACAGCTTGTTAATGCATTGTGCGGCGATACGGAGACAAATTTTCAGGCAAAGGGGTGAGGGCGCTCTTGCATAGGGGGGGGGGGAGGCACGGGCGAGAGACGGGTAAGGGAAGGGCGCCCTCTGTGTCTTCACTCATTCCCCCCTCTTAATTGAAGACGCTTTGAGACACCTTCTTAACTGCAAAAACTCCAATCTCGTTCCTGAATGAGTCTCGTTTTCGTCGCACAGTTTGGTTTGGAAAGGAGAGGCACGGGCGAGAAACGGGTGAGTGAAGGGCGCCCTCAGTGTCTTCATTCATCCCGCCCCTCCCCCTTCCTAAGTGAAGATGCTTTGAGACACCTTCTTAACTGCAAAACGCTAAACTTGTTCCTTAATAAGTCTCGTTTGATCATCGCGCAATTTGAATAAGGGGGGGGGGGGGGACGGGCGAGAGACGGGTAAGGGAAGGGCGCCCTCTGAGCCCTTTGTGTCTTCATACATCCCCCCCCCCTTCCTAAGTGATGAAGAAGCTTTGAGGCACTTTCTTAACTGCAAAAACGCTAAACTTGCACCTTAATAAGTCTTGTTTTCATCGAACAGTTTGAATAAGGGGAACGGGCGAGAAACGGGTGAGTGAAGGGCGCCCGCAGTGTCTTAGCAGAGCAGCAGAGCAATGCCATCCGTCCGTCCCCCCATTCGTGTCTACTCACCTAGCTTCAACTGCGTCTTGTTCCGCCTCGACAATCCGAGCAATTTGCGCCCTTTTCGCAGATCCGTCAAACTCGCTTGTCGCTCCATTCTTGCACATAGACGACGCACACTCAATTGCTCGCCCTTTTAATAGAAGGCCGACTAATTATTCGACGGCTCCACACCGCGCCTCTCGTGCTGTCTGATGTATGCCACTTGGCGTCTGTAATAATATAGAAGCGAATGTTGAATTGTTACTCTAATATAAGGGCAACCTAGTTTCAAAATCAGAGATAAAGATTGGAGCTCGAAATAAAGAGAGAGAGACAGAAAGAGATGCAGTCAGATAGTGTATGGAACCCCTAATACATAGAAGGGGTGCTCTTTTATTAGGGTTTCACGGGAGGCGTAAAAATCATCGGATGTGCCGCCTGGAGTGTGAGAGGAAGCGAGAGAGACATAGAAACAGAGAAAGAGAGAGAGGCATATAGAGACTTAGAGAGAGAGAGAGAGATAGAGAGACATAGAGAGAGAGAAAAAAAGAAAGAGAGACATAGATAAAGAGAGAGATGATTGATTGACAGCTTCATCTCACTCGAAAATGCGCAAAAAGCACTTGTGGAATATGGAAATTTGAGAAATGCCCATCTCCTCCACAACAATGAAATCAACGAATAAAGAAAACCGAAACGAGCCGGCCGCGAAATGGAAACGGAAACTTTCGAAGAGAGCTCGCCGAGCGGCGAGCTCTCTGTCTATAATTGAACGAAGATAATTGCTTTTCGGTGGGAAATTCATTCGCGCTTCCAGTTGTTTAGCCATGTGCTGGCTCTCGAAAGCCGACGCCGCAAGAATGGAAGCGAATCCAGAGTGAAACTCGATTCGGCGTCAAAACGCCGGAAAAAACAGTGAATGCCGGCAGCGTTTCTCGGTTTGCGTCGGAGCGGTCTTCCGAATTGCGTTCTCGACCCGACGAATGCCATCAGAAGGCCCGCGATTCGAAACTCGAAAAGGACGAAAGGGGCGCGCAATTCAGTGGGAGTTCTATGTCAGATGTTTTATGGCCACTGAACCAATAAATCATTCCTAAGAATAGAATCTTTCATGTAGGGATGGGCGGGCAGATTGCGCCCGCCATCGCCCGCCATTCCCCGCCTTCCCCCTAGCTCTGCACTTCCCAACTCTTCTGATGTGTATGCATGCTTAGGATCACAGCGGGGACCACTCATTTCTTCAAGACAGGAACTGTTGTCTCGAACCATTTCTACGAATAGAATCTTTCATGTGGGGAAGGGTGGACAGTTTGCGCCCGCCGTCGCCCGCTCTCCCCCGCCTTTGCCCTAGCTCTGCCCTTCCCAACTTTTCAGATTTGCGCGCATCTTGGAATCACTGTGGGCAGTTTGCTCTCGGCCTCGCCCGCTCTCGCCCGTTCTTCCCCATCCTCCCCCGCCCTCATCCTAGCTCCGGTCTTCCCAACTTTTCTGATGTGCGCGCATTTTGGAATCACTGCGGGGACCACTGATTTCTCAAACCATTTCAATGAATAGAATCTTTCAAGTAGGGAGGGATGGGCAGTTCGCGCCCGCTCTCGCCCGTCCTTGCCCGCCCTCCCCCGCCTTTGCCCTAGCTCTGCCCTCCTCAACTCCATTTGATGTGCGCGTATCGTTAGGATCACAGCGGGGACCACTCATTTCTTCAAGACAGGAACTGTTGTCTAGAACCATTCCTATAAATAGAATCTTTCAAGTGGGGAGGGATGGGCAGTTTGCGCCCGCCCTCGCCCGCTTTCGCCCGCCCTCCTCCGCTCTCCCTCCCGGAACTGTTTTCCTGAAAACGATCTCAAATAAATTGGAATTAAAACGGTGGTTCACGTGGGAGCACGTGGGACAAAGAGCAGCTGTATTCCCGCCAACTCCACCCTCATAGGACTAACTGAAATCTTGGGATACTGTCAGAATGCTCGAGACAGGCAGACCGCCGAGACGACCGCTTTTTCGCGCGCCTTTAATTCGCGCGCCTTTAAACGTGGTGTATATTTACGGGAATTAAGATGAAGCGCGCTTTTGAGAAATTGGAGTAAACTTTATAGAATTTCAGAGACGTTTCAATTTTCTTGAAATGTACGGACTTCAGACTTCAAATTTCAATTCAGAATACATCTATGACGCATCCATTTGAATTCCTCAATACTCACTAATAGGGTATGGCAAAACTGAAAAAAAAAACAGTAAAAGTTCCCAAAAAAAGCGTCGAATCAACTTCAAGTTTTAATAAAAGTTTATGAGAATCACAAATAATAAAATAAAATTTTTATTTTTCGATTCTCGCACCTCTGTCCTTCGCGATCTCTTCGGCTATCCATCAGAGAAGGGCGGAATTCCGGATTCCGCCGTTTTTTTAATTCTGTTTTATTTTTTTGTTTTCCGAATTCCGGATTCCGAGTTCCCAAAATCCGATTCCGCCCAACTATGAGTCTTAATACTTTATTCTCAATTGTTGTGAAAAGTATACTTTTTTGAGCTCGCGCAAAAATTTTTGCGAACAGAGCGCATTTACATCATTTGATTCCCTCATTAATGGTTAAAATTCCGTTTTCCGCATTCCACATTCCGGATTCCGCCGTTTTTTACATTCCGTATTCCGGATTCCAGATTTCGTGAAAACATTTTTTTCCGTTTTCCGTTTTCTGGATTCCGAGTTCCCAAAATCCAATTCCGCCCTATTCTGGTATCCATGGATGGTGGCACATGGGTAGACCGGCGACAGGTTGACCGATTCCGCGAGCAAAATCTTTCAGAGATTCTCCAGATTTTTGTGAGAACTAGTTTGATCCTTCGCTTGAAGAGTTCCCCACACGGGATGATCTATTGAATGGAGATCGAGGCTTTTCCTGTGAGCTCGTTTAGCCAGGTGAGCCGCGCCTCCGTCCTGCTGGAAGTTCCGTTTTCCAGCAATCCAAAGTGAGATTGGCTTTCTTCAAGACCTTCTTGAGATAGAAATCCTGGTTCCACAGAAACCAAAGGTGTCTTTCCATTGGATGTGATTCCTCTAAAAAACCACGATGTCCTGCGGATGGGCAGCATGGTGAATGAGCCAACCTTTGCTGTTGGCTTCCCGATGATCTCGAGCAATTAGGCGATGATTTTGGGAATAGTTCTCATCGATGAACACTGTCTTGCCTTGTCGTGTGCCGGCACGGAGAACCTTGCACTTTTGGAGTCGGCCGAGATTATTTCGATCCGAAAGAATAGCGATTCTTCTGATTTGATATGGCTTCACCTCCAAATCATTTTCGACAACTTTTCTCACAGCTCGTTCACTCTTTCCGCCTTCTTCAGCCATCTTGCGCAAGGATTGTGTCTGATCCTTTCCCGAATTGCTTTGAATTGCTCTGGAACAATGGAAGCCCTCGGGCGGCCGTTTTTCGATTGGTCAGTATTATTCCCCAGTCATCCCATAACGTTTGATGGCCTTCCAGACAGTTACTCTGCCAATTTCGAGTGATGAACGGATGCACACTGATAATTGAAGATCGGTGCATAGAAGGGCCCATGGTTACTGTAAAAGCTGACATAGAAACATGAAACTTTGCAAATCGACAAGTGAAAGACAGTGGAAAACATTAAAATAAAATAGCGCAGCACGAAAAGTGCGCCAACACGCGCCAGCCTGCGTCAAAGTTGGAATGCAATACTTTTGCCGCACCCTGTATATCAACTGTATATTAACTATATTAACTATAAGTTTGGCAAGCCGCCAAAAAAATTAAAGCCGAGAATCAAAGGAGTCAGATTCCAGATTGGTGTGCTTTTGGATTAAGTGATTGCTACTGGAGCATCGCCTCGGGCAAGAATCAGCGGTAGCAGCAATGTGAGGAGGGGGGGGGAGGGCACCATTATTTACAGAAATAAAACTAGAGAGAAAAGCCGAAGAATTATTGTTTTCAGCTGAAAAAATATCGGAAAATCGGATCGGAAAAGTGTCGGGACAGACGACATCAGCTTGACCCTTCCCCTCCCCTCAACTCAACGCCTTCTGCTTTGTCACCTGAATTTTTGTAGAATTCACACTTTTATTTTAAAAAAGACGCTGAGGTCTACAATTTGCGCTTTTTTTCCTCTTTACAGCTCTAATTACAGCTCTAATTGGCCGGAGAATCACAGGAATATTTGGGTGTTTTTAGTTGAAAAAATACAGAATTTGAGAGCCTGCCATGGTGTCAAAAATGTATGGTTTTTTCCAGAAATTTCTATGTGAATTCTACAAAAGTAGAACTTTATTTTTGTAGTTAATCACTTTTTGGTACGTCTCATGCTTCCAGATTTAGAACTCTCGCAAGACAACTCCCTCTTTACGATTTTTCGATGGAGCTCTCCAGTGAGAGCCATGAATCCATAGGTACTGGTCGCATAGAACATTGATTAACTTTATAAAAGAACGTGTATTTAGGTAGAATTCACCTAATGATTTCAGAAAGGATCCAGCAATTTTGAAGAGAATTCCAAGGGTTCAAGTTTTGACGTTTTTCTACTGAAAGCAACTATAATATTAGGTTGATTCATAAGTCCTAACACATTTTCAGTTTGAAAAGTTTATGCGAATGCAAGACAAACTGAAAGACGAACGAAGACGACTTTTTTTCTTCGTCTTTCGTGGAAGCCTTACCTACAGATTCATGGATCTCACTAGAGAACTCCATCGTCAAATCGTACTGAGGGAGTCGTCTTGCGAGAGCTCTAAATCTGCAGGCATCGGACTTAGCAAGAAGTGATTAACTACAAAAATGAAGTTCTATTTTTGTAGAATTCACATAGCAATTTATGGAAAAACCCACACATTTTTGACATCATGGCAGGCTCCCAAATTCTGTCTTTTTTCACCAAAAAACACCCATAAATTGTTTTTGTGATTCACCGGCCAATTAGAGCTGTAATTAAAACTGTAAGGAGGAAAAAAGCGCAAAATGTAGACCTCAGCGTCCTTTTTAAGATAAAAGTGTGAATTCTATCAAAATTCAGATGACAAAGCAGAAGGCGTTGAGTTGAGGGGGGGGGGGTCAAGCCGATGTTGTCTGTCCGACACTTTTCCAGTTCCATTTCGAAGCTTTTTCAATTGATATTTCAGTGTGATTTCCGCGAAACTTGGCAAGATTTGCAGTTTTTCATTGTTTTCAGACAATAGTTTTAAGCTGAAATTGAAATTTTAAGTCATTTTTCAAGTTGATTTTTTGTTTTTTTTTTCTGTGGAAATGTGATGAAAACAGCCGTATTTCTGTCTCTTGGGAGGTTGAACGTACCCCTGTCGACAACACAATTTGTATCATTTCCAGTGAACACATCACTGAGAAATGGCTCTCGCTTTTGCTCCGCCCCTACTATATTTCATTTTCGAAAATTTTCATTTTATTTCTGTTTATATTTCGTCTGAAAATACCCGATATTAATCATCGAATGACGAAAATTTATGACAAGAATGCTCCCTCTGAAAGCACCATTAGACGTTGGTTCCATCGATTCGAAAATGGCGATTTTTCATTGGATTGTGATGCCCCTACTGGTAGACCAATGGAGTTGGCTCCGAAGTGGAGAGCGATCCATCCTTTTCAAACAATCCGTGAGCTTGCAAGGATCCTTGGGGTTAGTCGTAGTCAAGCAACCATTGATCGGGGAGTTGCACGCCTTGGAAAAGTACAAAAACTCCGACGATCTGTTCCTCAAGATTTGACGCAACACAACTTGGACACCCTTCTTGATACCGTAATCATGGATGGCTTGATGCCAAGACGCCAGCGGCTGGGGACTTGAAGAATGACTTTATCTCATCTTGGATATCCTTCCGAGTTGTGAGTTTCTTCCCAACAAGATGCCGATGGAGATGACTGAAAAGATGATAAGCAGATGGTGTGGCAAAACAGTTGAGTCATATCCTATCCTGCGAGCTCAGCTTTCGTTTTCCTTGCAACATGCGGTCTTGCATTATCGTGTTGAAAATAGGCCACGGCCACGGCGTTTTTTCCACGAGCAACTTCCACATGAAGTCTCAGTTTTCGACGCTGACGAGTGTAGACATCGGCTGTTATAGTAGTACTATCAGGAAGAATTTCCCAGTGCTCTACACCACGAGCACTTTTTTACTGTGAACTTCGTTATTGGGAAGGTCATCTGATTGTCCGCCTTGATCAACCAACTAGGCACTCTTCACGTTGTTGTCATAGAGTACCCACTTGTCATCTCCACTAATGATTTCATCGAGCCATCCATGAATACGGTATCAAGAAAGGGTGTCCAAGTTGTGTTGCGTCAAAACGTGGGGAACAGATCGTCGGAGTTTTTGAACTTTTCCAAGGCGTGCAACTCCCCGATCAATGGTTGCTTAACTACGACTAACCCCAAGGATCCTTGCAAGCTCACGGATTGTTTGAAAAGGATGGATCGCTCTCCACTTCGGAGCCAACTCCATTGGTCTACCGGTAGGGGCATCACAATCCAATGAAAAATCGCCATTTTCGAATCGATGGAACCAACGTCTAATGATGCTTCCAGAGGGAGCATTCTTGTCATAAATTTTCGTCATTCGATGATTAATATCGGGTATTTTCAGATAAAATATAAACAGAAATAAAATGAAAAATTTCGAAAATGAAATATAGCTGGGGCGGGGCAAAAGCGAGAGCTATTTCTCAGTGATGTGTTCACTAAAAATGATACAAATTGTGTTGTCGACAGGGGTACGTTCAACCTCCCATGAGACAGAAATACGGATGTTTTCATCAAATTTCCACTGAAAAAAATAAACAAAAAATCAGACCAAAAAGTCGTTTTCGTTCGTCTTTCACTTCGTCTTGCATTCGTCTTACTCATTTAAAAAAAGTTGTCAACACAAAGCGTCAGACGAATTCAAGACGAAGACGAAGACGACACGACCCAAATGCAGGGGTACGTTCAACCTCCCATGAGACAGAAATACGGCTGTTTTCATCACATTTCCACTGAAAAAATAATAAACAAAAAATGAGACCAACAAGTCGTTTTCGCTCATCTTTCAGTTCGTCTTGCATTCGTCTTACTCATTTAAAAAAAGTTGTCAACACACTGTGTCAGACGAATTCAAGACGAAGATGAGACGACACGACCCAAATGCCGGGGTACGCTCAACGTTCCATGAGACAGAAATACGGATGTTTTCATCAAATTTCCGCAAAAAAAAAACTAACAAATAAACAACTTGAAATATCTGTCTAGACTTATAAATAAATCTAATATTATAATATTACCGTAAAAACTCAAATAGACTTGCATGCAAGAGCCTTTTTGAGAGCAATACTATTAAGGGCGCAAGTCAATTACAGGTTCAAACTTCGTTCAAGCTTAACGTTATTGTCTGAAAACAATGGAAAACTGCAAATCTTGCTGAGTTTCGCGGAAATCACACTGAAATATCAACTTTTAAAAACTGGAAATGGGACTGGAAAAGTGTCGGGACCCACCTCAACTCAACGCCTTCTGCTTTGTCATCTGATATTTGGTATAATTCACACTTTCATCTTAAAAAGGACGCTTAGGTCTACAAATTCCGCTTTTTTTCCTCCTTACAGCTCTAATTACAGCTCTAATTGGCCGGAGAATCACAGGAATTTTTCGGTGTTTTTAGGTGAAAAAAGGCATAATTTGGGTGTCTGCCATGGTGTCAAAAATGTATGATTTTTGCCAGAAATTTCTATGTGAATTCTACAAAAATAGAACTTCATTTTTGTAGTTAATCACTTTTTGGTACATCCGATGCTTGCAGATTTAGAACTCTCGCAAGACAACTCCCTCAATACGATTTTTCGATGGAGCTCTCCTGTGAGAGCCGTGAATCTTTAGGTACTGGTCGCACAGAAAAGTGACTAACTTCATAGAAGAACGTCTATTTTGGTATAATTCACTCAATAATTTCAGAAAGGATCCATGCATTTTGGGGAGAAATCACCGGAATTTTTGAGTGTTTTTGGTTGGAAAATGACAGAATTTGGGAGCATGCCATGGTGTCAAAAATGTATAGTTTTTTCCAGAAATTGCAATGTGAATTCTACAAAAATAGAACTTCATTTTTGTAGTTAATCACTTTTTGGTACGTCCGATGCCTGCAGATTTAGAGCTCTCGCAAGACAACTCCTTCAGTACGATTTGTCGATGGAGTTCTCTTGTGATAGCCATGAAAGTACTGTAGGTAAGACTTCCACGAAACACGAAGACAAAAAGTCGTCTTCGTTCGTCTTTCAGTTCGTCTTGCATTCGTCTTACGAAATAAAAAAAGGAGTCAACACACTGCGTCAGACGAATTCAAGACGAATAAGAATTTCGCCCAAGTGGAAGTCTTATCTGTAAGTACTGCTCGTACAGAAAATATCTATTTTGGTAGAATTCACACATTAATCCTAAAACAGACGCCGAGATCTACAATTTGCGCTTTGCTCCGAGAGCTCCCGCTAGAGTTTTCAGATGCAGAATAGAATCGTGCCCTGATTGCAATGACAGCGTGGGAGCGATGGGTGTGAAGCAGAGTAGGGCGGAATTGGATTTTGGGAACTCGGAATCCGGAAAACGGAAAACGGAAAAACAATTTTCTCACGGAATCTGGAATCAGGAAGACGGAATGAAAAAAAAAAGGGCGGAATCCGGAATTCCGCCTTTCTCTGGTGTGAAGCAAGTTTTCAGCTCTTCCTGAGAAGCTAGCTACAAAAGCACAACGAGAGCGAGTGAGTGCTGAAAATGCTGAAAAATGCACCGAGAAAACGGGGATATTCTGGAATAGCGAAGAGCTCACAACATTCAAAAATAGCTGAAATCCATAGCTGAAATTCTTGGAGATTCACAAATCTGAAGCAAAGCATTCGGATTCAGATGAATCGAGGGATCTCTGAAAAGATGAAAAACGGGGATAAGGGAGAGGCGACGAAGATCGAAATAGCCGCATTCCATGATAAAATGTGTCGTGGTGAGATCCGGCTTTTCTCGTCTGATGACACCCATAAACAAGAGGACACTTCCAGTGCTTTCAGCTACTGCTTTTCAGCGTAGCGTTTATCGATCACGAGATCAGCTCCAGCCTGTCCTCAATTCGACTGAAAACACTGGCGGAGGAAACGGGAAAGAGATGGATGAGGAGAAGGCCTCAAGGAAGAAGAAGAAGAAGAAGAAGACATGAATTGAATAGGGTCATTTTGGTGGGGGGGGGGGACGAAGAGAGCCAACACGCCGGCTGGCAGAGAAAACCGCGGGAAAAAAGACGCGGATGGACGAGCTTGTTCCTAAAGAAAAATATGTGCTTTTCCCTCTTCAAGACCAATAAAATTAGTGGGGCATATATATGGAAGTGAGCTCGGATTTTCAGACGAAAACAGCGCGAAGACTTATTAGAGCGCAAATGATATAATAGCTCTGTGCTCTCCGGATGAATTGGGGCTCATTAAGGCGTGGCGTGAAGCTCTACACATGCTCAATTTCAAGACAAAAGAGGAAGAAGTGTATCTAATGCTCTAGAATGACATTTAATAATGATGCTCTAGAATGCTCCGTTCCAAAATATTTCAGCGTTGCCTGAAACTCAACTCTGCTGAAAATAGGCTCTTCAATTTATGTAGCTCAACAAGAATGGGCCTAGCAACCCGCGGTTCTCAGGTTGCTTTTGGTTTAAAATTGCTTCATGTTTCTGCTCTTTTTACTGCTTCTTTGTTCTTGAAAAGATTGTTGTGCCAGCGTGTTGGAGACCGACCTGCGCTCACCTCCCCCCCCCCTCCTTCCCTGTCGTCTTTGTCTTATTTAGGGTGGCTTCCATGGAGCCAGATGCACTTTGGACCGCGTCACAACGTGTTCCAGGAGCGCGGAATTCTAGTGCTCAGCCAGCGAAACTCAAAGTGGTCATCTAATGTGAATTGATCCTCGGGAGATTCGCAGAATGAAGTGAATTCCAGACCCCATTCAATTGTGGTAGTCCTGAATCCTGAAATGCCACTTCTGAAGGAATCGGCGAATCTTTCCGCTGATCGCCAGCGAAAGAGAGCAGTGTAGGGTTTGGACTTCACTTCGGAGAGCGTTATTAGGTGCTCCAGGAGCACGGAACTCTCCTGCTCAGCCAGCGAAACTCACACTAGAGCAGCAGCAGCAGCATCTCGGGGGCAGCATTCATCAAAAGCGACCAATGGTCAGCATCCACGTTGATCCTCAACCACCTCGGCTATTCGGGAGATTCTCAGAATAAGGGTAATGCAAGAGCACACTGGGTAGGTCCGAAGAGGTCAAGGAATCAGCGAATCTCTCCGCTGATCGCCAGCAAAAGAGAGCAGTGTAGAGTTTGGACTTCACTTCGGAGAGCATTACCAGGTGCGCCAGGAGCACGGAACTCTCCTGCTCAGCCAGAGACCTCACACTGGAGCAGCTCGAGGGGCGTTCATCAAAATCCACCAATGGTCAGCATCCTCGTTGATCCTCAACTATGTAACTCGACTATTCCATCTCGGGAGATTCTCAGAATAAGGGTAATGCGAGATCCTACTGGGTAGGCCCGAAGAGGTCAAGGAATCGGCGAATCTCCCCGCTGATTGCCGCCAGCGTTCTTCCATCGATGCCTCCATGATTTGCTCAAACTATTGCTCATAAATGAAAGCTGCCATGTATCTGAATCTCGTCAGAATTCCTGCGTTTTGGACGGGTTTGTACTGCCAGAATTTAACGCTCAGAACTCCCAGTCGTCTGTCGGCAGCACCTTCCAAAGCTATTCTACGGCTAGAACGGTTAGAACGATGCACCGCGGTGGTACATAGACTACATACAGTACCGGCCATAAAGGTATTATGGTTGCCATTCGAAACACCGTCACTGTCGCTGCTGCTCACAGTCTTTCCTGCTCCAGAAGCATTTTCAGCTCTTTCAGATATATAAGTTACCTGCTTCTGATTAAATTTTCTAGAAATCACCATCCCACAATGCTCTTCTTCTTGCCGGTGCTCATTCTACATACATACAGTACGCCGGCCATAAAGGTATGAACTAGCAGGTCAACTAAAATCAAAGTGTATCAGACAAATATCAGAAAGATCATGGATCATGTCCATGAACTGTGTGAGGAAGGACGCCCTCCCAATTCAGAGGAATTTCTTCTATACCTCCCTGAGTGTATATGGGGGATAGTTCCCACTGAAAATGACCAAAAAAGCTGAAAGAGAGAAGCGTAGGGTTTCAAGGTGATAGATAACAACGGCATTTGCACTTCGGAGAGCGTTATTAAGTGCGCTAGGAGCACGGAACTCTTCTGTTCAGGGGGCATTCATCAAAAGCCACCAATGGTCAGCATCCTCGTTGATCCTCACCCACCTCGGCTATTCGGGAAATTCTCAGAATACGGGTAATGCAAGACCTCACTGGGTAGACCCGAAGAGGTCACTTGTGAAGGAATCGGAGAATATCTCCACTGATTGCCGCCAGCGTTCTTCCATCGATGCCTACCCACCCACGTCGTTTCCAAGCCGACATCACCATCAGAGACATTTAGTCTGTTCGATTTCTTAGTTTCAGAGTTATTCGTGTTGAAACTATTGCCCATAGATGAAAACCCCCGTGTAATCGATATGACTTTACTGTATTAGTCTCTTAGGGTCCAAGTGTCCACTAAGTCCAACCAACGGCCACCAATGGTTGTTCAGCATCCTCGTTGATCCTCAACCACCTTAATGCAAGACCCCACTGGGTCACTTCTTAAGGAATTGGTGAATCCCTCCGCCGATTGCCGTCAGCGCTCTGTAATGGATGGATGATGGACATGACTTGACTGTATTAGACTTTAAGTGCTCCTACTCCGCTTATTTTTGCCAGATGTGACAAAATCCTGGATTCAGGGACGATGACGACGTGCCTCTCTCAAGACTGCAGCTCGACTTGGAGCCGTTGGGTATTCCGCCGAGAATCCAAATGCCGACGATGTATTCAAATTGTCGTGTGATTCGTTTTCTGTCCTTTTCTGCATTTTCAGTCAAAAATTGGGTATTATAACCGTATTTCCCCCCACAAACCTCGGTATTACCCCCCACTGGAATGAACCGGAATCGCCCCCCCCCCCTTTTTTTATTTTATGATTCTGGAATCGTGGGGGGGGGGTGACTCCGGTTCATTCCAGTGGGGGAGAACAAAGATATAATGTGGGGTCATTGTGAAAGATTACCTCTTTTCCGGAATCGCCCCCCACATCAAGAGGGGGGGGGGGCAATTCGGATATTTATACCTTACAGAATAGTCCCCCACACACAATCACCCCCACATCCAAAAGTAATCGAAAACATAACTGTGGGGGGGGGGGGTGATTCCGGTAATGGGGGACCGATAGAGGTGTGGGGGGCGATTCTGTAAAATTACCAGAAATTGTAAGTTTGCCATGGTTTGCTATTTATGGAGATCGAGAAAGAAATCAGTTGTTATACGTGGATATCAAGCTGATCCGAGCACACCGCCTTGCTCACCTCACGAAAGGGATTGCCGAGAACATCAGAAATTTGCCAGGCTGGTGGGCAGGTTGCCCACTTCACGATCTTCTTCTTTCTTCATTTCAGGATCTTCTGCATTTCACGATTTCACGATCATAGCGGTCATTGGTTCCGTTGGCGTTTTGGCAGCAAGCCAACTTTCAGCAGAGCTCGCGGTGAGCTGGGAGGCGCTGATAGTGTCCAAACTTGGCCATGAGTACAGTTGAAACTTAAAATATTAAAAAAAAAAGTCAATGATTCTCTGTGGTTATTTTGCTATTTTTCTGTATACCAAAAGTTTCGTCAGTGTTTCGTTCGTGTACTTCACGCGGAGAAACGATTTCCCTCTTGGTTTCTCTACGAAAATTGTGTTGGTTGAGCGAACTTTTTTAAAAGAATATTCAGCGGTTTAAAGCTTCAGGTCTAGGCCCGATACGATCCACCCCCCCCCCCAACCGTAGACTTCCGACGTTTATTCTAATAGATTTCTATAATCGGAGCTAGCTCACTGGAGCAAGACTACTCGCGCTGGAAGGATGTCTGTTGGAAGGTTTCTACTAGTTGGCGGCAGGATGTCAGAAGACTCGCTTGCTCTTCGGCAGCATGCCGAATCCAAGTTGGCCCTTGGAATATGCTCCATCGAGCTCTTTGATTCATGATTATGGCGGATGGGATGCTCATCGGGAGCACACTGCTCAACCAACCCAACTTCTCTTGTCTCTTTTTCACTTCCTCGTCGGCTGGCGGCCTCCTCCTTTGCTTAGTTCACTCCTATTCCCATAAATCTTTATGCTCTTTTTCTTTTTCCTTTTCAATTGCAATAGAGAGATGTAGTGATTCACAGTGGATACGCAGAGACAATGCCTGGTGCTACCTTTACTTTTACTCATATATCTTTCTTATTTGTTTTGAGTCGCTGGTTTCCGTCGTCGCTGCCACATGGCTTTCACGCCCGATGAAGCACCTTCAGTGTTCCTGATACTAGTATTCCTGAAGAAGACGTTGCAGCTCATGGAGAATTGGAGCCTCGCCCCATCGGCTGCTGTTTGTCTATCTCGGTTTGCAGCGCTGCTTTATTCATTACTATTCTTCCTTTCCTCCTCCATTGTTACACAAGATTACTGTATCTAGAATACGGGCGGGGTGCGGGCGAACACATCTCGCCCTCCCCCGCCCCCTCCCTTCCATCTTAAATTCTAAATGGCTAAAACAGCAGGGGTTCACCATCTCAGTAATTTCTGAGCACGGCAGGAAGACGCTATTGCTCGTGTTCAAAGGGCGATCGGGAAAACAGTTTCTGCACGATAAATGCTTGGGCGCCCACCACCAGGGGCGGGTGGTGATGGGCGGGGGTGAGCCAACGCTCGTTGGCTTGTATGTTGGCTCTTTTGCGGAGCCAATGAAACAATTTGAAGGATATAATACTGTCATTTGCAAAAGTTCCTCCGGACGCCCATGGTATGCCCACATTGCGCCCGCTCGTCGTGGTTGATCGGAAAATCTTGTTGATTTCAATGAGTGAGCAATCTCGCTCTATATTTGTTTTTTTACTGCAAGACAGATCATCTTGCTCTGCCACCAAAAGCTCTGGACTCTCTGCTCTGTTCTTTTTGACACACGCCGATACCGATGCTGCTCTCCACTTATGGGCAGCCCATATAATGCTAATGCTCTGAGAGCTTTTGAAAAAAAAAGAAAAATATATTTAAAATATTATAGCTTGCCACTGTTCTGCGGCAAGTTGCCATTTGGCGTTTTTCACCACAACTCGCTGTTTTCCAATTGCCCGGCAAGCTTGCCGAAGCTTCTCTGATGTGAAAAGGTGCCGCATCTGGAATCTGCTGATAAGATACTGTACTCGCCAGCAAGCGGCTTTTTCGATTTTATTCCAATTTTCTGTTTCTATGGTCAAAAAAGGAATGAGCCAGCTGAGTTGCACGAGTAATTCCCGTCTGTTGTGGCTTCTCGATTTCCATACGAAATGCTCTTTTTCAGGAATTCTACAGTACAGTACTGGCCATTAAGATATTATATTTCAGGTAGTTCTGGCCGAAAATCTATAATATTATACCTTAATGGCCAGCAGAGAAGGGCGAAATTCCGGATTCCGCATTCCGCATTCCGGAATCCGCCGTTTTTTTCCATTCCGTCTTCCGTATTCCAGATTCCGTGAAAAATTCTTTTTCCGATTTTCGTTTTCCGGATTCCGAGTTTCCAAAATCCAATTCCGCCCTACTCTGCTGAGAAGGGCGGAATTCCGGATTCCGGATTCCGCCGTTTTTTTTTTCATTCCGTCTTCCGGATTCCAGATTCCGTGAAAAAATTTTTTTCCGTTTTCCGTTTTCCGTTTTCCGTATTCCGAGTTCCCAAAATCCAATTCCGCCCTACTCTGATGGTCAGTACTGTACATATATTTCATGGTTTCGCTGTTTGCGCTGTTCCGAGTTGCTCCGTTTATTCCAATAAAAACCAATTCAGAGGCGATTAAGAGTTAGTTCCCGCTGAAAATGCACAGAGAAGCAAAGGGAGAGCAGCGTGCTCATCTATAACAACGGACGGAGTTTTGATGAAACACGCGCTTCCGTGGAGCCGGAAACACTTTGGACACAACGCCATTATGTGTTCCAAGCAGACGGAACTCTCCTGGTCACCCAGCAAAACTCACAGTGGAGCAGCTCGGGGGGGGGGGGGGGGAGCTTCATCAAAAGCCACTAGTTGTCAGGCATCCACGTTGATCCTCATCACTCGACAATTCCACCTCGGGAGATTTTCAGAATAAGGTGAATTGCAGACCCCATTCAATTGTAGTAGTCCTGAATCCTGAAAGGCCACTTCTGAAGGAATCGGCGAATCTCTCCAGCGTCGATTCTTCCATCGATGCCTACCCACCAACGTCGTCTGCAAGCACGATGATTTTCTCAAACTATTGCTCATTGATGAAAATCACCATGCATCTGAATCTCGCCAAAATTCCTGCGTTTTCGGCGGTTTGTACTGCCAGAATTCAACGCCCAGTCGTACAAAGCTTCTCTAGAATTGCCCATGAATAGCTTGAGTGAGCTGGCCCTTTCCAATTCAAGGGCAACGTGCCCAAACACCTCCCTGAGTGCACAACTGGGTTAAGCAAGGATACGTGAGTTTTTGTTTTGTTTTGGAAAATGGAGTCGTGTTTTGCTTCAAATCGGTGTGGTGCAATCTTTGTTTTTCCAACTATCCGAGTGGCTCCGCCCCCACTCTTCGGCCATCCCCACTAGAGCTCCGCGAGCCAAATGAAAAGCAAACTGATTCCCAATTCTTCTTTTGTTTTTTGCATCTGGCACCTTCCACTCGTTTCCACCTGGACGTCGTCTTCCGTTTTCAGCGAACTATACTTCTCGCTGAGCCCATCCCTTCAGAATGTCCCATCCCTTCAGAACGACGACCGGGAAGAGCCCGATGCTTTCAGCTGCCAACAGCGTTGTCGATCAAGAATCGGGAACACGATACTCAACACAATGTCTCTCGCAACGCCCTTCTGATTATCAATAATTCAAGAAATGCGGTGCTCGACAGAGCGGTCTTCCAAGAACCGAAAACATGCGCGATTTTCGGGTGCATTTTGGATGCGCTTCCTACTCGTCTTGTCAACGGACTTCCTGCTTGTTGAATAGCCTCCCAAATTGTGTCCAACACATACACAAAAAAAGGAGAAGAAGAAGCATGCACCCCTAAGAGAGAGAGAAAAAAAAACGCTAATCTTTCTAAGGCAGCAACATGCAAGTACTCCATCATGCACCCTCTGAAAAGAGCACGATTTTTCAATGTTGCTCAATTGTTTCGTGCCACGACATGCCGGCCACGCCATCATTTTATCAGAAGGCTAACGGCTCCGCAAAACCAGCGAATCAATGAGAACGGTCGGTTTGTGAAGGGGATGCTCCGTGGCTACACACTATTAGTACGGCAGCGCAGCCTTGCACCTTTGCGCCAAGTGTCATAGGGAGCCAAACTCTGTGCGAGAGCATTCTGCACCTTTTCTGAGCACGCACGCTCCTCTTGGTGCATCTCTTGTCGTCTCGTGAATTTCCGGAATTCCCCGGAGAATCCATCCCCCCCCAACGAATCTGTGCACACACGTGCCCCCCCCCCCCCGTTTTGGTTGCCTTCCTAAACTTTAGTAGGCAGCGAGCATAAACGACCGAAATCTCATATTTGCACGTTGAGCTTCTTGAGCAGTTTTGAGCATGCTCCACGCGGATTCGCGGAGCACTAACCATCACTGTTAGGACGCTTGGAGTTTGCCGAACTATTTTCTGGCGTCTTTCACACAGTTTTCCAGAAGATTTTCAGTTTTTTCCGCGCGTTCCTTTTCACTGAGCACATGTCCCATAGCGAGTCATTCTTGAGAAGTGGCGTCCCCAATTTGCCCTTCCGCTTCATCATGTTTCATTCTAGAAGAAGAGCTGAAAGATTGGAAAATCAAAGTGGCGCTCATTGGGCTCTTCTTATTAGAAGAGAAGAAGAGATAGCAGCGATTATTTCGACATCTTCTGCTCAGATTCGGAATATGTTAGCAATTAAGGGAGACTGTAGAAGACTTCCATTTTCAGATCGTATCTTGTGCGTGGAGAATTCTGCTTTTGACGTCTTCTACACTTACTTACTTACTTAGTCGATCTATCCGCGCTCACACAAGCGACTGACGGATCGACTAAGTAGGTAAGTAAGCGTAAAAGACGCCAGAAGCAGAATTCTCCACGCACACAAAATACGATCTGAAAATGGAAGTGCTCCACTCAAAACTGAGCAATCTATACTTTATATTAGACAGGCTCTCGAGCACGGACGGCTCCGAACTTTTCGAGCGGATTTCGAGCACTACCTCCGATTTTCAACGATGTAGAGTCCCATTGCAATGTTTAATCTGAAATCTAGTGTCTAATACTTGGCGAGCTCTACTTACTTAGTTACTTAGTCGATCCGTCATTCGGTTGTGCTGGCGCAGATCACAGCTAGCCATTGGGCGATGAAGGTCCATGAAGTAATCTGGTGAGGGGCCGTCCGACAGGTCGTATTTGGTCTCGCGGCATCCATTCTGGTATCAGCCTTGTCCATCTTCAGCCGGCTTTTCGCATGATGTGCTCGGCCCATCCAATGTCCGTGCGGCACATGTGCCGTCTCAAGAGACTCGGTGCCAGATCAGAGGAATGCGCGAACGAATCGGGAACTCACGTAACCCACGTAAATTCAGTGATTCAGAGATCACAGCTAGCCATGCCTTGCGATCCTAGGCGATGGTGGTCCATGAAGTAGTCAGTCGATTTCATCGAGACTTCGTTTTTCACAGTGAGTCGGACTATCTCATCGGGGGGGGGGGGGGAGGTGACCGTCCGACACGTCGTCCTTAGTTTCGAGGAGTCCATTCTTGTATCAGTTTTGCACATCTTCCGTCTGCTCTTCGCAAGATGTGGCCGGCCCATCCAAAGTCCGTGACTTGGCTGATCTTTCGGAAGTCAGGGTTCATTCCTATTCATCTTCTTTCCAGTATTGAATGCGTCACACGGATTCTTTCAGCGAGGCTCTGTGTACGGATCCAAGCTTCCGATCCGCATGAGAGCGCGGGAAGATGTCGATGGTGTCGAAAAGATGAGCTCGAATTCGCGGGGGAGTGGCAGGAGAGAGCGATGCAGTTGAACGCTGGCCAGGCTGCCCGCCTTCTTCCGTGTAGTTCTGAGTTCTGGTAGCCTGCCAAGGTAGACATACTCATCCACGTCTTCAATTGTTCTGATGGTGGTGCTATTTCTGATGATCACCGGATGCTTGGTGGCGTACGTGTTTCTCAGCACTTTGGTTTCGTTAGCATCTTTTTGAAGGCCTTCATTTTTGCACATTTCCGTGATTTCTTGACTCATTCGGTTTGCAGTTCGTGGTTCGTTCGCGCACCTCAAATGAGTGAGATCCCTGCAATAAGGAAGCAATAAGAACCGCTTTCCGATGTTAGCCGAATACCTAGGACACCCTTCTACGGCCCGCCTTCTGATGCTTCCTTCCCCCCACCCTCCCCCAAAACCTGAGCAGAGCTCCTTTCGCAATACGAGTAGGCGCGATTCCCCTGGAGACTCTTATCCGCCTGCCGCCCCCTTATTTCCGGCATGATGTTCCTTCCACTTTTCTTGTTAAATTACTGAATTGCAAATCAGCAAATTCAATGAAAGTTGCGTGAGTTTCTCGATTCGTTAGCGTATTCTTCTGGTTCGGCATTGTGTCTCTTGAGACGGCCGCACGTGGCGCAAGAGGGGCACGGAAACGGTTTTGATGCATGATGATCCTCTCTCTCCGTTTGAAACTCTGTGTTGTTGTTCCAGCACCGTTGGTTTTTCCCATTTTTTCTTGTCTGAAATTCGGGGAAATTAATGAAAAAATGCCACTAATTACTCCATTTGCTTCTCATTTTTATGAATGATTTCCTTCTAAATCTACCGTAGATTGACCTGAAGCCAGTTTGCAGGGAGCCTACCATCAATCCAATTTGAGTTCTCTCGTCTTCGTCTTAAACTCGTCTGATTTCCGTTTATTGCGTAAGACGAATGCAAGACAAACTGAAAGACGATATTTTGTCTTCGACTTTCGTGAAAGCCTTACTATCGTTCTCTGACGCCCTTGATTCATTCTACCAAGAACTCGATGGTTTTGTGAGTCGAATTCGGCTTCCACCGTAAAGAGATTGCTCATTCGAAGCTCCAGATTCATTCTTCTCATGCGACGGTTCGGATTCTGACGAACTCGTTCCCTGACTCCCTTGATTTTCTCCGGAGTAATCGAAGTGCGAGGTCTTCTGCTTTTTGAACAGTTCTTGGGTGCATTCAACTCTTCAAAACGTTTAATGGCTCCCCAAGCTGTTGCTCGTGAGACTCCAAGGGCTTTTCCGATGCTACCTGGGCCCATTCCATTCTGATTCATTCTTTTGTCGTCCTTCTCACTTTTCCATAAAACATAAATTAGACTATGGTAACACGAGATGCGCGCAAGCTTCTGGACGCTGGCGCGTTTTAGCGCAATAATTTTATTTCTATCATTTTTAGAATGTTTTAATTACCTTATTTCCAAATTTTCAAGTGTCTCCGTTGATTTTTACAGGTATGGTGGCTAGTTCTAAAAAAAATCTCACTTTCACATTTTTTTTGTTTCTGAAGCGTGTTTAACTTATTCTATTTTTCTGATTCTATTCTATTTCCTGATTCCCTGAACCCTGATTCTAGAAGACAGGCGCATCTATATTGTTTATTTCGCCCAGTACCCCTTCCCAAAAATTATTTTTTAACCATTCCATAATCTTCGGTACATTGTTAATTCCAAAAATAAACCTTAACGCATCTGACGAATCAGTATTTTAAGAATGTCGTGGGACAGCTGGATTAGCTTCTTTTTCATTTTGCTGAAAATAAGTAATAATCCACAAATAAATATGGGAATTTAAGACTAATAAAAAGCGGTATGAATAGCTGGCTAATTAAAAAAAACTAATTTATCAAAGATAAAACAGAATTTGCATCCGAGTAAGGCACCAGGAGATTTCATAATCCCGAACAGCGAAATGTTCAATATTCGTAAAATAAAAATGAATTATATTAAAGCTTACAACAAATCATTTATTGTCGAATTAGTTAGATGGCATGGTCCACATCAAAAGTAAATTTCAGTTTTCGTGAGACATCGGTGTGCCAGAGGCTTTCACGAAAGTCTAAGACAAAAAGTCGTCTTTCAGCTCGTCTTGCATTCGTCTTACGCAATAAAAAAGTAGTCAACACAGTGCGTCAGACGAATTCAAGACGAGACGACCGAAATTTCGCACAAATGGAAGCCTTACTTGAAATTTAGAAGCGAAAATGGAGAGCCGACTCAACGTTCGCGACTTTTGAATTAGACTTGTGTTGAGCAGGTAGCCAAAAAGGTGGGACCATGAAGCGCGAGCTAGGGTAATGCCAATGGAACTGTGAAATAGCAAACCCGCTGGCGTTTAAATATGGTCGATTTTTATATAATAGCCAATCTAAAATAAATGATTTAAAAAAATATTTCACAATAAAAGCAACCGTTCTCCAGTTCTTCATGAATTCCCCTCGGTCATATTATCCATTCTGCCTGTGGAAGAGCCGCTCTAAAAATATCAGGTAGGAGGATAAAGCTAGGAGGATCACTCAGCGCGTTTTCCACTTTTTCAATTTTTCCTAAACTTCTTTCTTCTTTTTGAACACATTTTCGCTCTATCTGCAGACAGCGAATTCATTGATTCACCTCACTTTTCTAGAAATTTCCTTGAAAAATAGAATTATTATAGGTGCTTCGAAATGCTTAAAAGTCGTGCTTTTTGCACAGAAAATCTTATATAATACTCACGAAAGAGGAAGCACAAGCAGCCAAGAGAAGGAAGAACTTCACGGAACATTCTGCAAATTTCCAGCCGAATCAATCGAGAGGAGGAATTTATTAATCGATATATGCTTATCGTCAGCGTGCTATTTTTGCTTGATGTCGGTTGTGCGCTTGCCATGTAGCCTGTGGACATTTATATTCTATCTCCATTCAGGTTTGCTTTAATTTCTTTCACTATTAATATTTTCATATAATTTAGTAACAAACCAGCTGCATTAAATGTCAAATTTCCAAGGTCGACACTCGTTTCGAGAATGATAATATTGGGTGCCGATGTGTCACGAAAACTGAAATTTTCTTTTTGATGTGGACCGAGATATGGATGCCATCTAGCTAATTCGACAGTAAATGATTCGTTGTGAGCTTTAAAATAATTCATTTTTATTTTACGAATATTGAACATTTCGATGTTCGTGATTCTGAAAACTCTTGGTGCCTTACTCGGATGCAGATTCTGTTTTTCTTTGATAAATTCGTTTTTTTTTTAATTAGCCAACTATTTATACCGCTTTTAATTAATCTTAAATTTTCATATTTATTTGTGGATTATCACTTACTTCCAGCAAAATGAGAAGGAAGTTAATCCAGCTTTCCCACGAAATTCTTAAAAAACAGATTCATCAGATGCGTTAAAGTTTTTTCGGAATTTCACATTGTCATTTTTAAAAAATGTTTTTAAAGTGAACATTTGGATAAAAAGTGAGTGAAATTGATCGCAATTTCCAAGTATGGCGATTATTAAATAAGCTAAAACTCGCATTCTGAAACAAAAATGTTGAAATGGCGGGAAAACTTCTAAGTAAGCTAAACACCCAGAGAAATACACTGTGCGAGCAACTTTGAGCTAGACTTTGATGCTCGTTCTAAGGAATTCAGCGCTGTGATTCAACACTTGAAGTCGCCCGAATCTAGATTTGCAGTTGATTCGATATTCGGTTGGCCCAAAGAAAGATCGCAAATGTGTGAAGAGGCATTTTGCAGGTCTATCTCTGCCTATGTCTAGTTGACAAGTTCTTCTGTGAGGAGGGCGTCAGTGTCAGCTGCTAGTGCTATCTTTTCGGAGCTCCCGAAACTAGCACAGACACGCACATTTTTTAGCCGCAGACGTGTCTGATGGTCCATCAGTCACTGAGCGAAACGGATGGGGGAAGCGAGAAAGAAAGGAATGCAAACGACGATGCCCTAGGAATCGCAACTATTTGAGAGATGAGAGGAAGTGGAGGTCATCAGAATTGCTCTTTTTTTATTTTTAAATAAGTGCACTATTTGTTTCCTATTGCGCCCGTGTTCTCATCACTGCCATTTTTATTTTAACCTCTCTCTTTCTCTCTCATTCTAAAATTTCTAAACGCCATTGGCTGAAAAATGGAGAAATAAGGTGGAGTTTCCAAAAAAAAACCAATATTTTTTGTCATTTAGTGAGCTCTGCACTACACGAATTTTAATTTTCCTCAATTTTCCCTCATTCCATCCGCATTATTCGTTGCGTGGAATTCTATATTTTGGTGTATTCACTAACTTATGTCCTACGAATTCCATTTTTACGGAATTGATTTTCATTTTTCTATTTTTTTAATGCCCACGCCCATTTGTCGATGATTGGCGCTTCTGGAATGAAAGGTATAACCATATGGTTTGAGGAAACTTGGGAAATTTCAGAAATCTAGATGGTGGACTTTTCAGACTTTGGGTTTTGGTTCTGTTTCACTAAGGAGTACTTGCTGATAAAATTGCAGAATGACTTGAACGAAGCACCCCATATCGATCGAGGGGCTCTTTCTTTTTTCAAAAAATCGCCGAATCGCCTGTTACCCAAATATTCACCGTTGGAAATTTGGGATTTCCGGCGGAAACTATACCGGAAATTAGAGCGCCGTTGTTTCAGAGCAATTTCACTGAATTTCGCGCGTGCTACATCGTTAAAATTTTCAGAATATCAGATTCAGAAGATTAGCGGAAGCTGCGGTCTTCGTGTTCATTCTAGTTGCGCATCATGCGGAATCTCATAGCAGGTCCTCGAAGAAGAACTGAAAATTCTGAAAGCACAGACTATATTCGCAAAGAGGCGGTTATTCTTCTCCTGGTGGGGGCTCACTCCATGCTGCACTAATTTGTTCAGTCATTGGTTCATGTGCGCTGTGTGTCGTTGTGAGGCACGCCTTTATCCGTTTTTCAACTACTGTCGCACGCGGTAAAATGGAAATGGGTACTCCGAAAATAAAAAAAAATACCTTTTTCGGCAATGTAGCGTCATCCAAAATTATTTTTTATGTATGCTTTAATGGCAGATACTTTTATTGATCGAACACTAGTCATTCTTTCAAAAAATACGGAATTTTAGCGTCTTTGCACTCATTTAATTGATTTGGGAAAATATATCTATCACTGCTTCTGTTTTTAAAGAATTTTTTAGCAATTCACCGGCAGGCAAACTTGTTTGCTCGGCAACGTGCCGTTTTTGGTAATAATTTACTGCTGTTTTGCGGCATGCTGCCGTATGCCAAAACGCCAGCCCCAAAGTACTTGCATCGTGAGTACTGAGCACGCTTCCTTCGGTTCTCTTCATCCCTCTACCCTTTTCATGGTCAGACATTTTGTTGTAGAGTAGGAAAAACACAGAAAAAAGCAAAAAACTCACTGAGAGCACATCATCACCATTTTGCTTTCTCTGAGCTCGGACCACGTGATGGACTGGCGACCCTCGAGCAAATATTCTGTCCCATCTTTCATCGGGTGAGAAGATTGCGCTAGTTTGAAACTAATTACTCCATTTGTTTCTCATTTTTAATGAAATATTTCCTTCCAAGCCTACCGTAGTCCTTTGTTTGATCTGAGGCCAGTTTTCAGAGAGCCTACAATCAGTATAAGTGAGCCTTTTCCAAAAAGAAAAAACGTCCAGTTGAGAATCTGAACCACTTCTGGCAACTTCTGGAAGCCTTCTTGATTAGCCACAGACTAATGAACCATGTCCAAATGGTTAATTTTCAGAGAGCATCTTGCCTACTTCAAAATCAGCCCGAGCACAGGGCACACAAGTCTGGAAAACATCAGTTTAACGATTTTCTCGTACTTTCGTTCGAGAGAAAATGAGATGCTTTTCAATATATTAATCTAATTTGTGTCTTATTGAAAAGTGGCAAGGACGACACGGAAAAGAATGAGATTCTCCTCCGGATTTTCATTATTTCGAAAATATGAGACGCGAACGAAAGGAGCAAGACGCTTAGCACGCCCCGAGCCTACGTTGTTCAGTGGATTGCTGTGCTCAATTCCCCTATGAAGCTTCTATAGAACAGTTCGATTTATCAAATTGACTTGGTGTTGAGTTCACGCAGTGCGCACATGTTGCTGTTTTTCGTGTTTAGCTTTAGGTTTCGGGAACACGCTAAGCTTTCCTTTTTCATAAACACTCAATTGATTCGTGTAGTTTATCCAATAAAGCGTTATGCTCAATGCCGGAGAGCAATTTGATGCCAATTATAAGTGAAAAATGGTGAGACACCGGAGAAATTAGAGCAATTTGAAGCGAAACTGAAAACTGAGCGTATGAGCAGTTTGACGAAGGACGGATCTTTTCGGTTCGCACAAGCTGCTCAGTACTAGTTATCGGCAGCGTTGAATGTCTCGGCGAGCAATACGGCGCTGTTTTGAGCAGGTTTGGGTGTAAATTGTTACTTCTATCCGTCTCCCCATCTGGTGTTCTGCGGAAACGGTTCTCAGAGAACCTCTGGCGAGCTTACGAAAAATTGCCGTTGGAAACCGCGAGATTTCCGCAAAACAGTTGTTAATATTCACCCAAAACGGCAAGCTGTCTTGCGTAAATTTGCTTGCCGCTGTCTATCGACAAGCGCTAACTTGTCAACTAGGCAACTTTGTGACAACTGCTTCAGCAATCTTCAGCAATCAAAAATCTGTCAGCCCTCCTCCCGGCCACTTGCCCACCCCAAGAAAAGTAGCTTCCTTGTTGGTTTCTTCACTCACAAATTTGCATTTTGATTTTCTTTTCGCGCTTTACCCATAGCCTATCCCTTTTCCCATCAACTTTTCACCTCTTTTTTCACGCGAAATCTCACTTTTTCTTCCTCCAATAATGCACAATGTCCTATGCTTTTTGTTGTAAATTGAGCTTTCTTAATTAAACCTCAAACCTGATTTATTATGCGCAACAATAAATAATACAAATCACGGGAGTAACAATACAAATAAAGAACAACAGAATACAATTAATAGAGACAATACGAAGGAAATCCACCAGGGTAATTAATCGCTCAACAGAAAAAACTAGGAACGAAAGGAAACACGAATCGCAACGAGGGAAACGGTCGTTGCTCTTAAGTCAAAATCTACGTGTGCCAAAACGTGGAAAACTTACAATCAAAACAAATCTTATTTGCGCGCCATAGAAACGCGCGCCAACCTCGGTGTACGTGAACACTTTCGGGTCGAACGTAGTTCCAAAACAATGCGAGAGTTGACGATCTTCGCAACATCTTCCCTCCACAAAAAAAAGGTATTGAGTTGGACAGTACGGAACATCGGCACATCAGCATACAATAGATTTGACTTGAAGATTGTATATTTGACTTGATGGTGGTGAATACAGTGTTGAAGATAATTGATCTCAGCGAGTGGATCACAGGTAGCTTGGATCAAAACGAACTACTGGCTTTTTCGTTCTGGAGCTTCTTCTGAGTGGTGCAGCATTGGGACTCGGGCTTGGCTTCATGATACTTCTAATCGGGGCGTCAATGACTTGACTCTCAGCATTAGTATGGCTTTCCGAATCCGCCCTAGGTGATACACACAACTCCGGTTGACTACTATGCGCCCTAGTAACATCCGCAAAAGTCTCAAATGGCTCATCGGGGGACAAAAATTTCTCACCTAGACCTACACAATCTTTCTTTAAAATGTGACTTCCTGACGACTTTTGGTTACCGGCGGCTGTAGACGATGGCGAGGGAGATTTTGTTGGTGTCGGCTTAACAATCCTGGGATTTGGTCGGTGAACTGGTGGAGTTGGTGACAAAACGGTTGTTGGCTCACGATTTGCTGTTGGGTCACCACGATTGACCGGATTTTCCATGAAATCACTCTTCGGCGAATCTGAAAACAACCTATGAGTTAGTGGTAACTGGAATGTATCAGCCATTGTATCAAACCAGTTGTTCTCTTTGGAGAGAGACAACATATTTTTCCGCATCTGGTTTGCATGGAACTTCTTGACATTTCCCGCGTGCTTCACCATATACACGACTGGACCCACAACTTTGGTCACCACACCTTCTTCCCAATTCCAACGGTTCTGACGGTAAATCTTGACAAAAACCTGCTCATCAACCTGGAAAAACCTGGATTTTACGCCCTTTCCATCGAAGTTATCCTTCATGAGCTTTTGTCTTATGGATAAGTTTTTTTTCACTTTACCAGATGATTCCCTGGGAATCAATAACGACAATTTTGTCCTCAACTTACGACCGTTGTGCAGCTCTGCTGGCGACTTTCCACCAAGTGTTTCCATCGGGGTACTTCGATAGTACAACAGGAACCGATCCAGCAGATCTTGCGACACACTCCCCTCCTCTTTTAACTTTCGGAGACCACGTTTCAACGTGTCCACGAATCTTTCTGCTTGTCCGTTGCTTTGCGGGTGATAAGCAGGGGTTCTCACATGTTGTATACCATATTCGGTACACATGTTAGTGAAACTTTCTGAAACAAATTGGGTACCATTGTCAGAGACAATGGTTTCTGGATAACCATTTCGCGAAAAAAATACTTCTCAGCGCTGAAACAGTACTAGAAGCTGAAATTGAGCGCGTAATAGTAACCTCTGGCCATTTAGTCAAGGCGTCCACGACGACTAAATACCAAACTCCGTTATCAGGCCCGGCATAATCGATATGGATACGACTCCAAACGCGATTCGGCTTCGGCCACGGCTCCAATGGTGACTTCATCGTTGACTTCTGGCATTCCTGACATTTTCGGCATTTGTTCACCAAATCCGCACAATCCTTGTCGATGCCTGGCCAATATACACAAGTCCTTGCCAATTGTTTCATTCTCTCTATACCTGGGTGATTTTCGTGAATTTGTCGGATTACCTGTAGGCGAAGTGATGCTGGAATCACGACCCTTTCCTGCCACAACAAACATCCGTCGGTTACAGACAAGAACGCTTTCTTGTCGGCAAACGGTTTCAGCTCCGAGCTGATTTGTTTGTCCTTCGGCCACCGATTTTCTTTCACAAAATGCACGATTTTCATCAGCAGTTGGTCCTTTTCCGTCGCTTTCTTGATATCTGCAACGGTTACTGGAATTTTCCTTACACTTTCAGTCAAATAGTTGCAATTGACTGCATTCAGCTCCGCGACCACAACGTCTTCATCGTCCAACTTCGAGCGTTGCATCATCCTCGAGAGCCCATCCGCTTGTCCAAATTTATCGGTTTGAACGTACATGATCGAGAAATCGTATCCCATCAACATCGTAGCCCAACGAGTCAATCGATTCTGCGAATAGACAGGCAAATCCCTCTTTTCGCCAAAAATTGCCAGCAATGGCTTGTGATCCGTCTTCAATGTGAATCTCCTTCCAAATATATATTTGTGGAATTTCTTAATTGCAAAAATCAGACCAAGTCCTTCTTTTTCGATTTGGGAATAGTTCTTTTCCGCTGCAGATAACGATCTTGCGGCGTGAGCAATTGGTTTTTCTGTTCCATCTGCCATCCTGTGTGTAATCACACATCCGATTCCATAGTCCGACGCGTCCGCCGCAACCGTTATCGGTAATTTGGGATCAAAATGGGTCAAATTGAGGTCTGAACCTAGTATATCTTTCAATTCTTGAAACTTACCTTGTTCAAGACTAGTCCATCTCCATTTTGTGTCCTTCTGGAGCAACACATCCAATGGTCCTCGTTTTTCTTTCATTTTTGGAATAAATGCAGAATAGTAGGTGATCATACCCATAAACGAGTGAAGTTGCTTCTTGTTGTCCGGTGGTAGCATATCCCGGATAACCTTCGTTTTTGCCGGATTTGGCCTTCTGCCATGTCGGTCCAGAATGAATCCCAAAAACTCAATCTCCTGCTTGGCAAATGAGCACTTTTCGAGCCTTACGTGAAAACCATATTCCTGAATTCTGGCGAATAAATTCGTCAAATTTATTTTGTGCTCTTCATCTGTTCTTCCAACGACAATAATATCGTCCAAATAGCATGCTACACCTTCCAATCCAGTGATCATTTTGTCCACTATCTGTTGGAAAATCGCCGGTGCCGTCTTAACCCCAAACGGAAGACGGTTGTATCGGAATAATCCCAAATGTGTATTTATAACACATAATTCCTTGGAACTATCATCCAATTCCACTTGAAGATACGCATCTGCCAAATCTATTTGCGAAAATATCTTACCTCCGTTTAGATTTGCAAAAATATCTTGCGGCGTTGGTAATGGGTGCTTGTCATCCTCAAGATTGGCGTTGAGTCCGGTCCGGAAATCAGCGCACAATCGAGTTTTACCGTTTGCCTTCTTTATCAGCACAACTGGAGCAGCCCATTTGCTGTGTGTGATTTTCTCAATTACGCCCAAATCAACTAACCTATTGATTTCCGTCGATGCGATTTCAATTGAACCATACGGTACCGGTCGAGCCTTCTTAAATACCGGAGTAGCGCCTTTAATCACGAAAAGGCTTGCTTTTTCCTTCACGCATCTTCCCAGATCTTCCTGGAAAACCGACTGAAACTTCTTCTTCAGTTCGACTGCTAAGTTGTCGGCGGTCGGGATCGATTGGGTTTGGTTCACCATCATAGACATATGGTACGACATTTCTTCTGATTGATTCATAAAATCTAATCCCAGTAAGTTTCCGTCTTTGCGCACATACACCCAACCTTCACCTACTGATCCCTTGATTTCAAATTCGGTTTTGAATTTTCCATCAATTTCCATAACCGTACCATTTGCGCAAAACACTCGAACGTCTGCAACTTTCAAATTTGGCCTACCCAAATTCTCCCATTCCTTTCTTCCGATCAATGTGATATCCGACCCGGTGTCGATTTGGAACTCTACCAATTTATCACCTAATTTGATCTTGAGGAACTGTCTAATTGCATTTACAGTGCATGTTGCAACGACATTCTGAGTTTTCGCCTGCGGCGGTTTTTTGCAGTCCCTTCTGAAGTGACCTGGCTTACCGCAATTCCAGCATTCAATAATTTTAAAATTTTTAAAATTCTTACTTTGGCTCTTGCTTCGGTGATTCTTGTCCTTTCTGTCCGGTGTTGCGACTTTCTTCTCACTTCTTGGTTGTCGAATCTGATTTGTAGTCTTGGCTTGAATTTCCTCCGAATCCTTAGCCAAACTAATCATTCGCATCCACTCCGTGAATAAATCCTTGATTGTCGTTTCCTTCTTTTCAGCTGATCGGATTTCCATAAAATGTAAAAAATGATTTCTCATTTTTTCATCTCTGGCCTTGTCCAATCCCTTTATAAAGAAAAAAACTTTCCAATCCTCAGTTTTCACTTCATCTAGTTTCGCTTTTTCACACATCTCGTTTACACGATTCGTGTACTCCGTAGGTGTTTCGTCTACCTTACTAATTTGCATACAAGCGAACCTATTAGAAAAAACTGACCTTTTCAAATCGAACAATGTCGATAATACCGTTGTCGCCTCTGTGAAATTCAATTCGGAGCATGTCTTCGGTTTTATGGACGCAACTAACTGTTCATAACACGACTCGGAGAGTTTGCTCAACAGTAGCTGTCTTTTCCCTTTGTCCGATAGTTCCTCACATTCCAACTCAAAGATATCTGCATATCGTGAGTACCATCGTGGGAACGTTCGATTTTCGGACAAATCGAATTCAAACATGGGAATTCTGTGTGACACTGCGTTAATAATTGAAATTTCACTTACCGGTCTTGGAGAATCCACCTTATTCGTTTTCTCCATCATCTGTCGCAGCAACCCTGTGACCTGCGCAGACTGTTTCTGCGCTTCCTCTACTTGTGCTCGGTTTATTTGCATCTGCTCTTGCATCATTTTGATCATTTGCATCATCACGTCCTCCTTGTTTTCTTCTCTCGTCATTTTTTTTTCTCACAAACCTGAGTAATTAACAATTAATTAACAAATAAATGACTCACGAAAACAAGTCCTCCGCGTTTTCACAATAATTTCCAAAATTATTGTTCGTACCTGATCGCCACTGTTGTAAATTGAGCTTTCTTAATTAAACCTCAAACCTGATTTATTATGCGCAACAATAAATAATACAAATCACGGGAGTAACAATACAAATAAAGAACAACAGAATACAATTAATAGAGACAATACGAAGGAAATCCACCAGGGTAATTAATCGCTCAACAGAAAAAACTAGGAACGAAAGGAAACACGAATCGCAACGAGGGAAACGGTCGTTGCTCTTAAGTCAAAATCTACGTGTGCCAAAACGTGGAAAACTTACAATCAAAACAAATCTTATTTGCGCGCCATAGAAACGCGCGCCAACCTCGGTGTACGTGAACACTTTCGGGTCGAACGTAGTTCCAAAACAATGCGAGAGTTGACGATCTTCGCAACACTTTTCTTCGTTTTTTTTCTTCTGAAACACCTAATTTCCATAAAAGCCTAGAACTTCCGCCCAGTTTTCTTTCCTTTTCCCAGAGGGCAGAGGGAAAAAGAGAGAAAGAGAAAAAGAAAGAGAGAGAGAGAGGGGGAGAGAGATGGAGAGAGAGAGAGAAAAAGAGAAAGAGAGAGAGAGAGGAAGAGGGCCAGCGAAAGAGAGATGCACATTGCAAATCAATGTGAGCGTTTCTAATCAAGAAAAGCCGTTTTCAAGTTGAAAATGGTCAAGCAAAATGCGCGCAGCGATTTGGTAACCAACGGTTGCGCGGCGATGGGCATCCATGGGCGACGTGCCCAGAGTTTCGGTCTTTTTGTGATTTTCGATGATAAGAATTCCTCACGAAACATTTATAGCCTGCTTCAATTCTAACAAGCGTCAGCTTCTCTAGGCTCCCATTCCCTCACGCTTTGCCCATACCAGATGCGAAGAGCTTTGTGCTGATTTGATTTCCACTGCCAGGTAGATTCCGGTTGCCCATCTCTTGCCCACTGTCTAATTTGCCGAATTAGGAGAGCTGTTTCTTAGACGACTAGAATCAAAACTACATTTCTGAAAACCAGCCATCTTACCTATTCATACTAGGAACCTTCAGAAGGGTTACAATTTTTCCAAAGTTTTGAAGAGCATCGGATCGTTCAAAATGCATAAATTCGAAATTAAAAACTAAAAAATATTCGATTCGCATATTGATTGCCTTCAGCAGCATCATAGCAATCGGGGGGATAAAAAGTCAACTTCAAAATGGAGACTACTGCGCAATAAAGAGCGCAATTTGTGAAATTCTTCTCCTTTTATATTATGCATGTGATTGCGTATCCATTAAAGCATCGGACACATCGGAGCATTGGAGCTTTTCCGATACGCCGGCGCGCGTCCCCTTCTTTTAACTGTTTCTTAGCTCTAATTGTTTCGGTTTTCGGTAGAACTTTTTTTTATTTTCCTAGATTATTTTCCACCCAAAAGCCGTCGGAAGGTCAGCTCTAATCATATTCTTTTCAAATAAAAACCTACATAATTGTTTGCCTATTTTCTGACAGAAGTAGAGCTGCAATCCACTTGAAAAATGCAATCATCCTGGAGAAGTAGGAGACGAACTCAAATTCAATTCACTGCATTCCGCCAAGGGAGTTTAGTCCGGTTAAACCTTTTTTTCTTTTCATTCAATCATGTCGAAGAGTCCGTTTCCCGATCATGCTACCTTCTTTCTCAGTTCTAAAATATTGCCGAATGTTCATTTAACGATCGATTTTCCAGGTAACCCCATCGAAAAGAAGAAAATTGGTCGGACAACGCGTCGTTTCGATTTAAAAATGGTAAGCAGGTCTGCAACAATTTTTGGATTACACATTTTCTTTCATCTTTAATACCGGGACGGAGGGCAATTCCCATTTTCGATTTTTTCACGGATGATCATCTCAAGGTTAAACTAATCTAGACGTTTTATTGCGGAATTCTGGAAAATTCTTCAATTTTTTCAGCAAAAATAGGCCTTCATTTTGGCCTTCCGCACTTTTACATTTAGTCAACTCCTTTTAAGACACGGAAAACTTGCGCTGAAAGCGTGAAAGTTACGAGGGATTGAAAGCGAATTGCCTATATAATAGAATGGAACCTATTCCCTGCTTTTCAATCTTTTTTTAGCAGTTTAGATTACATTTTCGACCTTTATTTCTTCGTCTTTTTTGTTGTTATCGAAGAAAAGTTTTGAAGTCCGGGTGTCACTCAGGCCATGCAATCCTTCATGCAGCTTTCTAGCACCTGTCTTGTACATAATGTGCTATTTTTAAAAATTCAATGAATGTTTGAAACAATTTTCACTGTAATTTCAAGCCAGAATCTCGGAGGAAATGTGCAATTTGGAAAACGGTACTGGCTTTAGAGATGGCTTTAAATCTATATCTTTCTCAGACAATTTTGAACTTAGGCAGAAGTTTCGTGGTAATGCGTTTGAATTTAAAGCCATTCCCTCGGGATTTCTTATTTTGATAGAGCAACAATTTTCGGAAATGGAAAAGTCCTCGTTTCAGTTTTTTTTATTTTTTTGACTGGTTTAAAGAATTTTCTTAAAAGAGCGGGCGAAATGGAGAAAAATAGTTATATCTGATATGAAACAGGTCTACTAAAGAATAGAAATCGATATGATCCGAGATTACGGAGCCGCGTGCTCCGAAAAATGTGTCTGGCTTGATCCCTTGTATTCCTAACAGGCTTCCTTTTAAAAAATAAGTTTTACATTTCTCGTTTGCCGTATTCCATTAATATATTTTTTTTAACTACCGCTAAGCGCCGCTTTCTTCATTGCCAGAAAACAATTCTTAGGACGGGCGCTTTCGAGCGCGAAACAAAATGTATGCCTTTTTTGGTTTTCTATCAATAATAACAATAAAAGTGGCTGCTTCTATGCGAAACGCAGAGCCTAGCAACGTTATTGGCGACAACAGAGAACGTTTGAGTAAGAGGCGAACCTTTTTTGAAAAAATATTAAAATTAAAAGAATTATAGAAATTTATTTAAACTATGTATTAAAAAATGGAATTTTCAGCCAAAACACAAGAAAACCGGGCGAAAACGAAAGAAAAAATGAATAAATTTGTGTCGTCGAATAAAATGCACGATATGCGGTTCACACTGCAGACGCTTCCACCGACAGTACTCCGAAATTCTGGCTAATGTGCTTCTCTTGGTCCTTTTTTAAATTTCCATTCTCTTGAAACGGGGAATGAGCCTGTTTTCCTCTTAAAAATGAATATTTCCAGCTTCTCTCGGCTGTGGCGCTTCTTGTATCAAGGGAATATCGAGGCCTCAGCTGTTTCGGGCAAAAAGGAGAAGAATACAAAGATATAATAAATAGGGGGTGGGGGGGGAGGGCGAGGGGAAGGGGCAGACGAATGTCGGAGAAATTCTTGCCTTTTCATATTGGCTCTTCCCATCTTGACAGACTGCTCCCAACGCTGTTTCCAGTGAAGCAAGACGCGATGAGTTGTCCCATTGAGCATTCAGAACTACACTTCGGGTGGCGTCGTTTGTTAAAGCGCACAGGAAGTGTGGCTTGAAATATAGCTTTGCTCACCGAGCAATGTTTTGAACAACTTTTATTCGTAAATCCCGAAGCCTTCTATGATTATTTTGAGAATCTATGATGTCACAACCCATTTTTGCACATACCCTTTCAAGTTTTATAGCTACGCACGGTTCTTTTTCTTCTTCAAAGGGAGGGGGGGGGGGGGGGTGGTGGGACTGTAAAATGCATTAGCTCTCCTTTTTTGTAGGCATTGTTCCCCATTTCCAGCCCAGAAAATCTCTGGTAATACTCACCTCAACTTTTTCTAACCGTGACCATTTTTATCACTTTTTTCATTGAGCCAGACATCGCGACAGCATTTTCAGTATTTTGCCTCTGAAAATCATTAGTATTCTTGCATGTATTTCTTCGAATTTCCAGAATTTAGAAGAAGAAATCGGAAATTCAAGTCGTTCTTCGCATTGCCCATGTGCATCTGTTTTTTTAAACTACATTTTTCGAATTCCTCTGAGCCATTGTCTTCCATCAGATGAAGATTGACTTGACTTCAAGCGTCTAGAGTCTGGAATTTCATCAGAATAATAGCACAAGACGTCAGTCTGGTTTGTCCCCGCTCAACCACCCACCCACCCCCCCCCCTCGTTCCCATCTTCTCCATTGAAGTGGAGTGAAGTAAAGCAATAAGGCAGTTAGTTAGAGATGCTCCATGGTTCTGCTTAAGATTCTGAAGACTCGCGGTCTGTAGAATCACGTGATGAAAAATCAGATGTTTGCTCTTTGGAATGGGACATCCTCCCCCTCCCCTCCCGCCACGCGACCCGACAAGCCGCAAACTCATTTTTGTGTGTGGCTCCAGATACATTGGAAGACGCTTGATATAAGCTACGTGTGGTGGCTCAAATTTACATAATCAGGATTCTCGGCTCATTTATGGCTGAGCTTAATCGAATGCGCTTTTTGGCCGATCCTAATTGCAGGAATGCAGCTTTTCGAACGAACTCTTTCACCTGATTCCTTCTCGAATACCGCTCTCATTTCCTCATTTCAGAATTTTGTACGCTGAAAACGGGTCCGATCGCTCCTTTTTCGGCGTTATAATTCTCGATGAGTCACCGAGGGAACAACGACAATTTTGATTGAATTCGGCGGTCTTAGTGGGTTATCTGCACGCCTTATTTGCAACTAAATTGGGTTTCGCCCCAAGAATTGTCCGGTTTTGTGTGCAGACGCTTTCAGCATAGTTGTCACATGGAGACCAGACAGAGAGAATCAGAGATACAAAGAATGATAGAGAGACAGAGAGAAAGAGAGAAACAGAGAGATATGGCATATATACATAATAAGCGCAACCAATGTGATTATAAGAGTGCGTGGCTGCTCAGTTTCTATGAGCTTTACACCGAATATAAACATTTTGTGCTCTCCTGTGATGTGTGGAAACGAGGAGTTCTCATTTAACCCTTTTGCCTGTCTCTTTCGCCTCCGCTTGCTCGTTTTTTGCGCTTTAATGTCCGATTTGGAAATTGAGAGCAACCATTCTAGATTTTTGGAGCGTCAAACCCGAGTTTTCGTCGATCAAATTTGAGTCGTTGATACATTTCAAATAGAAACAATTACCGTAGTCGTTCTAGTTATAGGAAATGATGATTTCGCTCATTTCGCATTTGAGGCATAACGCGCTTCACTATCATGTTTTCTTACGGTAGCAACCTAACGCGTCTTCTTTTTTTTTCATTTCTTATTTTCTCCGCCGTTTTTATAACATGTTTTGTGTTTAAATGAAATTCCTATATCCCCCGCCCTATTAGAAGGGCAACTACATCGAAGCACACGTCACAACTTTCAGAATTCCGAGCTTGTTTTCAGCCAAATAATTTAGTTTAATGATGCGTCCGAAAGAAAGACGGCTTCCAGTTTTGAGTTACAGACTTTTTAATGATAGTAGTCGCTTCCTTCGTAACAGCGGGACTCTCTAAGCAATAAGAGTGCGACGGCAGCCGCACTCTCCCTCTTCCTTATTGTTGAAATCAAGGAAGCAGCGGCCATTCATGAGAATCGGAGCCGCCCGATTCGCCTCGACTCTTCGCCTAATGAAGTTCTGCTTTCGCTGCCAATTAGGAGGGCTCTGCAATTTTTCACGAAAAGCAAACGATACAAATGAAGAGGAAAAACCGAGGGGGGGGCATAAGAAATGACGGGACGTCGTCTCATTTTAGAGCAAGAGCACACCATGTGCCTGATTCAATTTGTACTGCTTCTTCTCCCTTTTTTTTATACTTCTCCCGCTCCTTCCCCTTGTTTTGTTCTTCTTCTTACTTCTCTTTTTCGTTTTTTTATACCAATTTAGCTTCCGTTTTCTCTTTCTTTCTATCTCTCTTCCTCTTGCTTCCTTCGCGTCCCTGCTCCTGAGCACATTCGCGTTCTGATGAGGAAAGTGGTAGAATGGCACGAGCGCTTCGAAGGCGCTAAATGCCAAACTGATATCAGACTAAAGAATGATATTACTGCTTAAAATTGAGCATCGGCCAAGTTCGGTAGTTTCCTGTGTGGAACTTCCATTACGCTCTTCGGATCTTCAGCACCCCATTGATGTCTGGATCTATGTACCTACTAGAAACTTCCCGACCAGAGTCCACTAATGGATATAGGAAACAACATTAAGTAAATAAGCGGAAACCCTCAATTTCTCGTGCCTCTTAACAGCAAGAAAAACAATAATAACGCTTAAAGCGACTTACAGTAGCCAATGGCCAATGGAAAATCAACGGTTTGGATTTTCAGATGAGAACCGCCAACATTTGAATAATTTCCACTACACCACCCTTTCAGATCATCGATGTTTTCTCGCGATCCGCACAAATTTTAAAACGAAATATTATTTCGTGGATTAAATATCTGTAAAAATTCTATAAATTTCTTCAGTCAAAAAAGAAAAAAATACCGTTCAAAGTGATCAGAAAAGATATTCAGCGATTTCTTGGGGAGCTCTCCTGCGAACGCTGAAAATCTATAGGAGGTGGTCGTACAGAAAAGTGGTCAACTGCAAAAATGACGTGAAACTCACTCAAACATTTTTAGGAGTCTGGCACGTGACAAAACTTGGCATTTTTCAACTGCTGAGAAACGGCCAAATATTTGTACTTCGTTGGCCGCTACAATTTCTTTCATTCTAAAAAAAAACATAATTTACTTCATTTTTTTTTTGCTCACCCGAATTAATATTTGGCCGGATCGAGAGTGCACGTGGAGCGTGACTTATCACATGTAAATGAGAAGGCGGCAACGAGGATATTTCGGGGTCTAAAGCTCAGACTCTTGCTTTGCTAAAAGTAGAACAGAATATCTCAAGTATTCATTTTGGTTTGAAGGTATTATGGGCTGGCTGACAAATATTTTTCTAATTATTATTCTTGCATATTAATATTTTCGAAACTCATTTTAACTATTTACATGGCAGTTTTATATATCCCGTCTCTCCTCACTCCACACCCCTCCCCCTCCCCCCCCCCCGCTCTGAGGTAGCAATGAGAAAAGGCATGTTGCCCTACTTGTATTATTAGAAGAAATAAAAGAGTGAGTTCTCCTCCCGCAAACAAGCATGCACCACGTCATATGTCGCTTGTGGCGGCGGCGGCTTATTTTTGCTTTGCTTCTCAAGCAGATCCATAGCTAAACCCGTTTAATCGTGGTAATGAGAAGTAATTGAGTTCAAAACGCCTTGTTCCACCTTTCTCGGTGAACAATGGTTTTGTTTTCTTATTTTTGAAGTATCATAAAGTCGTGGTCAGATAAAAAATAAGATGGTATAGAAAGCTATAAATTTAATTAAACAGCCGAGTTCTTTTCCCTTCTTGTTGTCGCACAATTTTCCAGCATGTTCCAGTTTTTATTTGCGTGGACAATTTTACATATTCTTCTCGGTTATAGCGCGCTGTTTTGTGTATATTCATTTGTCATGAGGAGCACATTTTCAGCCGCTTTTTGAGTTTATTTTAACCGATAATGAAGATAGGAAAGGTTACTTTAATCCAACAAATTTGTTTTTGAGAAATAAATCCCCTTTTTACTCGTATTTTATTTTAAACGATAATAAAATCACATCCTGCGTGAGTGCGTGTGTGTTTGTCGTTCGCAGAAGGACGTAAGCTTTAATTCTAATTTTTATAGCTATGAAAAAAATTCAATGAAAGCATAGTATATTCTCAATATTTCTCTAAACGGCACAGGAGCATCCCCTAGAAAGTCAGTTCGTGTGGGGCACCACATCTCACTAAAACGGTGCTCAAGATGGGAAAAAATAATTTTGCAAAACGTTAGGCGATTTTCAAAGTTTCTCGGCACGGGAATAATGTTATACATGATTAGCCGAATTTCGAATACTTGAACTTTTTTTCTGTTTTATTTTATGTTCATAGTACTTCTGTACTTCTAATATTCTTCATATCCTTTGAATAAAGCTTGGCTAGCCGATAGCCTTACATCACAAAGAAATGCTATTTTTATTCTATTTCTATATAAAGTTAGATTTTTTCTTTTCGGAATACTCCATGAAGCGATACTGCTATTGTTATTTTTCAGTTTGTTCCAAATATCTCGCCCTTCGATTTCATATGTTAAAAGTTTATTTTTAAAGTTTACTTCTTTCAGTACTCCCATTTTATTTCTTTTCAGTAGTCATACAGCAATGCACTTTTATTTTCCATCAAATATGTCTATTTGTCTTGGATTCTCTCTCCAATTTTAAACACGAATTTGTCAAACATCCCTACTAAATATAACTATGAATCTGGGGAATTCAGTTGAGAAACAAGTATTGAAAATTAACATTTTTGTCTCCCTAAGCAGCTTGAATTAATAATGTAGTAAAAGCTGTCAAGTCATCAACATATAATATCGTTAAACGTCAAATATGAATATAAAAACGACTCAAGCGAAATTACTAAAAAATGCAAATCCTACTAATATAGCTTCAAATTGGTTTGTTATGAATAAGAAAAAACTAGTGACTCGCCTCAATACGATTTTAAATCAAATTTCTGTTGCTTTATATAGCTTCTCGTAACCAACGACAGCAAGCAAGTTCTTTCTTTTTTATAATAATAATGACTTTACTCCCGGGCTGGTCTGAAATTATACGAATCTTGAAAAAAAGAACAAAAGAAATTGCTACAATTTTCAGGGAAAATTAAGGAGAGATGTTTGAAATTGAAAAAAAAAATTAAATTTCGAAAACTTGTTTAAAGGCGCATATACATGTATTACGGTAGCACTTATTTTCAACTGTATTGTGAATCTTCCGCACGGTGCTCACTTCTTGACTCCGCCTATTTCATTTGTGCATGGATATCAAGACGTATTTAAACTGTTTGTGATCAATTTTCCATAAAGTCACGAGAATTCGATAATAATAATCACACGGCATTTTAACAAGAAGGTATAATATAGATCTTAACAATAGAAAACCTTTTTTAATCCCTTTTTATGAATAAGTTAAAAATACACTTTTATTCTCTCTTTGTGTCTTTATTATTCGAATTTATTGTTTTGATTGTCAATAAATTGTAATTGCGTAGCAATTTCCATTCTTTTAATTTATTACCTGGACCTGAAACGCAGAGCTTACTCTTTCTTCATCGTTTTTACTTAATTATTCAAAGCGCAAACTATAGTTTCAATTTAAATTTAAAATAATTTCCACTGCTCAGTAGCTTCTACCGATAAAACAACGGCGAAACGGGGCGAAAAAACGCTATGTGGACCGTCAAAATTCGTTTCGAGAATGCTGATCTTCGACTAACGGCTCCGCAAGTTGGTTCCACCCGATATTCCCCTGTCCGCTTCGCCGGCACTACATCGCTGAATGTCGGAAAAAAAATTGTTTTGCATAAATTATCCATCCAATTAAATCCGTACTTTTTTCAGTATTTCCAAGTTTCCCACTCGAAACCCGACAGCCTCCCTCAGGCGAAAAGCAAGGCTTCGCAAATCGGTAATCCCATTTTCAATTTTGTTTTCTTCTGAAGAAGACAATTTAGGGCTTAAAACTCTTTAGATAAGCGCCTTAAACAATTCGTAAACTCTGGATTTTCAAGATTCATGGAGATGTTTCCTCATTTATTTATTTCAAACAGAGATTTTAATAAAATCACGTATGTACACATACAATTTATGTAAAGAAAATCCTGCTTTAATTTTTCATTCATTATAATTCTGAGGTGTGACCTCACATTTGTTTCTGAATTTTAGAAATTAAAGCATAAATTCCATAGAATATTATTTCAACCAAAATTTTAAATTTCTGAAAAAATATAGTTATTTTAACAGATAATCAAGAGAAACGTTTTTTTCTTTATTTAACAGATTTTCACCAAACTTTTTCACGTTCTAACGCGATTTTTTACAATATCACCATACAAACGGCGGAATCTCTTTCTCGTTTTCTTAAGAGATACGGATCGTTGTTAGGCAAGGAGCTGCCGTTCGACGAAATTTCCAAACTTTGTAGCCGTAGTGCCGTTTCTAAATTCGGCATTTCCGACAATATAAATTATAAATTTCATATGTGCTTTGCGATTTTATGATTTTTTTCTCCTTTGGTGTTTAAAAATCTAAGCTATCCTTAAAGTCTTCAAAGGTTCACATAAAATCGGTTCTCAAAGAGCAAAAAGTAGCATTTTGTATGAAAGATGAAGAAAAATTAGCAGCTTATTCCATTTTTTTTAACCAAAATTTGTTAGAAATAACACATTTCGCTGTTTTCGTTCATGCTAATGCCGAAAAAGTCCTGTTCGCAAACAAATTAGATTGTTACCGGGCACGGCTAAAATTGGGAAATATACGAAATGATTCTATAAAGCCACTGGTGGCATGTAACGGCGTTCGAATCATCCAAGTGAGCGTAGCGCTGAGAACCTGTAAGCGTTTATAGATTTCGATAAAAATCAAGAAATGGCCCGAAAAATCAGAAAAGAATCATAAATTGAGGGATTTTCAAACCAGCATTTTGCCTTTCTAGCAGATTTTTGAATGAAGAAAGGGTCTAAAAAATTTGAAATTTTATTTTTTAAAGAGTATTTTTTTCCATAGAATATAATTTTCGTTAATTTCGTTCGTTTCGTTCATTAAATTCGTTAAAACATTATATTTAAAATCAAGCGCTTCTTATTTTCTTAAACCTATTTTTGCAGCTTTTATGAACTATCTGTACTCGACGACGAGCATATATGTATGTAATGCGCTGAAAATGCCGTGTGTAGTTTCTTTTTCAAAATTTTAAAGCGAATATAAAGAAGATAAAAGATACTTGCTATTTTACAAATTTTCAAATACATTAACAGAGGGATTTGGCCTGCCTGTCGTAACCAAATGTTTTGCTTCAATTTGTCATATTTACAAAATTAGGTTAAGAGCATTCTCTATTCAGTTAAAATAATAATTAAAAAAATAATTATTTTTCAATTTTGAGAGAAGGTGGTGTCCGTAAATGAGATTCATTGAGCAACGCACGCGTTTTTCGAAGTTTTTCGGCTTTTATCACCATTGCAAAACGATGAATATTTTTGTTTTTTATTTTAATTTTGGTCCCTTCCAAATTTCGAAATTCCCGTGTTCAGCTTTTTCATGCTGCCGAAATCCCTTTCCGCCATTAGCCAGACTACCAAATTGCCGAAAAAAAGTGGATGTTGCCGCGCAGCTCTAAGTCGTGTCATGCCGAAAAAATGTTGCTGCAAAAATGCTCAAACTCTGAAGCCACGCAACTCAATCAAAACCATACCCGAACGGCACATGGTCCATGACGTCATGGTGTGCACAATTTATTTTTTTGGGTATTCCCCCGGCTCTCCAGTGAAAGAAGTGATGTCTGTCCCCACTGCCCTGGTGGTACAGCCGTGAAAAGGAAATTGTTTTTTTTTTGGGGGGACGGGGTGTGGGGCTCTAATTAATTTTTTTTTTCTAAATTCAATTGGTGGTGGTATGAATGAAGGTAGTTTTCACTCATTTTCAAAAAAATATTTTTTTTCTGAGAAAAATTAATAATAAATACGATTCGATTACGAAGAAAATGTGTATTAAGCAATTTTAAGAGGTAGATTTTTAGAAAATTTAATATTAATAAAAATATTTATTTGTCATTAATTTACGGAAAAGATGGAAGCATTATGAGGGTTATTGCTAGCAAACAATTAAGTAAAATGATCATTTGTGCCAGCTATGGGCTAGTTGATCAAGTGATTTCTTTGCTTTTTTTTCAAAATTGTCTTAATTTTCATGCGATTTCAAAGAAATGGTTTTTTAAAACTGTTTGAAAATGAGTAAGCTTCAATAAATATCTCTGAATTCTCAATATAATGTGTAAGAAATCTATGGTTTCCACGAAAGACGACACGACTTGCTTCGTTTCATCCTTTCGTCTCGTCTTCGTTCGTCTTATGTCGTTAATTAAAATAGGTGTATACCAGCACAATGTCTATCTCTGCGTCAGACGAATTCTAGACGATGACGAAGACGAGACGAGACGGTCTTATTTCGTCTTTTGTGGAAGCCTTAAAGAAATCATCCGCAAGCCAATGTATCCAATAGGCGCTTAGAATTTCGAGTTTTCGAATTATATATTTTTTAAACGCCGATTTTAAAACTGCCTATTTGGAGACGGCAGATTGCGAAGCAGGCGGCGGTTGCGAAAAGGCTGATAAATGCTACTCCAGCGAGAGATCAAAGTAGCAAAAGAGCGACAGAAATTTTGGAATTTGCCTCTTTTTTTAATATCTCCTTACTCTATAATCCTAGAGTTCATCATCATTCCTTAATTCGATTAATCTGCGAATCTCGTCAGAGTAAGCGTATTTTTGTGCCCTTCCTTTTCTCCTTCACAGATTTTTTTTTCGTTATTCAGAGCCAACTCTTCTTCATTGCTCATAGGGCTAATCCGATGTTGTTTTCGCTCATTTTTTTTCATCCCAATGTTAGCCCTGTTTTCTTTTTTTTTTCGAAAATTGATATTACATTTTTCATAGAACTCAAACTCTCGGCTTTTCTTCTAAGCTCTTCGTAAGAAGAGTTGAAAAATTCATGAACCCCATTTCAAGCCAATTGATGGGGGGGGGGGGTCGGCGTGAGACGGTCCACCGCCGCAAACTCCACTCTTTCTCCAAATCGCTCCTCATCGTCGGTGGAGCACACAAATTGTGTTCGACGAGCCGGACACAAATTTCACTCAACTCGATCGGTTATTTTCGTTCATAACGTTTTTCAAATGTTTTCAGAGTTTGTTTGTCAAATCGATTTCTTAGGTTTTTATCAACTTTTCTGAATGATCATCGGCATTAAACTGATAAGTTCAAAATTCACCGCCATTTGAAGCATTATCCAATTTTCTCTTACTAGTAGCATCTGTTTGCTGGAAAATATGGGCTACCGATCGGGAGAGAATCCAAAGTGTCGAAGCGATTTGCACAATCAATAATTGATTTTCTACTAAGACCTTCTTGATCCACCGTTGACCTGTCTTGCAAACCTGTCCGACACTCGTTGTTCATGGTTCGTCGCATAGCTTGCGTCAAAATGAAGACTGAATTCTGGAAAAAAATTTAAAAATGTTGCATGACAGCTCGACGATTTTAGAGTTACTAAGTATTGCATTATAGATGTATGATATAACCGATTAAACAATACGTCCGACCCGATAAGCCACCAAACAGTACACGCGCTAAGGCTTCCGTTTGGGCGAAATTTCGGCCGTCTCGTCTCGTCTGAATTCGTCTGACGCAGTGTTTTGACTTTTTTTATTGCGTAAGACGAATGCAAGACGAACGAAAACGACTTTTTGTCTTCGTCTTTCGTGAAAGCCTAACCGAGCGCAATATACAATTTATAATCATATATTGCGATCAGCAATTTTTATTCAGGCAAGACATTGCCGACTGTCCGATTTGACTGTTTTTTTAGAAAAAAAAAGTGAAACTTGAGCATTTGAATTATGAACTACTTTTTCAGAAAAAGCAATAAAGATTCCATAGTTACTGCGCACGCGTTATTCGCACATTATTTGTAATGACATTTTTTAGCAGAAAATTAAATTAAACATGTTTTTTGATATTTTTACCGTTTTGTTTTTTAATTAAAACAAAATTTCTCGAAACCGGAAACCTTTAAATTGTTTTTTTGTAATCGATTACCTTTTACAGGGTCCGTGGCAAGAAAAACTGAGGAATGTCGCATTAGCATACTGAAAACAATTTCTATTTCCCTCATTGGAGTTCTAATTATTTTTCTCTATTAGAAAAGAAAATCAAATGTGCTGAAAGCCCACGCTTTAGTTGATTTTAGAAAAACAATTTCAAATTGTGAGCGAAGAGCGCGTGCGCTACACCTGCGTTTTAACGTGCCACCGTTGCAAAGGTGGGTGGAGCCTGTTTATTTTTATTTCGTTTTTCGCTCCAAAGTTAAAATTTTCGAATATTTTTTTGCGCAGACAATATCAACGTTGTCTTAACGGCTTAACGAGCAAGAGCTCACCTCGGCAACAAAAATAATTTTGCTCTTTTTTTTTCCGAAAGGAAATGTTTCTCTTATCCCACGGGCAGAGAATAAAATAAAAAAGAACCGCCTAACCAAAAGTTTCCGTTTCGCGAGAAATTGAAAAAATTCATCGGAAAATTTATGTTCATAGCGTGCACGCAAACACATTTTGCAGGGGCTCTCCGTGTGAGGCTGAGTCACGTACTGGCGCCATCACAAGAGGATTTTCAGAGAGAAGGATGGCGAAGAAGTTTGCCTCCTCCTCCGCCCTATTCCTCCTTCTTCTTCTCATCTCGAAATTTCATCTCTGAACGTTTTCCACTCGCTCATCTTTCCATTTTTGTGCTCAACGACTCCTCGTCATGTTTTTATGCGTTTCTTTTTTTGCATTCGCCCCATTTACTTTTTCGTTTTCCCGAACCTTTTCTGATTTGTCTTACCCGCCTGCTTGTTTTTCATCTTCTGAACGTTTAAATCGCTTAAAACTTGCCTTTAAGACCGGATCCGCGACAATTTTGAAGATTCTTCGACCGTAATCCTTGGCTTCGAGAAAAGTGAGTTCCTATATTTCAAAAAGCTAATTAATCGAAAAGTGTCTGCACTTGTTTGCCAGAAATAAAAATCGTATTTAAGCAATCAATTGAGGCAGTTTTCTCTGAAAAATAATGAAAAAAAGAGCTTACGACGGAATGTTTCCAATAAAAAAACAATAAACTCCACTGAAAATAAAGTTCTCCTTTCTCTCACTCTAGAAAGAACCTCATAGATTTTCTTCAGATTAAAAAAAATGTAAAGCAAAAAAAGTAAATGTTAGACTATGAAGTTATCAATTTAATATTTAAATCCATCTGAAATTTGTGACTAATAGTTCCAGAATTTCAAAAGAATTCACCAAGAAAATCTGAAAATTGCTATATTTCTCTTTCTTTTTCTTTTTATTATCTGTCCCCACAATTACTTTTGATATCTAAGTGTCTTTCGTAACTCTCACGTCTCTCTCCCTCTCTCCCCACATTTTGTTCGAGAGCCGTCTTCCATATTCGTTTTTATTTCTTCCGTGTCTTAAAACTGAAAACAAACCAATGAATATATGTATAAATATATCCTCGAGCAGCTTCGAAACTTTTTTTTGCACGTTTTCTGTGTCCTCTGAAAATTGTATTCCTATTCTCTCGTCTTGTAGGTAAAATGAGACATTTTCGTTTCACATGAATTTCTAAACGTGCGCCTCCGCCCCCCCCCCCACCCCTCGTTTTTCGTTGGCTCCTTTGAGACATCTTCAAAAAAAAAAGAAATTTCTGTTTATTAAATTCTGAAATAACTGGCATGAGGGGGTGGGTGATGGCATTTTGATGGGAATTCGTTTGAGAAAATCCGGCATTCTCCGGCCTTTACGCGGTCCCATGGCCTTTCTGTGGCCCGCCCGATAATACATTCCCGTGCAAATTCTAGGCTTTCGTGATATTCTGGGGACTAGTTTCAGCCGTTTGTTCGCTCAATTCGCTTTGATTTTTTCGGCATTAAAGGTGTCCTTTGATGGATTTTCTAAAAAAAAAAAAAAGGAAGGCTTCCATTTGGTCGAAATTTCGGTCGTCTCGTCTCGTCTTTGTCTTGAATTAAGCATTGTGTTGGTACACATCTACAACCTTTTTATTGCGTAAGACAAATGCAAGACGAACGAATACGAGACGAAAGACGACTTTTGTCTTCGTTTTTCGTGGAAGCCTTACTCCTAAGAATCGGTCATGTAGGCATACATACCACAACTGTCCCTTTTTGGAACTAGCCAAAGCAAAACTGTCCACTTGTTCCCCGGCCCCAGCTACAGCTAACCAAAGAACTCGAAACTCGTATGTCCGACTACTGCTCGCGGTGGCGCCGCTTTCTTCCGTTTACATTTCTATTTATAAATAGTATTTTTATTAATTATTAAGCTATTTTTAAATGTATGTCCACGGACTTTTTTGTCACTTTTTTAGAGGTTTTTAAAAGTTTTAATTTATAAAAATTTTGTAAATTTTAAAATTAAATATTGCATTTGAAGTTTTAAAGTATTCATTCCCTAAACAATATAAAAAATTTAAAAATTGTATTTAAGTTTCATTATTTTTTGATAAATAAAACAAACTTGTCCACGGACTTTTGTGTCAATGTTTATTTTATAAAATTTCACGATTTCTTTTATTTTGCACTTAATAAATAAAATACTTTTCCGACTAAGATAAACCAGTGGATTCTTCGAGAAGGCACAAAGATTTCCGTTTTTGCGTTTGTCGGAAATCTGAAAATTGAAACGGAGTTTGACACGTTCCGTGTAACCGCGCTCTAACGGGCACGCAAGTTCTCAAAAGGGGCGGGACTACTTTGATATATATATTTGGTATATGGACTCAAACGCTATGGACGGAAACGACCAATGAAACTTTTACACTTTTGCGTCGCTTTCAGCCGAAAAAATTTCAGCTTTTAGCACTTTCCACAATGCCAAAAATTGCTGAATTCTTCCAAACATATTCTGTGTGAATTTTGCAAAAATATAACTCTATTTTTGTAGTTTATTACTAGCTTGCTGATCTCCCTCCGAACAAATTTCGGTGATTTTGATGGTGAGCTTTCTTTGTCTCGAGAATAGTAGTAAACTACAAAAATGGATTTCCATTTTGATAGAATTCGCCTAGAAATTTCTGAAAGAATCAATCAATATTTAAGTCTATGAAGTGTTCAAAGTGGACAATGCGAAAATCTCATTGACCGCTAATGTGCAACTTTCAAAAATATTTGATGGAAAATGAATCAAATTCAGACATTTCTGCTGAATTTCGGATTAATCGCGTTTAGCGAGCTACGCGTTTTGCACTGCCTCACGTTTAACAACGATCGTAACTCTGCCCTTTTTGCTGGGTGTTTCATAGTGGATCAGCGATGAAATTGCTTTAAAAAACAGCATTTAGAAGTTTATTGAATTCTAGAACTTTGCTGAAAAAACACGAAGAAAAGACGGAAGCCTTGCGAATCTAATAGTCCTGCTTGCAATCCGGACTGACATTGAATGTCTGAGAGGTTCCGGGCTGATGCTTTAACGGCACGGAATTCCTGGTTGATCCTCTCTGAAACCTAGTCTCCAAGTTTAAGGCTGGCACTTCATAAAACTCACCGAGATCATTAATTTGCGTTGGTCCGTCGCAGATATTCGAATAGTAGGAATACTGCTATCTTGATGTTCAAAAACTGTGCACTAAAGTGTAAAAACTGTGCACGCGAGGACGTTTTTTGCAGTGTATTAATCACCCGTCGCATCTGCAAAACGTCCAGCTGATCCGCCTTAACAAGGGAACCTCGAATAGAAATCCTCCTAACTTTTTTTAAAAATTGGACCACAGGTACTTTCGACTATGGGAAATTCAGTACACATAGTGGCTATCTGCGCAAACTTCTGGAAATCGAGATATTTCGATCTGAAAATCCGGAGCTCTGCGCCCTTTCCTCGCCTCCTTCCTTCCCCTTCTTTCCTATATGCATCCCTTGCTGTAGGAAAAACAAGCAGCGGTGGCCGAGGGGTAAAGAGGGGGATGCGGGTATATTAAGCGTGGGTTCGGTTTCGCTTCACGGCAAATTTTTTTTTGCTTTTCTGATTTTGCTTTTTTTTTCAAGTTTTAAAAATTTTACAGAATCATGATAAAAAAAGATGAAACAATCTTTGATCTGCCTTTCCAGACTCAGAAAAATTTTATTCATTATTTCATTTTCTATTCATTGTTTACCTTATTTTTCCTGTTTATTTTTATTCCTGTCATGATAGATGTTGAGAAAGTTTTTGACTATGTCTATGCTTCCATGCGGACTTCCAAGTCATTGGCTGCTGGTTTGACACTGTCAATGGCACTTTGATCCTTCCAGCTACTCCACGAGTCCACCAAAAGTAGAGCATCTTTTGGCATCGATAAGTCAAAAACAACTTTTTCAAAGAATACCTTCATCAAATGTTTCGTCATTATGTTCGAACTGTGACAGGTTACCATCAAATTTTATGCTTTGTAGTTTCCTTTTTTGGAGAACTTTCCACCTTTCTGTTTCAACGTCACGAACAACTTTGGATGAAGTGTCCCATCGGCAGAAATCAACGAAAGCACCGCTTTTTGAGCTCAACTATTTGTAGATTGGAGTCACGAAGATGAGGAGTTTCACAATATCACCGTCTACGACGATGTTGTAGATCTCCCTGGAAAACCGAACATGGTCCAGTTTGGTAATGGAGACTTTGTTGAGCTTCGATTTCTGATTGTGGATATCATCAATCGAATTAAGATGGATATTAAATTTGTTTCTCCGGATGATTGGTTTGGAAATGGAAACGAGGATTTGGACTATCATCCCGGAAAATCACGAAGTTCGAAGCGAGTGTCCGGCACAGAAATCGAGACAAAATCGAGAATAACTCCAAGGATTTCGTCAAAGAGACCAATCAAATCCTTTCCATGTATCCCAAATCCAACGTCTTCAACGCTGATCAAAGCGGATTTCAGCTGGAGATGAACAATGCAAGAACTTTGGCCTTCATTGGATCGGACAATATTAATTGTGTCGTCCAGAATGTGTCTTCCACGACCAATTCTTATACAGTTCTTCCGTTGATTTCTGCCGATGGGACACTTCATCCAAAGTTGTTCGTGACATTGAAACAGAAATGTGGAAAGTTCCCCAAAAAAGGCTACTACAAAGCATTAAATTTGATGGTAACCTGTCACAGTTCGCACATCATGACGAAACATTTGATGAAGGTATTCTTTGAAAAAGTCGTTTTTGACTTATCGATGCCAAAAGATGCTCTACTTTTGGTGGACTCGTGGAGTAGCTGGAAGGATCAAAGTGCCATTGACAGTGTCAAACCAGCAGCCAATGACTTGGAAGTCCGCATGGAAGCATAGACATAGTCAAAAACTTTCTCAACATCTATCATGACAGGAATAAAAATAAACAGGAAAAATAAGGTAAAACAATGAATAGAAAATGAAATAATGAATACAATTTTTCTGAGTCTGGAAAGGCAGATCAAAGATTGTTTCATCTTTTTTTATCATGATTCTGTAAAATTTTTAAAATTTGAAAAAAAAAAAGCAAAATCAGAAAAGCAAAAAGAATTTTGCCGTTAAGGGAAACCGAACCCACGCTTAATATACTCGCATCCCCCTCTTTACCCCTCGGCCACCGCTGCTTGTTTTCCCTACAGCGTGGAATGTATATAAGAAAGAAGGGGAAGGAAGGAGGCGAAATAAGGGCGCAGAGCTCCGGATTTTCAGATCGAAATATCTCGATTTCCAGAAGTTTGCGCAGATAGCCACTATGTGTACTGAATTTCCCATAGTCGAAAGTACCTGTGGTCCAATTTTTAAAAAAAGTTAGGAGGATTTCTATTCGAGGTTCCCTTGTAAGGGGCTTAAATAGCTTAAGTAGTATATCCAAAATATTACGTGACCGAAGCTGTTGTCTGTCCTATTAAAGGGTATCTTTCGATCTTCTTTCGAAGATTGACTTGGACTTGCGCCTTGACAAAAAGGAGCATATCATCGTCGTACCATTTCCTACAATTCCACTTGAATTTTGCTATTTCTCTCTGAAAATGCTGAAAATAGCTCGTCTGTGGGCTCGAAAGTTTTATCGGAGACCGCATAATATCTCAACCAGACGTTTCTCGCACTTTGTTAGGTGTGTAGCGCCACTCAACAATTCTCACATCTCAAGTTCTCTTAAAAAATTCATGAAGAGCTCTGCCAGAAAGGTGGCCTTCACCATGTTTCTGCCAACACCTACCCCTTGCTATTTATAGTTCGTTTTCCAGTCCGTTTAGCTTCTCAACTTCCCTTCACCCACCCGGAAGCGTCTATTCTCTTTATCTATCTTCAATTCCCCCCCCCTCACCTCCTCTCCACCCCTCCCTCCCCCGTTGCCCTGATGAGCATCATCTGAGGGCTCATTCCATGACAACTGTTTGATTCTTGCCTGTCCCGTCTGCGTCTCTAATGGAGCGTCGATTCTCTGTCTTCTCAAAAGATACTAGAACAAAACATCTTTTGGGGCGAATCAGCCGAAAGCCATCATTCCGTTGTGGCTGTAGTGCTTGGGTTACAAGGTCCCTGCCCACTGTTTCGCTTTCCACTGCGTTTGGAATGATCGCCAACCTGAAATCGCTCTCTTCAGAACTTCATCACTAGCTCATATCATGACGGATGCCACGTCACCGTTCAGCGTTTCGGCTCTCGATAGTTCGACGGCGAAGCTCAGCGAAATGGTGGACTCTGGTTGGGTAAGCGATTCGCTTTATTGAGCCATTTGACTCGAATTCACGATTGCGCAAAACTAGCACAGTTTGCTGCTTTCCCTCCGTCTTCTATACGTTCAGAGACCTGAACAAAAGTTTATTTTTAGCAAAATCAAAAACAAAAAAAAACGAAAAACTTGAACACACGAAAGCAGTGACTTCAAATTTCAGAACGTGCTAGCGTCAACCAGCGTGCAAGCATTCAATGGAGCCATGGACGTGCTTGAAGAGTCCTATCCGGTGAGTGAAGCAGCGCACAGCTAAACTTCTCTAAACCTCGAAGATTACAGCAAACTGTATATTCTTTTTTCAGCTATGCAAAAAGATGCTTGACCACAACAAGTTGTTTCCGGAAAGAGGTTCGCTCGGCTCATTTCTCTCCAGCCAGTCTTTTCAGCGTTCCAAATCTTTCTTGTTCGCATTGGTTTTTCAGATGCGAATGACACACGCGTCTGGTGTAACGCCACGTATGACACTGTGCTGTGCTGGCCACCAACGCCTGCAAACTCATCGGTGACACTGCAGTGTCCGCATATGAAAGGATTAGATCCGAACAGTAAGTCTTTCGGAAATGGCAAAAATGCATAGATTGACGATATCTTTGAGAAACTCTTAGGAGCCCGATCAGATCATGAATGGGAGCACCTAAGGTGGGATGGGAGGGGGGGGGGGTTACGATCGGCGTTTATGATCCTTTCTTTATCCAGCAGTTAAAGGATCATAACTGCCGCTGCTCGTTTGGTCTCGCAACTTCTTCCTTCTGTCGCGAGCCAGATGAAGAAGAGGAATCCTCTCCCCCGCCCCACCAACATTCCCATCTTTTTTCCCATGGATGATCAGGCCGGTTACAATGATCCTAGTTGTAAGGCTTCCACGAAAGATGAAGACAAAAAGTCTTCTTCGTTCGTCTTTCTGTTCGTCTTGCATTCGTCTTACGCAATAAACGCAAGTGAGACGAATTCAAGACGAAAAAGAAGAAGAGACGGCCGAAATTTCGCCCAAATGGAAGCCTTACCTAGTTGAAGTGTTAGCATAAGAATAGAGAAATGTCAAGGTGTCTGAATAGGGGTTGCCTTTCGTTTCTCATAACCAGACCCAGATCATTCTTTGCGACGAAAGACAATGAAAATGGAAGAGTGACTAACGCTGGTGGCCGACGTGTTGCCTCCCCTATAGAACGCATGGTTAACCTGTGGAGAGTGCTGCGTTTCTGATATCTGAAAATGTGGAAAATCGGAAAGCATGAAAAAGGACTGAAACCGGATGATTCCCTGTCTCTCTCGGAAACCAATTTCACCAACCCCCCCCACCCCCCATGTTTGACTGTTCTCTGTGTGGAATGGAATGCAAACGCTTGGGCTTTTTGAAATGTGTCTTTTTGGTGTCTCAAAACACGCAGCCACTGCCCTTTTGCAGCAGAGCTTTGCAGTGATGTTCTTGTGACCTTACCGTCTCTTTCGAAAGAAAACAAATCTCATTCTTCTGCGGAATTTCAGCTTTCCTGCTTACGCTTTCCTTCTTTCAAATGTCGAATTGAGCTCTTGATTATTATCGATTGAATTTTAGGTTGAAATATGGAAGCATATTTCGAATCAGAATCCTCTTTAAAAGCTGTTATATCCCTTTGTTCTTTGTATATACTAACCCGCATTCATATTCGCTTTCTATGCTCCGGTAATGCGAGTTTTTGGCTGAGCTTGAAGATCGCTTAAGCGCCAAAGAACATGAGAATTAAGAGTCGCATTTGAAAGCAGACTGCCGACCGTCGAACCTAAATAGAAGACGTCCCTGACCATATTTTTTTTTTGAGCTTCCCAAAAATGGATGGTCTTCTATTAAAGGTTTTGCAGTACGCTCGGCTTACAGAGGTCCGCCATTAGTACGTGAGCTTAAGCTTTTCTCCATCTCTTTTTCTTTCTCTCTTTCTATCTCTCTCTTCGCCTCTCTTTTTCTCTGCGGACAAAAATTGCTTAAAATTTAAAAGGAAAACCAAAAAGAATGATTCGAGATATCAAATTGAAAATGCGATGCCCGTTTCATCCGATTCGTGCCTCATTCGCATCCATTGACGCGACCACCACCAACGTTCATCTTCTTCCCATCTCTTCCCCATCCGATTACAGAATTCATTGTAAAGCGATGCGACGAGACGGGACGATGGGCGGGCAAAAAACCGGGTCACTACGAGAATCCGTGGGGATGGACCAACTTCACCGTCTGCTTCAAAATCGATTATGAAGATGTGAAAGTACGGGATGTTGTCCGAATTGTTTCATTCCTTCTCCAACAACAAAAAAAACCACCGCACACAAAATTGGTTTCAAATTCCTATGCTCTCCACTATCTCCTATCCATTGCCTGAGTTTGCATCGCTCCATGTCCTTTTCTATTATTTTCTCATCTATCCTTAGTCCTTTTTTTTGTGTATGTTCTTCTAAATGTTGGTACGTCAATGCCACCTCACACACACATACACACATTTACAAAACCACACATACAAAAAAATAAACACGTACAATCACAAATACACACACCCAAACACACATATTATCCATCCGCGAGGACGTGAGCCTTCGTTTAAAGGCGCAACGAATTAACTGTTCGGGTCTCGTTATGGTATAACGCGTTAAATTGTAAGAAAGCGCACACACTATCCGCTATTTAACGCGCTATCCCCAACGAGACGCAAACAGTTAATTCGTTGCGCCTTTAAACGAAGGCTCACGTCCTCGCGGATGGATAATATCATCACACGCACACAAACAAGGCCACACATACAAAACAACAAACACTCACACTATCACACACAAAAAAAAACTCATACATGTGACTCACACGCACGCACGTACACAAAGTTTCGTTTAGCATCAGCACACGCACACGCACACACACACACACACAAACTATTAATGTCTTTGAAACGAGTCACTTGAACCATATTTCTACCGTAACCCCAACACAGAAAACATCACCAAGGAATGCCACGTGTCGGGAGTGTGGTCTGGACGGATTGCGGCCGAAATGGGCCCGTCGCTGCCCGGCTGGACGAATTTCACAATGTGCTACACGGATGAGGTCATTTATATCATGCAGAACCTGAACAACGAGTCGCTGACGGTATTTTCATTATTTCGATTTCTCTTTTTCTCTGTTTCTCTCTCTCTATCTCTCTCTCGCTTTGTCGTCATTTTTTTGGTTTTTTTGTGTTTTTTTTCTCTCAGAGAATACTATACGAAATCGTTGCTCACTTCCCCCCCCCCACTCACACTCACATTCACTTGCTTCCTTATCCTTTCGTTCACTCGATTTCTCATCACAATGCCTCCATAGTGGTCCTGTGTTGTGTGGCCTTCGGCTGGACGCCAACTCTTCGCGCTGTAATTTCACCGTTTTCAGATTGCTCAGGAGGTGGCGAGAAATGCGAGGAAGCTCGAGTTCGTCGGACTTGGACTCTCATTAGTCTCTTTAATATTGGCCATATCGATTTTCACTTACTTCCGGTATGCGTTCCGCTCTTGCCGCTCTGCTAGGCGCGTCCTCTTATAGAAGGGCACACGTTTCAAATGAAAGAGAGTTGCGCTGGCGGTGGTGTCCAAAAGCCGCCATTGACCGAGAAAAGATGTGTGCCCTACTATTCGAGGAAGATTTCGCAGTTTTGCAATGGAGCGCGTTTGACGCTTGCCTCAACTGTTCATTCGTGAAAATTGCAGACGGCTGCGAGTATTCCGAAATCTTCTGCACTTACACTTAATGATTGCGATGCTTATGGTTGTGATCATTCGCCTTATCCTTTATATTGATCTGATCTTCACCGGAGACATTGGTCCTCACACGAATTCCGCTGAAGGCAAAACGATCAACACAATGGTGCGTACCCTAAGACCCCCCCCTCCCCTCCCGTTTAGCGCTTCGACACGTTAACCGCTCTGAAACTTTCAGCCGATACTCTGCGAAGCAAGTTTTTTTTTTTTGGAATACTTCAAGACGGTCACCTTTTGCTGGATGTTCCTAGAAGGAATCTATCTGAACAACCAGATCGTGTTCGGCTTCTTCAACTCGGAGCCCAAACTGACGCCCTACCTCATTGCGGGCTACGGTAACAGTCTGAGTCGCGAGACGACGAGCACCGACACACCTGTTTTCAGGGTGGCCGCTGATTCACACGATGGTATGGCTGTTCGTGGTGCTCATCAAGAAAGACTTCAAAGTGGAACGATGTCTAGGATCGTACTATTTGGAGCCAGAGTTCTGGATTCTCGATGGACCGCGCATGGCGGAGCTTGTGGTAAGCAGAGAGAGCTCTCGGCGCATTCCTTAAAACTTTGACGCCCGTTTTTCAGATCAATCTTTTCTTTATCTGCAACGTGATAAGAGTGCTGTATAGTAAGGTGCGGGAATCGAACAACACTTCGGAAGCAGGGCTCAAAAAGTCGGTTAAGGCCGCAATGATGCTTCTCCCACTGCTGGGAGTTCCCAATATAATGCAGACTATTCCATTCGCGCCGACCAGAGACAATATTATGGTATTTTCACGGACGGCGTGCCCCCCCCCTCCCCGACTCATTTAAGATCATTCTGAAAATTGCAGATCTTCGCCGTTTGGACCTATACAGCCTCGTTCACTTATATGTATCAGGGACTCATGGTCGCCAGCATTTACTGCTTCACAAACAAAGAGGTTATCGTTTGAGCATTTTCGGAATGCGGGATTCACTGTAATTCGGTCCAGCTTCAGAAGTTTTGCGCACCACCCCCCCCCCCTAACTTCTAAAAGAAGATTAGGGGGTCATCGCCTGTAAGACGAATTCGCACATTTTGCCGAAGATGGTCTCCTCCCGCACCAATTCAGGTCCCGCGGCGAGCACGCCAGGCTACGGTAGCTTCGCACGTCCCATTTTTAAACTTCGTAGTACGGTAGAATTGAAAAATTGGAAGCGGGCGGCGAGTTTCGGCCCGCATTAACACATTTTTCCTGGAATATCTCACAGAGCTTCCAGAGGAAAATGAGGGGCAGGGTGGCGTAACATTATGTGTCCAAAGCAGCTCCGCGTTAATGCATCCGTCGCTGCGTGGCTGCCAAGGAACTCTAAAATGCATTTTGTCGACTGTATGAGACCAAAGAATTAGTGGCAGTCATGATCCTTTAACCGTAAGAAGATTGAAGCCTGATTCTTACTGTAGCCACGTCGGAAGATGAATCCTAAGGAATCCGCACAAAGGCTGCCAGAAGCGATCACGATGTTTAAGCAATGCGAGTTAACTGAATTTCAGGTCAACCATGTGCTCAAAGCGTTTTATGCCCGATACCGCCTGCTGCACAAATCGCAGAACGAGCTGCGGCGTGGCTCACGAAGTGTGGCCTCTCATTACGCTGCGGCGAGAAATGGAACGACGACCATCAATGCACAGCAGGTACTTGAAGCGCATCGCGCATTTCCCCCCCCCCATACCAACCATGTGCTCTCCTTTCAGACAAACAACGCCGACGAAGCTGGAAAACTGTCGCCGTTTCCATCAAGAAGCAAGAAAGGAAGCGACGATTCGACAACGAAACTCGTGAAAGATCCTGTGGTTAGTTAGCGCAAAATCTGCTGGTTTTTTTTGTTGCTGTGGTGGTTAGTGCCGGCGTGTTTAGGCTTCAATGTTAGCTGGAACAGCTTCTCGTGAGCCCACAGATAAGCTCGCGATGCCGCCAACAGCGCCCTTCCTATCCTTTTTTCATTTTTCAAAGATTCGAGCAGTTTCAGATAGAAGAAGAAAAGAATGCCAACAATAATGGATACGGATCTGCCGGCGAAATGACACCACTTCGTGAAGGGTATGAGGAGTAGAAAAGTGAGAGAGACAGAGAGATACCGTAATCGGTACGGCTTGCGCATTCCATGTAAGGTTGTATGTCGGTGATGGCTTTTGTAAAACTGTTCGGAAACGATCGAAAAACGCCTGGTCGCTGCGAGACCCAATCAGAAGTGAAAATCCGTTCGCTTTTGAGTTTTGTTTAGGTTTTTCGTGCTTTAACGATTTTAAGCAAGGTTTCAAGTGATTCCAGCCATTTCTTCCCGACTTCTCTATTATTCGCTGTGTTCTTCATGTCCGCTCTTGTATTCTACCTATGTTGCCTTAACTGTATAGCGAAAGTCATCAAAACAAGCGATTGGGACGCTTAAAATAGCTGTAATCGCTGTAAAACCATTCTCCGTAAATCTGCACCACATTCAAAGGCGCATGGAACTGCACAAATGGGTCTCGTCGAGATCTCAGCGACTATCCCAGCGGAAATTGAATGTTAATACCTTGTGCACACAGTACACAACTTTTTTACTGCGTAAGACGAATGCAAGACGAACGGAAAGACGACTTTTCGTTTTCGTCTTTCGTGAAAGCAAAACCAGAAATCTTGAAATAACCCGGGGCCGGGCGGTTTAGAAGACCCGTTTACTTTATCGGGTTAAGTTATGCATCCGCCCGTATTCTGCCCGGTTGGCCACAGTTGGCCCATATTGCGAGTATTCTAATGTTTCTAGCGGCCAAGCATTGATCCTTTCCTCAATTGTGCCAACTGCTCGGGCCAATTCCAGAGAAGGGCGGAATTCTGGATTCCGCATTCCGGATTCCGCCGTTTTTTTTCATTCCGTTTTCCGGATTCCGGATTCCGTGAAAACATTATTTTTCCGGATTCCGAGTTCCCAAAATCCAATTCCGCCCTACTCTGGCCAATTCACTTGGCAATGCTATCACCTACCGTATTCCTACAGTATTCCGACATGTAAACTTTGGTCGGTTTTGACGTTTCAACTAAGCGATATTCCAAACATTTTCTGTTAATTGAGAACAATTATAGCTTCACCAGCGAATCATTCATTTTTCAGGTGCACTCACTCCACAAAATCTCCGTGATCTCCGAGCAATAGGTCCACTTTAATTGTTCATTTCACTCTCACATTGTCTATCATGTTCCTTATTTAGTTGTATCGGTCATTCTTCTGCACCCATGTGACTTTTCCACTGAAAAACGTTCCATTGACTTCATTTTTCACCGCACACATTTGTCTTCATCACGGGATCCTTCTCCTTTCTCCTTACCGTTGCTAACCGCTGTGTCTCTGACTTTTAATTTTGTAAAGATTTCCGAATCCCGGGGAACAGTTTTGGGCCCGAGCCGGATGCGTGCTCGTCGCAGACCCCGCCAGCTCATTTCTGTGGGTCCATTCGGCCTCCCGGTTATTTGGTTTTGCATTTCGCTTCTGGAAAATTGTTCGCAGTTGCCAACACTTCATTGATATCATCATCGCTTCAACAGTCGCCATTGCAGGGTTTCTTGTGTCTAGAATTCGCTTTGCATCTGTCCCCTCAACACGTCCCCGCACCTTCCCAAAACCCATATGTACTGAATTCATTTTGTAATATTTGCACATGTTTTAGCCGCAGTGATGATCGTCACAGCGTCATGAACTGAAGCTGTGAATTGGTTATTCACCACTCTTCCATCCACTCATCCTCCCCCTCCCTCACAACCCCCAACTGTACCCCTCCCCCCCTTGTGAATTCTATCGAAATCATGTATTTGTATCGTATGGCGGAAATGAAATTTTGAAAATAAAATAATAAATATTTCAATTAAACTTGTTTCACGAAGCTTCCAGAGACGCCATTTTAAGAGATTTCCAGACTTTGCTTGACTCAATGTCAGTCGCGCCGACGCCAAAATGTTGAAAGTTTCCGAATTTTCTAAAAAGTGATATTCGAAATGCATTCATACTAGGCGAAATAAGACCGTCTCGTCTCGTCTCGTCTTCGTCTTGAATTCGTCTGGCGCAGAGAAGTTGCAAAAAAATTGTGTATACAAAGTACACAGCTTTTTTATTGAGTAAGACGAATGCAAGACGAACTGAAAGACGATGACAAGACAAGACGAAAGACGGTCGATTTGTTTCGTCTTTCGTGAAAACCTTAGTTATAATACTAGACGAAGTAAGACCGTCTCGTCTCGTCTTCGTCTGGCGCAGAGAAGTTGCAGAAGTTGTGTATACAAAGTACACAGCTTTTTTGTTGAGTAAGACGAATGCAAGACGAACTGAAAGACGATGACAAAACAAGACGAAAGACGGTCGATTTGTTTCGTCTTTCGTGAAAACCGTAGTTATAATACTAGACGAAGTAAGACCGTCTCGTCTCGTCTTCGTCTCCGTCTTGAATTCGTCTGACGCAGAGAAGTTGCAGAAGTTGTGTATACAAAGTACACAGCTTTTTTATTGAGTAAGACGAATGCAAGACGAATTGAAAGACGAGCGAAGACGAGACGAACGACGACCGATTTGTTTCGTCTTTCGTGGAAACCTTAATTATAATACTAGACGAAGTAAGACCGTCTCGTCTCGTCTTCGTCTAACGCAGAGAAATAGCAAAAGTTGTGTATACAAAGTACACAGCTTTTTTATTGAGTAAGACGAATGCAAGACGAATTGAAAGACGAGCGAAGACGAGACGAACGACGACCGATTTGTTTCGTCTTTCGTGGAAACCTTAATTATAATACTAGACGAAGTAAGACCGTCTCGTCTCGTCTTCGTCTAACGCAGAGAAATAGCAAAAGTTGTGTATACAAAGTACACAGCTTTTTTATTGAGTAAGACGAATGCAAGACGAACTGAAAGACGAGACAAAAGCCGACCGATTTGTTTCGTCTTGCGTGGAAACCTTCATTATAATACTACTTGGAATTCACGGATTAGTAATTTCCGAAACAACTCGCTGGAAATCCGTCTCGCAAATTGTTTAATCATAGACACGCTGAAAATCATAAAAAAGCACGAGAAAACAGTTATTAAATCTATTTGGCTACAAATTTAAAGCATTTCAATGGAGCGCTCAGCCGTTTTTCGGAGCCGCGAAGGGGGGGGGAGGGAGATGGAGAGTAGGAGAGAGAGAGAGAGAGAGAAATATGCGAGCATGAAATGGATCAGCTTTAAGTTTTTTTCAGCATGATCTTACAAAGGGGGAGTGTACTCTCCGCCTCCTCCCCCGGCTCTTACCCCATCTGTCGTCACCACGCAGTCACATTAATCTAATCCACTATACTCTTGCTCTAGTGGCTGGTGTGAGGCACACTCCGCGTGCTCCATATCACCATTCTGACTCTTGTCGTGTTGTTTTTTTTCAGTTGAGCGAGCACTCTTGTTGCATATGAGCTGAAAGATGAGCTCACTATCTGATTGCAGCTGTGCGATTTGTTATAGGCCAAGCAACGCTTTTAACTACGGGGTAAGTCCGCTGTCTGTTGAAATTCAGAATTCAGAATTCAGATTTTCAGGTACTATCATGCAACGCATGCAAAATGTTCTTCAGAAGAGCCGCACTTGGGAAGTCTGAGAAATTCTGCAAGAATCAGGGAAGCTGTGATCAGAAGAATACCATTCTAGAGTGTAGAGACTGTAGATTCAAGAAATGCGTCAATTTGGGGATGAAGTTGAGCACAAATCAGTACGCAAATTTGTCAGATCTTATCAAAAATCTTTCAAAATGGAATTTGGAGCGCTCAAACAAGCTACTGAACTATCAATGCGCCGAGGACCCTTCACTGGAGCAAGTCACTCTGAGATTCCCAATATTCACAAAGAAATGCGCCCAGCAGTCATTCACAAAGTCCGACTGGGGATTTATGGAGCAACTCACTACCATCGATTTGATAAGCAAATTTGAGTTTGCTCAGTTGCTCGATCCTAAAGATCTTCTAGTTGTGCTCAAGTCGTCCACCTTCAAAATTGCATCATTCGTCAAGGCAGTCAGATCGTATTCGCTGAAATCGGCAGAACTTCAGTATCCGGCAGGCGACGGCATTGTTCCAGATGAGCTCGTCCCATTTTGCACGACAAAGTTTCTGGAACGAGTGCAGTGCAGATTGATTGGAAAATTGATTGAATTGAATATAAAAGAAGAGGAATTTCTCCTACTGACTTCTGTACTTTTATGTGATCCTGGTAAGCTATAACAGCTGTAACGTCACAGTCACAGTAAGAGCACAACCAAAATTTCATTTTTTTTTTCAGCTACAAGCAACTTATCTGACAACGCGGCCGCTGTAATCAGTCATCATCAGAAAATCTACAGCGGCGCACTTTTTCAATATTGTTTGCTGACCTACCGGCATGAAGGACCATCCAGATTCACTGAACTTCTCTCAGTTTGTCACGTTATTAACAGGCACGTGGAGGACATTAGACAGCTCTGTTTCATGTATGTGTTCCGTCCTCCGGCACGGAAGTATAAGATTCTGTGTGCACAACTTCTGGGCTCCTGAATAACGTTGATATTTATTGAATAAATCGCTATTTTTTCTCACTTTTTGTACATCTGAAGCATGCACGAAGACAGCAATCGAAACAGCGATCGGAAACGGTCAATCGGTCGGATAGTCGTTCGGAGAGTGGAGCAATCGGAGAGTGGAGCAATCGGAGACGTTCTGACTAGCGATTACGTATTTCTGAAAAAAACGTCATTTTTCTCACTTTTTTTACACCTGAAGCGGGCACTAAAGCTGCACGGAACTGCAATCGGTGACGGTCAATCGGTCGGAGAGTCGGTCGGATAGACGAGCAATCGGAAACATTCTGACTAGTGATTGCACATTTCTGGAAAACAAACGTCATTTTTCTCACTTTTCGTACATTTGAAGCGGGCGCGTAGACTGCACGGAATAGCCGCTATCGGAGATGATCATTCTGACTATTGATTGTATATTTTTGAAAAAAAAACGCATAACTAATGAAAAAAACGAAAAGCGCTTAAAGATTGCCAAATTACCGAAAAATCAAGAAACAAATAAATCAATATCGACGATTTTAAAACATTGATTAACACCACAAATTGAAAAAAAATTATATACAGTTTACATGTCCCTTTGATTTTAACAATTCGGCATGCGCCTTTAATGCTTACGGTAAGTGATTTTATTATTTTCGTAGGGCTTTCCTGCATTGTTTGCAATAAAATCTGATATTTTTGATGTTTTTAATATATTTTTGCTCCTCCTAAACTTTGTTTTAAAAACAATTTTTTCTTGCGGAAAATAACCGATTCTCTACAATTCTTGCAGGCCATCTTTATTGAAATGGCAAAAGGAAAAATGTTGCTCATTTTGTGGTTTCAAAGAAGTTTTTGGTGATTTGAGAATACTATTTAGATCTGAAAATTCTGAAAAAATTGCTGCTGGTCAATCAAATAGATTCCTTTATGTCTGAATAATTGATTTTCAAAAAATAGTTGATTTACATTTAAAATATTTTAAATTTGTTCTGTTTTGTTAAATTTTATTATTTACACCAAGGAAAACAATCGATTACTTAGACGAATGCAAGACGAACTGAAAGACAAACGAAGATGAGACGAAAGACGACTTTTTTTCGTCTTTCGTGGAAGCCTTGCATAACGAACATTGTGGAGAAGGGAATGGTTCTCATCAATGCAGTCAATCGGGTCCGCCAACAAGACGATGCTCCCTCCATTCCCCCCCCCCCTCCCCATGGGAGGCTCTTCAGAGAGATCGCTGATCATCAAGGATCAGCGATCGCGATCCTCGCTGAATCTCAAGCCTGTGTTGATGCTAATCGAGAGTCTTCTCAAGCCCCACGATCAGCGTGCTACGATGGCTGCCAAACCCTATTTCTTACTATTAGTTCACAAATCTTACTGATCTCCGGCTTTAGAATTCGAAATTCGACGACGTCACTTTCACATGGATACGATCAGAATTCAGAATCGATTACTTCGATTTATTGTAATGTGATCCCTCAGATTTCAGATGATTTAAAGAAGTTTTCAACGTGCTTTCAGACTTTCAGACAATTCTGTAGAAATGACTGAAACAAGCCAGGAAAGAGGCTTCTGGAGGCGAATCTTGACATCTTTCTTGCAAAGCAATGCTCCTGATGAGCCTAGTTATCTACAGTAGTCCCAAGCATCCTGAAGCGTTATCCAATGTTCTCCAGGATCTCGCAGAACGCCTTTTCCCTCTTCGAGTTCGCCTTCATTTCAGCTGGATTCAGCTCTCCCTCCAGTGCTCTCCAGTGCTCCCGTTATTTCCAATCAGAAGTCGCCAATGCACACTGACGAAAAAAGCGTCTCGGGTACTCATGAAATGCACATTAGGAGTATTGTTTTCAGCGAAAAAAAAAAACAGCGAAAGGCGGAGAATGAGTGTTGCACACCGAACCATTGCGTGGCAATAAAAGGCAAAGCGTTACTCGGAGCCTAAGGAGGTTTCTTGAATTTGGAGCAATTTAAATTTGACTCCGGGCTCGGCGAGCCCTTTCCCCTTGGGTTTGTTGACTCACCGTCTTTTCCCGCCCTGTCTGGATGATGTCAAGTTTCACTGATAAGGAAGCAAGTGATTTAGATTCGCTTTCGAAACTAGTCAAAAGCGTTTTCACCGACTCTCGTCAGACAGATTTTATGAAGTGAGCTGTCTCGTCTTCTTCTTCGTCTTGAATTCGTCTGAGACGAATTCAAGACGAATGCAAGACAGGACTTTTTGCCTTACTTCTGAGTTTCCCATGAGTTAGTCTTTTCTCTCATTGGCCCATTCCCATTCCGTCGTTTCCTTCCGTCTCATACCAATTTTCAAATTTCCAAAAAAAAAAAAGGGAAAAACGGAAAAAAAGTTATAATAAAAATCGGTGCACTCCGATTAGGTTGCCCCCTAATAGACTGTGCATTCATCCGGAGACACAGAGGCGGCGTGCAGGTGCGCCTCGCCTTTTTTTATGAGCATGAGAACGAACTGCCCAATTTGTGCGTTCGATCCATCCGCTCCGCTCCCATTTCTAACAGCCACCGCCTGCCCCGTTGTGCACAGTGCACATCTGTCATCATTTTCAATGGCTCGGTTTCCAGTTGACACGAGAGCCGGATTCCAATATAGAGCTCTTTCCGCACAAATCGATTCTTCCGTTTTATCAGTTATTTTATCATTATCAGTTCACTTTCAATTGGGTGTTTGTGCGTGTGTGTGCACCTGATCAGTGGAGTGGCTTCCGTCGAATGGGGGGGACAATCAACACGTCGTTTTAACTATAAGCCGATTACACTGATCCTTTATTCGAGTTATCAGTTGAAGCGGTGAAGTGTCGCACGCTCGGATTCGCACGGAGCACACTGAAAGGAGCATTGGTTACGGTAGGTGCCAATCCAGGAACGCTGCTCGTCGCAAACTAAACCTGCTGATGGTGCGAACTTGCTTTCAGCTTCTTATCATTGGGCTCAAAAATTTCCCGTTTTTAAGACAAACATTGCCGGGGGGGGAGGCTGAAGATGCAGCATCTTCACCGTCTTGCTCTATTTGGAATAGGAGACACTACAGGGTGGGTGATAAATAGTGTTACACGTTTGAAACGTTATAAATGTCTTCAAATATGTTCAATTTTGACCAAAATTGGACAAAACTTTATTGAAATTATACGAAAACAATTGTTAACAATAGTTTTCAAATCGCCCTCGTGTGTTCCTGCGCCAGAATCCACGCAAAGTTGCGTAACACTATTTATCACCCACCCTGCACTTGCACATTTTCCCATTGCGTTACAGAAGTTATTATAGAGAAAATGGTAGAAGAATCACTCCCCCGTTGCTCGATGTCAGCGTTCTCATTCGTTTATGACCGCGACGACACTATAAACCCTTTGTACATCACCAATGACTATCACCGGTCACTCCCTTTCAGGGAGCCGCTTTCCTCCTCACGGCGCGGCGACCAACACAGATAGCTCCATCACGTCGGTGGATGGAACGGCGTCCCCCCCCCCCTCCCTCAGTTTTTGAATCGGTGATTGGGAGGTCGGGGGGGGGGGGGGGGGTGGAGAGGATTGGTGTAGACGATTGGCCATTTGCGTTCTGCTGCCATTACTTACTTGCTAGGGAACGTTGTATACTCACCAGAGAAGGGCGGAATTCCGGATTACGCCGTTTTTTTCATTCCGTCTTCCGGATTCCAGATTCCGTGAAAAAAATGTTTTCCGTTTTCCGGATTCCGAGTTTCCAAAATCCAATTCCGCTATACTCGCATACTCACCATGGAGTTTCCATTAGAAACCGCTGAGAAATAATCCGTTTTCAGAATAATCTTGCGTATTTCTGTGTGAAATTCAACCATATTGAAAAAAAATTGAAAAAAAATTCAAAAAAACTTATAAAAAAGCGAAAAAATAAAATTTTAAAAAAATTTAAACCCAGCGGGAACCGAACCCCAGACCTTTCTCCTGCTGTCCCCGCCTCTTATCCACTCTGCCAACTTGCTAGGACTGATCCTGATAGAAATTGGCAGTGATATCGCGGAGGAACTAAAGATGGCAAGGCACAGTGGGTGGTCAATACTGGAATTTCAGATCGAAATAACTCGTTTTGCTGAAGCGTTCTGCAAATTCTGAAAACGGATTCTTTCTCAACGTGTTCTAATCTATCGATTCTCATAGGAGACTCGTTAGTAAGATACTTGGACGCCTGTGCGTCTTGACACCAATTCGGAGCATCCATAATGCTCTTTTAGCGTCCCAAGGTCTTGTCATTGGGCCTTCTCTATGTGGCATTTGTGCAACCGAATGATGAAAGGTTTCAGAAGGGAAGCCAAGTGGTTTAAGACTCTTTTGCAATAGTTCTGCGCCGTCACATTTCTTGAAGTGTGCATTTTGCAAATTCTTCATTCACTGACTCATTTTTTGCAGCGTTTTCCACAACAGCAACGAGTTCACTCGGTTACCATTCCTTCCAGACCTTCTTGACTCAATAAATCGTCAGCAGGTGGCACAGTGTCGCACCTACCAGTTCTCTCTCTCTCTGTCTCCCCACGCATCCATTCTGTTTTCTTGATCAGGTTCTCTTTCGACTTATCAGTATTTTCTTATCACCTTTCCCCCCCCCAACCTCTCCAGCCGTCTCTTTGTTTCCAGTCTCTCAGTGCATCATGCTATCCACACTCCGTCCTCTGTTTTCGGGTCCCATCATTTGAATATGATCGTCCAATCGTTTGTGCTCTTTTGCTCTTTTGCTCTCTTGCTCTCTTGCCCAATGTGCTCCAATTCAGGTATGAGCCTTCCGTGGAGCATCTTCAGTGGATTGAGCGAGCCGGCCGGCAAGGATCTGCTGCTGATGCTGATCGCCGAGCAGCAGAAGGTCTCGATCCAGCAGCTGCTAAGCGCTCAAAGTGCGCCAGCCGACGACGCGAATGCGATAACCGAAGAGTTGCACGCGGCGCTCTTCGTGTCTGCGCTGTGCAGCGCGTCGTCTTGTTCTTCATCTCCGACTCAGTCGAGTTCCTCCACAATTCAGGCATCATTGTCGTCCGATGATCTTTTGCGATTTCAATTGCAGACAAAGCTGTTGCAACCATTAGCGAATGCACCATGGTGAGTCACAAATATTGGGGATGCAGTAGGATACGGTAGCCACCAGAATAAAGCGGAATTGGATTTTGGAAACTGGGAATCCGGAAAACGGAAAACGGAAAAAAATTTTTCGAAAACGGAATGAAAAAAACGGCGGAATCCGGAACGCGGAACGCGGAATGCGGAATTCCGAGCTTCTCTCGTAGCCACCGTATGACTTTAGATGTCATTTCTCCAAATCAATATTTTCTGAGATTCACGAACAGAAAACAAGAAAAATATTAAAAAAAAAACCATTTTTTTGTACTTTTGAGAGACGAATTCGTCTGCGATTCGTCGTGAGGTGCGTCTGCCTTTGGGGTTTGCACTGTTTGCACACTCGGCGCTGTATTTGACGAAAATTCTTTTTTTTTGCATTTCCATAACATCTACGGTCAAATATCAACTCATTTTTCTCAAAAACATGAATAAATGAGCCAACTGTGACGGATCGAAGTGTAGTCCAAATGGGATTGAGTGGCTCGAGCTCGGGAAGTACGCTATAGCCTAAATAAATGAAAATTGGGCCGCATTTCGTCCAACTTTGGTCCACATTTGCTATTTGTCCACATTTTGTGCCAATTTTGCGCTTTGCAAGATTGCACCTGAAACGGCCCATCATTATTGATTTTCGTTTCATTCAAAGTTAACCTAGACATTCTATTCGGGCAGAAACGGGCTAACACGGGCACCCATATGAATTCATTTTGCATTTGGACCAAACGTGGATCAAAAGGGGATCAAAGTGGAACACAAAAAATAAGAAATGTGTCCAATTTTGGTGCAATTTTAGCAATCTAACCTCGTTTTGTGCCAATTTTGCGCTTTGCAAGATTGCACCTGAAACGGCTCATTATTATTGATTTTCGTATCATTCAAAGTTGGTCTAAACATTCAATCCGGGCAGAAATGGGCTAACATGGGCACCCGCATAAATTCATTTTGCATTTGGACCAAACATGGATCAAAAGTGAATCAAAGTGGAACGCAAAAAATAAGATATCAAAATGTGTCCAATTTTGGGCCAATTTGGCACTATTTGCCCGCACCCGCATTACGGGCCCCAGTATGCTGCGTTAAAGGTGTCATAGCACTTATGTTTCGCGAGCTGCTCATTCATCCTTCCTTTTAAGACACTTGGCTGCTTTTCAGATCTTTAAATTCTAAAAATCGATACTTTCGAGAATTCTGCAGTGCTTGAGAGTTCCAATCGGCTCATTTAACTGAGTTCCGGTGTCAAAAAGAAGTATTTTGGAGACGGGTAGAAACGGGCTAACGCGGGCGGGCGTGTAACTTGTACCGGAATGAAAGCTTAATGTAAATATCGATATGTTTTGCAATAAAACCCAATTATGCTTCCAACGAGACCAAAAATTATGAAGAAGCCAACTCCGCGCAGATTTTGACTGCACAGCGACTTTCCAGCAGAGTAGGGCGGAATTCGATTTTGGGAACTCGGAATCCGGAAAACGAAAAAAAATGTTTTTTCACGGAATCTGGAATCCGGAAGTCGGAATTCCGCCCTTCTCTGATTTTCAGCCTACTCCGGCTCATCTATAATTTTCGCATCTCTTCATAAAACTCGCCGAGATCTTTAACTTGAAGACTTCATTTTGAAGAAAGTTAATGGCCCGCCCGGATTCGCCCGTATTGAGTAAAAAAGGGCGAGATGGGGCGGGCGAACTTAAGCCCGAATATGGAAATTTGTATTCCAGGTTTCTGAATCCGAGTCATCGTCAAAACAGTGAAGCAATTCGAAAGCGTCCAAAGAAAGAGTTCATCTGTCAATACTGCGGTCGCCATTTCACCAAATCGTACAATCTGATGATCCACGAACGAACTCACACCAACGAGAGACCGTTCCACTGCGACATTTGTGGAAAGTCGTTTCGCCGTCAGGACCATCTGCGCGATCACAAGTTTATTCATGCAAAAGACAAGCCGCACAAATGCGAATTCTGCGGGAAAGGCTTCTGTCAGCAGAGGACGTTGAACGTCCATCGATCGTGCCATCACTCGCAGAAGGCACGCGAGAGTGCCGGTAGCCGAAAAGCGCCGAGCAATTTGATGGAGCCATTTGTCGATGTAACCACTGTTTGAACCGATTGCTCCTTTCCCCCAGCCCCCCCCCCCTGCTCTTTCGTTGAAGCATTACAGTACATAAGCTCTCTGCATATTGTTTTCCCGTTGTTTTGTCTCATTTCTCTGAATATTTTTACTTAAAAGAGCAGTCTTCCAGACTGTTCTCGCAAAAGATTTGCACCAAAATGATAAATTTTCGCTTTCGCCCACATTTTTCTGAAAGAATCCAACCGTTTTAGGTAGTGCTTGGATGGAACAGTGTGCTCCGTTAAGCGTCTTTCTCTTTTCATTCTCTCCTATTTATATTTATTTATTTCGATTCAAAACTTTGAACATTTCGTCGTCTTGTATCTCACAATCAGCAGCCATTTGGTATTGATTTTTTATTGTCTAATTTTACATTTTTTTTCTTAATTTTTTCAATTTAATAGGTGAGAAACTCTCCTAGATTTTGAATTAAAATAAATTTTTTTTAATTGGCATTGCGAAATTACAGAAATATATTTTCGCAGTAGGCGATGCGTGAAGCCTAAATCAAATTGTGTCGTCTAGTTTGGTGCAAACTCCGCAAGTACGGAGACATGATAATGCACAGACAACAGAAGTCATTCGAATTATCAGTGATTTTGCTTTTTGAATTTCCTTTTCGATTTGATTTCATTTTTTCTGTATTCTTGTGAATAATATTTAAAAAAATTTTTTTTAAATTATTCACCAAAAAAAAAATATATTATTCTGGTAAATAATATTTTTATAGCGCTGGCAAAAATCAATAAAATAATATGAAACTTTTTGGGTCAGCGCCAAAATTTCTAGAATTTTGTGCGCTATCTTAGTTGAGTGGGGGGGGGTCAATAATTTTCAGTCATTTTTGGAGGTTTTTGCAATTTTTTTTAGTCTGAAAATGTTTGTTTTTATTGTTAAAAAGTTTGTAGGTTTTTTTTACGTGTCAACGACTCACATTCAACGATGAGCAATTTTTTCAATATTTTTGGATTTTTTCAAACCATAACTTAGTTAATCATGGATATGATTGGGTTTCGACCATCAGGCAGTGAAACATTTTTTTCAAATATCATGAAATCAAAATGTGAAATCAGCGAAATTTTAAGAGATATGGACTGGAATCGCCAAGAAATATACTGCCGTTTGCTTGTTTTCTTTATTTTCAGTCATTTTTTTGTTGTCTGCCAATAAAATTGTTCTAAAAATTGCTAGTGTTATTCGAGTATGTCTAATAACATTTTCAGAAAAAAATCCTCCAAAAATGACTGAAAAACATTGACCCCCCCCAACTAAGATAGCGCCGAATGTTTTAAACAGAGCTAACAGTGCGCTGGAAAAAATCAATAAAATAAAATAAAACTTTTAGGGTCAGCGCCAAAATTTGTAGAATTTTGGGCGCTATCTTTGTTGGGTGGGGGGTCAATGGTTTTTAGTCATTTTTGGAGGTTTTTGCAATTTTTTTTAGTCTGAAAATATTTGTTTTTATTGTTAAAATATTTGTAAGTTGTTTTTTTACGATTCATCGATTCAAATTCAACGATGAGCAATTTTTGCAAAATTTTTTTGGCTTTTTTTTTGAATTTAAACAAAACATCTTAACTTAGTTAATGACAGATATGATTGGGTTTCGACCATCAGGCAGTAAAACATTTTTTTCAAATATCGTGAAATGAAAATGTGAAATCAGCGAAATTTTACGAGATATGGGCCGGAATCGCCAAAAAATATCCAGTTTCGTTATCATTAGCTTGTTTTCTTCTTTTTTAGTAATTTTTTTGTGGTCTGCTGATAAAATTGTTAGTTTTACTCGAGTATGTCTAATAACATTTTCAGAAAAAAGATTCTCCAAAAATGACTGAAAACCATTGACCTCCCCCCCCCAGCTAAGATAACGCCGAATTTTTTATTCCCGTACAAACTCTGCAAATAGAACCGGCGAAAGCTGGGCGGATTCTGCATGCCCCACTGTGACGCAACAAGTCCGCTGTTGTTTCAACAGTTTACGCAGTTCCTTCTCTTCGATGATTTAGGATCTTTTTGATTTTTTGATGATTCCATTTCAATAATTTGAAATATAGGCGCTGTCTTATAGTTAGTTGGGGGGGGGGGAGAGATGTCAATGGTTTTTCGACTTTTTTGGAGGATTTACTGTATTTTTTTGTTCAATTGTTTTTTGTTATTCTTAAAATATTTGTAAGTTTACGAGTTTTGTGCCGAAATCGCCAAGAAATATGCAGTCACCTAGTCATTTGTTTGTTTTCTTCTTTTTTGGGCATTTTTTTTTGTTGTCTGCCAATGAAATTGTTGTCAAAATTGCTAATAACATTTTCAGAATTTGAAACAATCCAAAAAACTCGAAAAACCATTGAAAGCTGTCTCGGCGGGGTCGGGTGGCGAACCCGCCAAGTTGTTCGGAGGAAGCTTTTACTCAACACGTTTTATTATGGGAAAGACGGAAGGAGTTCGCTTTCCTCACACTGACCGGAATGGCCGTCGTCGGTCGCGGTCCTTTGAATCCCGGGCGGCATTGTTGGTGCTGTAGACTTGACGCCGGCTGGGGCCGCCTTGATGAGCGATGCTGTGGACGGTGTTGGTGTTGTAGACATTGGTCGTGGGAGGAAGTAGACGAGAGTCTGAGAGTCTGCCTTCCTTCTGATCGGCTGTTCCTTTATAGTGCTGATCCACGTGGATTGGCAGATGGTCATCAGTTGGTCTGGTCACCGGGGTCAGAGGCGTGGCCATTGACTAGAATGGGGGATATTCTAGTTGATTCCCGTGTGGATAATTGACGTGTGAGTTTCTTTATTTGAGTTCCCTTGGAAGATCTTCTTGGTTGTGGAGACTTCCACGACAAAAGCCCCCACCCCCCCCCCCAACTAAGATAGCGCCGAAATTTAGTAAAGAGATAACCTGTTCATCTAGTATTAAATAAAAGTAATTCAATTTACAAGGTTTACGTAATATTAATAATAATTTTCTATCCGCCGCCGTTTCGCCGGGTACAGCGATGTGATTCTTGGTCTCTTCCGCGGCTGGTTCGTCGGTTCAACCTGCTGAGAAGATCTGTGAGATAGTGCGCGTTAACAAAAATGTATTCGATGAATCTCCGTGACACCCGCGTCGAAACGAATTGTGAAAACCGGTCTCCATGTTCAGATATGGAGTGCATTGCTACGAAGCTGCGCGAAATCCAACGTATGTAAACACGGTTACGGAGAGGAGTAGCCTATTGAAAAATAAAATAGCAAATCGGAATAATAATAATAATAATCCCTTCAACAATTTCCGTGATTTAATGGAATTTTATCTTTATTAATTGAATCCTGATAGTTAAGGCTTCCATTTGGGCGAAATTTCGGCCTTATCATCTTCTTCTTCGTCTTGAATCCGTCTGACGCAGTGTTGTTGACAAATTTTTTTATTGCGTAAGACGAATGCAAGATGAACTGAAAGACGAACGAAGACGACTTTTTGTCTTCGTCGTTCGTGGAAGCCTTACTAAGTGGTTCGCTAAAAATGAACATTTGTTCCAATACTTTGATTCGACCGCCTTTTGTTTCGATGACAGTGCCAAGGCATCCGCTATCGCACGCACAAATATCTCCTTACAATATTATTCTGAAGAATTCTCCACACCGGAAAGCCCCGAGGATTCAGGCGTCATGCTCAGAAACATGAATAAGACTTCCACGAAAGGCGAAGACAAAAAGTCGTCTTTCCTCTCGTCGTTCGTCTTGAGTTCGTCTTACGCATGTCAGATGAAATCAAGATGAAGACGAAGACGAAACGAGACGGCCGAAGTTTTCCCAAATGGAAGCCTTATTCATGAAATCGGAAACACTTTGGACATTTCTAAAGGAATGGGCAGATCGATGCCTGCCAACATTGTCTTCAATGTCTTCCCCAATTGATTCCAATGAAAGGAAAATTGAATAATTCTTTTTTATCCGTCAAATTTCAGCTTTTTCTTGCTTTCAGAGTTATTCATTGCTATTAAAGTAGTCCACCGAGAATTCAAGAAAAGACGGTCCAGTTTTTACAGACAACGAATTAAATTATGTTGCATCCTCTTAAAATTTGAACATTGACTTTAACGATTTTTGGTTTCCTCGCTGACTGGCAGTGATTCCGTTGTTCTCAACTGGCCCAAGATCGTCATCTCCATTTTGAACGATTTCAAACTCTTCCAGAAAATTGTCGCAGATGTAGACGTTCGTTTGTGGATGACAGAGGAAGATGCAGTCACGGGAGACAGGCACTTCTTGGCCAATTGACAGCGTCTCGTTTTTAATGACGCACGCTGAAATTGTATATCAGTTATCTACGATTATTACTGAGCGAATAGTTCCGTCAGGTTTCCGTCTGTCTGTCCGGGACCTTTTTAGAATTACTCAAAAGTACATGGGCCTCCTTGGAGTCAAGGCCACCCGAGCGCTTCGCAACCATACGTTTAGGAGGTCGCTGGGTACTTGGGATACTGTAGAACCGTACACCCAAAATCTACAAAACTGTCTTAACAGCGATAAAAACAGTCAACATTTTGCTGATGTATTATTCATCCGCGAGGACGTGATCTTTCGTTTAAAGGCGCTGTTTGGGTCTCGTTAGGGGATAGCGCATTAAATTGTAAGAAAACAATTTCACAATTTAAGAAAACAATTTGTCTTACAATTTAACGCGCTATCCCCTAACGAGACCCAAACTGCGCCTTTAAACGAAAGATAACGTCCTCGCGGATGGATAATAGCAATCTGGATGTCCGTGTATGACATGTAAAAAAGCAGCTTCAAAGGTTCAAAACTACAGCTGTATTCAGAGTATTGAGAGTGAATTGGATTTTGGGAACTCGGAATCCGGAATCCGGAAAACAAAATGAAAAAAAAAACGGCGGAATCCGGAATTCCGCCCTTCTCTGGATGTAATAGACATTATTTTCCAAAGCTTCTAAGGCAATTTCAGAATGTTCCAGAAAGTTTAAAGTTTTTCCATTGGTAATAAATAACGCTGCATTGAAATTTGAGCAAAAATTGGTGTTCGACGAGTTAGGAATTTTGCTAAGATTTCATCATTTTTCTTGAAAATTTCGATTCCCGAACGGCAAAGGAAAAACGCAAAAGGCGAAGAAAATCTGCATAGAAAATTTAAAAAAAAATAGAAAATCACTCGAGCCGCTTCGGGCGCTTCACAATCATATCTTTAGGAGGTCGCTGGCAGAGTAGAGCAGAATTGGATTTTGAGAACTCGGAATCCGGAAAACGGAAAAAATTGTTTTCACGGAATCTGGAATCCGGAAGACGGAATGAAAACAACGGCGGAATGCGGAATGCGGAATTTCCGCCCTTCTCTGGTCGCTGGGTAATTGAGATACTGTGGAAATATACACACAAAATCTACAAAACTGTCTGAACAAAGATATATAAAAAATCGAAATTTTGCTGATATATTATCGGATCGCGAGTACGTGGTTTGTCGTATAGTGGCGGTGTTTGGGTCTCGTTAGGGGATAGCGCGTTTTAACGCGCCAATTTAAAAATTGTAAGAAAGCGCACACACTGCGTTTGTGATTTCTTTTCGAAAATTGAAGCGAATATTGGAATTTTTCTATTTATATTTTGCTTCGAAAATCATGTTTTTTTAAATTAATTTTTATTGTCAAATTTCGCTTCAATTTTCGAAAAAAAAAATCACAAACGCAGTGTGTGCGCTTTCTTACAATTTTTAAATTAGCGCGTTAAAACGCGCTATCCCCTAACGAGACCCAAACACCGCCTCTACACGACAAACCACGTACTCGCAATCCGATAATATCACATGTCAAAAATCAGCTTTATAAGTGCAAAACTACAACTTCGATAGACTTTGTTTTCCTAAGTTTCTAGCTAAAACATTCTAGAATGTTCCAGAATATTCTAGAAGCTGCGAAATTTCATGACATGATGCTTTCACATTTTCATATTATTCAAATTCGGGACTTACACTCCTTCACAATGTGTCCGTAGCTGCATTTCATGTTGGCTCCCTTTCCTTGGTCGGTCCATTGGCTGTCGTGGGCGAACGTCTTATTATCCATTTTGCAGGATAAATCTTCAATATTCCCAAGTTGATTTCTTGTTTCAGCTGGAATTGAACTCACCATTAACATTAGCCGCCTTGAGACTGACATGACCAAGCTCAGTTTCCACGCATTTCACGTAGGATCCGTTTAGAAGTTGTCCGAATTCCCCGATCAGGATTCCAAGTTTTCCGATGACACATCCTGAAGAAATGAAGATTTTCATGAAAAGCAAGCAAATGAGCGGTCCTGTACTTACCAACAACGTGGCTCTCGTAATAGCTGTAGTGCGGGCGGAAGCATTGCATGAGACGTCCATCAATGGAAGTTTCAGTCGGGTTAACTTGTGGCTCCACCCAATTCTCATCTTCCGGATAAATCGTTTCATTGAAATAGCAACCGGCAGCTGGAAAAGAAATTGAATTATCCAAAGAATTGTCTTCGTTAGTTCAAAAAAAAACAAGAAGGTTATAAAAGGGAAACAAAACCAAAATTCAACAATCGATCCATTTTGATTCGATTTATTGAACGGGCAAATCGATTTGAATCGATTCGATTCGATTTTGAATCGATTTAGTTCGATTCGATTCGATAAAATCGAATCAACAAAAATAGTGCAAATGCGCTCTACCGACCAATGCCTTTGGCGGCGGTTTGAAATCGTATTTTTTTATCGCTTTCATTCAGATTGCGTTTTTTAAAGCAATTATGAGTTTTTTACACTTCTCTACGATTTTTCACGTTTTGTTTTCGTTTTCACTAAAAACAGTTAAAAATACGATTTTAAGCAGCCGCCAAAGGCATTGTTCGGTAGAGCGCATTTGCACTATTTTTGTTGATTCGACTTTATCGAATCGAATCGAACTGAATCGATTCAAAATCGAATCGAATCGAATCGATTCGATTTTTATTCAAACGCGATTCGAATCAAGTCGAATCGATTGAATCGATTCAAAAATTGTCGGTCCAATTCGATTCAATCGATCAATTCCAAAATCGACACGACACACTAATTGGGGCTGTTGCTACTGGTGGTGTCAACAACGGTTTGAGATTCGCAGGTGAGTCTCGCCACGACCTACTGGTGGCGCCCAACAAATGGGTTTTTGAAATGCTAACGATGAGCAGTGTGTCGTTTCGAAAAATTTCCGAAAAATTTTCGAGAAATTTTTCGGAAATTTCTCGAGAAATCGCGAAAAATGATTTGAAAAATGATGGAAATACGATAAACAACGCGCTTTGCGTTATTTCGGAGTGTCGTTCGAACTATTATCGCCGTAAAAAAGTTCCGACATTTTTTCGAGCCCGCGAAAATCGGGATTTGAATTTAGAGGCTCCGCCCATTTCATCATCAGAGCGCATTTGCTATGCGCGATATATTTTTTGAATTTGTATTTTTAAAAAAAATAAATGACGCAAATTGATATATTTAAACATTCGAAGAAACGTGTAAAAAAATTCACGATAAATACAATTTCGTTCTTTTAATTCAGTTTAATTCTGAAAATTCAGAAGAAAAAATAAAAATTCAACAAATATATCGCGCATAGCAAATGCGCTCAAATGATGATGAATGGGCGGAGCCTCTAAATTCAAATCCCGATTTTCGCGGGCTCGAAAAAATGTCGAAACTTTTTTACGGCGATAATACTTTATTATTATTTTTTATCGAAATGTTTTTTTTTTCGAGAACTTTCGAAATTTTTCGAAAATTTCTCGAAATATTTCTCGAAATGCTTTCGAAACGACACACTGACGATGAGGAATATTTGGTGTCAAACGAAAAAAAAAGGTAATTTTAAAATAACTTTTAAAAAAAGCAAAATCAGAAAAGCAAAAAAAAAAAAGTTGGATCGGAACCGAACCACGACCCCCCGATTCCCATCCCTCCCTCTTCCCACCTCGGCCACCGCTGCTCGGTTATTACAACGTGGAGAATGCATAGAAGAAAGAAGGGGAATGAAGGGGGCGAGTAAAGGGCGCGGTGCTCCGGATTTTCAGATCCAATTGTGGTTTTCGTGCCACGGGTAAGCGCCACGCGTGAAAAAAAACTCACAAATATTTTAACAGTAACAACAAACAATTGTACAAAAAAAAATTAGAAAAACCTCCAAAAATGACTAAAAACGAGTGGACCCCCCAACTAAGATTGCGCCGAATCTACCTCTCTCAACAACCTTCTTCAACGCGCCTCCATAAATGTTGCAGTGCAGAACAACAGTTCCATTGCTGAGCCTTCTTGTTTCACCCGGATGCATCACCTCTCCATGAGCATCGATGCAGGCGATCGCCTCGTAGTTTAGCACACCATCTTCTCCTTCACCGCAGGCGAACAGGAAGTCGTGTTCGATGCTTGTCTCGCCCGGCTTTAAGTAGTTCTCGCTGTCCACATTGGTTGGCGAGCAGCCTGAAAATGCCAATAAATCGCGATTCGTCAAGTGGTTTTCTGTGAATGCATACCCAGTGGAACTATTTTTGGTTTTCTCTGCTTTCCCTCGAAGATATACTGAAATTTGATAAAGTTCTGAACCCAAGTCTTCTTCAGAACATATGGTTTCGTAAAATTTCTATCAAAAACCGCGGCAGAATCGACGAATTGCACACAAATCGCAATGAGAATGGCAGCTACGTCGTAATATTTCATATTAGTGTTTTCAGATAGAACGATTGAATGGAAATGATGAGGACACTGCTATGGAATTCTGATCGGCTCCCGCTCATTTTATATTACGCTATCTCTGTCGTCTCTCACGATACCACACTATTTCTTCCGCTAGGTGTTGCTTTATATACTATTTGAACAGCTTTCAGAACACCGGTCAGCGGCTGAATCTCTGGGAAAAAAACAGACAAGATTATACGAATAAAAATGATCTATTTTTACTTTAAAATCAACGACAGTCAATATTTACTTATTTTTTATGCATCAAATCAAAATTCTTTACGTTATGCCGTTTTTTCCAAGCTTCAAGATCTAAGAGGCCCGGATATTCCGAGCATTTTCCAAAACTCGGCCGTTAAACACGACGATCGCATCTCGTTCATTCGAGGTTTTTTCTAAGGCTTCCATTTGGGCGAAACTTCGTCTGTCTCGTCTCGTCTTCGTCTTAAATTCGTCTGACTGGCGTTTATAGCTTAAGACGAATGGAAGACGAACTGATAGACGTACGAAGACGTTTGAGCGAGATCTCGGCCGCCTCGCCTTATCTTCGTCTTAAATTTTGTCTGACTTCCGTTTACTGCGTAAGACGAGTGCAAGACGAACGAAGACGTTTGAGCGAGATTTCAGACGCCTCGCCTCATCTTCGTCTTGAATTCGTCTGACTTGCGTTTATTGCATAAGACGAATGCAAGACGAATGCAAGACGAACGAAGACGTTTGAGCGAGATTTCAGCCGCCTCTCCTCATCTTCGTCTTGAATTCGTCTGACTTCCGTTTATTGCGTAAGACGAACTGAAAGACGAATGCAAGACAAATGAAGACGTTTGAGCGAGATTTCAGACGCCTCGCCTCATCTTCGTCTTGAATTCGTCTGACTTGCGTTTATTGCGTAAGACGAATGCAAGACGAACGAAGACGACTTTTATATTCGTCTTCGTTCGTCTTGCATTTTTTTCATTGTTTTGGGGTGAGCAGTATTTCAAATATTAAGCCGCTTCAGAAAATATATCGTTCTTTATAAGTTAAATAAGACTTAGGTAAATATGACTTTAATTCTTTTTAAAGAAAAAACAAAGTATTAAGAAATATAGATCACTGTTGAAATTATTAGAATTTCTAGAAACTTTGGCAAAATTCAATGATGATGAGGTATTGAAACGGGAAGGAAGTTAGGGAAGATGGTGGGGGGGGGGGAGAGCAATATATTCTATCTGATAATGAAAGATTGAAACCCGTTTGCGAAAACATTCTTCTGTGATGATTAGATTAGTCTGAGTTAGTATCACCGATGGGACAAGGCACTAGTTCGAAAATATCGACAAAAGAAAAGGATAACCAGTTGAAAAATAACAAAGGTCGTGAAATTTAAACAAAACTTATGATTCAGTCTTAATTCCAAATAATAACTGTTTGGCAAATGTGGAAAACTGAATTTGGTCAAAGAAGTCAGCAACGAGAACAGCTTCCTTCATTTCTACAGCCATTGTCGCTAATACGGTGCCAAGAAGTAGTAAACGACCGAATCTGTAACTAATGAACATTTGAAAAGAAGTGAGCATTTAATGTATTTGCCTGTCTCCAGCATCTTCGGCTCCTCTCTTCTTGACCATATAGCGATACAGCGCATTGGTGATGGAACTTCTGCCGTCACTCAACATTTTCTTAGCCGCCGAATCAACATCGTCTGCATCCGGATTCAGGAAGAAAATGGCTTTGAATGCAGAGAATTCCGTTGTATCAATATCCATTGATCTCATTGGTTTGAGAAGCTGGTCGAGCATTTGATACTTTTTTTTATTAAATCCCAATGGCCTCGTTGGTTCTGGAGTTCTGTCGAAATAGGCGCCATCAGGGAAGACGATCGTGTCAAGTCCATGATCCGGAGAATTGAATACGTGCACCAGAGATGGATATGTGATGGCGGAATGGCGAAGAAGTGCGAGCTGAATGTTAAATTACCATGTAGCAATTTAAAAAATAATTTACTGAGGAAGTTAACCATTTATTCTCTCACCTTATCGGAAAAGGGAAGTGCTTGGAAAACAGGAAGTGTCTTGGCCCACTCAATCATCACAAACCAATCTCTTTCGTGCCAATAATGGTAATCGGATTGATTGGCGAAGCGAAGAGAAGTGATACGATGTCGTGGTGACTGAAATAGAGCACCGGTTTTCAGAACTTTTTGTTCCAGTCTCCCTAAATTCAAAAACAAACCAGAACAGCGTGTTCCGCCATGAACGGCTCATCGGCCAGGAGGCATGATGATACAACAGCTTCAACGAGAGTTCTAGAGGGCATGTATTCTGCTAATCGAAGGGCACAGCATTTCTGCTCAGTAGCAGAGAGCTCAGTCAGAAACGTATCTTCATTTCGGTCGCTTTCCGAAACCTGAAAGCATAATTTTAAAAATTTGGCGTTCACTTGTGCGTGGTTAGGTGTTGAACGCTAAGGAATCTTCCACTATGGCAGGCATTAAGTACCCGTGATGAGCTCACGAATCACATCAGCCGCATATGAATAAATATAATCTATTTTAAGAATCAATATGGCATATTCTCCACGGTCTATAGAATGCACAAGGGTTTCTCTGATGCTGATTCATATTGTGTTTTGGAACATTATTGAACAACTATGCATCTTTAAAGCTGCATTGGAACACCATACGCTTTTAATTGGATTCATATATTTTACTATCAGATTTCATGCGATGTAAGCCCCTAGTCTACAAATACCACAAGTCCTTGGCGGAAAAGAAGGCGGAACTTAGAGGCTCAGCAAATTCTCAGCACGTCTCGGCACATTGCTTCTTGTGACGATCGGTTGCTTACTATTTTTGCACAGATGCGTGTACATTTGCCGCACACTACCTTGATACATATGCTACCATGTGCCAGCTCTTTTCTTAACGGATTAATTTTAAAAAATACTGGAATTGTGCAAAAGTCGATTTTTCAGGTACGATGCAACCCCGAAAAACATAGCACTTGGTTGATCGTCAAAATGAAAAGTTCTAGTGGTCAGACTAAAAATTGTAATCACCATAGCTGGAGAGCATTCTTCGCTGGCTTCGATTTTTTTAATTGGCGGATATCTCCTAGTTCGTTTCGTATATCCGATTGGATCTCTGTTCTGTTGTATTGCATTTCGATCCATTCCAACTTGCAAACATTTTTCGAATCTACAGTGTCGACATGCACATCTTATACCTGAATAAATAGTATTTTTTTAAAGATAACGTTTCGATTTTATAAAATTTACTCTTATCAACGGGGCATTTTCCTTGGAACTGGCAGCTGAATGATTGATTTTTCATGATTGTTCGACGGAAAAACGTTTTGCTGAAATGCGTAATACGATAAATGTAATTACTTTTTTTTCATAATTCAATTTTCAAGGTTTGCTATTTTTATTTTTTAATCTATTTTTTAATGATATATCACGGCAAAATGTTATACTTCAGAATTATATAGTTTCTAATGAGAGAGCAAGAACTGACCATCCGTTACACGAAGGTACTCCGTAATGATATCCTGTGGAAATGTCAGAGCAAACCAAGCATAGCTCTTCTGGCTGCGACGAATTGTTTGATGATGGGCCGCCTGTCATTCTGCAAAACTATTTTAACAAAACTGAAAATCTGGATTTAAAGCAAATCAGTAAAACAAAAGAAGCTTGAATTCTGAAAGCCGATCCATTAAAAGAAAAGGACGAGAAATTAGCAGGATAGGGTTTCGAATTGAAAGAATAGCTTAAAAATAGACAATGAAAAATGATAAGATTCCCCTTTTAATATAAATTACTTTCAAGCAGTATTAATTATTTAAGTTTATGCATTGATCTGAAAGAAGCTTAAAATAGCAAGATTAGTCGCGTTGATCTATCAACCGTGGCTCAGTGGTGCTCACAAGATTTGCCAAGAACCCGAAAATCAATCCTTTGGCGGATACATGTCTTTCCTTGTTTAATCAAAAATGCATAATAATAATAATAATAATAATAATAATCTAGCAAAGTAACCCCTCATTTCTATCTCATACACGCCTTTTCGCCTGAAGGAAAAACGATAACAGACCTCATGATGGCATTGCTGTTTTCTATCATTTGGTTTCGCTGTTTTTGTTATAGCTATTCTTTATTACTTAAGTATTATAACTACAATTCTTGAGAAACTGCATTCTTAAATAGAATAAGTCTCGATGAGGAAGTCAAACGAATTTTAACGATTTATGTGAACCTATGGTTAGACCGTATCTCATTTTTTGAGTTATATACTACGGTTCCCGGGGAGATTTATCATGTCACACTAGCGAAGAAAAAAGATTTGTTTACAATGTTTCACTGAAGCGCTAGCACGAAATTTATGCTCATTTTCCTACGGATTATGGAGCCGTTTTGTTGAATGCACTATTAATACGCTCATTAGAACAGAAATGACCTCTCAGTGTGAGTGAGTGCAAAATATTCAGACAAAACAATAATTGCGAAAAAAAGTGAAAACGATGTATGCGCAGGTGGAGATGAGATATGAAGAAAGAGACCGAAAAGTAGGGGGTAACCACGGGGACACGAACCGAGAGAGACAGAGAAAGAGAAAGAGGAGAAGATAGGGAGCTTGTCCCGAGACACAACAGAATGAGAAGGGCAAGCCACGCAGAGAAATAAACGGGTGGGGGGGGGGGGACAAGCGAATGTGAAATATGGAATGAACGAAAGAGAGAATGTTAGATTACAGTTGGCGACATATAGATGCAGACTGGCAGAAACCGTTGGCATTGGAAAGAGACATAGAATACGAAGACAGGAAGAATGAAATTCATTAAAGTAACAAAATACATATGCAAAGAAAATCGAGACTGAGGAGTATCTAGCCTAAATTATTTGGGGGGTCTTTTTTGGAGCCATATGAATTGGGGGGGGGGATTGAAATATTTTAGCGAGTTTTTAGCAGTTTTTTTTTTGTAGAACTGATTCAACAATGACTGCGCGGAACAGCCGAAACCTTCCATGAGACTAATCTATTTGCGTAGTTCTACACTTCAGTTGATCAATCATGGAAACAAAAAGTGTTCACTTCCTGTTAATGCATGCAGCTAAAATAAACAATGTTTCATTACAAATTTCCGAAAAGTTTTGAATGACAATATCTCCCATAATCGTACAGTTATTCCGAATTAATATTATCTGAAAATGCTCGGCTACTCACGACTACAGTGCTCCACATAATGATAGAGCCACCCTAAAATTTTCGCAAAACAGAAAAACGAGTTGTGGTATAGAAAATGTTTCTCTTGAAAAAAGTTGGCATTTTGTATTAGAAATATGATAGTAATTCAAGTTATTGCAAAAAAAAAGAAGAGAAAATGAAAACCAACATTTATTGAAAAATGGTAAAAAAAAACATCCACATAAAGATAGAGCCAGGGGGTCAAAAATGCGTAAAACTCAAAAAATAATTTGTCGAGATGGGTTTAATGATTGGTAGGATGACCATTACCACGCATCACATCGAAAACTCGTGAATCCAACGAAAGATAGAGATTGTCGATGAGTTGTTGGTCCACTTCCTGCCACGCGTTGATGATAGCTCGCTTGAGATCCGTAACGTTGTCGTAATTCTTGTTTCCGTGGTAGATCTTCCTAGCCATGAAACCCCAAACATTTTCGATGATATTCAGGTCCGGTGAGCAAGCCGGCCAGTCGAGAACTGGAATTCCACGGTCACCTATCCACTTGATTGTGCGACGCGCACGGTGGCAAGGTGCTCCATCTTGTTGGAAAATGTAATTCCTGCCTCGATTTCTTCGGATGAATGGCATCAATTCACGCCGTATCACGTATCGGTACTGTGCTCCGTCCATCTTTTTCGATACGAAGCATAATTTGACTCTTCCTTGAGCACTAATGGCCGCCCAAACCATTACTCCACCTCCTTTGAAATTTCGGCGAGAAAATCTCAACTTTTCTTTTCTTAGATCGTGCCAATAATCACGGTAACCATCCGGACCATCACAGTTAAATTTCTTTTCGTCGCTGAAGATGATCTGAAATCAGAAAATCAATTTCACTGATGTACAGTAACCCTCACTTGGCTCCAGTTTGTCCTTTGATTGTTTCTGGCGAATTTCATCCGATTTTCTCGATGTTTTTTGGTGACAAATGGAGCCTTTCGCATTTTTCTGTGTCGGATAAACTGGGTCTTCGAAAGAACACGTCGAACAGTTTCCGCAGAGACCGGCAAAGCCATTTCGCTTCTGATTTTCGAGCAGGTGACAGTTGAATTTGATGCTCGGCGGATGATACTGCGCTTTTGGCGGGTGGTGAGAAGCGATGGACGACCTGAAGATCTTTTCGTGCCATAAGCACTGGCGTCTGAGGCATAATGATCGACCACACTTCTCGAACGATGCAAATCCTTTGCAATTTGGCGATGAGAGAGTCCTTGAGTCAGTTTGGCTTCAATTTGACCTTTCTCAAAATCACTCAATGATTTTCCTCTGCCCATGGCTGTAAAAACTATCGAAATCATACCAAATGATGCTTTCGAAATTCAAAAGTGAAAAAAAAACGAGAAAAATGAACAAAAACGAAGGTGGCTCTATCATTTTGTGGAAGAGGAAAACGTCAATTTTCGAAAAAATCATTTTTTCTCCATTGCTCATCCTTAATTTGTTTTCGTTGCGGGACCCACCAACAATGCTGGCAATGCGCAATAAACACAAAAAAAATAAATGCTCTGCCATTTCTGGGTTCTGAGTTACGTGAAATTTTAAGGGTGGCTCTATCATTATGTGGAGCACTGTATTTATTAGAGGGGGATCATAGGGAATACCGTAGTTTGAGATTTGAGAATCTGGTGCCTGTAGGTAATAGGTGAAAACCATTGCATCATTTCTTGGCGTTCTCCTCTAAAGAGGGAGGCGGGTTAAAGTGCGAAACAGAAGCAAGTAAATTTTTAAAAATGCGTTCAAGCTTCGGAAGCAGACTCTGAAATCATTCAGCTTGAAGAATTTTAATTTTTTTATTTATTACTTGAAAATCTTTAAAATGTTCGCATGAATATCATTATTTTTACACAAAATGAGGAGAACCATTGAAGTATGATTAGGGAAATTTAAATGAAATCGGAGATTACCGCAATGAAGCACAAAATATTGAATCATGCAATTTCTATATTGATTGAAACTGATGTATGCCCTTACGCTACAATAAAATCTAGCCGGAAATGTTTCGCTACTCGGCCAGATGATATATTTTTAATGATTCGAAATAAACTATTTTTCCGCTTTTTTCTATCGGAAATATTTTCGAAATGTTTTAAACCTTTCAAAGATAACATAATAACAAGGAATAATGGAGAAAAAGTCTGAAATTTTTGAAAGAAATTTAAAATTGAAAATTTTGTTGAAGGCGCAACTGCGTGCCCACGCATTACGAAAAGGTTTGCCAGGAAGATGCTGAAGTGGGAGGAGCTAGCGCCGCGCTCCGTTTTTTTGAATTAACGACTCAAGAATTTCTGCCGGCGACGAACGAGGTGTTTTGAAGAAATTGGGGAGTTTCAACAGTCTAAATTCGTTTGGGGTCACAATTTTGGCAAGACAGCTGTGAGAATAAATGTAGTGAGTTTCTAAAAGCGGCGGTGCGAGCTTTTTCCTCCCGATATTCTCCGTCATTGCGCCGATAGAAATCGCTGAGAATATTTCTGTTCGATTTACACCAAAAAACAAAAAGAGAAAACACTTAAACATACATCCAAAGTTGACTAAAATTGAGCTCGAACTCTATATAACCGCCAGAATCCTCTCCAATAGCATCATATTCGCTTCCTTCCCGAAAGCAGCTCCCCAATGTTTTAACATCAAGCAATCAGGAATCATTAAAAATACAGTGCGGTCAATATCTATAGGACCCCCCCTTTAATTAGGGTCTATCCGGAGAACGGAAAAAGATATCGAAATTCTGTAAGCGCCATTTGATTTCACACACAAAAAAACCCCGGGGGCCAAAATTTCATGAAGATACCACTTTCCAGGATTCTGTAACAACAAAAAGGTGCATCTGCAAGTGGTCAATATCTATAGGACCCCCCTCATTTTCTGCTGTTTGCAGATAGGAGGTCCTCCGGAACTTTGATCTTTTTTTCCTGTTTTTGTTTTATTACACGTTTTTCGGTTTTCTACAGTAATTTTACACTTCTAGAAACTTTCCCGCTTATTGAAAAAGCCCAAATACACTAAATTACACATTAAAAGACGTAGTTTATTGAAAACTGGAAAGGAATGACAAGAAAAACATCAAAAACGAACAAAAATTCATTAACTGGTTTCTCCTCCATTGTTTTGGATCACTTCAATCAAACGATTCGGCATGCTGGCGACCATATTCTTGAGAACAGCGCTGCTGATGAGGTCCCACTCCGATTTCACAGCTCTCCTTAGCTCGTGTACAGTGTTGTATTGACGGCCATTGTGGTGCACACGTCGAACCAAGTATCCTCAGACATTCTCGATGTGGTTCAGATCCGGGCTGCAGGTGGGCCACTCCATCACATCGATCTTCTTGGCGGAAAACCAATCCATTGTATACTTGCTACGATGGGTTGATGCGTTATCTTGCTGGAAGGTGTGAGTACGGCGGCGGTTCTGCAAGAATGGAACGATAGTGTTCTGGAGGGTCAGCTGATACGAAGTGGACGTCTCGCGAGTAGTAATGAACTTGAGACCCAACTTCTTCTCGGCGCAGAATACTCCCCAAACCATCAAACGTCCACCGCCGAAATTGCGCTTCGAGAAGTACTTCGGATTCTTTCGAAAATCTCTCCAGTAGTCTCTGTATCTCTCCAGTAGCTACCGAGAATGTCTGGGGATACATGGTTAAACGTGTGTACCATAATGGTTGACAATACAACACTGTACACGAGCTAAAGAGAGCTGTGAAATCGGAGTGGGACCTCATCAGCAGCGCTGTTCTCAAGAATATGGTCGCCAGCATGCCGAATCGTTTGATTGAAGTGATCCAAAACAACGGAGGAGAAACCAGTTAATGAATTTTTGTTCGTTTTTGATGTTTTTCTTGCCATTCCTTTCCAGTTTTCAATAAACTACGCCTTTTAATGTGTAATTTAGTGGATTTGGGCTTTTTCAAAAAGCGGGAAAGTTTCTAGAAGTGTAAAACTACTGTAGAAAACCGAAAAACGTGTAATAAAACAAAAACAGGAAAAAAAGATCAAAGTTCCGGAGGACCTCCTATCTGCAAACAGCAGAAAATGAGGGGGGTCCTATAGATATTGACCACTTGCAGATGCACCTTTTTGTTGTTACAGAATCCTGGAAAGTGGTATCTTCATGAAATGCTGCCCCCGGGGTTTTTTTTGTGTTTGAAATCAAATGGCGCTTACAGAATTTCGATATCTTTTTCCGTTCTCTGGATAGACCCTAATTAAAGGGGGGTCCTATAGATATTGACCGCACTGTAATACATAAAGCAATCTGTAAAACCGTGTCTCTTTAGCTCCATTCCAAAAAATATTACATCGGACTCTGCTAGAGCGGCTCCATGTGGTACGAAACCCGATTGATAGAAAGTATATATCCGATATTTTGCCGTTAACGAATATTTTTTACAAGGCATCATACTTTTCTGATGATTTTTCTATTTTTTTGTTCTAATACAGCTCTTACGAGAAATTTATTTTTCAAAAAAATGTTTCCGCTTTTTTTATTTCTCGTAAAGGCCATGTAAAAATGCTTATTTTTAAGTGAGAATAAGAGCTGGAAATGCTCCAGATTTCTGACGTTACACTTACATTTTGTTCTCGCCACAAATAGGAAGATGCCCCCGATCTCGAATTCATGGTAAACAAGCAGTGCATCATCTTCTGACTGCAAAATTTTCATTTTTAAATTTCCATCAGGTTCATTCGAATTTCACACTCTAATGCGTCCAAACGAATCGAACTGTGAAGCGAAAAAAAACAAAGTTTCACAACGTAACCAATTTATAGCATATTCTATTTCATATGCCGAATCTGAAAATCCCATCTTTGTAAATCTGAAATAAAATTATTTTTTTACTTCAGAAACAATCCGTGTTTGGCATCTGGAGCTTGCGCGAAGATGGGCTGCATCAGGGCGCCTTGCGTCTGCTTGCGTTTTTCTACGATTTCAATAGTTTTACTTAATGAGCTTTGAAAATTGAAGATGCTGATCAATTCTATAGCAGAAGCCTTCGAAAAAAGCGCGCATAGTCTAGCCGATTTTCGCTAGACTCCGTAGACTTCGACGGGTCCTAGACGACGTGATTCTGACTATTCTGGGTGTCTAATGTGTGAATCTGTCAAGCCAAATCAATTGTTTTTCAGAGCCAATGCCATGAAGCTCACCGAGACCGATAATTTGCAAGGTCGGTCAGGTAAAAAGATCAAATTTGAAAAAAAAACGTTATGGCGGGTCTCGTGTGCACCCGGATAAGGCTCAACTATTGTGACATAACACAGTGTTCCCGACCACTTATTCAATTCATTCTATAGAAACGGTTCCGCGTGAAGGTCCGATGAAGGGGCTGCTTCAAGATAACAGGAACGTGGGAGGTGCAACAGAGAAAGTGAGCGATCTGATAGAGGCTATCGCCGACGCCGATTTCAGAGCGGGATTGTTCAGAGCAACAAACAATCTTCTAAGAGACAGCGTAATATTCGCCAAAAAAGAAAAAGGGGAAAAACGAAGAGAAACCGACGTGGAATATGAAGCTGAATGAGCACGGTACCTACTTCGTCTTCTTTGAAGGCAGCTCTCAACGATCAAAGAGAATTCCTGCTGACAACCTTATACAAAATGGAAGTCACCATCTCCATCAGGTCAGCAGCCCCGAAATAATCGCAAAGGAATTTTTTTCAATAAACGTAATTCGTCGAAGCGCAATAGTTTCCGGAAAATAACAAAAAAGAAGGGCAGTTTGCTCAAAAAATGATATTATCCCTGAAAAATTGACAAAAGTGCTGACCGGGCAATCTTACGTGGTGATAGTCGTCGAATCTCCGACGCCGATTTCTTTTTAAGTGAGGATAAGAAAGAGCTGGAAATACTCCAGATTGCTGACGTTCCATTTACATTTTACTATCGTCACTAATTGGAAGCTGCCCCCGATCTCGAATTTTTGGTAAACAAGCAGTGCATCACCTTCTGACTGCAAAATTTTCATTTTTCAATTTCCTTCAGGTTCATTCGAATTTCACACTCTAATGCGTCCAAGCGAATCGAACTGTGAAGCGAAACAAAAACAAAGTTTTACAACGTAACCAAATTATACCTTATTCTATGCGTATTCTGAAAATCCGTTAGTCCTACGCCTGCTTTGGACTCGCTTTCTCGGGTTCAAATTTTGGCGAATTTAGTGGGGCTTATGGAATTTAAAAGCGCTGAAGAATAAATGAAACAGAAAAAAGAAAACAGATTCCGCGACCAAAAATCAAATTATTCATTTTTGCAGGTATGTAGCGTGTATCTTTTCCATTTACCAATTTAAGAACAAAACGGAAAAACACCGAATTGATATCAAAACCAAAGTAGAAACAGCGCGTAGGCGACGCGTGGGAGATGTCAAGTCAGACTTTGCCGTTTTTTGGCTAGACCTTGTAATCTTTTTAAGTTTATTTCCCGCCGTCACTGAACACTCTCCCGGTGCAATTAGATCTGATTTGAAACGATTGACGTCGAACTGAGCAGAACCGCGTCAGTAAGCAGCGAATAGGTTCAGGAAAACACGGGTGAAATATCTTGTCCGTAAAACGCTACGGATGGAACATATATCCGCATTGAATGTACCACGCAGTTTTCACCTTGGTGAATGCTCGAATTTTGGGCGATCAGGACGATTATTGGTGAGGTGGATGCCCGCAGATCGGCCGAGCACATGAGCATTCACCCATCGCCCCCACTTCTGCGGATTCTATGCTCGTAGTGCTGCCTAGCATCTCGGCGCAACTTCTGCACATTCTCATCCTAGATTCGCACTCCGACCCATCGACGTTCGCCAATTTCTCTTCGCAACTTTTTCGCGATATTTGTTGACAACGAGGGCATACATAGAAAAATCCGCACTTATTATTTCAGCATCACATATTTTTAAGAAGTTCTTCAGAATATAGTACGCTTTGGGACAGCTGGAAGCACCATTGAAAAGAAAACCAAAGCGAGCAAAAATTGGTTGACAGCAGTAAGCCTTTATGGCAAACAAATTATCGGCAGTTTGTCGACAATGGCCGACAAAGCGGACCGAGCAAACAAGACCACATGCGTAATTTCGAAGTGCCGATATTTTCTTTTCTAATTTTAATAAGTATTTATCGATTTTTGAAGAAATGATAATAGTATTTTTTGTCGAAAAGTTTGTCGCCTTTGCCGACAACGAAATGAACTTGCGACAACGAATGAATAATGAAATGTTAAATAAAACACAAAATGGACGATTTTTGAGCTCTTCACGGTTCACCTGAACTGGTAAAACACAACAGCAAAAACAGCAGTTTATTTAAAAGTCAGAACTAGCATGACGCCGAGAGTGGAAAACGCGAAACGTCGGTGATTTGACGTGGGTGTCTAGGCTACAGTTGTCGGAGGACCAGCCGTGGGCCGAAACAGGATCCACCAACGCTCTGTCATAGTTTTCTTCATTTACTCAATTGAACTTCGAAACTCGAAACATAGATTTCGTGTTCTTGGACGTCGAACATACTTGGCTCAGCGAGCACAACGTCCAGCTCACCAGGATCTCCGGTCCTGACGAGTTCAATAGAATTTGGTTGGAGTTGACGCAAAAAAATACGCGGAAATCCACATTTTTACACCTTGATTTAGCAAATAAATAAAAATTAAATAATGCTATCATAGGTTACGTCGCAGGCCCGGATTTTGCTCGTCGACTATTGTGGGCTCAAATTCAACGTTGTCAACGTTGTCCTAAGACTAGCGCCACAATTCGTACCAATCCCTTGTGGGAGCTGGAATTGTTATAGATTTGTCACATCTCGACAATCTGCTCATGTTCTCGGAGATCCGGAGAGGACAGATAGGACAGATATGGGATAATTATTTAAAACGGGCAGCGGAAAACGATTTATCAACCAAAAAGGCAGGGTCCTTCACGGGCGGGGGCATGCGGGAGCAACTTTCAACAAAATAAAATTTAACGTTTTGAAAAGGTCGCAAATTTAAGAGCCTGAAGCGTTCTATAGTGAGCTTCTTGAAAACAACTGTTGGAATCCGATCAGGAGCCCGTAAATTACCGGCTGACAGATTCTTCTTCATCAATCCTGTTTCAAAACTGTATACTAACCTCACAAAACTCGCGTTCTTCCTTTTCAGAAATTAATTTTCAGTTTTAAGAAAGTTTACCCGGGCGAGCCCTTTTTGCGCGCTCGCCCGGCTCCTGAAGGCTAACGATTATATAATTACGATTATATTAATTATAATGGAAAACGAAGCTGCTTTTGCCAAGTAAGCTACTAGAGTTAAAGTGTGAAAAGATTGTGAACTGCTAGCATTGGCTTAGCTCGTTGAGTCATAGAGTTCAGAAAGCAGAATCGCAAAACTCAGGTAAAGCCAAAGTTCATTTTTAATGGATGATTGGATTTCGATGTTGTGACAAGTTTTATGGAGATTCAGATTAATTATATAACGATCGCGAATGAAGAAGTTTTAAAATTTATTGGAAAGGATTGACATTTTTCAGTTTACTTTTCAGATGAGATTCGAAAGCAGAATGAGCGGCTAAAAACGCGCGCGAATACCCAAAAGTTGTGTAGTGTGTTTTGTGAAAACACCACACGAATCATAATGCATTCTACTATAAAATTAGTAAAAGAGAATTAGATTTTTTGCCACTTTCGTCATGCAATTTTTCAGAAAACATGCGACACCAAAGCGCGTAATAAGAGTATTTCATTCCAAGACGTTTCATTCCGAGAAACGTCGGCGAGTTATAGCGTATGCCGCAAAGCGAGTTTTTTTTAATGTCTTGAATGCACAAATTGGGTATATTTCCCAAAGCAAGTGCGTGGGTTGGTAAATCGCGAGGTGAGGAAAAGGGAACACGGTTTTGATGCCTGCCTTCATTATTACTAAAAGCAATTTATGTATATACTTACGTATCTAGAATAAAAAGGAGGGAAATTGAAGTTCGAAGTGGAGAGGAACTATCAAATTATTCAAAAAAAAAATCTGAATACAGAGAGTTGTGGTATATATTAAAGACGCATTCCGAATATTTCTGTGTCATCGCGAGAATTTTTGTATTTATCTATTTCAAAATTTATTTATTTTTCGCTTTTCCGCCTTTCTGAAAAACTTTTACTAAAATTTACTGCCTTTACACGCAGTAAATATTTTATATTTAAAAAAAAACTAGAAAAAAAGAAAAACGGGGTTCATTGTCTGTCATGCGGAGAGATATTCGCGTATCTAATAACTACAGTTGCGCTGCGAAGTTTAGTTGCATTAAACATTGTTTCGAATAGCTTTCTATCCTTTTTCAAGTTTTGCAAATGCGAGGGTCTCGCCGCCACGAACGGCAGCGGGCAAAAGACGCGAACAGCGAACTTCCTTTGTGCATTTTTCAAAATTCACTATGATCGCAGCTGACATAACCGAAGCACTGATTGCGGATCCCGAAGTCAATTAAATGATTTTTTTTCAGATATTGATAGGTGGGTGAAACGTGAACGAAATAACGATTATAACAAGCAGAAATTTATATTGCGAAAGTAAATGTAAACTGAAAATCTTTCCGAAAAGAGAGCATTTCAAAAAAAACCAGTTTTTAAGGCTTGGATTGCGATGGTTACACCGCTATTTGAAAAAAAATTCTTTTTTTTCGCATATCATTAAGAATTTCCAATATTTCCACTACACTACGCCCGCTTATATGTGGGCCGAATTGCCGTCTTCGGTGCTGATTCGCGAAGCCTCGGCTTAGTTTTTACATGGGCTCGCTACTAGTGTGTCGTGTCGATTTTGGAATTGATCGATTGAATCGAATTAAATCGACAATTTTTGAATCGATTCAATCGATTCAACATGATTCGAATCGCGATTGAATAAAAATCGAATCGATTCGATTCGATTTGATTCGATTCGATTAAAATCGATTAAATCGAATCAACAAAAAATAGTGCGAATGCGGACTACCGATAAATGCTTTCAGCGACGGTTTAAAATCGTATTTTTTAACTGTTTTTTAGTAAATTGCATTTTTCAAAGGATTTCTTCGATTTATCTATATTTTTCAAAATTTTTATCTATTAATAACAAGAAAAATTTTAACAATTTTAACAGTAAGATCATCGTTTCGAAAAAAAACAATAAGAATTAAAAAAAGAAAATGTAGAATAATTCAGTTGACAATGTCTATGGAATCCTGCGTGTCATCATTCGGGCCTTCCAATTCTTCTTCAATGATCTCTGAGCCTGGAGAAGCACGCGACTGACATTTGTTTTGCTTCTCTATTTTTTCTCTTGCTGTTCTTTCTTCTTCCATCTTTGCATCCTCCTCCTTCTCCTTTTCGACATCAAACTCAAGTTGAAAATCTTCAAAATCGTCGTCGGTTGTGAAGGTGGTATCACTAGACTTTCTTTTCTCCTTTCTGAAGTATTATCTTAATTAGGAACTGATCACCAAACATACTTAAGAGTGGCAAGAGCAGAATTCAATAGCATGTCATTCATGGTATCAGCGGAGAGTCTATTTCGTTTCGATGACGACACGATTTCGCCGCATTTACTGCAAAGTCTTGCAATTGAATGCATATTTAACACAATTTTCAGCTACCTGAAAAGTCTCTCAACTACAGCTGATGACTGTGGTGGGCTTAGCGAGTGACGAGCTAGCATCAGTAAACTGGGAAATCGATTGCCGTTGGTCCTCCAGAAATCGAGTGGTGAACTATATCGAGAAGGTTGATTTGTTCAGGGCTGAGCACTTTGTAGTTTGAATCTAGGCTGCGGCAAAAGTCTAGAAACTATTCGTCCTTAGCAAATCGAAAGGGAACATTTGACGAGCAAAATGCGCTGAAATAAACGCATGACATTAACTTCAGAATCAGAAGAACTTACAACACAAGACTTCTATCGGCATTCTCGTGAAGATTCGGTTTATCCAAAGTCCGCAAATTAGAAATGTTTTTTTCTTATTTTGGATGTCCTGTAGCTCGGCGGCGTGATGTCCTTGGATGTGTTGAATCATGACCGTTGTTGAATTTTTCCATGTATAGACTCGGTTGCATTTCCGACATCGTACTTTCGTATCATTTTCAATTTTATCGAAAAAGTTCCAAGCATCTGACATTGCTGCTGGGATCGTCTGAAATTTTATCGATATTTTTAGAGAAAATTGTTTTGATTCAAGAGTAAACAACAAAAAATGAAGTTTGTAAAAACTTAAAACCAAAGGTGAGCTTAATATAATAAAGTAAATTTAGAAAAGAAAAAACCCACGCTTCAAAAAATGCATGGGAAACAAATACCGTATTTTCCTTAAGGGGTGAGATATCCTCAAAATTAGCGGGAGAGCGCCTTCTACACTTAGTGAAAACAACAAGTGAGAGAGTGGAGGTTTAGACGAGAAACAAATTAAAAATTAAAAAAGACCCGATTCGGTTAAAAAAAGTGTTAAAAAACTCATAATTGCTTTAAAAAACGCAATCTGAGTGAAAGCGATAAAAAAATACGATTTAAAACCGCCGCCGAAGGCATTGATCGGTAGAGCGCATTTGCACTATTTTTTTGTTTATTCGATTTTATCGAATCGAATCGAATCGAAAATCGAATCGAATCGAATAGAATCGATTCAAGTCGATTCATTTGCGAAATCGAATCGATTCAAATCGATTTGCCCGTTCAACAAATCGAATCAAAATTGATGGATTGTTGAATCGATACGACACACTACTCGCTACCCGCGTGGCCAGTTGTTTTCCGCTATCTTTTGCAGAATGGAAAATAATAAGCATCCCATTTCAAAAAAAAAACAAAGGACACATCTTCTGCATCACTTATGCTGTGTTCGAAGCGAAATTTTTAAAGCAAATTCGCAAAAAAATTATTTTTGAGATGACTACAGATTTTCTTCGCTTTTTGCGTTTTTCCTTTGCCGTGCGGGACGCGAAATTTGCCAGAAAAATAACGAAAATCTTAGAAAAATTCCTAACACGTCGAGCATCCATTTTTTCTCAAATTTCAATTCGAATGCAGAGTTATTTATTAACAATGGAAATACCGCGGTTGCGCCGCTGTTCCAAAACTTTCTGGAACATTCTGGAATGTCTTAGAAACTTTGGAAAATAATGTCTATTACAGCTGTAGTTTTGCACTTATGAAGCTGATTTTTTACATGTGATAAACGGAAATCCAGATTGCTATATCAGAAAAATGTTGACTGTTTACATCATTGATAAAACTATTTCGTAGATATTGGAAGTATAGTTCTACAGTATCCCAAGTACCCAGCGACCTCCTAAAGATATGGTTGCGAAGCGCTCGGGTGGCCATTACTCCATCCCGAATATCAAAGTAAAAGGCTCACGTTCTTTTGAGTTATTCAAAGAAACGTCTTGGACAGACAGACGGAACTATTCGATTAATAATAAGTAGATATGTACCAGAAGGTTTTCGCCGTTTACTTCTTCGTAGCAGCTTCCAATGGGTTCTATAAATTCAGAGAATATTATCGCTTTTCCAACTTTTAAAGATTATTCAGATAATTGATCAGTTTTTTGTCACTCATCTGAAGCGACAGCTACCTGTCCAAAACTGGCGCAAAATGCCAAAACGCCTAACATCGAACAGGGATTAATGCAGTGTGAATACATTTCGTTAAATCTCTACCACCTCACCTGATTTTTCTTTATACTAGACGTGTGCGTTGATCATTTTCCAGCTCTGCAAGTCGGACCGGCGCACATCTATATTTAGTACATAAATTGTTTAACAAGTATCGCAATAAGGATGTCCGCAAGTTTTCCTTGAATTTCCTACCTAAAACGGCTTCTGCTCTCATGCCAATTTAAGCTTTCTTGAGTGATCATTTTTAATTTGAAAAAGGTTTATGCAACAGGTACTTTGATCACGATGAGCATCCGTTGAAAATCCAACAAGCTCTAGTTGAACAACTTCTGCGAATTCTGACGATTCCATGCCACTTCCTGCGCCGAATTACGGGAGTGCTCTCAAGTGAATTGTCTGGTCACTGCAACTTACATTTTTGAGACCAATCAAGGCGGCGTCCTTGGTGCAAAGCCTGGAACAAAACTAAGGATGTTTAAAATAAATTATTCTAGCTACCAGGAAATTCATTAGAGTTATAACCGAGCACTCACCCAATACGCCATGTGATAATAAAGCAGCACTTTGTGTCCGTCTCAATCTCAAATTCCAACCACTTTTGAAAATGAATCGAATGAACAGAGACTAAAAGGTAAAAGAATAAGAGGATCAAGCAAATGTTGGATTAGTTTTCCGAAGGATTACATTTTAAAACTTCTTAATGAAACAAGGAATTGTAGAGTACTCTGAAAGTAGGAATCAACGATCAAAGCGTTTCGAAATTCCAAAAATCCAAATATTCACAAACAACGGGAGTGATTTCATGTAGGGATCTCCAAAACTTTTCAGTTAAATTTATAGAAAATAAAAATTTAAAGCTCGCGTAGCACGAATATCTCTAATGAATAAGGCTTTTAAAAGAAAATGTTTTTATCGGTAGGTAGCACAAGGAAAAATAGTAAATATAATACTTTATTAGGAGCAGAAATGTACAATGAAAAGGGAATTTTTATTTTTTTGGGTAAAAGTGCAACTGCTTGGCACGCCTTTTTGCAAAGGAAGGGCACGCGGTTGTGGCCCAAATAAAATTTTCATTTCTTATTCAATTTTCCAAATATTTGTAGATATTGTGTTACTTATATTACTATTTAATAAAATAACTGTGTAAATTAAAAAATTTTCAAAAAATAGTCGAAAAATAGCTCATTTTACGATATTTTAAAAGCTTTATAACACAATTCTTCATTAAAAGTCCACGGAAAATTGAAAAATTAAGGAGATTATTAATCCTGAGATGTTCTGTGTAGTGAAAACCTGCGGTGCTTCCGCTGATATGCTCTATAGTAAAATCCGTGCATTCCTGAAATTATGAATAAAAAACACTTGGGGAAATCCCGAAGACATTTTCAACACTTCCCGGTTCTAAAACAGTTTGAAATCCCCATAAATAAATGTATTAGAAAAATCATGATCTAAATTTTCCTGTGTTGCGATTTCAGTCATAGTCAAATTTCCTTTTCCTATTGTTCCAACCAACTCCGCTGTTTGAGTGCGAAAAAACCAAAGAGCAAGCGCATTACTACAATGCTCCACAAAAGTATAACCTCATGCAGATTTTTATTATTTCTACATATTTTATAGGTTCTTTGAATGAGCTAGATTCAGGAAATATGTATGTTCGGTTATAAAAATTGTTTTTTGAAACAAAATAAATGGACTCCTTTCGAAGTTCCCCAGAAATATAACATCTATCTGGTGAGCATGTTACACATTTGTGGAGCAGCAAAACCAGGTTTTTTCCGAGAAAAAAAGAGGAGGATGCTCATCCTTAACCATTTGAAACTTTTCTGCAAGTCATTAACCATTTTGAGTTCCCTTACATATCATAGTGAGGTTATACTTTTGTAGAGCACTGTACTAAAACTATTGTTTTGTATCTATTTATAAGTGACTGTAAAACATTTTAGTAGGCTATTAGTGAAACACCGGAGATGCTAATGATTGTTGGAAAGAGGATCCATCGCATTGGTGTAAAAACGAAAATCACCTCCACGAAAATATTTTTTGCCCACCATTCCACCTTTTTGTAAATTTTGTAGGATTTTAATTACGTTTTCTATCAAAATCAGCTTTCAAAAACATTTTGTAGATTAAGAAAACGGATTGACTTGTGGAAAACAATTAAAACTAGAAATTCAACAACAATGCTACACGAGGAAGCAGAAATATAACAAGGAAAGAGGGAAATAACGGATAACGAGCAAAAATGGTATTTAAAAAAACTAATAATTGGCAAAGTGATGAATTTCGAAGACATGAAGACGACCATCATCGTTTCCTACGGCCATATATCCGCCATTTGGAGAAATGTCAATACATTTTGCATGCGTTACTTTTCCATTTCTCTCTGGAAAGTTCTTGAACGTTGTCTGACTCGCCACGTGAACAAGACGAAGATGATTGTCCTTCACATTTGAGCAAATTGCCATAAGCTGTGCATCAGAATTAAAGCAAATTGAAGAGACAGCAGTGACAAGATTGGAAACGGTGAAAAGAGGGCGGGGAGATGAAGCTTCACGACATGATTGGCCAGAGTATACATTTACGATACCAGTATCACTTCTGAAATAATTGAGCGCGATTTCTATTATTTGAAATATCGAAAAGCTTATATAAATTAAATTACCCAGTAGCAAAGTAGTCCCCATGTTGGCTGATTGCTAGAGTAGTACCGTGAACCGCTCCATCATCAGTGAACATGTGTTGAGTCGCTTTGCTTGCATCTTGTGCAATGTTTGCAATTACCACTTGGCCAGTTTCTGAAAGGAAAATCAAAATTAAAAAGAAAAGAAAAGTAAGAGCTAACCACAAATAATCCACATTTCCCGGCTATGCGACGGAAAAAACTTGATGGAAGTGGCATTGGCAGGAAGAGAAACTGTTGCGATGTGCTCCATAGACTGCAATTTTTTAAAATAAAATAAAAACTTTAAACTAATATTCAGTAACCATTACCTTAGCATGTAGCACATAAACATGTGAATTGCGTCCTACAATCGCCAAAAACTGAGAATCAGGCGAAACAGCGAAGAGCCGTATTGTTTGTTTTGGTATCGCTGAAAATGCGCAGGTCATTAACTTGCTTTATGAAAATTCAGACTTTTTGGTGGTCGCAGTTGCGTTACTTCTCTTGTTTCCATGTTATATTGCATTAGATATTCTTGTCGGCTAGAAGAACAGATTACAGCATGACCCTGCTCGGCGATTTCCATGCAGTCGATAGGGAACTTTTTGAAACACGCACTTTGCAAAAAGCGATCTTTTTTCACCTCACGACTGACCTGAAGAGAAATCATTTATTAATTATGAATTTTATCAAAAGAAATATATAAAATACCTTGAATAGACGAACATTTCCTCCTTGATCAGCAACTATGAGTACGGGGCGGGTTTTATGAAATTTTACGACAGAGATTCCACGAGTGAATCGGTGTCCAATGTTGAAATCATTGAGTAGACTGGTATGAATCGTTGTTTTCGGAAGTTTTACGTGTTTTGCTAGATATCCAGCTGCAGTCTTCAATAATGATCCTTCTTCTTCATCTTCTGAAACGGCAAAACTCAGCAACATCATTATTTCAGAATTTTTGTTTTCGATACGACGTTTTCTAATGGGGTTATTCATGAAAAGCATTTTAATGCAAAAAATGCCTTTTTTGTATTAAAATGCAATCGTGAATAAGATTAAAGTGGCATTTTTTGCATTAAAATGCATCATGAATAACCCCATAATTATTAAAGACAATAACGAAACAATAATGTGATTTTTCAAGGAGGACTAAAAAAAAACTTTGGATAAGCAAAAGCTAAAAATTATTTCTAATTTCACCTGCAGCAGCAGTCGCCGCCCAGCTTGGGGTCCCTCCGTGCCTTCTTTTGAACGCATCTTGTAATCGGCTGATATATTCCTGGAAAAAAAATAATAATCATTTTTATATGCAGGAATACTTGCCTTTGAGTCAAGTTGTCCATGTTCTTCATCGGTTGTTCGTTGCAATTCCACCCGCAACGTCTTCTTCACTTTTTTTGGAATTGAGACAACCAAATTATCGTCATCCTCGTCGTGCCAAGCTGGTTTTTCTGATTCAATAACTGGCCTTTTACTCATTTCGCTGTAATATTTTAATATTTACTCATGAAGGCGACGAATGTATTAGCTTTTATTAGCGGACGATACGGGAATATAGTCGGCGATGGAAGAAACGAAAACGGAAGATTAAGCCAAATTTTTAAAACCGTGCAGAAAGTTGAGAAATTGAGCAGTGTCATGCACTTTTTAAGAATCTCCTTGTATACTAAGAGGCTATTTTTCTGCGATTTTTCAGATCGCTACACGGGTTTTACAGCGTTATCTTTTTTTTTTCTGTTGTCGCTCACGATTAGGCTGGAAAATGCTGGAAAACCGGGGAAAAGCGGTAACAAAATCACTCTTTGCTAATCCACTATTTTCCCGTTTGTATTCAGCGCAAAACCTATTTTTCGGAGGATTTAAAACTTTAAATTGTGAAATCAATGAAAAATTCGATTAATTTTTAAAATAAATGTTTTGCTCCTTGCGATTTTCTTAAATTGCGGGATCTTTATAATAAAATAAAAAGGAAATAAAAATAATCGGTTCTATTGTCGTAAGTTATTGCGCATTATCGTTGTTGCTGTGCAAACACCATCAGCACAAAATGAACCTCAGTTAAAAAAATATTTTCAGAGCTCTTCTTATCAGTTTCAAAGTAGGTTTCACTTTTTTCAGCATTTTCGTATGTTATCAACGAAATTTTCATTATCAGGGATATTTCAAACTGTCAGAATGGTCACCACCACGAGCCCCGAAGTAGAGTTGCCTCCTATCGAGCAGGCAAAAAAACGAGTGAGTTTTTTTGAAAAGTGAATTTGAGAATTATACCTATTTCTGCTTTCAGGCCGCTTATGCATGTGGTGAGAAGTATGTGCGGAATGGATGTCTTCTCGGTGTTGGATCTGGAAGCACTGTCAAATATTTGGTAGAGTATCTGAAGCAAGGATACCAAAGTGGATATCTGAAGGACATCGTTTGCGTTCCCACTAGCTTTTTGGTAAGCGAATAGAAAATTTAAACCGCTTGATTCTATTGAATCCAATTCAATTCAATTTCAGACAAAACAATGGCTAATCGAGTCTGGTCTCCCAGTTTCCGACTTAGACTCTCATCCCGAGCTTGATGTGTGTATTGATGGCGCTGATGAAGTTGATGCACAATTCACGTGTATCAAAGGAGGCGGTGGATGTCTTGCACAAGAAAAAATAGTTCAAACTGCCGCAAAGCACTTCTACGTAATTGCTGACTATTTGAAAGATTCCAAACAATTGGGTGATCGATATCCGTTTGTTCCAATTGAGGTATGTGTTTTAAAAATATGCGTTAAACCTTAAAAGACTTCGTGTAAGAATCTGGACTGTTGGTTAAATCTATATATAGGTAGCTTAGTTTCTTCACTAAATTTGCACACTACAACCAAACCTTCTTTTATTACTGATAAGAAAGGTTTTGAAACCCAGATACCCGACGATCAATGATCATGCTTATCGAATCCACATATTATAGATGGATTCGATAAGCACAGCTGCTAAAATTCTCGTGCGAGGAAAATAAAATAATATCTAACAGTTTCTAAAATTCAAATAATTTTACATTGTTTTTTTTTAAGAGAATTATCAGTTTAAATTTCTGTTCTTCCATGTCCTTAAGTACTTACTTACTTAGTTATTTTCTTGATCCGTCATTCGCTTGTTTGGCGCGAATCACAGCTAACCATTCCTGCCTTGTGGTCCTGGGTGATGTTGGTCCATGAAGTAGTCCATCGATTTCCTCGATAAATTGAGACTTCTTTTCGCAGGTTGTTTTTAATCCACTCTTGTATCAGCTTTGTCCATCTTCCGTTAGTTCTTTGAATAATGTCTCCAGCACATCCTATTTTTTTCTTTTTGATATATTTAAGTGGATCGGTGACTTGAGAAATTTTTCAGATGTCTTCGCGATGTAAGTCTCATTGGCGTTGTTCCGTGAGGACCATTCCTATCAATATTCTTTCTAGTGATGCATGCGTCACCGGGATTCTTGTTGTAATGCTCTGTGTAACGGTCCAGGTTTCAGATCCGTATGTGAGCGCAGGAAGAAGTCGATGGTGCCGAAAAGTTGAGCTCCAATTCGGAGGCAGGTGAGAGCGTCGGTTGTGTTTTTGATGTTGTTGAACGCTTCCCAGGCTGTTCGTCGTCTTCTGTGGAGTTCTAGTTCCAGATAATTTCGTGAATTAAGTAGCCTTCCAAGGTAGACATACTCATCCACGTCTTCGATTGTTGTGTTGGTGGCGTTATTTCTGTTGATTACCGGGTGTTGGGTGGCGTACGTGTTCTCCACGTTTTAGTCCTGTTAGTCTTTATTTGGATGCCTACATTTTTGCACCATTCTGTGAATTCTTGGATCATTCGGCTTGCAGTTCATGGCTCGTTTGGAATGGTGTCGTCTGCGAATCTCAAGTGGATGAGCTGAGGCAAGCTTAGAAAAGGTTGGCGATATAGGATCACCTTGGCGCACACATCTCGTGATGGGTTTCTCAACATGTCTGATGAATGGTGTGAATCTGGTTGTGCAGTTTCTGTAGCACTCTTCGAGCAGGTTTGTATAGGCTGTTTCTATTTCTTGTGATCGAAATCATAGAGTAGCCGTTGAACTGAGTTTATGTGGTCCATCGTTTGAGTGATCCTGCTTGCTCGACTGGCTTGGCTTCTTCGTTTTTCGTACTCTATTTAATAGACATTTTGAGAATGTCTTGTAGAGTACTGATGGAAGACAGATAGGCCTATAATTCTCCAAATTTTCTCTGTCTCCTTTTTTAAAGATCAGAGTAGTGTTAGAGTTAAAGAAAAGAAAGAAGGGGAGTTACTGCTGAATAACTTCAAGTATATCTTCCGAATCTCCTGCTCCATCTTTGTCCTATAAGTGATTCTCTCGCGGATCGCCGACTTGAGGCAGGGTATTTGAGATTTATACCCTGTAATGCCTCTCGCTATCTTCTTAAGACTCTTGCGTTGATTAGCGGCATTTAGTAGGCTGCACTGGCAAACTCTTCGTGGTCTTTTTCGACAGCTTCTCGGCATTCTTAAGACAATGATTTAAAGCTAGGATCCATTAAGTATTTGAAGCGTCGTTTGGTTAGCTGGCGAGTTGCTGCCTAATTTGGGTCTACTCTATCAGAAAATAGAGTTGATCTTGTTTTGATCACTGTCGTTTTCAAATTTGACTTGAAAAGGAGCTTTCTACAAAATAAACTACTGTGCTCCACATATGATCAAAAACAATCGTCGGGAATTCCACTGGAGGAGGGGGGGGGGGATATTTTTGCTACACAGCGAAAACAATTTAGGGATGATAATTTCATTTTTATTATCATTTTTTAAGCAGCGGTCGTATCATTTTGTGGAATACTTTTCGTTGATTTTCGATCAATCTTTGTTAACTTGTTTTAAACTTACTCTGGTAGAGTTATGAACAGGAAACATAACATTTACACTAAAATTTCTTATTTTCAAAAAAGGTAATATTCTCCGAAAATTCTGATTTTTGAGATTCTCAGTATTTTTGAGGTGATCGTATAATTATGTGGATCACAAAATCTTGTCGGGATTTAAAAATTAGCATCAAGAAAGATTCAATACCTTAAAATACTCGTATCAATCTCCAATTTTCAAGGTTCTTCCTCCTGCTGCCCAACCACTTCTCCGCTCGATTCCACGCTCCGAAGGTGGAAGTTGCCAACTTCGACAAGCAGCAAAAAAATGCGGACCCGTGGTGACGGACAACGGAAATTTCATAATTGATTGGCAATTCGAAAAGAATGTGGCTGGAAGAGATTGGCTGGCTATTCAACAAAGATTAGCCAATACACCTGGAATTGTAGAGACAGGGCTGTTCGTTGACTGTGTCGACGCTGCCTTCTTCGCATATTCCGACGGATCGGTCAAGGAAATGGTCAACGCCCAAAAGCACTAATAAACCATTCTAAATCGCGTTCTAGCTTGAAACTAAGTTGTTATTTTTTTTAATTCCCTTCTCGAAATATTCACTTTCCCTCTCATTCGTTCTGTTGTGAAAATGTTTTCTCCTTCATTCCCAATGCTTTTAGTATACGTGTAGAACAATAGTTGAATCAATTAATCTATGTTGATAAAAATGTGTTGCTTAACTGATTTTTCAATCTTTTTGTTCAATTTCTGCTCCAAAACCTTCTGAAAATGGCAGAAATCTTACAAAAACGTACTGAAAATGGAGGGAATTTGTAGCGAGACCTTTTCGGCGCCGTGATCTAAAACCGCGGGTAAGGCTGCCACGAAAGCCGAAGACGAAAAGTCGCCTTCGTTCGTCTTGCATTCGTCTTACGCAATAAACGCAAGACGAAGAAGAGACGAGACGATCTTATTTCGTCTTTCGTGAAAGCCTTAGTAATGGCACAATGGATTCTGAATTTTCATTTGACTGAATAATATTATAGCAAAGCCGCTAGGAACGAGAAACATTGAAAGCTTTTTCAAAAGCTGCTTATGATCCTTCTGGAATTATTTTATTCAGAAACAGAAACATTCAAAAAAATGGGAATGCGAGAATGTCAATTATTGTGCAAACGATGGTCAAAAGAGGGACAATTCTGTTCAATTTAGCATTTCATCCACATTTTGTACTCATTTGGCAATTTAACAGTTTTTCTGTGAAACCTCTTAGCCTCATTTGGCCATCAATAAGACACTCGCCTTAAAATAAGTCCCAATTTGACCAAATTTAGTTCAACAGAGCTTTTTCGGCCGCCTTTTGCAGCCGGTATTGAGATAGCATTAGCTGTGGGCTTGCGTGCGCTCTTGACGGCGACACCTTCTGAATCCTTGGCCACGTTATTTGTGAGCATCGCAGGATTCTTGAAGTCGTCGTGGAGCCATCCGATTACAAGATTTTTTATGCAATTAACAGTTCACTTTGAAATTAAAATTAAAAATTTATTAAAACAGTTAGATTAGATTATTAATAATTATTAATTAGAGCAAATTATTATAAAAAAGGAACATTGATGAATATGAAAAGAAAACAGGAGAACTAGATAAACGGTCACACAGATTGACACACGGAACAGAAATTTTAATTAATTATTTAAAAAAAACATTAATTACAATCATTTTTCTTTCTCTCTTGAGCTTCTTTTATTCTTTGCTCTCGGCATCTCTTGAAATCCGCCATAACTTCAGCCGCTCTTCTTTGACCTTCTTTCTTCTGATTTTCCTTCTCTTCCCGTCTGGCACGCATCTTTTCCTCGATATTATCTCCTCTGCGGAGAGCTGTAATGGAACAGTCTGGCCGTTGTCTTCTTTGAAATGGAACCAATGGAGCACTAGCAGGAGCTTGAGCTGTTACTGCTTTCCGTTTTGCCTCGAACTTCTTTGGAACAGTTTTGCGACGGGATGATTCAGATGATTCGGATTGCATTGCAACCTTCTTATTCACCGGTTCTCCATGACACGATTGCGATACAGAGCTAATCGGCCGCTTTTCACATCTCCTCGCCGTCTCATTCTTGCGCTTCTCTTCACAAATTTCCAGATTATTGATTCTCTCGAGAATCAATCTGGACTCGTATGTATTATATTTGCTTACATACTTTTTCACTTCCAAGCGCACATACATTTCCAAAGGGACATTTCGCAGGTCGACGAGCTCCTGAAGCGACTCCTTGACGTAAATGTTAATGTCCAAGTAGTGAGCCGCGAGTGCAACGTTCTCCAGCAGTGATAATTGGTTTGTGGATGTTGATACGCCGCTCATTTTGTGTATAAATATTCTGAAAACAAGAGAATTTAGGAAATATTGAGCTTCACTTTAAAGATGAATTGGGAAATGAGAAATCAGCGAACTTACAAATTAAGCACAGGAACTGAGCAAATGAAGAAGAATAAGAAGACAACCGTTTCCTGGAGCAAACGGAAGATAAAAATGGACAAGAAATGACACGGACGATTGAGACAATGATGACTTTGCAAAGCGATATACAACCATAGGTCAACCCCCTTTCAGAAAGGGCCGTGGATACAACAATGAATGCTGTAAAGACGGGGGGAGGGAGTGTTGCCCTATTGGTTGTATATCGCTTTGGAAAGTCATCATTGTCTCAATCGTCCGTCTCATTTCTTGTCCATTTTTGTCTTCCGTTTGCTCCAGGAAACGGTTGTCTTCTTATTCTCCTTGATTTGCTCAGTTCTTGTGATTAGTCTTCAGTAAGTCTTTTTTTGGTTCATTTGCCATACCATACTTCCACAAAATAATGAATATTACCTGATTTTTATTTCCCAATTTATATTTAAATTGAAGCTCAATAATTCCTAAATTCTCTTGTTTTCAGAATATTTATACCGAAAATGAGCGGCGCATCATCATCCAAAAACCAATTATCACTGCTCGAGAATGTTGCACTTGCGGCTCACTACTTGGACATTAACATTTACGTCAGGGAGTCGCTTCAGGAGCTCGTCGACCTTCGAAATGTTCCTTTGGAAATGTATGTGCGCTTGGAAGTGAAGAAGTATGTAAGCAAATATAATACTTACGAGTCCAGATTGATTCTCGAGAGAATCAACAATCTGGAAACTTCGGAAAAGAAGCGCAAAAATGAGACGGCGAGGAGATGTGAAAAGCGACCGATTAGCTCTGTATCGTCATCATGTCATGAAGAGCCGGTAAATAAGAAGTTTGCAATGCAACCCGAATCATCTGAATCATCCCGTCTCAAAACTGTTCCAAAGAAGTTCGAGGCAAAACGGAAAGCAGTAACAGCTCAAGCTCCTGCTAGTGCTCCATTGGTTCCATTTCAAAGAAGACAACGGCCAGACTGTTCCATTACAGCTCTCCGCAGGGCAGAGAATAACGAGGAAAACATGCGTGCCAGGCGGGAAGAGAAGGAAAATCAGAAGAAAGAAGGTCAAAGAAGAGCGGCTGAAGTCATGGCGGATTTCAAGAGATACCGAGAGCAAAGAATCAGAGAAGCTCAAGAGAGAAAGAAAAATGATTGTAACTAATGCTTTTTTTAATATAATTAATTTAAATTTCTGTTCCGTGTGTCTATCTGTGTGACCGTTTGTCTAGTTCCCCTGTTTTCTTGTCATTTTCATTAATTTTCCCTTTTAATAATCATTTATTCTAATTAATAATTATTAATAATCTAATCTACCTGTTTTAATAAAATGTTATTTTTAAATTTAAAGTGAACCGTTTCGCATAAAAATTAAGAACTCTTATTAGAAAAAGAACTCTAAACTCTTATCAGATGGCTCCACGACGACTTCAAGAATCCTGTGATGCTCTCAAATAACATGGCCCCAGGATTCAGAAGATGTCGCCTTTGCTTTTGCTAGATACTGAATAGCTTCCGGTCAAGTGTTAAGCGATGTATTCTTCATAATTCTGGACGCACTGCCCGTTAAAATCTACAAACATGACAGTTTATGGAGCGGAAACTGATAAGAAGACGCAAGAATGCATACGACGGTGATAAAAAGTAAATATTGGAATCGAAATATGCTGAGACAAGATAGACACATTCATTGATTGAATTCCCCCGCATTTTTTTTTGAATGTTCTACACAAGTTTTAGGAGATAAATTTCGAAAATGGTAAATGCAGAGCTTAGTAGCTATTTGGAAGAAAGCGAGAAGGATGTCATACTAAGAGCTATTGCTCCAAATGATAAGGTAGGAGAGCATCAGCAGAGTTAGACGGCATTTTTTAAGCATTTTCAGATTATCGCCTCAGGAATTTGTCAGTATCTCAACTCTCACAGTGGAACGTGGATCAAGGCTCCAGGAGCTGCTGTGGCTTTGTTTTTAAAAGTTGGTTTGTCCATTTTGAACTTTGAATTTTGAATTTTGATTTTGAATAATTTTTAATTTTATTAAATTTAATTATTTAATTATAAGGAAAATAATATAATTAATACAATTTAATTAATGATTTAATTAATTTAATAATAATTTGAATAATGAATAATAAAATAAAACTAATTTTGAAGCGACTTTTCTTCAAATTTGACAACGATTCTCGGTCTTTCATATCGTATTTATCAAAATTCATTGAATTTTAGTGATTCGAAGCGATATTCTCCTAATTTTCTATTGAAAACTAAATTTTTAGAGCCGCGTTCAACGAAAAAACATGATAATTCAACGAATTTCTAATAAAAAAGATATGAAAAATAGTGTGTCGTGTCGTTTTGGAATTGATCGATCGAATCGAATTGGATCGACAATTTTTGAATCGATTCAATCGGTTCAACTTGATTCGAATCGCGATTGAAAAAAATCGAATCAACAAACAATTTTTTTTCACGGAATCCGGAATCCGGAAAAAATTTTTATTCACGGAATCCGGAATCCGGAAAACGGAATAAAAATTTTTTCACGGAATCCGGAATCCGGAAAACGGAAAAAAATTTTTTTTTTGTTGATTCGATTTCATCGAATCGAATCGAATTAAATCGAATCGAAAATCGATTCGATTTTTCCGTTCAACAAATCGAATCAAAGTTGATCGATTTTTGAATCGACACGACACACTAATGAAAAACCGAGAATCGTCGTCAAATTTGATGCAAAATGTGAAAATGCGGAAAAAAAACCCAATATTTTACGCGCAAACTCCGGCCGGCCCAGCTTTTTTGCAATAAAGCGCGCTTGCAAAAGCCGCGGCGAGGCAGACGTTTAGAGGCCGGGCTCTTCTGTAAAAGCTGTAAAATTAGGAGTCAAATTCATCCAAATAAATAATTACAGAACAGCGTTGAACGCCGTTACCGAATCACAATTATCGAGCCGTTATCTGAATCTGAATGGGAGAGCCCCATACTGTTCGACTTTATAATCAAGTACTTCCAGACTCTATGCTCTTTCCAGACGAAACGTCAGATTTTCAGAGAGAAACACTTTGAGACAATTCAAACTCATGCGAATTTGCTCGTCTTCGAAGCGGATTCCAAGCAAATTGGCATTCATTTCTATGATTCCAAGGAATGTCTGCAGTTTCATAATTGTGTTTGCAAACAGCAAAACGGTATGTTCAATTGGTCATTTGAATATACAGGGCGGGGGGGGGGGGCAAAGTGCTGTAAAGCAAATTTGCCACGCGGGAACGTTGAATAGAAATCTCTTTAACTTTCTCTAAAAATTCGACCACAGGTACATACCTTCGACTACGGAGAATTCAGTAGACATGGTGGCTTCTGGAAATCGAGATACATATTTCGATCTGAAAATCTGGAGCTCCGCGCCCTTTTTTTCCCCCTCTTTCCTCTATGCATTGTAGAAGGATCAAGCAGCGGTGGCCGAGTGGGAATCTTGCAAGTGTGGGTTCGGTTCCGCTCCACGGCAAATTGTTTTGCTTTATCTCGATTTCCAGAAGCAACCATATGTACTGAATTCTCCGTAGTCGATCGTACCTGTGGTCGAATTTTTAGAAAAAATTCAGGGAATTTCTGTTTGAGGTTCCCTAGTTAGAGAAGGGCGGAATTCCGGATTCCGCCATTTTTTTCATTCCGTTTTCCGGATGCCGAGTTCCCAAAATCTAATTCCGCCCAACTATGAGTTTTAATACTTTATTCTCTATTTTTGTGAAAAGTATACTTTTTTGAACTCCCGCAAACATTTTTGCGAACAGAGCGCATTTACATCATTTTTTATTTTTCGACTCAGAATAAATATTTCCTCATTAATGGTTAAAATTCCGTTTTCCGCATTCCGCGTTCCGGATTCCGTTTTCCGAATTCCGGATTTCGTGAAAAAAATTTTTTCCGTTTTCCGGATTCCGGATTCCGAGTTCCCAAAATCCAATTCCCACCATCTCTGGTTAGTAGCAGTTTTTGTCAGTTAGAATATTTTTTCACGGATTCTGGAATCCGGAAAACGGAATTTTAACTATTAATGAGGGAATATTCATTTAGTAAAAAATGATGTTAATGCGCTCTGTTCGCAAAAAATTTTGCGGGAGATCAAAAAAGTATACTTTTCACAACAATTGAGAATAAAGTATTAAAACTCAGAGTTGGGCGGAATTCGATTTTGGGAACTCGGAATCCGGAAAACGGAAAAATATTTTTTCACGGAATCTGGAATCCGGAAAACGGAAAAAAATTTTTTCACGGAATCTGGAATTCGAAAAAAAACGGCGGAATCCGGAATCCGAAATTCCGCCCTTCTCTGCTGTATACCCTCACCGAGTAACCGAGTATTCAGCGAAAGCAGCAGCGGATAACGGGCAGCAAGAGGCGCAAGGTAAAAATGGGAAGCAGAAGAAGAAGAAGAGGACCTTATTCACATTCAATTTCATGCACAAGCAACCCAAGAAAACGCAGGACATAGGACAGCCCACAGATTTCAAGCATTTGAATAGCGTAAAAATGACAGAAGGACAGGAAGACTTGTATCTGACATTTAAGAGCATGGTGAAAGTAGGCTATTCCAAAAAGAAGTTTTACTATTCAATCAGGTGCATTTCAGACAAATGGAGAGGCAGACGACGAATTTCTGAAGAGATTCGTAATCGGGAACGAAGACAACCTGAGGAAGTCAATGATGGTCAAGAAAGAATCTAAAACCGTGAAAACTGTGAAAGATAAAGGCAAGGAAAAAGGGAAATCAAAGGTAATTTAAGCCGCTGTAGAGGAAATCGGTGAATCCGATTTTCCTTCCTAAACTGTCCCTTCGCACTTCTGCTTACGGTTTGCAGTACATCGTGGGGAATAAATATAGCGCCGCTCAGCTCTGGCGCCTGCAGAACGGTTTGTGTGGCACACCGTATTATTGTTTTATTCATTAATTTGCACCCATTGAGAATTGGCTTTGCCGCGGAGATCACGGAGGCCTATAAATGGAAAACGTGTCCATTATTCACGAAATCTTGTCTTTAACATTCGCTTCAAGTTTCCGCCATGTTGTAAAATAAAAATGTTAATAAGCTTTCGTAAACCCATCGTCAAAACCTAGTTGAGAACAGTTGCTCATTGAATTTTTATCCTTGAGCAAGTTCAAGTTAAAAAAAGTTTTTTGTGATGGGATTTTTAATGGGTTTTGTCATTATTTTCACATTTTCTATTGCATATTTTGTTATATTCATTATAAAAAATATTGATTTTAATATTTTAAAGTATTCTTTCCCAAAATAATATAAAAGTTTTGAATTAAAACTTTTAATTAAGTTTAAAAATTTTTAATTAATAAAAAACAAATTTGTCCACGGACTTTTGTGTCAAACTTTAAAATAATGATGAGATAGCGAGTTATGACAATTTAAGGTGATACGAATAGAATTTTTGGCAATTAATTCTGCACTACCTAAAAGTGCGCTACCAATAATTTTTGCACTACCTACTTTTTTTTATAATTTTTGCACTCCCTAATTTTGCACTACCAGCATATTGATTTTGCACTACCAGAATATTGATTTTGCACTACCTCCGATTTTGCACTACCATTTTCGCAGTTTATTTTGCACTACCAAACATGATTTTGCACTACTAAACTTGATTTTGCACTACCTCTGAGTTCATTTTGCACTACCATTTTTGTGGTTTCCACTTTTTGTAACACTACTTTTATTTTTTCGTGACAACACCTCTAGTCCGAACAAAACAAAGAATGAAAAAATTATGACAAGAGTAAGCAACAACAATTAGTTTAAGAATTATGGGGGTTGTAAACAACATCGATTGCAAGAACGCGTTTTTCATGGATTTTCTCAGATTGGTTTTTATTTGATGATGATACTTTTTGCGAGAAATCTCAATACGGTCAATAAGAAACAAGAAAGACACTCGAACTCTGCATTCTCCATAACAAAATCTATACGAACTTTACAAACTCCCTCTGCAAACGTTTTGTGATTGGATTGTATAAAATTTTCAAAACTATAACTGTTGAATGTAAACTAATGGCTAACATATTTCCAATACTGAAACGGATGTTTTTGGAATATTCCGCTCGTCACATCAATTTAATAATTATATGGAGCCAAGAAAACCTTGTAGTTTTACAAAAAGTGGAAACCACAAAAATGGTAGTGCAAAATCAAGTTTGGTAGTGCAAAATCATGTTTGGTAGTGCAAAATAAACTGCGAAAATGGTAGTGCAAAATCGGAGGTAGTGCAAAATCAATATTCTGGTAGTGCAAAATTAGGGAGTGCAAAAATTGCAAAAAAAGTAGGTAGTGCAAAAATTATTGGTAGTGCAGAATTAATTGCCGAATTTTTCATGGGTTTTGTCATCAATTTTCACACTTTCTATTGCGTATTTTGTTATATTCATTATAATAAATATTGATTTTGAATACTTTAAAGTATTTTTCCCTAAATAATATAAGTTTTAAATTAAAACTTTCAATTAGGTTTAAATATTGTTAATAAATAAAACAAACTTGTCCACGGCCTTTTTGTCAGACTTTAAAATAGGGACGAGGTAGCGAGTTATGACAATTTAAGGTGATACGAATAGGTTAAGGCTAAAATCGGCTTAGCGAATTTTAAATTTAAAAAGAGAATGGCATTCCAGATTGAGGTAATAGTTGAAAAAATTCAGAATCACCAGATTTAACAAAGAAGAAATAAATAGACATCGCTGTGAGATAGAGCGCTCATGCATCGCTCAAAAAATTGAATTTTTCCTGTTTTTTTTAAGGAAAAAACGTAGATTCTTCCTTCAAACACAGCCATACATTTACCGCCGATTCTATTAAGATCCAAGATTGGGAAACATTTAGAAAAAATACTCACAGCGTCATAAATAAGAGCGGCTCAGCCCATTGCGCTGCGTAAGGTGCGCGCCGTACCTAACAGCGCGTTCTCACAAGTTCTGCTCACAGCTCTGACTCGTAATATACGAATTGTTCTGAAAGGAGCAGTAGGAGTCCGGTTAAAAAGAAGGAAAAAAATAATATTCAAATAGCATAAAAGAAAATTACAAATCGTATTTTTAATTGAATTTTTTTTCTAAAGACTCAAATATATATTTGTTTCTTTCAGCGTTGGTGGAATAGCTCGAAATCGAACACTGAGGACATAAGGCCACAAGTTGCTCCAGTTAGAGTAAGTCCTGTAGATCCCCTGAACCCGGATTGGTCCACAGAAGGTTCCACACAAGCATCACCCTCTTTCACCTCTGCTACATCTCATCGTTCTGCATCTACGATAACCGTTGCTTCCTCTTTCAAGCACAGCCATACATTTGCCGCCGAACCGATTAAGAGCAGAGAATGGGATACACCTAGAAAAGATACTTTTGGCGTCCAAAATAAGAGAGAGCCGCAAAATATATACCGATTCGAACCAGAGCAGAGTGGGCAGAAGCTGGAAAATCGAGAAATTGAAGAAAGGGCACCTGAGGTGCCAAGTCGAAGCACGTCCAGAAGCGTAAGAGAGCACCGTGCAGTGGCTGGTAAGTGAAATTCCGTAAAAATCCGACACGATTTCCTGTTGCTCAATTTTTCTATGAAGCGCTGAAAATGTTTTTTTTTTCGGAAACTGCCGTTCTTATTTTTGTGAAAAATGGGAGGCAATATTTATTTCATTAAAATAACTGATAAGATATTTAAGCTTTTAACTGTCTCCTTTATTATTTATTTAATTTTTAAAAACTCTTTAAAAATACAATAAAAAGCTTCTAAATATCATTTTCTTGCGCTCAAAAATCGCAAAAATTGCAAAAAATCTATTTAAATTTCTTTAAAAATTTACAAAAAACTTACTTTTACTTAACATTTATGAATATTGAATATCTTTTGAACCATCTCAACAACCGGTGACAGCACATCATGTTCTGCCTTCGATTCCTTCTTCAATTTCTACACCACCACCGCTTCCTTCAATTTCTACGCCACCGCCGCTTCCTTCAATTTCTACGCCACCGCCGCTTCCTTCAATTTCTACACCACCGCCGCTTCCTTCAATTTCTACACCACCGCCGCTTGCTTCAATCTCTACACCACCGCCGCTTCCTTCAATTGTTGCACCACCACCGCCTGCCCCACCAATATTGCCCCATTATGGAATTGAGAATCCCGAAGGCACAATGCATAGACCGGCGTCTGTGCCAGATTCATCTACAGGGAGAAAAAGCTTAATGGATGTAAGTTTTGATTTTCAACGAGAGACAACGCAAGAAAAAGTGTTTTTCTTATAGGAAATTCGCTCGGCAGACCGATCGAAAGTTCTTCGAAAAGTTAGCGATTCACCTGACACACAAAATTCGGCAGTTGCGCCAACCTCTGAAACAATTATTGACCAGATTCAGCGTGTTTTGAACCGTCGACGATGCGGAATCAATCCAAGCGATTCAGAAGAATCGGAAGATTCCGACGATGACGATGATGATGATGAGTGGAGTGATTGAATACATAATTATGCTAATTTTATATATAAAATAAACACTGATTTATACTGGTGTAGAATATATAAATTCAACATTTTTGTATTGATGAGTATAATTTACAGCAACTAGTCGTTAATTAAGATTGATAAATTCTGCTTCATTTAGGTAAATATCAATAAAGTTGGCCTCTGCGGATGCCAATGTGACTATTCCTTTTATCCGCGTGATTGAAGCATTCCAAAGGGTTTTCTAGAACAAGAGTTATATTTTAAGAACAATTAAATGACACGTGCCTGCATTTTTTCTCTAAATTGTACAACGATACGTTCTTTATATGCTTCACCTTGGTTTCGCTGAAAGCAGTCCAATAGAGATTGCTCCTCGAAGCTATCAAACTCATTTTCCTGAAAATCGATGCTAAAACAGAAACAGTTAACATTGCAAACTCACTATCAGTCGAACAGGAATAGTAAAAAAAACACTTTGAGTACTGCTTTCGACGCGTACTCTAACTGCTAATTGGGTCGCTGGCTCTGAAAAAAGGTTAATTGATGCACAACGTGGCTTTCAGTGATTGGCTCAGAATTCGATTCTACTATACGACGAATGTTTAGTTTCGGAGCTTCTCGGACTTTACAGCACTAAAACTAATTCTCAAAAACTAACGGAGAAGGGTTTTGAGAACTACTGAAAAAAATATTGAATATTTATAACTAAAAATATATTATTTTGCTTATTTAGGCTTCCAGATACACAATTTTGGAAAAAAGTGAAAAATGAGAAAAAATAAAACTTTGGGGGCGGAGGGTTAGCAAAAACTTTGTGCAAAAGTCGCTGAGCAGGGAATTTTTTGAAAAATTGTTAGCCGCGAAGCAGATTTTCAGGATTTTCCGACATTTTGAGAAACATTTAAAAGACGAGAATATTATCTTTTCGGATTTATTAAAAGGGGCCACCCAGATAAGCTGATTTCGCAAGTTCACACTACAGAATACCGTTTTTCTCTTTCTCACGTTTTACACTTTCACCACAAATTCAGAAATCTCTTTTTTGTGAATTTTACTAAGGTAGCTGCGGATGCAACCTTATGTGATCTGATTCGCCCCCCCCCCCTTTCGTGGAAGCTGCTCTTCCTCTTTTTAATTTTCGAAGTGCCAGCGAAAACGGAAAACGTAAACTCTGCGAGGGGATTAAGGCTTCCACGAAAGACGAAGATAAAAAGTCGCCTTTCTTGGTCTTTCTGTTCGTCTTGCATTCGTCTTACGCAAAAAGGTTGTCAGCACACTGCGTTAGACGAGACGAAGACGAAGATGAGACGAGACGGCTGAAATTTACCTCCGGGCAGTCGTCAACTCTTACCCGAAGAGACTTCAGACAATCATCAAAGCGAAAGGAAGAAGATTCAAAAACTGTTAATGCTATAATTTTTGTTATGGTTTTATAACCATTTTGGTTGATTTTCAGAAAAAAAATCTTTCGATTTGAGGTTATTACACCGTCTGGAATGCGGCGCTATATTTATTCTCCACCCTGTATTGCAACGTTACAAGCTGGTTTTTCATCAAAAAAAGAGATTCAAATCGAGTTGTAAATGCTTTCTAGATTTTTAAAAAATTGCCGCCCGAGCAATCTTTGCAACTATGCCGCACCTCTTGCTCTTTTCATGATTTACCATTTTTTCTCGTTTTCCACTTGCTCCCTTAACCGTGTAGCTTTTCTTTTTTTTTCAAGTTTTCAAGCACTTCAAGCACTTCATGCTAATTTTCAAGTAATTAAGCAAAAAAATCTGTAAATGGGACTGTACCTTGGCAACTAACGCAATATGTAGAATTGTATTCGACTTGATTGTTTTTGGGAAAGCATCTAGAGCAACAGCTAACAAAATCCACAAATCTGCTGGCATCTTGCTCATTAAAAAAGCTGCTTTCAACTGTGAAAATGCTGAAAATAGCACCATGGCTCGTTTTATATTCTATCAAGATACCAAAATAAAACTCGATTTGAGCAAAACGTTGCTTCTATTGGTAGTTGAGTGAAGTACAGGAAACCGAGGAAAAAAGGTTGCCGTGTATACAGAGCCCTTCAAAAGTATAGACACACCTTCGATTTTTTGATTCATCTGCTATGGATCAAGTGCCGAACATCGGATCCGATTGAAATTTTTCACCCGTATATTTTCTGACGCCTGATCGAATTGCATTTGCCGATTTTTTTTCGCCCGGGAAATCCAGAACAGCCAGGATCGAGGGGGTGTCTATACTTTCGAAGGGCACTGTATAGCAGAGTAGGGCGGTATTGGATTTTGGGAACTCGGAATCCGGAAAACGGAAAAAAAAATTTTTCACGGAATCTGGAATCGGAATGAAAAAAAAACGGCGGAATCCGGAATTCCATCCTTCTCTGCTGTATAGCATCTGGATTTTTCTTTTTAAACTAATAACTTGAAATTAAATTTGAATTTAATAGGTTTTATCATTATTTTTACATTTTCTATTGCGTATTTTGTTATATTCATTATAATAAATATTGATTTTAATATTTTAAAGTATTTTTTCCCTAATTAATATAAATATTTTAAATTAAAACTTTTAATTAAGTTTAAATATTTTTAATAAATAAAACAAAAAACTTGTCCACGGACTTTTGTGTCAAACTTTAAATAATGATGAGATAGCGAGTTATAACAATTTAAGGTGATGCGAATAGAATTTTTAATGGGTTTTGTCATTATTTCCACATTTTCTATTGCGTATTTTGTTATATTCATTATAAAATAAACATTGGTACGAAAAATTTCGCAAACGATGAAGAAAAAAGCTGAAAATGCACAGTTGGTTTACTTTTATTACCAATTTGGTGCTTCCCCACTTTTTCTTTGACATCGAAGTGCAATGATTTACTTTCTGGATTGTATGCTGCTTCCAACTGGTTTATTGAAAAGTTCTTCTGTTAAGCTGGTTGCATTCATTTCATTCTCGATTTTCGTTTTATTGAGCCAACTTTTTACGATGTCTTCTGCAATTTCCGATTCTCGATAGTTAATCTGGGAAAATAAAGCTTTCTCAATAGATTATTACGAAAGATATACCAAATCTATCTCCTCAACTTCTGTTTCCGGATCCGATTCATAGAGCTCACTTAGCACTTCGAGCTGAAACATTGATTTTTTTAGCAGATATTCTAAAATATAATTCAATTACTCTTTCTTCGTCTTCCCTGCTTTTAGTCCATGTTTTTGAACTTATTACGGCCGGATTATTGACGTCTCCGTATTGTGGCCAAGCGATAATATGGCATCCTGGTTTTTAAAATACAATAAAAAATTGTTTTTTTTTAAATAAAAATTATGAATTTACCAGCAATTCCAATGTGTGCATATGCTTGCTTGAAATTTAAGGCTTCTTGAACGATGCATCGATGCACTCGTAGCACTTGTTTCAGTTGAAAATTAAGCTTGTGACTGTTATCGGGTGTTACCCATAAGTAAATAGTACTAGTTTCATCCTGAAAAGCTTTAATAATTGTTTAATTTAATTGATTTTAAACACTTGCTCTTAGTAATAGAATTATTGTGTCATCTCTCTTCCCAATAAATACGATTTTTCCGTAGAAATTATGCTTTTCAGAACTGGATTCCAGATTTTCTATGCGCTCATACTTGTATGATACCTTAGACATCTTAATTCGATACTGAAAAATGAGCTTAAACGAGTTTTAGGGTGCTGTACAACGATTAAAAAAAAACGAAATTTGAGTTAGCGCGCTCATTAAAATCGACATTCAGTGTAATATCGGAGCTTCGTTTACTGCTTACCCAAATCTATTTTTTCATCAAAAGTTTCGCAATCTTGAAGCTTTTCTACTATTTTCTTTAAATTCTTTTGTCTATAGGATAAAATGAGCTTTGCGGGTCTTCTCGATTTTGCACGAAAAGATGTTGATATACCGAAAAATGCTCCTAAAGAGTTGCTAAAGAATCTTCATGCCAACTTCATTCACCAATATGAAAAAGATAAAAATAGCTATGTAGGTTTTTAAAGTTGAAAATACAGAGAAAACCTTTAATTTTCAGTATTACATTATGGCGGAGCACCTACGGGTTAGCGGAATTTACTGGTGTGTCAATGCAATGGATTTGACAAAACAGGTAAGCTTCTTTTAATGAATTACGCGTTTGTTAATTCAATTATCATTTCCTTTAAATATCATTTTACAACGTCGTTGATATAATGTCATTTCAGCTTGATAGAATGTCCTCGGAAGAAATTATCAATTACGTGCTCAGTTGTCGAAATTCAGATGGTGGATATGGACCTGCTCCTGGACATGATAGTCATCTTCTTCATACACTTTGTGCGATTCAAACTTTAATAATTTTCGATTCGTGTGATAAAGTGGAGGCTGATTCCGTTTGCGACTATGTTAAAAGGTTGCAACAAGATGATGGAAGTTTCTGTGGTGATGTGTCAGGTATTAGCTGATTCCATTGTATTTTTCTTAAATGTGCTAAATAATACTAAATTTATAATTTAAAATTATCCATTTCAATGTTTTCACAGGAGAAGTCGACACTCGTTTCACTCTCTGCTCTTTCGCCACTTGTCATCTACTTGGCCGGTTATCATTTTTGAATGTCGACTCTGCAGTGCGATTTTTAATGAGATGCTACAATACAGATGGTGGATTTGGCACCAGGCCGGGATCCGAAAGTCATTCTGGACAAGTATATTGCTGCATTGGAGCCTTGGCAATTGCTGGAAGATTAGATGAGATTAATAGAGGCAAAACTGCTGAATGGCTTGCTTTCAGACAATGCGACAGTGGAGGACTGAATGGTATGCTATTAATAACTTGGTCGCGCGAGAAATGAGTTACAATTATAAAAAAATATTTTTTTTCTAATTTTTTAGGCCGCCCAGAAAAGCTTCCAGATGTTTGCTATTCATGGTGGGTTCTTGCATCTCTCTCAATATTGGGTAGGCTCAATTTCATCGATTCGTCTGCTATGAAAACGTTTATATATGCTTGCCAAGATGAAGAAACCGGAGGATTCGCTGATCGACCTGGTGACTGCGTAAGTTCTCAAACCAATTTGTAAAACAATTTAATTGAGCATATGCAAACGATGATTCTATAGAATACAAGCTTTTGAGTTTGGGGGGGGGGAGAAGTTTGGTATTATGAGCTCGTTAATATGAGAATCGTTGAAATAACTAATAACTGTGTGGCCTGTTTATAAACATATTTGAAAAAGGTTCAATGTTCAAACTGTAAAGTGAGCAATGACAACTCTCACTGTGTATGTCTATAATTAATGTCTCTTTCTAGTACGAACCATATTTAGAAAATTTGTCGTCAGTCTAGTTACGCTAAAACCCTCGAATTCTATTAACATTTAAACTCCAGAATGAGTGTTGTAGCCATCATTTACACCCCAAAGTAAGGCTTCCACGAAAGAGGAAGACAAAATGTCGTTTTAGTTCGTCTTGCATTCGTCTTACGCAATAAAAAGGTTGCCAACACACTGTGTCAGACGAATTGAAGACGAGACGGCAGAAATTTTGCCCGAATAGAAGCCTTGCCCCAAAGCTTTTCCCGAATTGATGTAATCTGCAATTAAATGGCATTTATAATGCACGAACTCTGTAAATAGAGTTACAATCAATCAGTTATAAACTTAAAAAAAAGAAAAATACTAGTTTATTACTTCTATCTCTTTTGCTTCTGCGGATGAGTTTGATCAGGAAAAAATTAGTGGAGAGTTCCTTCAATCACGGCTAGTTGCATAAGCTGTGCACGCTTCAACTCAGAATCAGGATGTTCCAAAAATTCTTGAAGACGCGTTTTAATATCAGACATTTGATCAGTAGCCATTTTTTCGGACTCAGCTCTGATCGTAATGAGAACGTGAAGAGGTTCAGAAAGATGCTCCCATCCTGGGCGCCCACGAAGGCGTTCTTCTTTGACCTCATCTCTTGTACATCCTACAGATGAGAAATGTAATAAATGAACAATTTAAAAGTCACCTTTCCCACGAATATGCAACTTGCATTGGAAATCTTTTTCAAGCTGACGAATTGTCATTCCACGAGGACCAATCAAGCGCCCGACTGGATTACTTCTTAAAAATTAACGAATTTCGAATACTCGATGCTTTACTTTACCTAGAAGCGACCGGATGGAAAAAAAGCTTATCACATTTTTCGAATTTCTCATCGTTTTCTTTTTCATTTCTTTCCGGTGTGTTTGATTCCAAGCTATTTATCATCGAGATCGCCAGTGGGCTGAAGCCTTGAGTCCGATCTAAACAAGAAATAGCGGAAGCAGGCGGTGGAGTTTTTAAAAGATCATCTCTTAAAAGATTTCCAATCTTGAATGATTCCATCGATGGTGGCTCGAAATCGCGCCCCGCGCTTACTCTACAATTCCCAGTAGAAGAGTAGGAAACGTGTTGGTTGGGTCCAATACTGTTCAAGAGCATCTCTGCATCCCAGACACGTTGAATTTCGCGAATCAAGAGATTCTGAAAGTGCATTGTTTTTAATATGCTTTTTTGGATAATTTTCAATAATTAACCTGAGCGTTTCGAAACTTGACACTGTGATTCGATTTGTAAGTATTGGTCATTACTTGAAGCTCATTCATCAGCTCGTCTAAGTAGCTGCAAATTACGTTTCGGATTGATTGCGCTGAGGAGTGTTACCAATTAGTGGGCCGATTAGTTAGTGAGTCCGGGGTATCCATTTCGCCACGCAAATGTAGTCGAGACGAAATCGGAATACGCGGCGTGGTTAATAAACGAATTCAATAAATACTAAAAATCTGAAATCCTGTTTGATATAAATCGTTGTTGAATATAGGGCAATAAACCGAATAATAAGTTCCACGCAAAATTGAGAATCAATCAACTAATTTCTCCCAGATTTTAAAGTGAATAGTTCATAATCTATCACCATTAAATGAATAAACCGCAATGTTTGTTTTTAGGCAGATCCGTTCCACACTGTTTTCGGAATAGCGGCACTTTCTTTATTTGGAGATGACACATTGGAGCCAGTGGATCCCGTTTTCTGCATGACTGTAAGATGTCTCGGTGATAAAAAAATCGAATTGCTGTAATATTGTTATTTAATCAATATTTATAAAATTGAAACTATAATATTTATTTATATAAAATTAACCCACCAGGCCTGGTTCGTCTTCGTTATGATTTTTGAAATATTTTCCGCAGGTAATCAACTCAAACATGGATTCACTTAGCCTTTGGGAATCGGAAAACACGGAAATCGGCGATTTGCTTCATTCTATAAAAATTATCTTCTCTGAAACAATTGGGCTCACGAGCTCGTCCAGATGTTTGTAGTTCCAGCAGGCTTTCTGATAAAATAAGAATGATGATATTTATTGCAAAAGAACAAAGCAAAAATCAGAAAAGAGTGCTTCGGGGCGTTGTAGCTTCTTCACTTTTAGTCCTACGATTTTGTTGCTGCTTTTGCTTGGCCTGCGCGCACGCCGCCACAATTCCCGCTTTTTGCGGTCTTGGTCTCCTCGTTCGATTCTTCTCCTTTTCACGATTTTCTTTGTTTTTTCGAAATAAAAACTCGACAAGAGCTGTGCACATGGAAAGAACCATTCCAGCCAATAATATGTAGAAAATTCCGGCAACTTTAGATAAATTTAAACTACTACTAGTTCCGCCATCCGATGTCCCGGTATCGCATTGCCCACGATCATACCACCATTTGTTTTCCAGCTTTTTCAATTCTCCTTTTTCGGAGAGATACAGTATGGCCAGGTTTAGAGATACTCTGAAATTCTCATGTTTATTATTGATTTTATTGAGACCCCGCCCACTTCTAACCTTAGAGCACGTTTACCTCGTCATGCTCCGGTCCGCTTTGAATTTTTTATCAACTCGACGGGAAATACAATTTATAAATCGCTTTTTCTGATTTTTTTCTAAATACTAAAAAAAAATCTTTTAAAAATTAGAAAAATGCAAGATTTTATTATCGATTTATCTCTTTCCTCGTGTATTTTATATCTGTAGATTACCGATTATCAAGGATAACCATATGTTTTCTCAGGCAAACTACGAAGCATTTTCTAGTCATTATAAAATTATTTACAAATTTTAAAAGTAAAATGAAGCTATATTTCCTCTTTATCTTCATTAAAACCTATGTCATCAAATATTAAACTATTTTAATCGTCTTCAAACCCTCTTAAGCATACAGACGCACCATTAGGCTCAAAGTGAGAGGAGCCACAAAAGTAGAATGTCGGCTTCGCGCGCCCGCTCGGAAAAAAGTGTCGAAACTTTTTTATTCCGCTATTTAAAAATCATTAAATTTACTACCTCAACTGGTTTCCAATTTTTGTTGCAATGCCGTAGCCAAGCGTGTTCAAATTCTGACCAACTTTCATAGTATCACACGGTCTTCGACCCGATTCGTAATTATTTGTAGTCTCTTCAAGTAAGAATGCATATTTTCCCTTACTCGTTCTCACTTTTTCGATTCCATCTGCATATGAACTGACGAATATTCGATTCGATGTGCTGAAAATGTACCGGCATCATGTGTGTAAAATCACGGACTGGTGCGCTCACCACGCTCGGTCCGTCCCTTCTTTTCTCTTTTTTTTTTAACTTTTACTCTGTGACTACAATCGAGATTGTTTAAGACCATGACGCGAGTATGCAGACTTTAATTTACTTTCTTTAAGCATTTATAAGTTCTTGATAACTAAAAATTTGCAAATGGGCGTTTCAGAACCATCCGTTTAGCAGAGGGTCCAAGACGTTTCTTTGAATAACTCAACGTGGGTCTTTTACTTTGATATTCGGGATGGAGTCATGGCCATTCGAGAGCTTCGCAACCATATCTTTAGGAGATAGTTGGGTACTTGGGATACTGTAGAACCGTACACCCAAAATCTACAAAGCTGTCTTAACAACGATATAAACAGTCAAAATTTTGCTGATATATCAATTGGGATGTTCTATCATTTCGTTAAAGAATTTCGGATTACCATAAAGAATTGGTTACATTTTCTTCGGACCATGTTAAACGCTGCGTAAACATAAACAGAGCCCGACTTGAACGCTTCGGTTCGAATTAATGCCTGACTGTCATTTTTTTAATACTTTGTCGCGGAATTAGAGGTTTTATATTCAAAACGATTACACTAAAGTCTAAAACAATTTGACGTCACCATTATTCAAATTTTTAGCCAATTAATCTCCAAAGATTATTGCGCAAAGGTTTTCCGATGTGCCATTCCGGAAATTTTAATAGTGGAATCAAGAAATCTATAAACTGTGGTTTCCCTATCATTTGTCTCCGACAAAACTGAACAGTAGATTTCATTCGCTACTCTGGGACAAACGTCAACCGCTAGATTCCGGCAAAAATCCACCAGCAGACCTGTTACAGCATGCTTTTCTTACCTATTTGATATAGATTGTTTTTCCAGCTCCATTTGTTTTTGCGTTGTGCTGACCATAAAATTCCACATTTTTTTATACAAGGGAACTATTGAATCCTGAAAATGTGCTCCAAACATCACCATTTTATGAGCTTCTGGGAAACATGCCTCAAAGAAAGCCGCTGTAGATCCACCTTCAACTACACCATAGAGAATTTTATTTTGATTTGCCAAGTCTTCCACACTTTCAATAGGAGGCGTCATTCGCTCTGGAACAGTTTGACGACATGCACTTCTACCCTGCACAAAGGCGTTGCTCACCGAGTGTCAGAAAAGCAGCAAGATTAGCTGTGTAGGAGGACACGATGATTAAAGTGAAAAACCACCAGCAAGAAGAAGCGATTCGTCCCGAGACGGCTCTGGAAATCAAGAATTTATAAACCACATCCGATTTCAGTGAATTCAAAATAGCATTCGAGAGAATGGTTGATCTAAGACGTCTACCTTGGAAGTAAGTAAGACTTCCAAGGTAGTAAGAAGTAAGACGTCTACCTTGGCAGAATATCGGTTCCTTGTTGCATGAAAGCGGCCAGTGTGAACCAAAGTGAATTGTAGAGAGTAAACTCATTGGTCACTGTAAATTCTCCGCGCTTGAACTCAATTCGTTTCTCATATGGAGAAAACCAAGAGACGAGGAAGATCGTCAGCGATACCTGAAATGTATAGATTGAATCCGGGAAGCCTGAATCGTCAAGCAGAAATTGGAGCCGCCGAAACTCCGAAACGTACTCCGAAATAAGAGCTTAGTGTGAAAATCCAAATAGTCATTCCGAGAGGCTCCATGAACGAAAATATGTTGAATTCTTGTTTTTCGGGCTTCTTGATCATAATCGATATTCCTGTCGTCATGAATGGTTTCGAGAAGTCCACAGCTCGCTCTCTTTCTTGCGTTATAGTGAGTGGAGCCACCGCAACGTCAGCTGTCTGAAAATTTCAATATTCATTATATTTGGCTCATAAGCGAGAGATTTTAGGTTGCGCGTGCGCGGATAATGTCGAATATTTTCGAAAAAAGAAGTTAGAAATCAGGAGGAATGAAGCGATAGCAACAGTTTATCGATATCTAAAACAAGAGTTATCAGCTAAGCTTGCTCAATCTGGCCTCAATTCTTAGCAATTTACGCCTGAAGACGTGGTGGGCGACAATCGATCGAGGCACCGAGGTTCCTTTCCAGTAGAAATCTCTTGATTCGAAGAGCACGGTCTTCTTCGGCGCCTCCAACCTAAAAAGGGATAAATGTGCATTGCACTTTTTCTGCGAAAGCACAAAACTCCTTAGCACTAGCCGGGTTGGAAGCTTGATCAATTCCCCTGACCCTTTCAATGGCTTCTGTTAACGTTCCCCCTAGATGCGACGGAGAAGACCTCTTGATATGGAGGGTTCAGAAAGAATCGCAGCAAGCTTCTTTCTGACGATCCTTCCCATCAAAGTACGGCTTGCTTTTCTCATTTGACCTCTGTGTTGTGCTCCAGAGAGGAAAGCTTCAAATGCTTTCTTAGAGAGCTCCTTCACTCTCTCTCTATCTGTTTGGATCTGCCACACTTTCTATTCGATTCCGCTCAAAAAAGATTATGAGTGTACTTTGAGTGAGGCTCCTAGTATCGAGAAATCGCGTCGCCATATGCAGCTTGTATCGGCATTCCCAACCGTTTCGGGATGTCTGCATTGGCAGCTCGATGCCGGCTCGGTGCTACTATTTTGCTGAAAATCTGGAACTCGACCAAATAGTAAAAAAACTATATAAAAATAAAAATTCGTAATAATCCTCGCCCAACAAAGAAGCGGCGTCCGTCTCTCGTCTCATGACTCCTCTACAATGGAGCCCCTATTACTAAATTTCCACATTTTGCGGAATCGCAAAGAATCAGCGAACCTCGTTCAAGAGATATCCGATCATTCCATCCCAACTGCCATCCGCTTGTCGCGCTCCGTATTTATTTCCGTCCGAGATGAAGACGTCGTACTCAAACCCGGTGATATTTTTGGCTAGTAGATTGAGCAAATCGATACAGTAGCCTTCGAATCTGTAAAAATCATACAGGTTCCTGGTTTCCAGTTTTTAATATGCATTTAAAACCAAGTGTTTCTGAATAATATTCGGGAGAATTCAAAAAAAGCGGGTGGCGATGGGGCTATTTTTGGTCCCCGTTGTTGAAGTTTGCGCTCAAACCGATTTGGTAGGGAATGAGTGAGAGGGTGCTTGTTTTCAGACCGAATCGAACCAACCTGTCATTTCCTTTCAACTCAGGTTCTCCATGGTTTTTTCGTCTCAACATTACAAATGGTTTAACCAATACAGTAACCACTGTGAATCGCAATTTCCACGGTTTCGATGGCAAAATGCCTTTTCTGCTCTGAGCGGAATCCTTCTTCTTCTCCTGAACATATCTCTCTCCGCCAAGCAGAAAGCCTTCCCCCTGAGACCATTGAAATCTCTGAAATTGCGGAAAAATTTCGTCATTCTCATGTCATATCACTTGCTTCCCAAATGCTATTCATCGAGTTGACGCCTGGCCTGATTTCCACAACATCGCTGGAAAAATTTGTCCTTCTCCCTGTGATTTGATCGAACTGAATTCTGCCAGTCAACGTTCCATCTTCTTCGGTGAGCACAACTTTCTTGATAGCTTCCGAGATCTTGAGCCCGTGTTCGAAGCCTTCGAATTGACGGTCTCCAGTCGGATCCTCGTGCGGTCTACAGTAGAGGCCTTTTCGTCCTCGGTTGAAGAGTTGATGGCGAACGAATGATCTGCAATTGCTAGCTGCTTCGTCGCATTCACTGATCATACACCAACTTGTCGAACATCCCTTTTCCATGCTCATCCATAACGATCTGCAATGCTCTTCCGGCGACGAGAATCGCATCATGGGCGAACGCAGCTGCCACTGGAATGTTGCCAGTGTTTGAGAATCCGCCACGGTAAATGTCGTGAAATTCGGAGCGCATTTTTCTAGAATTCTACTATATAGCGAGCGAGCCATTCGCAATGAATGCAAACATACAAGAACTTTTTGCTACTTTTATCAAAAATTCGGAAGACGGTGATGTTGATGAGGGAAAAATGGAACCCGGCTAAATCTGTCTCGTCGACGTCCTGAAATATTGCGTCGCTTTCTCTGGAAAAGTTACAGTAAAATCGTACAAAGTTTGAAAACACGTAATGGTACTCTTTCTTGACGAGCACACTCTCCTCGAGAGCTCTCAAGAAAGCTCGAGTTCGGTAGCTGCCTTCCAGATCGACTATCACATTTACAGGTCTGAAAATAAGAGATTTGAACAGCGCCGTTCGGAACCTTCTTACATTGGCGCATCTATTTCATCAGAGCTATCATTGCTCCTCAATGCCTGTTGTGTGGATATTCGTCGATGGAATTCGTTCAGAAACTCCTTGAACAGTTCTTCATCAGATGGCGCCTGAAGAAGCGATTCAAGTGGTATTTGGTGACACCGTTGAGTTCAGACACCTACCACATAATTGTCTACGAATAGCTGATATTTCGGCGACTTTTTGTGCAAGTAGGAAAACATCGCTCGTAGAGTTTGAGCCGCTGAAAAACGATTCGCTTCTATTTTTTTTTGCAGAGTGTAACTTTTTTTGTAAGCGAACTTCCAACTACATTTCTCAACTGCTAGCGTCCAAAATAGGTCCACCCTCGGAAACGAAATGCATTTCGGTATTATTCGCTGTGCCGACAGCTGAATGGTCAGTGTGAGCTACGGAAGGTCCGCCTTACAATTAGAGCACGAATCTAAGATGTACAAAAGTGCTGGCAAAGAATGTTTCTGCCTTAATTAATCTCTTCAGATTTACCATCACACACCACTGCTCCCGTTTTTCCAGCTCCCGTCATGTGAGATATTCTTCTTGTCGCCTGACAATCGCCTAATTTTGAAGTTATATGGTTAAATAATGAGTTAATTGGTGGCTTTTTGAGTAGCAACACCCATTTCGCCAGCACTGAAACTTGACAACCATCATCGGGGCGCCGCCACTCCATAGAGCTAGCCGATATTCATCACATAGATTTTCGTTTCGAAGAAAGAATTCTGATTCATTGCGTTTCACCGCCGTCGTCCCCTTTCCGAGAAATTTTTACCGGAGCATCATTCAATATAAATCTCGCCTTTAATCCATTTAAAACGAAGCAATAGCTATCGAAAAAGGCGTCAGTATTCAGTCAGCACGCAAGCATCGGCAGCGTTTTCAGAAATTTCAATTGGAAATTTACAAAAATTGATTAGATAATTTTCCTTTGATATCTCGTTTCTAATTTTTCTTATTTCGTCATTGCTCAATGTTGATTTAATTTTTTCAGATTCTGTAGAAAGGATATCGAGAAGTGGGTGGATTCCAATCTCCCCAGTTCTACGCGAATGGAATCGCTCAGCTTCCATCGCGTTGGCAAGAAGTCATAAATACTAACGGTGTTGTTTTGTTTCGAAATTTTTCAAAATTCAAAAAAAAAATTACGAAGACTTTTCACTCAACGTAATATTTTAATGTATTTTTTTAATTGATAAGCTCAAATGATTACGAACGCTTCTTTTTCTAAAATAATAAATGTATTTACCATTTTTTTCATCATGAATATAAACTACGTCTCTCCATCCTTTGTATTGAATGTAATCCACCAATAGTTGGCTGGAAGATGGAGCAACAGAAAATATCATCGGATGGCTCGAGGAGTCGTTTCCGTCGAGTTGTTTATCCGATTTAGAAGGCTCCCAGTCAATCAAAGGCATCTGAAACACCGCAGATAGCAGCATGGAATGACTAGAAATCACCGACCTTCATATAGTCAGCAATGTCTTCATAGATGCCGTGGTTCTTGTGTGTGGTACCCGCTAGCATGAGAACATAGCCGAGCTTCATTTCGTCGCATACTGTAAGATATGATACCTGCTATCAATCGCCGAAAAAAAAACGCTCACTGATTCGATTCAGATTCCACATCATCGTGGCGACTTCCATCGGCGGAAGGTCTCTTGTACCCAAAAGCACGTCAAAGTCCACAGCGGGCGATGCATTGAACGTCATTTCCGCTAGGCGGAGCATCTGTGAAAAATGAAAAATGAAAAAGGGTAAGCATTTGCATAATTTTGGAAACATGGCTGTTTTCAGAGTATATCGAGGAAAAAAATAGGCGACGATTTGAAAAACAGCTGAAATTACCTCAATAATCGCATGGGCTGCATCATTATCGGCAGAGTCTACGAAAGCTCCTGAAATTTATTAATTCAAGTCAATAATGAACACTTTTGGGAATCATCAGTTTCGAGAATCCATCGAGATGATTTCCGATATGCTCGCTGTTTTCTCGGTATCGATCGACGAGGTCTGCGTCTTTGGACGACGCTGCCTTCGGTGTATCACTTACTCAAAGGAAACTTTTTCGACGATTCTCCACCTCTTGTGAATAGAAGAAAAGACAATAGAAGAATGCGGCTCTTCATTTCGGAATCAGAAGGTTTTGAAGAGTTCAGCGTATTGGTCCTTCTGCGCTCATTTCTTTCGGGAGCTCACTAGAAAAAATAACTTAAAATAGCCTTTTCTGTGTCGTCAGTCTTCTACGTTTCTCGAAAATTGAAAATGACAGCTTCTTCGGGCCGCACAGGCTCCTCCTTTCTCCTCTTGGCCACTCTTCGTCTCTCTTCCCCCCACTTCTCAAATTGCTTCTTGCGCGGATTCTCGCCGTGCGGAGCAGCGACAGCAGCAGCACACATTTCCAAACAACAGAAGAGCGCCACTTTTTCAATTTTCTGCCCGTTTTCCATGGGTGCCCGCCGGTTAAATTGGTTGGAAAAAGAGGGGCAAAACGATGAAATGGAAGAAGTGGGAAACGAAGAAGATTGACTTTCTTGGTAGTCGTGGCGAAACGGGCCGACGTTACAATAGCCGCCTCGAAAATCTGGAGTACCACACAAAAAATGGTCATCTGCAGGCAATGGGTGGTCGCACAAACTACAACTGCAAAAATTAAGTTCTGTTTTTTATCGAATTCGCTCACCAACTTATGAAAGAATCAATTAGTGTTTGATGTTATCAGGTAGATGGTGTAGCAGGTAAAATCCCCAGCTTTAGTTGATCGCCAATATAGCTTTGACTCTAGCGCTCCATTGCCTTTAATTTCTTAATTAGGCCAAAACCGATTTGCTAGAGAGCATACATATCTAAAATGCAAATTTCTTATATAATTTTTTTTAATACATTAAAAAGAAACACGCGACTAAAACAGTTATTGCAATAATAATAACTCACTTTACAGCTTTTGATACCATGCTGAAGTAGCGAAATTCGAATCTGTTCGGATAATCTAATTTGAATGTTCCGCGCAGAGGAGCGTGCTGGCGCGTTTCGAGATTCTGGCGCATTTTGCGTGACAGTGTCATTGCCGCTTTCGGGTTTCGTGGTATTGATGTCGTCCGTCGCGCATGTTTCGTTATTTGCGCGAGCCATCTGAATCATTTTTCCAAATGTTACAGATTCTGTGCATCAAACGACGATTTTCCATTATAATCAATCCCCGTTCTGATTGAAATTCATTATTTCGTATATCAGGAAGTTAAAAGGCAAATTTTCTACAATGATGAGAATTTTTCTAGGCGATGGAAGGAAGAGATTCGTCGGAATATTCATTTAATTCACTGACTTTTTGAAAACGAACACAGACGCGCCGATTAAACCACCAAACATACCGGGAGCTATGAGCACGTGCGCAGTTTAGAATGGAGATAATGTCGAGAGAAAAAGTGTGCATTATCTACCATTTTGAATTAAGGAGAAAGCGAAGAGTTCCAAGGTTTCATTCAACAGAAGGCCACTTCCGAGAAATCAATATTTAACAATCCGAGTAAGTAGTCAAGTGCATACAAATCAATCTTCAGTGACAAAAATCTAGAGCAGAACCAATATGGCTCAAAGTGATGAGTTGAACGTGTAAGGCATGGAGCTAGAAAATAGAAACTATTGAAGGCGAACACCACTTGTTTCTAGCTATAATGAAACTAGAAACAGCTCGACGGAAAAATTAAAAAAAACAATCATCCGGTATGAAAGAAACAACTACACATGCTTATGAGGGGTTATCTGAATAAAGTTATGCAGAGATATAGAGAGAAACCATGAATTGAAGTTTTAGATAGCAATGGAGCAGGGAATCTTAAATTCTCGAAAACAGTGAGATGACATCACAAAGAATAGACCCAGCAGATTATGAGGAGAAACGAATTAGAGGCATGGGAAGCGAGATAGTAATATTGTAGAGGGCGCTGAGAAAGAATGGTTGATGATGAGCAAAAAATTGTCAAATTCCAATATGAAAAATTATGGTAAATGCATTGAATCATTTTCGAAATTATACAAAATATACAATTTTTTTTAGAATGCTCATAGTCCAAACGGTGTTTCCGTATTGTTGGTGATATGGTCAACAGGTAATCCACACTCATAACGCTTCCACATTTGTTCCAAAAGATCTTCCATATCATGACAGTACTGTTTAACGTCAAAAAGTGTCGATGTAGTGCGAGCCATCCACACCTTGGCACGCATGTTTGCCAGGCTGAAAAAAGGTTTTTTGGGAAAAAGCTTTCCAAATTGACAAAATTACACTTACTAGTCGACATCAGTTCCCAAACGGATGGCTATCTGAACGTACTCTTGTCTTGTTTTAGCCACCAATTCAGGGACTCCGAGAGCGTAAAGTTGAGAAGTGGCGACACGGGAAGCCAAGGATTCTACTACAATGTTTAAGGTTTATCAGAGTTATTCTTTTTCGCTTTTAACAAACATGGCATAGTGACCATTGGCGTTCCCGTCCATAGAATATCCATTCCCGTAGTATGACCATTGCAGAGCGGAGTATCTAGGCAAACATCAGCCAGCTGCCCACGACGCACATGCTCTTCCTAAAAACCATTATAACGGTATACTACAATTAAGTTTCGCTACTTGCCTTAGCTGCAACATTACTGAAAACAATTCTAGAAGGCTCAAGGCCTCGCTCTACGCAGTATTTCCTAATGTGCTCTTCTCCTTGATAAGGGAACCTCAGCAACCAAAGAATTGACTTGGGTACATTTTCGAGAATTTTTATCCACATATCGAGAGTTGCCGGATCAATTTTGTAGAGCTGATTGAAATTACAGAATACAATTGCATCATCCGGGAGTTGATACTGAGCACGCGAAGTGAGTAGAACTGAGTTGGGAATCTCTTCACCCGTTGCTGCTTTATGGTGCATTTGAGACTGAAATCCATGGCGTTAGGTTTTTTTTAGCTTTATCAAAACGGTTACCTGTCCGAGACCGTTCTGAACGTTCATGTCTTCCATCACATTCATTGTCATTTGCCCTGTCATGATCATTTGTTTTATTGGCTCAGTTGGAACCTGAAAAAAAAGTTTCCAATGCTTAAATAATTTCTAGACCTTACCTCAAGAACCGGTAAAACAACTTCAGCTCTTACAAGCTCTTTCTTTGGTCCACTAACAACTTCTGTATCCAGCACGTGTTCTTTGATTTCCGACTTTGCTAGAATCGGGTCCATATTTGCTGTATTCATGATAAGACACGAATCTCTTTCTGTCGCCTCTTTGTCTTTGACAACAACTTTCTCAGTCAAATGTCGAAGCATTTGAGCGTGATCACCGATGAAAAATGTATGTGGCATATATGCAAGCTGAAAGAATGATGAACGTGCATCAGAATAAAAAGAAAATTTAATAACCTTTTCAGTAAATGCACAGGCAAGTCGAAGAGGCGATGTCACTGCATCCGTGATGATATAGTCCATGAAAGTGGCCCCGGATGTGGATGGATATCCAAGCCACATCACTTGAATCGGCGCAGGCCGAAGAGCAAAAATCTCGTTACGAGCTCCTTTAGTATATCCGTTCATATTGATTAAAATGTGAATCCCGTCTTGGGCGATTTTCTCTGCAGCTTTTCCATTGCAAGGGATCTGAGACAAATCAACAAAGTGCTCGGACTCATTCATCAGCTTCGATCGGAAATTTGTTCCATCATTGACCGAAAGAGCGTAGCAGAACACTTCAACCCGTTCTCTATTGTGCATTCCCGGAATCGATTGCATTAAGTGCGATGTGGGATGATTTCCAAAATCAGAAGACACGTACCCAATGCGAAGTCTTTGACCATTTTGGACACTGAATCTGTCGGCATGAATGAGTGGTGTCTTTCCAAGCATTTGAACGTGAACCTGAAGAAACATTAAACTGAGCACTTCTAAACTGAATGCTACAAACCTTGTCGAAGCACAATGAAGCATGTTTAGCAGCGATTGCAATTCGAGTTGCATGTGACAATGGGTACAACATTGAATGGTGTGGATGAACAGAAGGAAGACGCTTCTTTCCCAGCTGATCCTCCACAATTTGAACCAGTTTTCGTATTCGTTTATCATAGTCAGTCCAATCACAGATAATCTGAAGGCAATGGGCAAGATTGCAGAATGCGTCAGGGAAGTCTGGCTTTAATTTGAGCGCTGTTGAATAGCTCTGTATGGCTTCAGCCATATTTCCAGCATCTTTGTGTATGCTCGCGAGATTGGAATGAGCATCGGCAAACGCTGGATTGATTTGAATGGCACGGTTGTAACAGGCTATTGCCGCAGAGCTATCTCCCATTTCTTTTAATGTATTTCCCATGTTTGAATAAGCATCAGCAAATGTCGGAGCGATCCTAATAGCTTCTTTATAGTGAAGTATGGCATCAGGGAGTTTTCCCTGTTGTTGCAAGATAGAAGCAAGATTGGAATGAGCTGCAGCGAACTCAGGGTATATTTCCAGCGCTTTCAGGTACAGTCTAGTTGCGTCTTCAATTTTGCCCTGCTCTCGTTTTATGTTAGCCAAATTGTTTTGTGAATCCGCGTGTGTTGGGCATAGCTGAAATAGAAAACTTTAAATGAAAAAAACTTAGTGAGCAAAAGCTATAAAAACCTTTTAAAACTGTTTCATTCTAAAAATCTTCACGATAGGTGAAGATTTTTTTTTTGAGAGACGAATCGTAATAAAGATAAGGTTTTGAAATTTCTGACGAAATACGGATACCGAACGTTTAATTTTCGAAACACAATACCAAATTTTCAAACCTTTTTTAACGAATTTTATATATTTTTTTTAATCGATGATAAAACAGATAAACAAATTCTGATTTTCAAAAGCATTTCTAAAACAAAAATTTCAAATTCTCTTGTTTTCATCCTTTTTAACACATATTTTTCTTTAAAGTTTCCAGGAAAGACAAAGACAAAAAGTCGTCTATCCTCTTGTCGTTCGTCTTACGCAATAAACGCAAGAATTACGCAAGACAGACGAAGACGAAATTTCGCCCAAATGAAAGCCTCATTTTTGTTTCACTCACTTCCAACGCCTTGATGTACATTTGTTCAGCTTCCGCTACGTTTCCTTTTTCTTTCAATGCATTCGCCAGGTTACAGTAAGCATCCGGGAAGTGTGGCTGTAGTTCAATCGCTTTTTTATAAGTATCTATGGCCAAATCGATCAATCTGAATTAAAAACATTTATTTCGCATAAGCATTATGTAGCACTTCGCTTACCCTTGCTCGTAATACACACATGCGAGATTTCCATGAACAACCGCATGATTTCCAGCTAGGTTCAACGCACGTAAGTAGGCGGAAACAGCTCTATCGAATATCCTGGCTTCTTTCAACACATTTCCAAGGTTAATATAAGCGTCAAGAAAGTTTGGGTCCAGTGTCACGGCTTTTTCAAAGTGATGTATAGCTAACCAGATTTCTCCTTGACTGTTGAACACGCAACCAAGGTTTGACCAGGCTACGGCGAACTGCGGCTGCGTTTCTATCGCTTTCAAATAACAAACCTGAATATGTTAATTGTAGCGGTTACTCTTGTTACCGATTTGTACCTTTGCCTCTTCCAGTCTTCCCATCGCTTTTAGCAAATTTCCCAGATCACTTCTGACACAATATAAATCAGGATTGATTTGCAAAGCATTGAAATACGCGGTAACAGCCTGCTCTAAATCTCCACCGGAAACCAATGCAGCTGCCAAATTGATATAAGCATCAATGAATTCCGGTTTAAGCTTCACGGCCAGTTTGTAATTCTCTAAAGCATCTTGTAGTTGCCCTTTTTCCTTATAATAGTTTCCAAGATTGCTGTAGGCCTCAGCGCATTGATTGTTGACTTTGATAGCAAGCATTGAGTAATGCATAGATCTGAAATTCATTTCAATGAATAAAAATATTGTAGAAAAGCAAACTTTTCCAAATTTTTTGTCTGAAAATTAATTGCAGACAGTAGAAGCAAAGTTGGCAAGTTGTTTGGATCACTTTGGAATACCAAATTGCAGTATTTCTCAGCCTCAGCGTAGTTTCCCGATTGAAATTGCCGATGAGCCAATTCAGTAACTTTTTCTAAAACAAAATGATTTCAAAATTTAATTCTATATTATCATTGTTCAACTCACTTAGAGATTCTGTAACACCATTTATCACAACAGTAAGCGGCTGCTGAATGGCAATTGGCTGCGCGAGATTTGGTTGGGGAGCAATTAGGAGCTGCTGTGGAGTAGGTGTTCCATTGAGTTGGAACTGCTGGTTGACAACTAACTGTTGAGCAGCTGCTTGGGTCTCTAACTGCAAAAAAGGTGTATTTTACTTCGGGCTAAAAGTTTTACATTTATAAGTAACTAGCTTTTCTGAATCTAACTTTTTTTGGAAATTGCGTGAATATGCGGTAGAGATTTGTAGTATCAGACTCACTTGATAATAATAACATAGGTGGGGAGATAGTAACCGGTCACTTTATTTTTTTTTCATTAAAATCATTTAATATTCTTTGCGTAACCGGTTTTCGGTCTAATTATCCTCAGCAGTTTAACTTTTTTTAATTGGGGTATGTGAGAAACCTTTTTTTCTATTTTTGCGTTAGTTGGTATTAATGAGAAATTGAGAACGGGGCAGTGATTTTCAACATTTTTAATAAACATTATTCCCAAAAAACCATGATTTGTGAGAAGAAACAGATGAAAAATGTCCATTACAAAAGCTAAAATTAAAAGTATATAGTCATTGAAGTGTATAATAATTATACACTAGAAGCAAAATAATTACCGTTCGAAGAGCCTGCTGAACCAAACTAGCAAAGCCTGGCGACTGCATGATGTTGGCCATGGAGGCGGCGGAAACAGCAGCAACTCCGGACGGGGCGATTGAAGGAGCCAGTACTGGATGTGGAGGAACAGCTCCGGGAGCCAACTGCTCCCCGGTCGCTCCAATTACCTTGAAGATATAGAACGATGTCATTTAGATAATAAATGTTTCATTGAGGTAAAGGCTTATCTAGTCAGTTTGAAAAGAAGAATTATCAATATTGTTTTTTTTTCTTGAAATTGAAATGGCATTAAAATTACCTTATTATACGACTGAAAATAATTGGGCTTTTCCATCGTCTAACCCATTCGCTAGCTTTCTGAAATTAATAAAGACAATTATTGAAAAAAAACGGTTAAATATTAGTATTTGAGCAGGTAATAACCGTATTGAATTCAATGGTTCTTAGGGGGTATCGGGGCTAAAATCAAAAGGAACAATGAGAGAAAAATTCGACAGAATGAGAATATAGAAAAAAAAAAGACCGAAGCGTGAGAGGGAGGAGGCAGAAAAGAAATGCCAAAGACCACTGTCTGCGTCTCAACTCTCTAATCATTGAAGCCTCACTTCACAACCGTCTCTCTCTCTCTCGTTCTTTCAAGTGTATGCCCTAATACAAGGAGAGACAAGGCACGCAGAGAGAAGCTACACATCAGAATATAGTTTAGAGGCGCATAGAAACGAGCAAATGGGCCATAGAACACGTCAGCCTTGGTAGAAGCCAAAAATGGTCGAAGAAAGGTTAAGCGTTGTTTCTCCACGTCTGGTACAGCCAGAAATTTATACAGAGCAGTGGGGAGCGCTACGCGAATTTTTGAATATTACGGAACGGAAATTTGAGAGTAAAGCATTGGAATATTTAAAAAAAAAACGAAATAAAAACGAATACTGTAGGCCTTAAAGGTGCATACCACAATTTTTAATAAAGTGAGTGATTCTCTGCTTTCGCTTTATTGCGAAACAAAAATGGGTTAGTTATTAAACAAAATAAAATAAAAAATAATTAAAATTTTGGTGTGCAGGGAAATCTACGTATTCCGAAAAAGAACGTTACGAATTTTATGAACCGTGCTCTTAGTAGTTTCTATTACAGAGTTTATTATAGGATTAATACGCATAAAATATAGAATAATAAAAATATATAAAAGGAAATAAAAAGGGGAGATCAACTTAGCCTCACCAAGGCCTCACCATCCTCTTGCGAGTTTCAACCACTGACTGATTAGCAATCCTCCTTATACGCGGGGTCAGGCGTGGTCATAGTTACATAGTTACAACCACAGAGCCTAGAGTGCTCTATATGTTCTTCATGTGCGCGGGTGATAAGGCGAGTCCGACTGTTACATCCCACCGCTCCTTAAGTCGAGCGCCCCGATCGACTCCTTGTCCCGATATTCCCTTTAGTTTAATTTGGGCGTGCTTGCAGAGTGTGGAACCGATGTATCTAGTAATCCTGTCCATTTTAGTCATTTGTCCAATTTTGGCGAGTGCTCCTCTTTTTCATGTGCAGGGTTCCTTTGTGCAGTATTGTTGATCGCGATTCGCTGGGATAAGTTGTGGCCGAGGAAGCTAGGAAGAGAGAAAATGAGAGAGAGAGAGAGAGAAAGCAAATTTTAAAACCATTTTATTTTAAAACTGGTTTTGAATTTGTTTTCATGTTTTCATCTTCGTAAATAAGTTACCAAACATATACAGTGGAGAAGTGAATTGCGAATTATCGAATTATACTTTTATTTACAAAAAAGTTTTTATACTCATAAACAGAAAAAAATCTCGAAGATTTAGCAGTTGAGAGGAAAACTGGCTTGAAGCTAATCTCCTCTATAGAAAAATAATTCTACTAATCTTAATTTTCATTAGCAATTCGTTGAAATATGAAGTCGCCTGCATGCGATATAGTATAGAACAAAGTACGAGCTTATAAGCAACATTGTAGAATAATTTGACGTACTTCAGTAGCACTAAACAGTTGTAAAACGAATAATAATAGAGCGTCCGCATTATTTAGTTTTCTAATCTCAAAAAAAAAATATTTTCTGCTATTTCTCCTCGCTTGAAACGTTAAGGGTTCCACTATTTTTTGTTCTTCACATTTTTCGCGCCTCTCGCGGAAAACAGATCCACGATTTGGAAAGATCGTGGCGATGGAAAAAGCTAAAACGGAAGATGAGACCCCTGCTTGCCTAGAAAAAAGGGAAATGTGTAAAACTGCATGCGCAGCTTAGAAAAATCAAAGAAAAAGAGCGATTTTTCGGGTTACGCACAGTTTCTAAGACGAAGCGCCGTTTTTTTCAGTTTCTCCTGTCGCCATCGAACTTCCCAAGTGTTGCATGGTGGCTGCTGAATATTTTTTAATGCATTTCGCGGCGATTCAATACTGTGATCGCTTCGAGAATTTTCTAGAAGTGACGATAAAAATAAAGCAAATAAAGCAAACGAATTGCAGGAACAGAGCATAGAGGCAGGTGTCCGCGCACTTTTTTTTTGTTTAGAAGTAAAATTTAAAAAAAAACAGTTAATTCTACCAATATTTGCGTTAAAAATCAAAATAAAAAAGCAATGAGTAACTGATCTACCTGATAGACACTTGGTGGCTTGATAATTATTGTTCACCAGCAAAAAGTCACAAAAAATTTATAAAAGAAAGATAAATTCATTTTTAAGCAAAAAAAAATAGTTTATTATTCAATTTACTTCAATTTTTAGCAGAAAAGCAGAAGAGAATAAATCCAAAAAATGTGAAGGGCACCATGCTTCTGTGCAGTACTTCTATTAGAAATTTTTTTCTTTTTCTTCCAAAAAATGAAAAAAAACCAAAGAAGCGGGTTGGGGGGAGAGCAGTGAAGAGGTGTTCTATTGAAAAAGAAATGCGGGAAAAGTCGAAAAATAGTAAATGAGAAATTTTTTGTGTTATTGTCGTCAGGTTTATTGTTTATTCCGTAACGTTGCATACCGTGATTGCGAAAAAAAATAGGATTTAAAGAATATTTTCCATTTTTTGATGCTCCGCATTTTCTTTGGTTAGCAATTCGTGGCTACTTTTTTTCAGGAAACGGCTAAGAGCAAGGGAACGCGTAATTTGACCGCAGAAGTGCCATCCGGAATCGCCAAAGATCGAGACCAGAGGAAACACTGAGCAGTTTAATATCAATCTTTTTGCTATTACAAACGTTTTGAAGTGCAGGATTCTTCAAAATCGAGCAGCAGTAAGAATTTTGAAAAATTACTTTCGTTTAAACTAGTCAATAGGTAAGCGGAGCATCATACGAACCTCGAGAGCCCACCCAACACTAAGTGGCTAGTGTACGAATGATCTGACCTCGCCTAAATCAAGTTGGCTTGTTTGAAAGACTTTTTGTCGAAAAACCATTGATCTCTGGTTCAATAAAACAGCACGTGTTGCCCGTCGAGCTCATATCAATTGAACTCGTTAGCAGTGGAAGAGGGTACTCTTGGTGAGTGATGAGGGCAGGTACATGACCTTCGTGTCTAATGTCAATTGCTCTTTTGGAACCAGTCTTAATTCAAAATATCAAACACGATAGTCGCAACGTGATGGTCTGGCTCTGCTCCTGCTGCCGGTGAGCCCAAAATATCAGATCAGCTCTTCCTTTTAGTTTAAAGTTGGTTTGCAAAGCACTGACAAGGGAGCCATGTTTTGCCATCATCTCAGAATTTTTTCTAAATTTGCTCATTTATAGTTTCGAATACGGGCTTTCTCGTGGTGTATTTGGTTTTCTGCAAAAATTTCTAAAAGTCGAGAAAATTCCATCTGAAAACCAAATTCACCACGAGAAAGCCCGTATTTAAAACTCTAAATGAGCAAATTTAGAAAAAATTCTGAGATGATGGCAAAACATGATTCCCTTGTGAGGAATTCGGACAGTGTTATAATGTTTGTGTCCAGTAAGGCTTCCACAACAAGCAAAGACCAAAAGTCGTCTTTCATCTTGTTTTTTGTCTCCTCGTTTTCGTTCGTTTTGCACAATAAAAAAGAAATTTGTTAAAATTTTGATGATTTAATTTCTTCATTTGAATGACTAAAAGTAGTTATTTTCCCTTTTTTTTGTTATTTATCAAAAAATGCTTTGTTTTTAACGAAGACGAAGACGAGACGGCCGAAATTTCGCTCAAATGGAAGCCGCATTTTCAGTTTTAGACCGTCTCATCGAGTCCATGCCAAAAAGATGTCAATTTCCTATCGATTTTTTTTCAGTTTTTTTTTATCGCCGGCAGCTATTTGTCGCGTTATATTCCAATAAACTGGTAATTGTGAAAATCAATTTTCGCTAAACCAGTTCTCCAATTAAAAAAATCTACAAGACGTCATTTTGCGCTTTATTCTAGCATCTTTTCACAAAAAACCGCGAGCTTCTGTTTTGTTTCTAAAAAGGTTACAAAGAGGGGTTTTCAATGACGCGCAGTTCTTGCCAGCTGGAAGAGGGATGTGCTCCGCCCGGTCACCGCTTTTGGATTCTCGCTTTTGTGTGGAAAATCAGCTGAATTGCCGAAATTAAATAAGCAAAAGTCGCAGTAGCCATATCTTAAATCCGCGACATATTGGCGGTAAAAAAAACACTTTTTGCGCCAATTTTAAATTTTTGAGACGCTTTTTTTCGTTTTGTGTCTGCTGAAAATCTCTTTAAAATCTAAGGCTTCCATCTGGGCGAAATTTCGCCCGTTTTGTCTCGTGTTCACCTTTGTCAAAAACAAAAAATAGTTTTGAAAAAAAACAAAAAAAAATAGAAAATAACTACTTATAGTCATTCAAACGAACAAATGAAATCATCAAAATTTCAGCAATTTTTTTCTTATTGCGCAAGACGAACGAAGACGAATGGAACGACGAGGAGACGAAAAACGAGATGAAAGACGACTTTTTGTCCTCGTCTTTCGCGTTAACGTATTGAACGGATGCAATTTCTCAAAATGAAAAAATGCGGCTAAGGCTAGCCGCCTTGCAATTCATCATATTTTCAATAATCAAGTGGTTTCAAATAAAAAAGAACAAAAAACAGCACGTAGTACAGTATGAAAGCGTAGTGTGATTAAGCGGTCGGAAGAGTGTTTGATTACAAAAGGAAAACATGTGAGTGATTGCTGAAGAAGGACGAGGAGTAATCGATGATGTCACTCGTGAACTTTGAGTTCTAGTAAGAAGCGTAATTACAGAGAACATTCAAAGTACTTCATATTTTAATTGCAGTTGGCAAGATTCTCGGGAACACGAAGAGAAAAAAGAAGCGTTTTCGTCGAGAAATTCACTTACAACGGTTAATTCGTTTTTAGTTAAATTACCCTCATCGGCATTTCGAAAATGGTAAATAGGAGTTAATAAGGCTAGCGCAAACATATCTTCTGTCGCGTTCCCGACGCTTCCGAATTAGTGGAATGGTCGCGCCCCCCGCTCGTCTCGTGGGCTCTCAAAAACCAATTTTAGTAAAACTGAATTTCGAATTCGCGAACCGCGAAGATTGCATTCTGTTTTCGTGTTTCTCTCTAGAATACTGGTCAGAGAAAGTGAAACAGAGGAAGGCATCAATGTTCATCGGGGGGGTGCACTCGTTCGACGGCTCGTTTTGCAGTATTTTAGGTGGCATACGACGTGAAATTGAGCAGAAACTCGGTGGCGCCTATTTAATATTCATTTGAAATTATTATTTTTTCACTTTTTTTTCTTCAACCAAGAACGCTTCGAATAAGACATCTCGCCTGTTGCTGCTCGCTATGGAGAGCAAGATAATTACAGCATTATAAAGCGGTCAGGCAGCCGGGAAAGAAAGAGAAAAGAGCCTTTTAAAGTCATTGAGACAATATTAACTAAAATTTAAAGGATTTTTCTGAAAAAAAAAACATTTGAAGAGTCAAATAGAAAAGGATTTAATAATTTTCGGTGAATAGCAATCCCTTATTCTTGGACTTCTTCATCTCCTTCTAGTTGGCCTAGCCAACGTTCTGCGTCTCTCATCACTATCTCATCTAAACCTCTCTCCGACCACGGGGTATCCCCGCGGCCACCGTCTTGTGAAACTGAGGGGAGGCATCGCAAAAAAGGGGATGGCGCCAGAGACGTTGGAAAGACCCACATGAGTGACAGAAAACACGCGAATCTCTCTTCGGTGGTTCGTTCTCTCTAGCTGCTGTCTGCGTCTCTTGAGATACCTTTCCAAAACATGTTGGCTCAGTGCCAAGGTTTATACATTGACTATAGAACTATCGATTTGGGGGAAAAAATAGAAAAAATACAATAAACAAAACCTTTAATCTGAAACCATTTTATTTTTGCATTGGTTCGACTCCTCTATTTTCTAAATACTATAACCAAACGTTTCTTTAAAATATTAAAACGCTTAAGCGATGAAACAATAGAAGATTTTGATGGAAGTGGGAGAATCGAGCCGGAAACAAAACTTGACGACAGCAAACATCTACAAAATCTACTGATAAAGAATGGAGTAATAAAAAAAAGACGGATAAGGACTTAGTGATGGTGGTGCACATAATCCGGATCGTATGAATCTGAATCCAAATCCAATGACGTTTCATGAGACGTCAAATCATCATAGTAAGCCTCTCGGTAGTAGTACTCATACCTGAAATAAATTAGTTTCCAAATGAATCCCTTATTTTAAACGAGGATATTAGTCAATGAAAAAATTGCTAGCTAAAACTAATCTTTCTGAAAAAAAGCATTAATTTAACGGTTTTTAAACAGTTTTCTTTTTTTTTTAATCAAATATTATAAAACGCACCATGGCTCTGGAAGATGATGGCCATTGCGCCAGGCAGTAAGGCCAGCTTTATGATCTCCGTTCTTAAGTATGCAACCGTAACCGTAGGGAGATTTCAAAACCTCTTTGCGCATTACATGAAGGAAGTGTCCAGTATCACGGGGATTTACGTACAATTCTCCAACTTCGTGCACTGAAACCCCATCAAAAGCCAGCATACGTGCATCGTATTTGTTGGTGACACTGAAAAGCACAAGTAACGAATAAAGCATAATTAAGTCATATAGTCAAGTAATAGAAACGTACTATGCCCTCCATCCATTCCATCCAATCGAATCAATAATAGTATTCCACTCTTCCATCACATCTCCACTATGCCACTCGAAGAAATCAAGATCAAGTCGTTCAATATCCTTTAAATTCGATTTTTGACAATTTTTCAAAAACGTTTCAAAACCTCAACAACAGCGTCAGTGTCTCCTGGCTTCGACCAATCATACGCCAAAATTTTGGAATGATTACGGTACTCGCGAAGAGAATCCTTGTAGGACTCTTCAATAGTTTTCAGGTAGCGCTCGTCGACCACCGCGATTTCATCGGGCTGTAAACGTTTCAGATAATAGAATTTAGAATAGAAGTTACAGTACCATTCAAAAGGTTAACAACTTTTTTTGGGAATAATGTCGAGTCACACATAACCAATCGATTTGAAAATTACAGAGTTTATTTGGAATAGACGGCTTTCAAATGCATTTATAATAATTTTTTTAAAGTATGCAATCATAAAGATTGATTTTTGCGAAGTTTTCGATTTTTCTAAATTTTCAATCGAAAACCCATTTTTTAATATTTTGGTTTAGTTTTTTTTTTTGGTTTTAAGCGTGAAAACAACATTGAAAAGCACAACTTAGCTGAAATTAAGCAAAAAGCCATCTCAAACGGCCGAGAGAATGTCTTGACGCAGAAAGAAACCGAATATCAATTAAAAACCTCAAAATCTTGCACTTTTCAACTTTTGGAACCCTCGAACACTCATGTCAAGAGTGCAGTGTTCGTCATATCGGGAGGACACGCGCTACAGATAAAACTGACGATAGAAGAACTCTGAAGACGCTCAGATCTAATCTACCCGTCTGAGATCAGATGAGAAGGTTTTGTGAATTCAGATATTCCAACGTTTATGTCCACTATCAAAAAAATGAATGTCAAATAAATCCATGTTCCGGTTGTTCGAAATATTGAATCCATTGGTTTCGTGGACCAACTGGTACCAGATATGATCCTTCATATCACCTTCCAACTGAGAGGCATGAAGGAGGAAACTATGTGATTTGAGGAGCCTTCTAAGAAAGACATCAAATATGTTCTCCCGGCTCTCACTTATGACTCAGAATTTTGAATTTTCAGAAAAGCATTAGCAGAAAGAGTCCGATTGGCCTACTCACTGAGCAATATCAAAGAGATCATAGAGAAGACATCAGACATCTACTAAATCTTGGAGGACCACTACGACTCATAAAGAGAAGAAAACTAGGACGGGATGAATATTTAATGCGCAGCAACAACAAAAGATTAACCATGTTGATGCCAAAGAATTTCACGAGATTTAAAAAGGCGTTTTAGAAGGCCACCCAACATATGGTAAGGCTCTTTAATAAAAGAAGTATCAATCCGACATTGAATGGAAATCAACTTTTTTCCTCTTGGACTACCATCGCAAGAGATCGGAAGGGGCGGTACGTTGTGATCCATGCTCAAGCAAAGTGAGCGAAAAATGGATAAAATATGTAACTACGTATCGGAAATATAGACAGAAATGCATAGTATTCATTTTTTCACAAACAAACTGAGTTTTCGGATTATTTCAAAAGCCGTTTGGCCAATATTGTGAATTGGTCTAGCCAATTTGCTGATCTCAAATTAGGGAAGAGATGAAGAGACTACACGCTGGAAAAAGGGCGAAGAATTCGGACAGAAAGGTTTCTTATCTGAAGTTTGATTGGGTCGCATTTTAATGCTAAAAATCAACTCTTTGGTCGATCCAAGCACCGAAGAAAACTCGATTAATTAAAATGTCCGATTTTTAAAAATAAAATTGTTGATATTTAAATTAAGGTTTTTTAATACGAAGTAAGACCGTCTCGTCTCGCCTTCATCTTGAATTCGTTTGACTCAGATATAGACATTGTGTTTTTCAAGTAAAATACACTGCGTGCGTATGCGTATTTTTATAGCGTAAGAGGAATGCAAGACGAACTGAAAGACGAACGAAGACGAGACGAAAGACGAATTTTTGTTTTCGTTTTTCGTGGAAGCTTTAATTGAAATAGTCAAGTGAAAATTAGCCGACAGTTCCTCAATTTTGAAATAAAAGTGAGCCGAAAATTACAAGTCGTTACAGGTTTCTAAAGAAAGTTATCACCCAAAAAACCGAAAGTTTTTAACCTTTGAGCGGTACTAACATTAACGTTTAAATTTTTAAACTAACGTTTCCGCGTCTCTTAATGTTTTCAAGGCACTTGCTTGTCGGAGTGTTCAAGTAAACTACTAAGTGTGGCCAGAAATGAAGTTGAGGAAGTGCATTTTTACGTACGAAGTAGTAGTGCTTAAAGTCTAAAATGAAAAAAGTTTGTAGTTCTTGAACACGTTTGGACACACTTACACTCGTGCCCAATATAATTTTTGTCTCTCATAGCATTGGCGAACACGAAATCAGAATATGGTGTGCGTTCAAGAACAACTCCTTGTCCGGTGTTCAGGATATGAGCAAGAGCGTTCATATACTGATCGAAACGGCAGTTGAAAATACGATCTTGCATGGCCGCCGATAACTCTCCATTTGGATTTTTGTAAAACATTGAAGTGTCTGGGAGGCGATAGCGAGCTGGGAACTGCAAAAATTCGGCCGATGGTCATTTATAAAACTATTAGAACTCAAACCTTGTTGTAGTAATTACGAAGATCATTTCCATAACGATCGATTAAAATATCGTCCATTCTGAACTCCGGGAAGTGAACGAATCCAAGCTGATCGGCAAGTTGCTTCGCCAATACTGTTTTTCCCGATCCAATGTTTCCTTCTACTACAATCAATTTTGAGTTCTGATGGAAATGAGCTTGAGTGTTGTCCCTAATTCCATCCAAGTTGTTGAATCCTTTGTTCTTGTAATCCCATGGTTCAGGATAGTCGGATGGTAGTCTGAGAAGACTTTTATGTACAACACTCCTTATCTGGTTTGACAAAATACCAGCTCCGGAGCGAGCCAGTACACCGATTGCAAGACCTCCCAACTTACTCATCGAACCCGAGAGTGTGTTCTAGAAGACACGTGAATCAAAATTTATTGCGATTTGGTTTATTTAAAATAGATAGCGGATTTAACACCATATATAATTTAAAAATATACAGAACTCAAAAATATTTATTATTTATTTTATTAGGTATCCAATGTTGTAGATATCAATAATTTAAGGAATAAATTTATCGTTCAGATTTGGAAAACAATGTAAAGTGAATAAACGAAATAAAACAGAAAGGAAAATTGGTGGCTTTCAGATCGAAAAACGAATGAAGTAATCATGAAAGAAAATTCATATAACGGATTCCAAAATAATATAGTAAAATCAACGACGATCACCATACCGTCCCCCACCCCCTCCTCCAGCTCCTCCTCCACTTCGATATCCGCCGCCTCCAGATCCACCGCCTGACCCGTAACGGCTTCCACGATCTCCTCCACGATCACCACCACGGTCTCTACCATATCCACCACCACCACTTCTATCGTTATGACGTTCTCGGCCGCTGCAAATGGTAATTAATGAGGTATGAAACATGTCTTGCGAAAACTAAATCAAGGGATTGAGAAGATTAATTATTAGAAGATACAACAAAAAAACATACCCTCCACCATATCCCCCGTTTCCGCCACGGCTATCTCTAAATCCACCGGACGATTCACGACGATCACGATCATTTCCTCCACCGTTACGGTAAGAATCTTGCCGCCTATCACGACTTCCACTTCTATCTCTATCTCTTTCTTCATATCCAGACTGCATTTCTCTCTCCTCAATAGCTGCTTTCGATTCACGAGTTTTTCTGGTGTCTCCCTTTCCACCACCTTCAATAGAACGTTAAATTGTGAAAAATATTGCTAAGTATCAGAACTTACCAAGCCTTCTAGGAAGCCATGTTTTTTGAGTTCGACCTCGTTCGTAATCTACAACGAGGCGTTTTCCATCAACCTTGATTCCATCAGCTTTTTTATAAGCAGCTGAAAAAAATTAAGTTTTACTTTATGAAATTCTAGACCTTTAAAGGGGCCTATTTCTTCACGAAATACCTGATGATGCACTCAATCGATAGCTTAAATAACCTACCAAAAAGCGCTCAGATTTCCATGGCATTCGCGGCATCAACTACTTACCCAGCTACTTACCCGCGTTTACCTTTTTCACTTTAAGAAACTTACATACAAAACTTACAAAAAACTTACAAACGGGAAACGAAAACTTACAATCGAAAAATCCGAAATGATCGTAAGACAAATTTGATGTTTGTGAACAAGCTACAGAATTCTTACCCATGAAATTAAATTCATCTGAATTTTTAGATTCTATCTTAGCTAAAATCACCTAGAATCACACTATATTCTTAAATCTACTCTTACTGCCAAGAGTTTTGAATTCTAAGGTCAGCTTAGGACAATTAGAAGTTCATATTCAATACTAAACAGTTCAAAATAGTTCCCCGTTGGTTTCATTTTATAATTTTTCATTGAGCTCACCAACAAACAAACCTATCAGAAATTAATAGATAGGAGAGTTGCGCGCTCTGCCATTCCCATTCATTTCCCAGGAATTCACAATGGCCACGTGGCTGTAAAAATTTCGAAACTTGATATTTTTCATGAAACCATTTTACATCGTTGAAAGTTTTCCTAATCAATTTCTCGGCAAGTTAAAAATAATTATCATAGATCTCGCGTTAAACAAACTGCAACCTACTGTGCATTTCAGCCTTGTCACTATATTCAATAAAGGCGTATCCTCGGGGTTTTCCTGCTTCATCGTGAACCATCGTCAACTGAAATTTAAATTTTAAATTTTAAAATTCTTTTCAAGAAAAAAATACCTTTTTAATTTTTCCATAAGCTTCAAATTCGCGTCTTAATTTGCTTTCGGAAGTCTCGTAGTTCTGCAAAAATTTATTGAAAATGAGTATAAAACGTCGATAAAACTCACAATTCGCCCAACAAAAAGAGTTCTATAAGGATCCTCAGTGGCTCTCGAATTTTCAGCTGGGTTCCAAGTGGCGATACCTTGTTCTACTTTATAAGCTAGAAGTTCTTCTTTTTGGCGCCTTTTTTCTTCTTTAGCTTGTGCTTTCGTGACTACTGGAATCTTTGCTGGCGTATCCTTTGGATCCTAAAAAAAATATAATAAAAATATTACGGGTAAGAAATTAAACCTCAAACAATCCAATATATTGGGCAACCCCAGTCATCGGCGCTCGTTTAGCATTTTTGTCAACTAGAAGGTCATCCACTGGAGGCAGATATTGTACCGGCGGCCGGGCTTCGAAGAGAGCTAGAAGATTAGGAGGTAGGAATGCAGTCATCTCGCCTGTAAAATATAATTTATCGTTTGTGTAAAGTAAGCTCAAAAACAATTATAAGAAGAAAGAAAACGGAATCTTTTAGAAAAACGGTTAAAAAATAGTAAAAGTAATTAAAAGGGAAGTCGTCCTTAATTTCAAATAGCTGTTCCACGTTCCAAATCGTCCTTGATGTCTTCTGTGTACTTTCCATAGTATTTGTCCAGCTTCTTGTTGAATTTTTTGTTTTTTTCGTTAATATAATCGATAGGTGCATCAGGATCGTAAAGCCGACGACGATGATACTGTTCTCGCCTTTTGACTTGTCCATGAACGTCTTTCACAAGCTTATCCATTGCAGAAGTTGTCGGGTAGTGACTTCCTATAAAGTGTTTCGCTTATTTTTGTTAATTTTACAAATTTCATACCATGAATTAGTGTATCGGCAGTTGGATAAAACTGTTCTCCCCCAACGCATTCTCTCATTTTTTTGTACGATTCCAAGTCCGGAGCAAGAGCAGCAGTTAACCGGGTATGTTGACGGAGAGTCATGTCTTCATAAGATGCAAAGCCTTGATCTGGGTTCTTCTTCCTCTTTCGCTTTTGTTCCAGTTTTTCAGTCACATCGGCAGACATTTCCAAGCTGCGAACTCTTTCGTAATCTAAGCCTTTATCTTCAGCATCTTTGCGATCTTGTAATTCTTTAACTTGCCACTGATCCCTTTCTTTTTTTGCTTCATAGTTTTTTGGCAGTTTACTGCGACGATCCTCTTCTACGACCTGAAAATCTGTTATTGTAATAATCAAAAACACAGGGAACTCCTTGAAAAGTTTTAGCTATAGTTTCGGTAAGTTTTTGTAGCAAGTTTTTAATGGTTGTTTTTGAGATGCTAGGGAAAAAACAGCGGTCGCGAACACATAACACATACAAAATCCACATGGCATTAGTAATAAGCACTTTACCTGTTCATGATTTTCTTTTCTTGCTTTTTGACGAAGTTTGTGAAGATCGCGGAATCTTTGATTGAAGCTATTCATTTTCGAGCCACTTGAACTACAGCTTGCAGACTCTGAAGACATCTTAAACAAAAACAATTAACTAAAAAGTGCAAAACGAATTCAAATAGTTTTAAACAGAAGCGGTGAAAAGTATAAGAAATCAATGTAATGTATTTAAGATTGACATAAACGAAGAAATACGAGAAACAAATCGTTCTCGAGATTAGAAGAGTTAGGTCAAGTGCCTTTTTTTATAAAAACGTTGTGAGAATTATAAATAACTGAAAGAGAGCCGTCTTATTTTCAAACGGCACATTATATGAAATCGAAACAAATTAACCAGGGCGAGAAGTGCAATACAGCGCGTTTGCTACGGACTCTTATCTTTCCGATGCGTAGCGGTCGCGTTGCCTTCTCTCTCTCTTGTCTTTTCTCGCGCTCGCGTCACTTCGAACGCGTCAATTACGAGACGTTTCGGGCTTTTTTAGCTCACTCTGGCGGTCATTCAAATTTTTAGGCTTCGTAAAATTTTGAAATAAGCTCCAGACAAACGTGCGCCAGTCTCAAGATAATTAACTTATTTTCTTCAGTATTCGATCTGATTAAAAATCAGCTATTGGCTGCTTTGTAATTTTTATTAAAATTTACAGAATAAAATGATGCTCAGCAGTCCAGAGATTGTGGTGGACAACATGGTTGTTGAAGGATATGAAGAAATTGCAGTAGAGGATATGAATGATATGAATGTATGTGCTAATAATATTCATTGAAGTACGATTCGCTAGAGAAAATGGAAAAATGAAAAGAAAAGTGCAATTTTTAAGAATGAAATATTTATTAAAACTAATTAATAATATGAATTATTAGTCTAAAATCAATGGTTCTAATAGCAAACAGCAAGTGTTATAGTTAAATTATTGTCAGTATGGCTGTGCAGTAACTAGATCAACGAGTTATGTTAAATCGTGCAGCGTTAAAATGTCCACGCAGACAAGACGGTTAGTTCTTATAATTATAATCGCTAATCACTTGCAGGATCTTGTAGTCGGAAATGATGACGATGAAAGTATCCAGTATGAAGACGTTCAGGACAACGACAGCGAGTACGGTGGAATGCCAATAGACCAATACAATGATATAGTAACTTTCAAGAGGTAATTTTTAGCAGAATTGTTTCAAAGCATACTTATTTAACGTTTCCAGAACTAATCACGTTCCTGAGAGTATACAAGCACGTTCGGATAGAAGTGCTCCAAGCCATTGGAGAGCCCGATGCAAGTGTTTTTCGATGGCTGATGATCAAGAAACGCTTCTTTACTACAACCCTGACAACACAGTAAATGCTGTTCCAAAGGTTGTGGTTAAAAAAGGGGAAGTTCGAAAAGTTCTCGAAAGAATTCATGAATTAATTGGACACCTTGGTCAAAAAAGAACGTAAGAAATCTTGATATTTGTTCATTAAATTAGGTATATCTTCCCCGTTGCAGGCAAATGGTAGTACTTCGAAAGTTATACTGGAGGTCTGTTCGTCAAGATGTTAAGACGTTTATCGCTTCGTGCGATTTTTGTGCAGAAAAAAAGTTGCATGGCAGGAAAATTACCAAAGCACCAGTTGACATAACTTCTGAAAATTTTGATATTTCCGTACTAGTTAGAGATACATCGAACGGAAATACCGATAGGCTGGAATTTCATTTGGTCGGATATAATGAAGCTGAAGTCAGAGAAGCCTCCTTCACTCGGATGACATCATACACCTTCAAAGAAACTGCTACTGAATACAGGAAATACCCAAGTCCGGCAGGAGTACGTTTAACTATTACAAGAGGTCTTTTCAATTATGAGATCTTTGTCTGAGGAATAATTAATGTAGAAAAAATACAAGTTGTCATTTAAAAAAGCGGGGCATAGATACAAAATTACAGTTCTTCTGAATTTTTCTGATCTGAAAGTTGAAATAAATTCTATGGATAACAATTGTCAGTGAATTAAAGCCTAAAACATTAATTTGATTTGTTGCCTACGTTTTATTAAAGTAATTTCATTTTTCAAGCATTCATTTCCTTAAAAATTGCTATACGTTCAGTTTGTTCGTCCAAATTGTATTGCCCCTGTTTTTATAGTTTCCCCATGTTTTTTTTTTTCATTTTATCCTTAAATCTTTTTCAGCCATCATCATTCCGTCGTCAGCCATACGTCAAAAAGCACAATAATCAATCAGTTGGTTATCTTCTCCCGTTCCAACAAAGATCAAGAACTATGGAGCCCGAGTTCATCGAAGTTTTCGGGCGAGAAATGTACTCTCATCACCCAGATATGATGTATGAGACTGTGCCCGAAATAGACGATGGAATGATGAGAACACGAGAGGAAGTGAAACGAAAAGATCAAGAATTGCCTGATGCTCATCCAGTAACGTTGTGCGGAACCGAGTTGAATCAGAAAAATTTTAAATCAGAAGACGAGGTACGCTGCTTTTTTTTAAATAAATTGCTCAATAATGGAATTTATTCAGCCTCTACTTGATGAAACTGTCTCCCCTTCTCGAGCTGGACCATCGTCTTCCTCGTCTTCACTACCGCCATCTCCTCCAAAGCAAATTACTCATCATTCCCAACAACAGCAACATAGATACGGACAAAAACGACTTTTAGAAATGGATACCGAGAGAGGAACGCATCAAATGAGAGAGTATCAAGCAAATGACCGGCAATCGTCACCTACTCCAACGACAACCGCAGGCCTCCTTAAAAAGCGACGAAGAGATTTGCCAAGTATTCGAGGAATGGCGAATCGGTTTAGCCTTGCGATTGGTGAATCCGATAGAATCGGTATGCTTCCGCTGTATTTTTTTCATTGGGCTATTTCGATGTGGCTCTCGTGGCTGCCTCCTCGAACTATTCTGTAGCTTTACGCCTTCCCTGATAGATTTTTTCTACGTGCTTCCAGTGGGTCACGATCATGTCACAATGAACGGCTTTAATTTGACTACTGCTCACTTCGCTCTGAAATGCTATGCATTTCTTCAACATACATTCAGTCTAATAATGATCGAACCCCCCCCCCTGCTCATAGTAGTCTAGAAAGCTTAAAAATTACGTGAAGTGTGATAATGCCATTTAATTCAGAATACAAATAATTTTCGGGATCAATTTTTCATAATCCTCTCACATCCCGTTCCCACGCACCTCTTAAGTCACTTTCAACGGTTCAATAATGATAGGAGGACCTCAGATTTAGGACGGTGATATTTTCAGATGTTTTCACCAAGAATACGCTGGTTTTTTCATATTTTATATGTTTTTAACAATAATTGATTTTATTTTGTTCAATTTTACAGAGTTTCCGCAGTAGTTTAGTGTCGTGTGTTTCTGAAATTTTTGATCATAATCGGATAGTGAAAGAAGTTCGGATTTCCCGTTACGTGAAAAGAGCCAAATGGTAATTTCGCGGGTGGATTCTTCTCTTATGGCGAGAATTTATATTTTTCTTAAAAAGAAGATTGTTGGTACCCATGCACAACTTTTTTAATGCGAAAGACAAATGCAAGACGAACGAAAACGAGACGAAAGATGACTTTTTGCCTTCGTCTTTCGTAGAAGGTGGTCCTCCTGCTCGAAGCATGTCCAACAGAATCTACGAAAATTTGCAGAAAAACGACTGAAAGACCAGCTTTTTTCCCTGTTTCCTTAATTTTAACATTTTTATTTATAAAAGATTTTCCTGCTCCTTACAAACGTGCTTGTTTGTTATCATAATGTTTCGGTCTTGAAGACTCATTTCGTATAAGGAGAAACATGGCAAATGGAACAGAATATGATCAAAAATAGTTAAAAACAGGTAAATATGAAAAAAAAAAGTTATTATTTTGGTATGAACAGCTGGAAAAGTACACCGACGTATCGAAAATCTCCGGTGGAAGAAGTGACTTTAGTGGTGTGAGGGACTATGATAGGATTATAAAAAATTGAGTCCTGAGGTTAACTGTATCCTGAATCGATTAGCATTCACATAGTTTTCATTTGCCAGAACACTGTAAATCAGGGAGAGGGGGGGGGATCCAATCATTCTGGAGCAGAATATATATCGAAGAATGATGCAAGGTGTGCGTTGGTACGCGTAAAAATTCGGTTTCTCACCGTTGCGTTATATATTGTTTCTTCCTGCTTTCAGACAATACTGAAGTAAATCGATCGAATCCGCACCTTATCGAGTACCCAGATCCATCCTCTGTTCTTCGGGGTGATAACTCTGGCCTACCGCCCGTCATAATGGCTCCTTCAACAAATGAGGAAGTTTGCAAACTACAGATAGAGGTTAGTGTATTAATTAGTTGATGCTTTGTTCTCTATTTAAAAAGCGTTTGTAAGTTCTCATTGCAGTATTTCAAATTGTTTCAGGCTCTACAACGCCACATTCATCTACAAAAAATGCAAGAGAAGCTACTCCAAGAACAGTACGAAGCCTCTTTGCGAATTCCAATTACTCGATATATTCAACAAGAAGAAGTCCAGGAAGAGCCACTCGAAGTGGAGCATGATCACGAACTCAATGTTATTGATCAAGTATACGAAGAAGAAGAGGAAGTCCCACAAACTCAGCGCCGACATATGCGTCACCAGTAGAAGGATTATAGCTCTATCGTATTTCTCAAGTTTTTAAAAACTTCACTCACATGTCATTTATCAGTTTTTTTTCGTAAATTTTAAAAGTACTGTTGTCCTGTTTGGTGTACCTTTGTCAAAAAACAATTGATTAAACTTAATCAAAACGCAGATTGAATCACAATGTGTGAAAACGTCGTTATACTTGGCTAACCCCGTTCTTAAATATTAGTATCTACTAGCTATATGGTTGGAATTCACCTGCATTCACCATTGCGCGTGCGGTTAAAAATATTTTCATTTTCTGTAAACGCTTCCGGTTATTCGAAGAAAATAGAATTACCTTCCTCGCGATATTGCGCATGAGGAAGCCAAAAAACATCACGCTAAACTCAATAGTCTCTGGGCAGATAGGGGCTGGCCAAACAGGACTCCTGCGATTCCAGAAGTCGAGCATTATACCGGTACGATTTCAGCCTGCAAGAATCGGAATCACGGCAATGAGTGCTAACGAACTGCGCGCAGTTACAACGAGTCTAAAAACGTTTGGAATTTTAATACGCTTTAAAAAAATAATTTTTTTGAACGCTAATTCAAATTTGCCGAACACACGTATTCAGAATAATTGAAGACATTCGTTATTTATTGCGTGGCGCTATAAATGATCTCTACCGGAGACAGTATCATCTTCTGGACGTTTTCTGAATTTTTTAAAACTTTATTAGCAGCGAGAGTTTATTTAAAAACGCAACTTTTTAAATTCGTCATGTTTTCTGGTGTTGCCTGCGCATTTTTTTTAATTTTTCGAAATTTTTCGAGTTTTGTGAGATTTAATAATTGATTTTTCAAGACGTGTGTTAAAATAGAAATATATTTAGTTGTAATAAAAGTCTTCTCGCATTATTTATGAAAAAGCAAATTTAAAGCTCAACAAATTTACTTTCGAGATATACGTCGATCGCATTTTTGCTACAAATTTTGAATTATATATAGGCCGGGCTTGAAATTATACAGAAAACCGCAACAAATAGTGAATTTTTTCGGAAATCTTATTAAAGTTAAAAAATCGAAAGAGATAAATATTATTTTCAGTAAACAGTTTGCAATTGTCACGATCTCGGACGTGGATAATGCAAAAAACCAACTGAAAAACCGTCATGGAAACCAGAAATAGTTGAGCTCAGCCAGGCTTGAGAGGGTAGTGCGCTCTACCGCACGGAAAATTTGAAAACAGCTCAGTTAACTTTCTTTAGTAAATTCATTTTCTAAATTCTTTGAAATACGTTGATTTCAATTAATTTCACAACTTGCGTCAATTTCGTTTTTCTTTAATTCCTCCATTTCCGTTTCCCAAAAATTAATCTTCCGCTGTTTCCGCTGCTCATTCGTCCACGAGTGTCGCAACGACTTATTATCATCTTTAAAAAAATATTTCTCCACTGCATTAACGAATCCTCAATTTTTTCCCGCTTTCTCAGACAGATCTGCGGTGCAAAGTTCCACAATTAGGAAGGTTACTGTTGGCGAGATTTTTTGCAGTGCGCGTGTGCTTTCGGTTGTCACGGTGTTCGCAGACCATTTTTTGCGCGCGCGTTTTTTACGTGGACTGCTATCCAAGAATTATTTCTACGACCATTCTCGTACGTTTTGAGTGAGGTATTTCATTGTTTTAATTTAAAACTTCTGAAAAATGTACTATTTAAGCGGATGATGTTGATGCGTTTCGTTAGAATCACGCCATGTGATGATTCATTCTCACAACCCCTGCCTAGTAAACGTGTAAATAAAACTCAAATTACGAAACACTTTAGAATTTTTTGCCTCGTTCACTATTTTTGGCATTCAAGCAAGTTGTCATTGCGGTCGTTCCTTCATCTGACTGCTGTCAATTTTAGCACTGCATTCAAGCTATTCGTAGGCGCTTTTGATGTTGCCAAATGCGTATTTGATTATTTTTATCAAACATGCAGATAGGTGTCAAAAAGGCTGTTAATAGAAAAGTAAATGCCTTCATCACTTTAAGAAGATACTCAATTTTATCTCGCAAAGTTGTACCAATCGCTACTTTGAGTTCAGCTTTCAAAAACTACAGATATATTTAAGCTTATTTATGATGTGGCTCACTATTTCTAAAAAAAAATGTTTTTAAAAATTCGACGAAAATCTGTGGTGTGATTGATGTATCTGGAAGAAGAGTATCATTTTCAACCTTCACTATAATTCATCAGTCTGAAAGAATATGCTAATAGTGCACGTTTCTGCTCCGTCTTTGCTTCTTGCGAATGATTTTCTATTAGTCGTACACTGTTCGTTCTTTGGCCTTGCAGTACTAGATACTTCCGTAACTCCTTTCGATTCTTTCGCAACATGTCTTGTACATCACTGCTTTTTGTCTTTTCGTGTGCGCATAGAAACCATCGCTTCCAACTCACCGCCTTTACACATTTTCCTCTCTGCGTCTCTACTGCGCGGAATAGAAGTGGGAAGAGGAGCCAGTCTTGTGTTCGAAAAGTTGAGAGGACAAAATATAGGAAAGAGAGGAGAAGAGTACGCATGTGTGCAGTTTTTTCCATTCTTTTTCTCTTTTCCTCTATTCCTTCTCGGCGCTTCTGTGGAAGACTGCGGTGTTGCCACGTAGAAATCATCTTTTTCTCAATTGAAATTAACGGTATTTAGTGAATTCTTTTTCGTCATAATTTATTCCGACTTTTACCGTTTTCGCAACGAACGAAGTTTTTATTTTGATTTTGATAACAAATAACAGCTGTTAATGATAACGTAACAATTAATGATAAGGCATTGCAATTATTGTTTTGTCGTTTGTAAAACATGATAAGCAAGTTGGAAAAATAATTTGTAGTTGAAAAAAAACTAGCTCTTATGAGAGCAAACACATTTTCCGAATTTTCTTTTCCATCAGTTTGCTTCATTCTGTGATTATGTTCATAAGTCTGTTTATAATACATATTTCACATTCTTATCAGTAAGTCTTATGCATTTCACGTTTAATTTTGCTGTTTAAACCCGTAAATTTCTATTTGTAATTGTGAAGATTGATATGCGTATAAATCGTTCTTGCTTTAAACATTTTAATTTATTTTGCCAGTCTTTATTGTATACTCACAAAAACTATCTAGTGATTCGTATACGATACTTATCGGAAGAGAGGCGAAGAGGACTCAAATATTTGCTTGGTAGTTTTCCTCATTTTTCGTGAATTTCTTGCTGTTATCAACTGTCCAATGCCTGTTGCGAAACGCATCTGGAATTGGCGAAACGGAGATCCGCATTCACTCCTTTTCTATTATTTACCTTTCGCATCGTGTCGTATCGCTGCTTTTTAGTTTTTAATTTTAGTTAATTCCTTTCAAGTCTAATTAATCTTTATAATTTTTATCCTAACATTAGTTTTTTGCAGATGAAACGAAAAATTTCGGTTTACGATTCTTCAAAGGATAAAACACTCGGCCAGGTACGTTTGTCAGATATTCCTCGTTCTCTGCAAGTTTAGCTGAGGAAATTTAGGTGAAATTAGGATAGGAATGATGTTTATTCCAAGATGATTCACTCCAGGAAGAACGGGGTGTGGTATATTTGTTCCTCCCGGTATATTTCACAGTTTCCTCGGTTGAACGGCTGAATTAAAAACATCCGCGCCGATGCATAACATTTTTCTACATGAGATTGTTTGGAAAATATCGCAATTTGTACAACTCTGCGAGCTCTATTTATTTATCATCCCATGATAACTACCAAGTATCAGTTTTGAAGAAAAAAACAAATGGAAGGGTGCAATGGTCCTCTCGGTTATGCTTGTTTTCCGCAATCAAACAAGTTTACTGGCGAACCGATTTTCGAATTATTAGGATGAAATATTAGCTCTGGAGGGTAAAAAAATTAATACAAAATATAAAACCAGTTCGAAAATTATTCATTTATTCCCTATCCTTTTTCTGACCTGCAGGGCTAAAGCTGGCCCCAATTGGGCATTTTTCTTAATTATTCTCGTCCAACCCTTCTTATCTCTCCGCAAAAAGGAAAACTATTCTTCTACTTATAATGCGTCATTTCATTTTTTTACGGGAGAAAACATAAATTGTAAATTGATATCGAAAATAGTTTTCCTTTCTTACTATTTGTCTCGTACTGGAATGATTAATCTGAAACGAGACACCTATTTTTTACTGTTTTAAATTTGGTTGCATTATAAGTTGAATCAATGGTTGTCAAAAGAAATGCTAGAATCGTGTCCCGCCCCTCTCCTGATTTTTTTAAAAATTTAAACTCGCTCAGGCTTAACTCTTTCTTTGAAGGGTTCTCTGACCATGACAAATCGTGAACTCTACACTTGTCTAATCTCATATTTTTTAAGATAGTGAAAAATGCTTTCACCTGATTGAAAAACGTATACTTTTGTATCAATGCACATGGCTTTCTTATTTTTCCGAATATTACGGATTTTAAAGATCTCCACATTGTACTTTTTTATTTCTGATATTGATGTTTAATTAATTATGCATTTTCTAGTCCATTTAAACATTTTTATTCGAATTCTTCGAAATACTCCCGCGCTCTACCCTCGGCGCCCGCTCACGTAGTCATTTTAGTTTGTGATCGTTTTATTATCAGTAGAGCCCCTGTCCACGACTCCGTAAAGGATTCATAACTTCACATTAAAAGAATTAGTAATGGTTATTGTCTGAATTTCAGGTAGTGAAAGGCGAGTCGCCAATATGGATTCGGGTAGTAATGACCATTCTTCGTGTTTGGTTTTTCATATACGATTGTCTTAACTATTTGCCGTACCAGCTGTTCAATTCACCAACAGAGAAACTGCGAAAGTCGGAGCGTGTAAAGGTTTTCATCCATAGACTTCAATTTTTCAAACCAATCTTTCTATTTCTCAGGCTATATGGATTGATGATCGTGATGGACCAATTCGTAACATTCAAGGGCATGCATCGGAAACATTTCCGGGAAAGGACACTGTTGATAAGGTATGAATGTGTGAGGCACTGCAGGCGTAATCCCTTTGAAACGCAGAATTATGATTTTTCTATGTAACTTCATTTCAGGTCTGGAGAAAGTGTGTCGAACTTTACGACGAATCGCCTTGCTTGGGAACACGTCAGCTAATTGAAGTCTTCGAAGATCAACAACCAGGAGGCCGTGTTTTTGAAAAATGGCATCTTGGTGAATACGTATGGCAAAGTTTCAAAGAAGTTGAGAACCAAGTCTCTCGTCTCGCCGCCGGAATAAAGGACCTTGCCAGTGAAGAGCCAAACCCAAAAGTGGTAATCTTTGCTGAAACTCGCGCTGATTGGCTGGTTACGGCTCTTGCTTGTTTTCGAGCAAATGTTACAATTGTGACTGTTTACGCGACTCTTGGAGAGGATGCCATTGCTCACGCAATCAGAGAAACAGAAGCTACCATTCTTGTCACTTCATCCGAGTTGCTTCCAAAGATTGTTACCCTTGGAAAGAAATGTCCAACTCTCAAAACTCTGATCTATTTTGCACCAGTGAATCCGAAAGGACCAGATTCAGACTTAGCACCATTTCGAAATGAATTTAAGCATGTTCTCTCCCTCAATGGTCTTCTTACACGCAATCAACAACTTATCGAAGAGTCGACTGCGGTTAAATCGGATATTGCCCTTATCATGTACACTTCCGGGACCACTGGACAACCTAAAGGAGTTATTCTTCTTCATCAAAATGTAGTCGCTGCTATGTTAGGTCAAGGTGATGGAGTTGGGATACTTTGCAACACGGACACATACATCGGTTATTTGCCGCTTGCTCACATTCTTGAATTGGACGCCGAGTTGACCTGCTTAACTAAAGGTGCTAAGGTAAGAGTAAAATACATTAAAAATAAACGAATTGTGTCTTTACAGGTTGGATATTCTTCTCCATTGACTCTTCATGATCGTGCTTCAAAGATTCAAGCAGGAACTCATGGTGATTGTCACGCTCTTCGCCCCACATTAATGGCTGCGGTTCCTGCTATTATGGACCGGATTTTCAAGGCTGTGTCAGAAGAAGTTGCTGCTTCACCACGATTTATGCAGGAGTTATTCAAGTTGAATTATGAGCGAAAAAGATCTCGATACTTGGAAGGATACTGTAGTCCATTCCTCGACAGAATTGTTTTCAAAAAAATTCGTCGACTTTTGGGAGGAAAGCTTCGTGGAGTTTTATCCGGAGGTGCTCCATTAAACGCGGAAACTCAACGTTTTATGAACATTTGTATGTGTTGCCCAGTTGTGCAAGGTTACGGACTAACGGAGACATGTGGGGCTGCCTGTGTTGCGGATATTAATGATCTGAGCTCAGGAACGGTCGGACCACCAGTGAGATGCTCCGATATTGCTCTGCGTGAATGGCCGGAAGGTGGTTATTCGCCATTCAACGACCCTCCGCAAGGAGAAATTCTTATTTCTGGAGAAAACGTTTCTCCAGGATACTGGAAGCAACCAGAAAAAACTGCTGAAGATTTCATCACATACAAAGGGAAAATTTACTTTGCCACTGGAGATATTGGGCAAAAGCGCGAGGACGGCTCTATTCTTGTTATCGATAGAAAGAAGGACCTGGTAAAGCTACAGCACGGAGAGTATGTCTCTCTTGCTAAAGTCGAATGTGCTCTCCTCAATTGTCCTATTGTCGATAACATTTGCGTGTACGGTTCTGGACTGGAAAATAGTGTTGTAGCTCTGGTTGTTCCCAATCAGAAGCATTTGGAAAAGATAGCCGAAGCAGAGGGAGTATCAACTAATGAACTTAAGGAAATGTGTGAAAACAAAAAAATTGTTGCTTCATACAAGAAACAACTTGAGGAACATGCTAAAAAGAGTAAGTTGTTAAGACTAGCAAATTTAGTTTATTTATGTTCTAAACTGGTGTTTTTATCTATTCTTTTTTTTCAGGTAAGCTATCCCGAACTGAAATTCCGGCGGCCATTCATCTTTGCCCCGAAATTTGGACTCCAGACACTGGACTTCTCACTGAAGCTCTCAAACTGAAAAGAAAACCTATTCAGGCCGCCTACCAAAAGACGCTTGATGATCTTTATGAACAGCTCCGAGATAACTGATTATTCTCATAAAAATCTATTTTCATTGTTCCGCCCTTTTGTCACTGGTATCGTGTTTTTCCCCTGCTCTTCCCCTTTCTTCTCGAGATACTCGTCATCGGATCGTTCCGCTCTTTTTGGCATAGCATAATCTCAGTTTTCATAGTGAGACCTTCATACTTCCCTCAAAGTTTCTTGTGCTATCTCCCCCTTCTTCCTAAAAGAGCTTTTCTAACTCCTTGTCGTTCACCGTTATTTAACGTTATTTCTGGGGCACCTTGTTTTTCAATTTATCGAATGCTTTATGTCTCGTTCCTTAAAATGTTCATTGAAATTTTTATATAAAGATTTTAATAATATCTTGTTTTTCCCAAATCGTTCCCATAGATTTGACTTACTAGATGGAAATATAGCTCTCCTCTCACGATTGTGGACGTTTTCTCTTTTCCTATCCCCTATAATGTCCGATTTATCCAATACGCATATGAGAAATTAAGAAGAATCGGCAGGTTATCGTAAGCCTAAACACATACAGACTACATTTGTCAGCTGGCCGAGCGTCTCTCGACGTCATCTGTTCATAGATAAAAGATTCTTAGTAGTGAACTGAGAAAAAAAAAGGAAATGGGCAACTATTTTTATTCACCGATCACATTTTATTCCCCAACCGATCACTATGAATTTATTGCCAAATTCTTATAGCATTTGGCAGAAAATGCGCAGCTGGAAGCGGCACTTAAAAGTATGAATCCATTAATTAACAGTTTCTCGAAAAGACGGAAGGAAAACCTTACGCCATTTTGGACGAGTAATAAGAAAATAGGGCAATCCGGTGGAACTGGTATTCTTGTGATATCCTTTTCACGGCCACTGTTTATACACCTTTCCTCCTATTTTTCCGTTGATATCATGATACGAAAATGTTTCAAAAAGCGTAATATTCGAGAATTTGAGGTAAATTTGTGAATAGGGAAGTTTGAAAAGAAAATAATTCCCCATCTTAATCAATCCCGTAGCTTTATCTTAATTTTCTTACTGATTCGCACCGGAACCCAGCAGCAGTTTTAGAACATTTATAAAATAAAAACGGCAAAATTATCTGTTTTTTCTGAATTCTGGTGCTGCATTCAATGAAGCGCCGAATAAATTGATAATTCGAAATTTTCGAATAATACGAATTATCAAATTTCGGAAACTTCCTAATTTCTTGATTTTCAATAATTAAAAGAAAACAAAAAATTTAAAATTATGAAATAAATAAAAGAATACGCAAAAACTCTTTTCAGGTGTTACACCAAAATGCTACATTTTACAAAAAATTAGAGAAAGTATACCCACCAGAACTTCATTAGGAAAATGACAGCAATTTTCGTAATTCGGTTGCGCACAATTCTGTTTTAAAGCTTATTTTCAAAGAAATTTGTGTTCAACATTCTTCAAATTTCGAAATCGCTCTTCCAAGTCGATTGTAATTTAATTAGATGACATTTCAATCTAATTGAAGGATTAACTTACAACGTGCCAATATTTTTCCATTTCTTAATTTCTTATTAGGTGCAACAGAGTCGGGAAATATTCCAGTAAAATGCATTAGGAAAATTTATTAAAGAAGAAATGAGCAGGAATGACGGTTTATCCCGGTTTTCCGGCTTTAGCAGTAAAATGGGTTTGGGTTATTCGCTAGCAGTGCTTTTTGTGAACGAAACGATCTTGATTGCTGATTCTTAGCATAGAACGCGAGATCAGTTCTTAGAATAACTATAAAGATGAGCACGAAAGAGACTGACTGCTGTGAACATTGATCCGTTTTCTATTCAGCTGTTTCATCAGCATTAGTTACATTAGCAAAAGTTCTGAAAATACTGTACCTCTCGAGTATGAAATGAAAGCTTACCGGCAGGTAGGTTTAGAAAACTTCCTTTCGTAGCTTCTTTGCCATCGAAACTCTTTGAACGGGATTGTATAAATGAAATCGTATTTCTATATTCATATTGAGCGTTAAACTCACATTACAAACTGATGCATTAGCTTGGTGGCAGAAGAGCAGTGCAAAATATTTTAAACGAAAAGCCCTTTAAAAAAGTAAAAGTAGTAAAAGTACTTGCATCCGCAATCGCATTGTTAAACAGTAGAAAAAAGTCGCGCTTGACAACAGCAGAAGCTCAATCGATTTCTCTGATCGGTGATTTTAGGGATGCTTCATTGTATGGCGCAATATTTCAGAATTTAGCATTTTTGCGTGAAAAATTAAAAAATTTTTTGAAAAATTCGTCCTAAATGTTGAATAACTCAAACGCGATCAAACATTACTGACGCACTTGCAGTGCATTGACGTGAATCTCGTTGTATTCAAATTATACATAATAATGCCAAATTCGAATTTAAATAAACCAAGTTTTAATTTAAATTGCAATCGATTTGTAAAGAAAATTCAAATCAAAGAATGACGATCGGCTAGAAGCGTATTTTACAATGCTTCTCATAGTTACGCCACATACGTCTCCCACCAAAATTTCGAGAAAACCGGAAATGAGTGGAGATGAAAACTCATCCGTTACAAATTTATAAAATACTTCTCGGGTATCGTTAATTACAACAAAAACAAACTTAAACAAACTTAATATATATCGAGAAAATACTTTTTTTTCACTTTCTTCGATCCACAGAATGATACGCCACCCTTCGTTCTTTCTTTATTATTTTTTATTTTACTTAAAGTGTTCTCATTAAAGCTGAATTTTGTGTGCTTTCATTGAATTTTACAGTCATTGGTTTCGCAAAACCATTGGCCGACTATGAAGAGGCCAAATTGGCGTCAAAATCGCTCAGGGATTATCATTCAGTCACATATGAAGAGGATTGAAACGATTGAGAAATGTAATTCGACGATTTCCTGAAAATCCAGAAGCTTATAGCGACCATCGAAGCTTTCGAATAGAGACACGCAAGGAATCACGAGGAATCGTCCAGCATCGAATTCCAATTTCATATGCTTCAAAATCAAGGGCGAATTGAACTGGTCGGTCGGTTTCCGCAGTGAATGTGTCTCTGGTTTTCTCAAAAAACTTATCAAATGAAGAAAAATGCGAAAGGCACCGATGGTCACTGAGAAGCTTCGCGAAAACCGCGTGAAATTCGTCGAAAACAACGAAAGAACGGATTGAAATCGGGTGGGAATTAAGGTAGATTAATTATAAGAATTTTCTGATTTCAGATCATTTTCAACGGTGAGAAGAAATTTTATTGTGACGTTCTGGATGGATACCGTGACTACTGTCAAGATCTGAGAAATTGCGTTATTTTCGCCGTAGCTTCAAAATAATTGCTTGGGCAATTTGGGCATTATTTGGGCATCATGTTTGAGCATCAGCGCCCACTGTCGCGTCAAATCGTGCTTTGTTTGGAACAAAATGGACGCATCTGAATCATGTGAATACAGAGATATGGCCTGCTACCATTAAAAATTACACCTATCAAAGCAAGATTGAGCTCCATTCCATAGTGCACAATCAAGTGGACAGGTGACCGTTGAATTCCAGTTTTCGATTGGCGCCAGCTTGCTCTCTTGACGTAAATGTCATAAAAAATGCTGCGGAATTCATAGTAAAGAAATTTTGAAATAAAAACAAGAGTTACGACAGTATCCCAGCCCTCTAACATCCGATCATGGGCTCATGGCTGCGGGTGGACGAAAATTTGATGAATATTTCTTATCCTCCTTCTATGGATTTTTATATTTTTGACGTACTTCGCAGTAATCTTCTCCACATTGATTATCAAATCACATTTGGCTTGAAGCTTTCCATTTTTTTAAATCATTTGTTATGACCCGGCGTATAATTATGTGGATTTTTTTTCTTAATTTTTCGATTAAAATGTTTTGCTTTTTGTTTCTCCAGATTTTCAGTTGAAAACCTTAAATTAATGTCAATTTCACTGATTTCCTAAAAAATCTTAAACCTTCAATCATCACTCAATTCCGAGTACTTCGAAATTTTCTAGGGTGGCGTATCTTTATGAGGAGTATTGTTCGCTAAATTAAAAATTGTAAGAAAGCGCACGCACTGCGTTTGTGATTTCTTTTCGAAAATTGTAGCGAATATTGGAATTTTTTCTAGATTTTGCTTCGAAAATCATGTTTTTTTATTAATTTTTATTGTCAAATTTCTTAAACTGTTTATGAACTGAATAAATCACAAACGCCGTGTGTGCGCTTTCTTACAATTTTTAAATTAGCGCGCTAAAACGCGCTATCTCCTAACGAGACCGAAACAGCGCCTTTAAACGAAAAATCACGTACTCGCGGATAGATAATATGTATAATTCATATATTAGGCTAATAGTAAGATACGGGTGCATTATCGACGTCTAGCAAATCGGGGTAATAAAGATATTCACTAGAATGAAAGACGCTCTTTGTATGACATGTTAAGATAGCTTGTTTTCAGACAAGAAGAGCTTATTGTGCAATCTCCTTGCTGAACTACTCTGCTGATCTGATTCTTGTCTCGTGGACGTTCAACAAGCAACCTATATTCTTGGATGTCCTCTTCTGTATCTCTTCAGCTCTCATCGGAATTTCGATAACAGGTATTATTAATCGACGGCAGGTGTTGTTTTAATAATGAGCATTGAATTTCAGCACTTTACCTGAAAAGACCGTCTTTAATGCTTCCAGATATTTTGTATAAGGTAAGAGCCGAACATTTTCAGCAAGCATTAAAAGAAAAACACTTTAAAACTTATTCTTCGGTCTGAAGGAAGGGCAACGGGGAGCTATTATAGAAATAAAATAGAATCTTTCAAAATTATAAACTTTGACACAAAAGTCCGTCGACAAGTTTGTTTTATTTATTTAAAATACTTAAACTTAATTAAAGGTTTTAAAATGTTTATATTATTTAGAATGTTTAATTCTATATTTATTTTTTTTTTAATTTATATAAATTAAAATTTTTGAAAAACCTCTTTAAAAAGGTGACACAAAAGTCCGTGGACAAGCATTTAAAAATAGTTTAATAATTAATTTTTTTTTCGAATTTTTAGAAGATAATCTATTAGGCATACTTTGGGGAATACTTTTAAAAAAATCAACATCAAGGCCAGAATCCACGCTGAATTGACGAACTGTAGAAGTCGAGCTGGATAATGCTCGTTGTATGCGACGATAATCTTGAGCGCTGAGCTTCTTTGGCCAGCCGGTTCGTTCAGCAGTTCCATGGGATGTTGGTGACGATAAAAACTTGTGAACTAGGCTTTTTGATCGACCAACACGACCTGCAATAGCCCGAATTGGTGCTTCTTTCCTCGCGTAGGGACAAGATTTGGCCTCTTTTGATATGCGCGTTATTCCACATTATACTTTATAACGATAATCATTAAAAATTTTCTAGTTTTCTATTTTTTTAATATTTTGTCCACAAACTTTTGTGTGACTTTTTAAGAGATTTTTTAAAATTAATTTTTAAAAGATAAATATTGAATTTAAAATTTTAATGTATTCTCTAATAGTAAGAAATATAAAAAATATGGGCAGCTAAGGGCCAATTAGATAATAAAATCTGCTTTTTTTTCCATTGAAAAGAAAATAATATTTTGCTATTTGCTATAATGCCAGAATTTGTATTATTATTTCCCAAATTTGAAATCTCCCAAAATTGAATTTTATTTTAATAGATGGCCGCGATTTTGCTCGGCCATTACCGGCTGATTTGTAGCTCTCACAGAATAGTCCCTTTCATATCTCTGAATCGTTTAATAATGTTTAAGAGACAATGTCTGAGAAATTCGACCATAGCTCAACTGCCCATAGTCACAATCTAAAAAAGTTGTTTCAATTGATCCGATTTTTTATATAATGGGTACATGAGATGCCCTAAGTACAAAACCGTATTCAGAATCAGGCTCCGCCCCCTTCGAGTTGAGATACGGTAGGGGTGTTTCGAAAAAAAAAATTTTTTCTTTTTTGAGATAACTTTGATTTCTTTTCTGGAATCGATAACCGGTCACTCATGAAGCATTTTTGTAGTGAAAAACATTTTTCTAGCTCTTCTCCTTCCTACCAAAAAATTGAATTTTCGGAAAAAAATAGTTTCATTTCCGTATTGTGGAAAAACAATATATTACCGGAAGTGAGATCTTATCGGAACTTTATAGTTCAGAGTATGGGTTACAAGAATTCATAACTGATTGGCCGCAGTTTGGGTGCACAAGTCATTTTTTCCACGATTTTTGTCATTTTTCTACTGTTTTAGTACTTTTTCCCATTTTTTGGAAAAAATTTTGTAACCCATACTCTGAAGTATAAAGTTCCTATAAGATCTCACTTCCGGTAATATATTGTTTTTCCACAATACGGAAATGAAACTATTTTTTTCCGAAAATTCAATTTTTTGGTCGGAAGGAGAAGAGCTAGAAAAATGTTTTTCACTACAAAAATGCTTCATAAGTGACCGGTTATCGATTCCAGAAAAGAAATCGAAGTTATCTCAAAAAAGAAAAAAAAAATTTTTCGAAACACCCCTACCGTATCTCAACTCGAAGGGGGCGGAGCCTAATTCTGAATACGGTTTTGCACTTAGGGCATCTCATGTACCCATTATATAAAAAATCGGATCAATTGAAACAACTTTTTTAGACTGTGACTACTGGTGGTCGACCCCCTCAGACATTGTCTCTTAATTTTCAGAAGATTATCTTTGTATGTTGAAACTATAATTTTCAGGTTGTCGTTTTGGCTTGTTCACTGTTCAGCGCAATTCTGGATGCCGATAATAGAGCGCCTGGAGCGTCATTACGACTTTTAATGGTGGCCATCGCTCTTTTAACACATATATATGAGGTAAACAAAAAGCTGAAAACGATATTCACTGATGTGTTTTCAGAACTATTTTTTGTTTAATGCGATTTCTGCCTTCTATCGTGAACAGGAAGGCGTGGAGAACAGAAGACCGCCTCCCAGCTACAATTTGTTCGCCAAATCTTGTTAGTTTGCTTCTGATTTTTTGCTCGTTGAACTTAATTTTCAGTTTCAAAATCAACGGATTTTCAAACGAAAACAGTTGTTCAAAACTCTGAAAATGATGCTGAAAATGTAGAATCCAGTGCCAGTGGGACGACAGGACGATGTTCTCCTCCACCGCCAGCATATGAAATCGCGGTTAAAAAAATGAAAGAACTAAATGATGAAAGAAATGGAAATATGGAAGACTTCGTATAACATTAAACGATTTCGATGTAAGCAGTATATTTTGAAAACGGCGAAAAAGTGATCCTCCCGTGGACAGCACGAGGAAAACATTTTTGTTCGAATCTAAAACTTCAAATCACTGATTTTGATTATATCTGAAATTTGAGTTGTTCTTGTTATTAACAGAGACACAGAACAATTGCCTAATTAAGCCACATTTTCTGTAAAATTTGGAATAAATAAATAATAAATGTGGAATTAGATTTTCATACCATCGGTGCTGTTAACATACGTGACTTCGAAAACTTCGATAACAAAATAGAACTTTGAAGAGGCGATGAAAAACATAAATATTAATATAAAAAAGACAGATTCCTTCCTGTAGCGGTTAACCAAAAACGGCTCACTACATCTTGTTTGCCCTTTTCTTCCTTTTATTTCCTTTTAGTATATCTCTACTAGGCCTACAGCTCTACTGATAGCAGCTCAAAGTGTTCTAACATATTTTCGTTGAGGTTGTGCACATTTGGAATTTTCTTGTTTTAATTGCCGTCATTTTCAGAGCACATCACTTCAACTATTGCCAATCGAAAAAAATGGCGCAGAGCGCAAACCCCTCCCACTTATGCAAACATCTGACACAACTTGCCGCAAAACCACCGCATGCGGTATTGCCCTGAATAATTTTTTCATTTCGTATGGGATTTCCTAAGTTGTATAAAATATTCTCTATTATTTTATGATTTTTCTTGTATTGCGCTGAATAGGTGTAATGTTTAAAAAATTTAGAAAATGTTTAATCGTGAAAATAGTATATTTTCACACTTTTAATTTTTTGGTCTAGACAATTGAATGACGTTTAGAATTGGTATTCCTCCAGCTTGACTATATAGGATTATAATGCTTCTTGAATTTCAGAAAAATTACGTTTGTTTGAAGTGATTGTAGAAAGGGATCGTGCTTTTCGTTGTTCTTGGTGTGGAACCATAAACACAAAAATCCTTTAAAAAAAATGCAAGTTCTATTTGTTCGCAATTAGATCTGGTCTCTTTTGCTTCAACATTTTAATCATTTTGCCTCATAATAGGGTATTTATCCAAATTTTCTCTTCAGAATGTTCTAAAATCGTTGCTCTTTATTATTATATTTCACTTCTTACATGTAACCAGAATAAAAATAATTCGGCGCATGGAGTGAAATGAGCAGGATTCCTCTTAAAACGGAAGAAAGCAGAAGAAGGTGCTTCAAGATCGTTGTTCTCTTCGGCAAACTTTTCGAGCCAAAAGTTGATGGTAATGTTGGAGACAGAGTTCTCGTTTAAGATACGACAAGCTTCGCTGCATTTACGACCTCTGAGATGCTCGTACAGAAAAACACCTTTTACCGCATGGAGATCAGCAAGGAAATTCTCGCTCATTCTAAGCGATACCTGTAAGTTTGTCACGTGTGTTAGGCATGCATTATAAGCATTAAAAAATGAAAAAAAAACAGAACCAGAAAACATTAAATTAATACTGAGCAATGACGAAACCAAAAAAATTACGAAGACTTTTCGCGCAGCCTAAAAGTAATTTTACCGATTTTTAAAAATGATATAGTAGCTGCGATTTTTATGCCATTAAACACCTACTCACTGTAAATTACATGATACAGAAGTTCGAGTCAGGCTGATAGGAAAAAGAAAATAAACGTAGTTAAGTGGCTTTGAGAATTTCTTGTAGCCACTTTAAGAAAGACCGGTTTCACTCGGTCAATAAGTGAAATAACTGTTTGAAACAACGCGAATTTTCGGCTTAAAAATTACTAAAATTTTCACGGAAAAATTTATTTTCGTGTTCTCTTAACACAAATAGATAAAATCTAGGCTCCGCCCAAAGCTAATAAGAAACGATCATGAGAATCACAATGATTATTCAATTCACCAATTAACAACTCGACTAAAAAGACTCACTTCAACATGCAAAGAGAAATTGTTAGAGCCCGTCGCTCGAGGTATGAACGAAAATTATTGCGATGCCAATCAACCGTGAATGTTTCAGAAGTCGCACCAGATCTCGTGAAGTATTCAATCGCCGCTCACTCTGCTCGAGCATCCAACCTCCACAGGTCCGATCAAACTCACTTGAACCAATTATAGAAGACATCACTCCAACTCTTGATGTTGTCCCCTTCGGCAGTCCACTAGTAGCTGCTAAACTCAAGTTCGCTTGCCAGTTGGCTCATGGTTCGCCAGTGGCAATTGTGGAGAAATGGTCTGATATCAGCGAGCTCTACCAATCAATTGCTGATGCTTTCGAAATCTCCAAGAATGATATTATCTTCTTGACGGTCAATGAATATAAGGTATCATTTAAGTTTTGATGCGGACCGTAATTTGAGGTTTGAGGAATTGTAAATTCAAAATGAAAGCCTAGGGTCAGGATATTGATAACCAATTTGTGGAAATTTCCGTAATAATCCGGAATCACTGAATAGGCATTTCGGCACTACCATGAATCGCTTCCACGTTTCCCCTGACGAAACCTTCACTCAATTTGATTAAAACATTCCTGGGATGCCGATTCCACTCGGTGCCACCCGCCACACTGATCAAATTTTTCACTAAATTAATTTAAAGATCTTCGTTTTCAGCCCGACATGAAGTATTTGTTCACCGGAACCCTCAACTTCGATGACGTACTCTATGCTCACGTTCGTGGACAAGCTACAGAAATTCGTCTGTTAAAGGATGCTAACAGTTTTGGAGTAACTATAACTGACAATGGGCTTGGAAACGCGTTTATCAAAGCCATAGGTCCGGGTTCCATATTCGACAGAATGCGTCCAGCTACACAAGTTGGTCAACTTATAGAAGCCATCGACGGAGAGAATGTTCTTGGAAGACGGCATTACCAGATTGCTCGAATTTTGAAAAATGTGCCTCGAAATGATGAATGCGTCATTCGCCTAATTGCTCCCAAGACTGCTGCTGAATTTTTCATGAAAGCCTCCAAGAAGAGTGGTGGAGAAATGAGAAAAGGAACCATTCGATTTAAATCGGAAGGAGGCTTCGCCGTTGAGGACGTTCAAGACCAAATGATTCAAGCAGAAATGTGTGGCAAGCTCAACGAGTTATTTAATGAGTATCTCGGAGTCGAAGACGATCAATTGGCAATGAGCATCTGGGATATCGCTGCAAAATGCACGACCCTTTGGGAGCTAAGTGAGGCGATTAAACGATCTGAGCTTGCGATGTTCGATTTTTCCGATGGATTGGTGTTCGATATGTGGGGTATAATCGGTGATTTGAAACGAGAGCAACGCAATAAGACGCCAGCACCAGTAACGAAGAGCACTTCAAGACCATCGGCAATGACTCTTTTCAATTAACAATAAATAAATCACTTGAAGAAATGTACTTTCTATTAATGAAATCTGAAATGAAATCAATTGTGCATTCAGTCATTTCGGAATTCAGCTAATACGATTTCTTTTGTTTTGTTAGAAATTTTAATTCAGGTGCACGTAATTAAAAAAAGCTTAGCGAATGCAGTATTGAATGTGTTTCCTACTATCGTTGCATCTTCTCCACATCATTCAGGATACACTCAGCCAACCATACCATACGAATCGTAAATGTTTAATTACACTAGGAGTTTTCATAATTAGGCTAGTTTAATCTGTAATCTTAATCCTAATAATAATTAATTTAACCATAAAACTACCATTTTACCTAGTAGACCGGCAAATTGAACCGCTTCTAATTAGATTGATATCGAGTTACCTCAGCTTTACATTTTTATAGGAGCATTGGTGTGCAAAACAGAAAAAATCGGTGGATTTATGTTTTTAATTGATTTTAAGTCCCCGAAACTGGTGAAACGAATCACGCCCACCGCTAATTAGTTGGTCGACAACAGCGCACCACTCCGTCTTCGACTCGCTTTCTTCATGAAACCGGAATTTTATGTAGAATGCTCTATTTCAGGGAATAGAAAATTTTTCGTCAGAATTTGCACCCTGATTTTTAAGAACAAGTTTTGAAGTTGAACATTGGGCATACATATTTACTAAACATACTAAAACTGCATTTAAATTGATTTTGAAGCGGTAGAATTGAATCATTTCCAACGACCTATTTACTTTAGTTTGTCAATAGTATCTTCCCATGTGAAACAACAGAGCTTTTATAAACAATGTATTCTTTCGAATAAAAAGTAACAACTTAAAGACGACGTCCACGACGACCTCCCTTTCTTCTGGTACAGTCAGATGGGATTGGAGTTACGTCCTCAATTCTTCCGATTTTCATTCCAGAGCGGGCGAGAGCACGGAGAGCAGACTGAGCACCTGGTCCTGGACTCTTTGTTTTAGTTCCACCGGTGGCACGAAGCTTAATGTGAAGAGCGTTGATTCCAAGCTGTAAAAGATTGCTGCTATTGAAATATTGTTAGATTTTGATTAACCTGTTTGCAACGTTCAGCGACATCCTGAGCGGCGAGCATAGCAGCGTAAGGCGATGACTCGTCACGATCAGCTTTGACCTTCATTCCTCCAGTGACACGGACAATGGTTTCACGTCCTGAAACAATACAGATATTTAAATTTCAAAGCGATTAAATAAATTACCGGAGATATCGGTGACATGGACGAAAGTGTCGTTGAACGAGGCATAGATGTGAGCGACTCCGAAAATGAGTTCTCCTTCCCTGGCCTGTGGTCCGAGTGACACAACAGCCTGTTCTTCCTTAGCCTTTCCCTTACGAGCGGGAGCCATTATCCAAGACTGATTTTTAAAAATTATATAGAAATCTACATGTTTTACGGTCAAAAACGGCGCACAACTGAGATAAATTTCGGAAAACTTTAAGAAATTGAAAACATGAAAAAAATTAAATTTCCTTATATCGAAAAAGAACAAAAATGTTTGACAAGAAGAGATGGAAAATGCAGAAAAATCTCGTAAAAAAAATTTACGGAGGAAATTCTTTGCCTCTGTATCCTTTCCATATCTTGAGATGCGACGCAGCCAATTGGTCTCGCCGCGATCTGTCTTTTCTCTATTTTTTCGACTCATCGCGAGAGTAGGACGCCTGCTTTTTTGCTTTTTTTTCTCACCGATTTTCTCTTTTAGGGAGTTTTATAAAGTCTAAATTTTGTAAAAATTAATTCGAATTTGCTGTAAAAATCTTCTTACGCTTGGTTTTGAATTCATTTATTTTTATTTTGCGTTTACTCGTTAAGTTATTTTTTTCCGTGTTCACACTGCCATGAATTGTTCAATTGCTCCAATTAATATTTTCAGGATGAGCGGACCAGGAATCGAAGGATTGGCCGTCGGTCTCAACAAGGGACATGCTGCAACTCAACTCCCACTAAAGCAGCGTCAAAATAGACACAAAGGAGTCGCTTCCAAGAAGACCAAGGCAAGCTTCGTATTTAATATTTCTGTAGTCCTATTACATTTTTTTAGATTGTCCGTGAACTCGTTCGCGAAATCACTGGATTCGCTCCGTACGAGCGCCGAGTTCTGGAAATGCTTCGTATCTCCAAGGATAAGCGTGCTCTCAAATTCTTGAAAAGACGCATCGGAACCCACCGTCGTGCCAAGGCCAAGAGAGAGGAGCTCCAAAACGTCATTATTGCTCAGCGCAAAGCCCACAAATAAATTTGTTGCTGTTGATAAATTGTTATTTTTTATAACTTGTTAGCGTTTGTGTGAATTTGAAGGAATGCGTGGTGTCGCCTCAAATACTTGAGGAGTGAAAATCATGTGCCAAAGAAATGCCAGTTTAAGTTTAGGAGGGTTAAATGTTTTGCCGTCAAATTGGAAGAGTCGCGCTCAGAAATGTTGCGGCGTTAACCCAACAGAGAGCTGTTTCATCCTCTGTCGTACAGAAAGTTAAGCTGATGGCTCCGTCTGTAAACTTCATCCAAACTAGGTATTTCATAAGTTCTTTTCTCCTATCGGATAATGAAATTAAGGAGTTTCCGTTTTTTGAATGTATTTTATTTATTTTTACTGTTTCGACTTAGGAATGGGTAAAAGGGGTATTTTCCGAAACGCCTTCATTAATTTTTCAGAGGTAGCAAAGTCGAAATCTTCGGACCATTTGATCCTCCAAAGCAGCTCACATTCAAACAGGTAGAAAAATAAAGTCAGAAATTTTGTTCAGATCCCATTCAGTATTCAGGGTGGCTACGTTATGGTCTTTGCATCTGTGTTTTAGATGTGAAAAATTGAGCCTGAAAAAGAGAACAAAAATACACAGTGACATCCGCACATTTTCTTAGCAAATTTTTATTATCACTAACGTGCTTCGTATGTGGATATCTTAAAAGGGGATCCGCCCGACCTGCCACTTGTTCAACTGCGCCATACATCTATCAAATATCTTAACATTTCAGGAAAGGGATTGTTAGAATTTTGCTTTGTTAGTTAAATTGTATGGTTTCCATCTTTGCTCCGTCTGGCTATGCTATAATAATTCTCCAAAACAAATCGGATAATGTTTTATTAGCCGCTTTTCTTTACCTCTGCTCGGTAAAAAAACTCATAAAATAGTAAAATGCAGCTAATGGTATCTTTTATGGCACTTCATAAATAAATAAAATAATTAAAAGCTTGCAAATTGTGCTAATTAGACAGCAATTTCGGAAAGACTGTTACGCGGGTTAACGTAGTTTTAAGATGAGATTTGTTTCCTGAAAATGTCGAAAAATAAACAGATGTGACTTACGAACACGAAACAAACTTAATTTTATAAAAGATCGTAAACAATTTTCAAAATTTAAGCCGTCGTGCCATAGAATTGCTCATGTTATTCATTTGCTAAACTTGAAGAATTGGTGCAAATGAGAATTTTAAACTTTATTTTCTATGCCACTGCAATTAACCAAAAGTTTAAAGGTCATTTAAATAGATAATCACTTTTAAGTAAATGGATTTACTAGTTATAAGAATGAAATTTTTCAAAGGGAAATAAAAACCTATGTTTATTGCTAATTTTATGAAACAATACGTTACCAAATTAACATGAATATCCTATTCCCTATATACAATGTATTTATAGCGTTTCGAAGACATTGGGGTCCATTCTTAAATTTTCATAAAGTAAATTTTTTTGTATACGAATTGGGTTGTGTCGAACCATTTCTAGGACTCCATGTCCCCTCAAGGCTACATACGGCCATACGTACGAAGTAATCTTGTTAAAACAATGTTTGATTCACAGGTTGAGGAGCGCGTTCTGAAAGCTGTTCGCTCATGGGACCGTTTTCCAGCGGACAAGGAATCTCTTTTGAAACTCGACGCCGATTTGAATAAAGATTTTGGCTTCGACTCATTAGACCAGGTAAGATATTATCGTCAGTATACACGTAGAGAAATACTGCACAAAATATTTAACTGAATTCCTATCGGCCTGTGTACTGCTTGAAAATAGTCCGCATATCCAAAATTTTCAATGTGGTCTTTGTTAAGCTCTCACAACAGTTTTCAATAGGTAGTCGCGCTGAACTTCGGAATAACGAGAAACGCGTGCAAACGTCCAATTTATGATATTTAGGCTCCGTTTTGCGGTTCCACCACCTTTAAATGAAGGTCATTGGAAAACAGTAGCTTGAAGATTGGCGACTAGATGTATGGTACGTGAAAAGTTCTTATTAGATATTTGAGAAACTGTTAGATGCTGATTAAATACGAATGAATTACCCAGCCACTTCATTCCTTCGCTATTGGGTCATCTACATTCATTGTGTCCCTTTTTATGTGGAATCAGTTGTCATCTTTAAGATTCAAGAAAGAAGAGAACATTTTCGGAAAAGGAAGTCGTTAATACTTGTTGTTTATCCTTCCGGAGGACTTCGAAAAAATTAAAAATATATATTCAAAGCGAATATACACTTTCATTAATTATCTACCAAACATGTAAGCAAGGCTTCCATTTGTGCGAAATTTCGGCCGTCTCGTCTAATCTTCGTCTTCGTCTTGAATTTGTCTGACGCAGTGTGTTGACAACTTTTTTACTGCGTAAGACATTCGCAAGTAGAGTTGAAAGACGAACGAAGACGACTTTTTGTCTTCGTGTTTCGTGGAAACCTTACATGTAAGCATACATAGTGCCGCTAATTAGCTAGAACCAAGGACCATAAAGAAATAGAGTTTGGCAATTACGTTCCATTTCGCCTCTCACCGAAAAAAAAATGCACTCAATATTTTCATGCGGATTGTTTCAGACTGAAGTAAATGCCTTTTTAAGGACAGCGCATTCCCATCTCAGATGTCTGTTATAATTTTCTGAATATCGCAAATTTATTGGATGAAACATCACTGTTGTAATATTACTACGAAATTGACTCCAAATAATTAGAGTTAATATAACTAGAAATTAGTGTCGGCATGTCCAGTATAAGCTGTTAATTTTGCTTCCCTTTTTCAGACATTGAAACTTTGTAGAAAAGTCTCAACGTATTGTACATATGTACAACAACGTGTTTTATTTCGCCTCTTATCCTAAAAGATACTTTTCTACGGAGTATCTATTTTCGGTGCAGTATTATTCTGCAGATGCAGATGCACTGAACGTCGTTACATTAGCTTTGTTATAAAGGGACAAAAAAAGTGTATTGATTTGTATTGATCTTCCGGAAAATCGAAAAAGCAATCTAAAAAATTGTAGTTACACTTCGCTAGAAAGTTCGAAACCGTCATAAAGAAAAAAATGGGGCTATCGCTGAAATTTTTATTTTAATATGCTCAATGGCTGTAAATGCAGTTCTCACTGCCGAGCGCAAGGGCAAGGCAGTTCTGGTGAAAGTGTTCGCCCTGATCCTTTTAGATGTGGCCCTGTGTTATGCAGATAATTCTTTCAAAAAACTTTTTTCTCGGTTTTCATAGAGGAAATAAATATTTTTCCGCCGAAATCATTTTATCGATTTTATGCGCCGAAATAGCAGGAAAACCGACAAACTAATCGGTTAATGAGCCAGTGTGAAAATTTCATTTATAACTAAACAAAACGAATTATCTACAACTATAACTTTGTAATTTTAGGTCGAGATCGTGATGGCTTTGGAGGATGAATTCGGATTTGAGATTCCACTTCAGGACTCTGACAAGTTCAAGACTATACGCGATGCGTTCAAGTACATTTGTGAGCGAGAGGATGTATACGAGTAGATTAATGAAAAAATTCATGGATTTTTGTATTTTATATGTGTAACAACTGTTTTTTTTCTACATTATGCCCACAATAATTAATTCAGTCAGTTCCTAGGACAATTCCCCATAAATTAGTTGATTCTGCTTTTTTTTTCAATTAATGGAAGAAAATCTTGCAAGTTCTCGTTCTTCCCATTTGATGCATATTTCATTCTCATTCTGAATTAAGACGGAGGTGCCTTAATCTTTTGCATCGCAAAGGCGCTGGATTTTTTTGTTTTTCAGATAAATTAATCCATTAATCGTTGAAGGATGTTGCGTAGATATTGCAGATCCGTTTATTGCATTAAACGATAATCCCACTGGGGCGCTTTCTTAGTTTAAAAAGAAAGTAAAGAAGAAATTGATACAGTATTCGCTTCGGAAGTTTTCTGATATCGTTTGCTTCGAGACTGAAGTTTCAGTGATTCATACCAGGACGAGTTTCGGCTCGCCATCGTTACTTTTGAAGATGAAAACTATATTTAAATTATTTTCAAAAGAAACATATTTTCGATCGATAACATAAAATGTGGAACAAATTTTCTTATTCCTTTCGCTTTGACAAAATTTCGAGCGTTATCTTAGTTGGGTGGGAGGGACGCCACGTTTTTTTTTCGCGAATTCGGCATAACTTCTGCTTCTGACAATTTTTCGAGCAGCATCTGTGATTTTTATTCCTTACTTACTGACTTCCTTATTATCACAACAATTGAAAACGTGGATCAGTATTTCTACCATGACAGGCTACTCAACTCGCGAATTGAGCTAGAACCAGAACTCCACAGAAGACGATGGGCAGCCTGGATAGCGTTCAACAACATCGCTCTCACCTGCCCCGGAATTCGAGCTCTAGTTTTCGACACCATTGACATCTTCCCGCGCTCACATACGGATCTAAAACGTGGACCCTTGCACAGAGCCGCGCATAAAGAATCCGGGTGATGCATGCATCGCTGGAAATAACATTAATAGAAATGAGCCCTGACTTACTCCGCGAAGGCATCCGAAAGATCTGCCAAGTCACGGACTTTGGATGGGCCGAGCACATCACGCGAAGAGCAGACGGAAGATGGGCAAAACTGATACAAGAATGAATTCCTCAAGGCCAAAAACGATCTGTCGGACGACCCATCGACTGACTACTTCATGGACCACCATCGCCCAAGATCGCCCAGTATGGTTAACTGTGATCCGCACCCTCACAAGCGACTGACGGATCGACTAAGTATATAAGTAAGTAAACTAACAAATGGCTGGGTAACGGCATATTCTTGGCGATTTCAACCGAAATCTTGAGGAATTCCGCTTTTCGTCATTTTTAAAATGCTACAACACATCAAAACAGTGATCGCTTCTGAGGTCACACTTTGCCTGGACTCGGCGCTTCAAGTTGCTTCGCAGCAATTATTAGTTTGAAATAAGCGGCCCATTTTCAGCGAGAAACGAATAGAATATTTTAGACGTCCTCGCTGCGACATCGAACTATCCCATAAAACGAGAAAACGATCTCAAGACGAAAACCACAGAAGCGGCGGGCATTTCCAGACTCAAAGACTTCAGAGAAGTCCACTACAAACTATAAATTTGAATATTAATAACACTGCGAGACCCAACAGAAACCATAAACAAAAACAACAAGAATGGCCAAAAAGAAAGGTTTCCCTCCCCCAACTAAGACACCATCAAAGTTCGCTTCTTCGCCATATCAGACCTCTTTTATATTCCCACAGGTGCAAAATGCAAGCGCGCTCCATCGCTGTGGTGAGGGGTGTCTACCCTTCCCGTACCGTTTGAAGGTGTTTCAGTCGATATTATGAGCCGCAGTACTTGTGAAATCGCGGGTCTGCCTCTGGTACAATGTATCATATTTTACACATGTTTTCTTTAATTTTTCTGTGAAAAGTTTGGTGAAATTAGCGTTGTTCGTCGGAATCCTTGAAAAAACATGAATATTTAGGATTGCATTCATTCCCACTTTGAAAATTCAAATTTATCTTAAATTAGCGGGCAAAAACATATGAATTAGCCATGCAGTAGTAGCGGTTGCTTGTGAGATTAGCAGAATGCTGTGCCGAATACAATTATAGGCCAATTTTGTTTGAAAAGGCAAATTATTCTTAGCGAAATTAGTTTAAAATTTAAAATATGGAAATGTTAAATTTTCATATTTCGTTATATTCGTTATATCAAAAATACGGCGGAACTAAGTTTTATATTTTGTATTTTAAACTTAGTCGGTTTAATATACTTAAAATTCACATTTTTATCACAAAAACCTGCGGAAAACTAGAATTTCCTCGGAATTTTCCTTAGAAACCCGCTTTATCACATGTATTCGCGCGAGGCTCATCCGTGGCCTAGGATTCCCCGGACTTGCGACCCTGATTGCTACGCATAAAGTAGTACAGAACACTGGAAAGTCATGTGTTTCTTTTTTATGTCCCAACCAAATTCTCTTTGGTTTTTTCTTTCATCAGCTGTTTTCAGTTTCGTCTAGTCTACTCGGAACACTGAGGCTATTTCCGGTGCGAAATTGTGTAAGTTGGTTTTTCAGTTCATCTCCGAAATCTAATTTCTGTAAATGTTATCTTAAATTTATCAGATAGATGGTGAAACCACAAATAGTTGCATTAGATTTTTGTCATGGATTCATCGACGCATTTAAAGGAATCACTGTAAGTTCTACCGATAATCATAAGACTCTGATTTGCAATAACTCAGTTTATACGACGCCTTCGAGAAGATGAAACAAAAGAAGTGAAAGTTGAGCCACCGGAGCCCAGAGAGCGAACAGTACTTCAGATGAGACGAGAGAAGCAAGGAATCTTCAGAAGGCTTCCAGAACCTCCTAGAAAGAAGGACAGCTTCATGAAAAAGTTGTCTTCATTTCGTTGATCCCAATGAAAACGATTATTGTTTTCAGACTCGCCCAAATCTACATGATGAATATCTGCTTCTTGTTTATCTGGCAGACTTTCATTCATATTATTGAATTCATCTTTGGCCTTTTTGGACGTGCTGAGCTGGGGAATAATATTGGTCATATTTTCATAGTACCAATATTTTTCGGCTCTCGAATTGTTCAGGCTCTTTGGTTTTCGGATATTTCAGGATCTTGTATGCGAGCCCTCAACTTACCACCTCCTAGGCCAGTTTCATTCAGGTAACACTGTGGTCTTCGCTTCCGAAGCGAACTTTGATATTTCAGTAAGATGCTGGCAGAGACCTTGATCTCCGCTATTCACCAAACTTTCTTCTTCGTTCAAGGAATCCTGTCACAATATCTGCCAATACCTATCATAACACCATTCATATTTTACCTTCATATGGCTCTACTCAACTCAATGTATTGGTATGCGCTCAAGTAAAATTGTAGTTTTACCTTACTCAACATTTCAGCTTCGATTATTTCTTCGACGGTTACCACCTCTCCTTCCTCCGACGTCGTGACATCTTCGAATCCCACTGGCCGTATTTCCTCGGTTTCGGAACGCCTCTAGCCCTTGCTTGCTCTTTCAGTAGCCACATGTTCGTTAATGGAGTTATCTTTGCTCTTCTTTTCCCGTTATTTATTATCAGCAGCTATCCAGTGAGTGTCGTTTTTCAAAATACTCTTTACATATAATGTTTCAGGGTAACTGGAATAGGAAATACGAAGAAAAAATTCCACAAATTGCATTCTGTCGCATCTCATACATGCTCACGCAACTTGTAGGCCAATTTGTGAAGAGTGTCACTCCAACCAATGGTCCAGCTCCCAACCCAACAACTTAAAAGAAAAACACAAAAAAATTATGTATTTATTACTCGATGTGCTCCTCTGCCATATTGTTTTGTCCGAAATTGTGCCACTAACTAATTATGGGATTAATTACTTTTATAGTGCCTCCGAATTGTTTTTGTACATATTCCTTCTTCATGTTCAAATCCTGAAACAAATGCTCATGTTACTTCACTCAGTTTTCAATAAAGTACGGCTAAAGATTATACGCATTTTCTCCGAGTTAATCAAAAGCTTTCTTTAGGCATTTTTGCTATTTTTATATTTTATGGACGAATTCGAAAATATTCTAAAATCGAAATTTATATTGCCAAAATAGCATTTCTTATTCAACGGTGGGTGATCTGGGCGGTATGAACCCGGATTGTGAGGTACGTGCTTTCCAAAAACCTTATTTCTGATTTTCCACCACTTGGAAACAAATACTTAGTGGATCCTTCGGGAAATGCATCAACAGCGTGCCGAGAGATTAGTTTTGAAACGACGTATTTTAAAAGTTCAACATATTTGGAATTATTTTGATTTTTTTAACAGCGCAATTCGTCCAGAATTGATTGAGATTAATAAAATTAAAAATTATCAAAATTTGGCGAATGTGTGAACTTTTCTTCCAGCAGAAATCTTGCATTTTGCCCATATTGATCAACTCGTGGCACTGATCTCGCATTCGGGTAGAAATGCTTCTTATGTGGCGCGTTCTGCATCTTTCGTGGCCGCAATTTTTTTGGTTTTTTTCTATAATTATTCAGAACAACACTGCTGGAGTTATCAGTTTTAATTAGACGCAGCAGATAAAGGAAACGGAGTACTCAATTTTTCAGTTCTTAGAGTGTGCTGGTCGGCGGAATAAGTATAAAAGAAATAAGGCAGTTAAAAGTAAGGCTTCCATTTGGGCGAAATTTCTACCGTCTCGTCTTCGTCTTGAATTCATCTGACTTGCGTTTATTGCGTAAAACGAATGCAAAACGAACTAAAAGACGAGTCGATAGCAGCGATACCACGAAAACAAAGAAAAATTGGCGCTATTTTAAGGCTTTTGAAATCTGATGCATCATAAATGAAGTTAAGAATTTAATTTTCCGAAAAAATCGTTGTAAATGCGTTATCGATTAGCCGTTTCGATCAAAACCATCAGAATTGAAACTCCTGTCGGGTACCAAGCGCCCTCTATATACACAAAAATGTTTAATTTCCTTTCGTTGTTTTTTCAGTGAAAAACCTTGAAGCAAAGTGTTTTCTAAAATAGAGAACAATACTATTGGCTCGGCCATTTCTTCAATTAATCGAAAAGTTTTTGACGAAAATATTTATTTGAGCGGACAATCGCGAAATTCTGAAAAAAAAAACTTTTCGAGGGCAAACAATAACTCCTCGCGGCCGTGGACTGACGGTTTTCGATGGAATGCATTCACGCTCCACGGACACGCTTTAGAGATACGACACGCAGAGCATCTATCGAAATTGCATTTTCCCTTTCGTAGACAATTTCTCCGCATCTCTTTAATTTAATTTTCTGAAAGTTCACTCACACTCATTATTTCCTCTTACACGTTTTTTATTCTTCAATTCAAATTGCTTTTTTAAGACCGATAAACAATGACTGGAACAGAGCGTAAAGTATTTCAGGTAAGCTCTTGTGTATTTTTCGAAACAATGAAGTTCTTATTTCTTATACAGCTATCACACAAATTATTTTTCAGAAATACTATCCACCGGACTTTGATCCGTCTAAAATTCCTAGAGCAAAAGGACAAAAAAATAGGCAATTCGTTCAACGAGTTATGACACCATTCAATATGCAGTGCAACACATGTCATGAGTACATTTATAAAGGTTAGTTAATATTCAGCTTTTGTATATTTACAAAAATTGAAATTAAGAAATATTTTTTCATAAAATAAATGTGATTATCAATTGCAGGAAAGAAGTTCAACATGAAGCGTGAAACCGCCGAAGGAGAAACATACCTCGGTCTCAAAATATTTCGATTTTACTTCAGATGCCCGAATTGTCTGGCGGAAATTACTTTCAAAACTGATCTCGAAAACTGTGATTATCAAAACGAACATGGAGCAACAAGGCTTTTCGAAGCAGTTAAGGTATGTGTTATTTTTTTGCATTAACTTTTTTTTCTAACCACTGCTTTTCTTGTCAGTAAAATTTAATCAGGAAATAGGAAAGCTTCCGATAATGTTTTGGGGGATACAAAGCAATGTTAAAGCTTGTTTCCTTAGTTTGAAATAAGGGTTCCACGAAAGACGAAATAAGACCACCTCGTCTCGTCTTCGTCTTGAATTCGCCTGACGCATAGATATACATTGTGTTGGTACACATGCACAACTTTTTTACTGCGTGAGACGAATGCTAGACGAAGGACTACTTTTTGTTTTCGTCTTTCGTGGAAGTGATAATCCTTGGTTATAATCTTATGCGTATTGTGTAGAACCTGGAGGAATACGCCTGTAAAAGGTGTTTAAAGATTAAACTGAAGGAAGCGATCACCGAGAATTAGTTAATAAAAAGAAAACAATGTTTTCAAACAAATATTATTTTATATGTAAAAGAGACGACTATGGATATTTCCATTAAAAACACAATTGTTTTATCTAACAATTTTCAACCCTTTCTCCTTCCTTTTACATATCCATACAACCTCACACCGTTCTTCTGGTAGTTGCAAACATGACAATTTACTTGCAGCTCTATCAAGATCAACAAAAACAAGCAGACGAGCAAGAAGCGGAGGATGCGAAGGATCCCATGAAAATGCTAGAGAAACGGACAATGCAGAGTCGACAAGAGATGGATGAGTTGGGTAATTTGGAGGATCTTCAAGAAACAAGCAGAACGAAAGAGTGCATCGATACAATTGGATTTTTATCATCTACTGACCCACACTTGGCGCAGGCACAAAGAATAAAGCTCGCGGAGGAGGAGGATGATAGAATGGCAAAGTAAGTTTATGTGTTAATGGTGTACTTACTTACATAGTTACCTAGCTGATCCATCAATCGCTTGTGTGGGGAGCGGATCACACCTAACCATGCTTTGCATTTGGGCGAAATTTCGACCGTCTCCTCTCGTCTTCGTTTTTGTCTTGAATTCGTCTGACGCAGAGATAAACATTGTGTTGGTAGACGCACACAACTTTTTTTTTATTGCGTAAGACGAATGCAAAACGAACGAAGACAACTCGACTTTTGAAGGCGACTATTTGTCTTCGTCTATCGTGAAAGCCTTACTCAGCATTCTCCGTTTTCAATCAAAAGATTTTATTATTTCCTTAAATTAACTTCTAAAACATGTAATAAATAGATGATCGGCTAAGAAGTAGGATAAACTTAATTCTTGAATGCCGATTTGTATGTTTAGCACCTTTTTCTAGATAATGAACATGCAATACAGATATATTTCAGAGAGTTAATGGGAATCAATGCTGATGGACGGATAGAACGACGTATAAAAGACGACGAGGATGATAAAGACATTCCTGGCCCGAGTTCATTGCCTTCTTCGTCTTCCTCTAAGCTGAAACCCGCAATTCCAACGTTTGGCGCAGAAGATTTGGTCAATTCCAAGAAAAGGAATGAGCAAAAAGATCGATTTGCTGGTATAAAGCTAATTAAAAAAGCAAAAGTGAGTTATACTTAATATTTAAAATGATAACCATACATTTTTTTGCTCAGATTTCGGAAGAATCCGCACCATGCTCTACTTCGTCTGCTTCATCTTCGCTGGCTCCCGGATCATTAACCGCGCCACCACCGTCATCTGCTCCTTCTGGACTCTCTCTTCTTGCGGACTACGGGTCAGATACTGATTCCGAATAGTATCTAATAAGCATTCCCAAAATTGTAACTGATGTTTCATAAAAATAGTTGATAAAGCCAACAATGAACATATTAAACTTTATTAAAACATCAGGATACCACTGCAGCTACAAAGACAACAAGTTTCGCTTTCGGTGCCTGAATAAAGCACATATTTTGCGAAGATCTGTTTGGTCTAGGATCGGTGTCTGCTGTCGTCCTGCTGTAGTTGATCGTGTTCACCAACCAAATTGCATTTCGATAACCGATCACTTGTTCTTGAACCGATTTATTGATATCATCGACAGTTCGATATTGTTGAAGAGCTGACTGAATCATTGCAAACAGAGTTGGATCTGGACAAATCCACACTGAAAATTATCAAAGTGTCTAGTAGCCACAAATGAAGGCTTTCACGAAAGACGAAATATGACCGTCTCGTTTTCGTCTTGTCATCGCCTAGAATTCGTCTGACGCAGAGATATGCATTGTGTTGGTACACATGCATAACCGTAAGACTAATGCAAGACGAGACGAAAGGATTCCACGAAAGACGAGTTCGTCCTTCGTGGAAGCCTTAGCCACAAACCCACGAATTTCTACTTAAGTGCTCGAAAAATGTGACATTTAGCACTGAAAAGTATTCGTCAATTACGGTTTTTTCACTTTCTTAAACACTTCCGCCTAAAATATTACGCTATGAATGATTTCCACATACCTATTAAATTTATAATCTGTTCGTCATAACTCGCTTTGACTGTGACTCCCGCTGGAGCAGTCGAAACGGCATTCATCGATAAAAATAAGAAAAAACCAGAGAACGACAGAATCCTTTTCATTGTCAGACTACCAGCCGGCACCGATAAATAGTAATAGAACATTAGCAACCGGAACGAAATTTCAGTCTCTTTTGAAGGAAAACCGAGTTTGTTTAGTAAAAGGTTATCAGTCAGATGATAAGGCTGTAACAATTTTGACAGACTCGATTTCAAGCAAACTAACCAATGGTTAATTAAATCAATATTAATGGTCAATGGTTAATCAAAAGCTTAGAATTTTGCACTGAAAGACGGTTAAAAGACAAGTTCTAAAAGACGAAACTCGACAATTCCAGTCATTTTTAAAAGTTTCGTTTAGCACATTTTCTTTTAATATTTTTCAAGCTCCATATGACAATAAGCGTATCGCATTCTATTAATTAGTCAAAATCGAGGCGCCGGGGAGAAATATTACCGAACTTTCTCGATTTTTTGATCCGTGACGATAAAATTAACATTTTGAACGCTGATTTTGGAATCCGAGAGTGAAGACCTCAATATTGAGTAGTCTTTTTCACTCCATTTTGATAAGGTTTCGCTCTTTTATAGTCAGACTAATGTTTTCTCGAAATTAATTTAAAATATCGCACCACCCTTCCAAAATTGGTTATATATGGCTACTTACGGTATCAAATTTTAAAATTCAAGTGATTGGACTGGTCGCCAAGTTTCATGATCGGCGGATTTCTCTAATTGATATGAGCGTCTTATAAAGAAACAACGAAAGAGAGAAAATTATAACAAATTTATAACAAACAGTTACTCAGTTGGACTTAAGATCATCTCTTGGAACAAGTCCGTCCTTTTGGGCAAGTCTCAAGATGGCGTCGTCGGATTCTCCCATACGGCGGATGGCTCCGCAGATGGCGTAACGTGTGGATTTTCCGGGGATCTATAAAAACAATTATTAAAATTAATTCATCAATTGTTGCAAAAAAATGGAGTTGCACTTTGATTTTTATAAGATAATGGCAGCAAAAACTTTAAAAATTAAAAATCCACCGCGTGGAAGAGTAGACTTAATAGTACGTTAGAAATTTTTAAGAAATATTTTTGTAAAATTTCTTTACCTCGCTTATAATTAAAAATACACATTAAGTATTTCAATAAAACTTTTGACTATAATTATCCTCTCAGTAATATTGCGGCAATTCGTGTGGTAAAAACGCATTTTTTTGTAATGAAAAGTAAAAAGCAACTTTTATGGGTAAAGGATATCTTACCATACGTCCAGTTTCAGGGTCGACGTCGACGAAGTCGATTTGAACGGCGGCGTGGTCCTTTGGTCCAATAATGCGGTTGGAAGAAGAACTGAAAAACAAAATGGAATCATGTCCAACAAGAATATAATTTCAGAATTTATTCTCCCCTGCACATTCTATTTTTAAAAACAAGAACTTACCACTTGCGTGGAGTGTAGAGTTCGACGGTTTGTCCGGCGTCGTTTTGCATGATTACCTGACATAAATACGTGAGAATCGATAATTTCATTTTAATAATTAATAAGAAAAATCATTAATAAAGTAATTTCTTTTCGAGGTACTTTTTAAAGAAGCACAAAGAAATCGCTTTTTAGCAGAAAAGTCGAAGAAAACAATGACATTCGCATACAGAGCAGATTACTTAATTTTAAATGTATTAATTTTCATTGAAATTTTCTTCAAAATAGAGAAATTTACATCAATACACTGAAAAAATAGGAAAAAATCCCAAAAGTAAAAATTAGAAAATAGGGTAGAGAAACTCAGGCCGTGGTGAGACCATTCACTGCGTAACACGTTTTCAACACACAACTTCGATACGGAGTCTTCGTAAATCGACAGTGAATATTAATTTCTCGGAGTATTCCGCAAAGTATTTCCAAAAATTCTTGTAATTAAAATATAATTGTTCGCTTATAATAGACGATTTCTACCGATAAAAAAGCTGAAAAGGTTAAAAAGGTTGAATTCATTCTTCGCAAACAAACTGGAAAGAAATGGTGCTTAGACAATTGATTTGGAAAGTAGCGACCGACTCTCTTCAAGAAGGCTTTCAGAGTTGGTCCTTAACGACGTATCCGTCGTTTAACCGGTAGAAATTACAGACCTATTAGGATATATTTTCTAATTAAATAAAAAAATATCACCGAGTTTGCAGAAAATTTAGAAAACGAGCAATTTTATTGGACACAGAATTTATGAATCAGTCGTTCCGAAAGGCTAGAAACTACACCGTTGAGTGCACAACAGAATATCTCCGGTTGAGCTATAATACATTTTAGCTGTTTGGAAATGTCTAACAACAGCGAAATAGGCTTTTAGAATAGTAATATAACATTAGCGGAAATCGCTGTTTTAGAATCTGCAATTCGTTTCGGGACTTTTGTGCCGGCACGGCGAAGTAAGACGTATCTAAAATGCTCAATGAGCTCGATACATCTTGTGCATTTTATTTATTCTCTCGAATCGAATTCACTAGGATCCTTTCCATTTGACGTTCCAAAAAAACGTTGAACAGCGGAGACAAAAATAGCTTAATAGACGAATTTATTCAGGAAATTAAAATGATACTATAATGGCTTACGCCTTCTCGGAGTTCTTAGTTCAGAGCTCGAATTAGAAGAGTACAATGAAAATCCATTCAGTGTGCTCGCTAGGCTTTCGACGGAGGAATGACGATGAGTCGCTAGCGCGGTCAGACCCAGTTTCTTCAACTTTTTCCAGTACTGCGCTACGTCGACGCCTTCCCAACCAGCGTTCTCTAGTCGATCTAAGTACCTGAAGAAATTGATAAACCAGAAGACGTGGTCTGAAGAGCGAACCTTCTCATAATTCGATCTCTCACCCGCTGCTCAATGTCCGTCAGTCTTGAGAAATTGGATAGTTCTATATTGTCCGAGACTTGTTGAACGCTATCCATTCCAACCAAGCAACAGACAACATTCGGAAAATTTAGAGAATAGTCGAGTGCTAGTTTTGATATGCTAATGTTCTTGGACTGCAAAGTATTCTTTTTAAAGAATTACGTAATTACGGATAATACCAACCGAGCAATATGTAGTAGCGGCAAGGCAAGCTTCCTTGATTTCATCACTTGCAGGATGCCATGGTGGAGGCCCTTTTTCAGTGAGTAGACCCCAGCTGAGAGCGCCTGAGTTTATTACAGCTATTTTTCGGCTGCCGAACCATGATGTGAACTGTCCCAGCGAATTGTTATTCAATGTTCCCTTGCAATATGTCATGATGAAGTCAATTTTAGTCGCCGAACAATCAACTAGTTGGCTGAAAGTGAGAATTAGCAGTGTTGTGTTTGTTTGTAACATACACAAGTTTTGCCAATGGATAACCAGTAAGCCCGATGTATTTGATCTTCCCCGAGGACTTCGCCATCTCTAGTGCCTGCAATGTTTCATAAAGAACAATTGACTCGTTCGGCGCGAAATCAGCGTCATGTATCTGAAAATCTGAAAAGTGGACACGGTTTGACGTCTACTATCCGAAAACCTGTACGTAACAAATATCGATGTACGTCAGTTGTAATCGTTTCAACGAATTTGTCAGTGATTCCAAAATTTTGTCGGCTCGAAAGTCGAATGTCCTCGCGTAATCCAACTCAAAGCGGCCAACTTTTGTGCTTATGTAATAAGCTTTCCGTGGTATTTTTGTCAAAGCCTGTCAAATAGAAGAGCAGCAGAAGTTGTTGTTTTCGATTTTTTGTTCTTTTAATTATTCTTAAAACTCACTTTTCCAAGAATGGATTCGCTGCGACTTTGACTATACCAATATCCAGTGTCAATGTAGTTGATGCCTGCAGCAGGAAGCAATTTCAGTCGATCTCCTTTTCTACAACTCACCTTGCTTTATGGCAGTTTCTACAACTTTCGTTATCGAATCTTCGACGCTACCAAACATTCCACCAATTGCCGCGGCACCTGAAAGCATACAGATATTGAGACAATTTATTCGGGAGACATACCAAATCCAATTTTTGATATCCGAATGTCAGTGCCCGGAATTTGACGGTAGCTCATACGTCGAACCGCTGATTCATCGTGAAACCGAGGAATATAGGTTGGGGGAAGTGAATTCTGAAATATCGAAAAGAACTGTAGAATTTTGTTTATTTCCAATTAGATTCAATGCCAGAAAAGCGCCTTGTGGTCCTCCATTTTAGAAACACTAAACGCATGAATAGCCAGTTTTCAGTTGATAGAAATTGAAAGTTAAAAACCGGTAGGGCCGTCATTGGGCCTATTACTAAACAATATAAGATGCAGAGCAATCAGATTCACAAAAATGGGTTTTCCTGCTGAAAATCTCTAAATTTGAGAATGTTCAAGACAGTTATGGGGTTATTCATGAAAAGCACGAAAAGCATTTTAATGCAAAAAAAAATGCTTTTTTTTGCATTAAAATGCAATCGTGAATAACATTAAAACGACATTTTTGCATTAAAATGCAATTGTGCTTTTCATGAATATCCCCATTAGCAGAAGTTCAAGTGCGCCTCAATGGCCTTCGGTCAGAAGTTGGAATCTGAAGCCTTCACGATATTCTACTTGTGTTTTTTGATCATAACTTCGCTCAAGGTGATCCAATCACTCTGAAATTTTTTTTCTAGATTTTAGAGGAAAGAGTAACCTAGTAAACGATTGATTAAAAAAATAATCCAAAATTAAAAAAAAAACAGACCGCACTCATTAAAAACAACGAAGACGCTTAATCTAATTTAATTAACTTTCCACTTACATACTATTCTGTTCGCCGGGTTTCATCCGAAAGCCAGTTTGTCAAAAGTATTAAAAAAAAAAACGGGAATTCACCGATTTTTACTGAGAAACATCGTTAAAACCGCGAAAAATTCGCCAAAAGAAGCAAAGAATGGATTGGAGTCGGATGAGGATAACGGTAGATTTATTATAAGATCTTTTTGACTTCAGATCATTTTCAACGGTGGAAAAAATTTCAATTTAGACGACCCGAATGGATTCCACAAAATGGATTTTTGGCATGACTTGACAACAGAAAAATTGCGATATTCTCGCCGCGGCGTCAAATGCGGCGGGGAAATGGTTTCGGCTGCTATCAGTGTCCATTATCACGTCAAGTTGTGCTTCATTTCGAATAAAATGAACGGATCTGAATACAGATACGGGATCAGGCGAGGTATTCTACCATTTATTCGTCGAAATGGAGCACGTAGCAAAATTAAATGAATTTCCGAACAGCCATCTTGCTTTTCAGACATAAGTCAAGAATGTTTCGGGATTCGTGGTGAGGGAAATTCACAACCAACAAACTACGACAGTATCACGATCATCATACTGACGATTCGTCGACGTCGACGTCGGACATTTTTCGATTAAAATTCTTTAATTCTTTATACTTTTTCCCCCCAATTTTTGGTTGACAACCATAAGTTAATGTCAATTTCATTTATTCGTTTAGGAAGCTCAAGATTTTTAATATTACTCATTTTCGATTTTTTCAATGTTATTTTGGATAAATCGTATAATAAATCGACAAGATCTATGAAAATCATTATCCCATTTCATTTTCCGTTTCACTCACATCGATTTGTGCTCTTTCTCTTCTACTAGTCGATTCTCCGCGATGTCCGACAGGTGCTAGTGATATGCTTCTGGGGGGTTGACGGGATGTAGATGGCTGAAAGATATCTGTGTCTATATTGTTTTAAGTTCTTTCAATGCAAACGTTCAATGAATTCAGACAGCTCAACATAAAAGTGTTATTTAATTGGTCCCAAATGGGAAAGCGATGCCCGAGTGTGTTCAGAATGCATTAACGGAAAATATAAATTTTCTTTCAGAATAATCAACCCATTCGCTATTTATGAAAGTGCAGGAGGGAAATTTTTAGAAAAAAAATACGGAGGATTGAGACGCAAAAAAATTGGATACGCGCCTGGAATTTAAGAAGCAATTTCGCTGAAATCCCTGACTCTCTAAATGCCCGCCGCTGCTGTGCTTCTCGGTATGAGATTCCTTTTTTTACGGGATGGCCCGGCGTCGGATCTCGCGGTCTATCGCGCACCAATGTTTCGAGAACTTCATGCCAGAATGAATGCTAGAAAAATCACGAAAAACAAAAAAGCCGCGCCGATAATCAGAACGAGAAACTTTCTTCTCCAAAAATTAAATCTTGTAGGCGATTCGCCGAAATTGCTGATCTGTCTCAAAGTCGGATGTCTGAATGACAATCTCTTTGAAGAACGGCTGAGTGGCGATAGAAATATAATTTTTTTTGCTCAGTTTTCTGTACACCACACCATCCATGTCTCGGTGGTGCAGAGACATTACCGCGCAGAATTTCAATGAGCCAGCTACGAAAATCAGTGAGATAGAAGAAGCCGTTCAAATCGACGAGACGAACTCCGTCAAGAGAAATCATAACGGCTGGCTCGTAGGTATGTGAAATTCAGAACAAGAGCCACGAGGTGTTCGTCGACATCATCGACAAACGTGAAAAAGTTGCTCTCGAAGCAATAATCACGAAATTTGTGTTTCTGGGAACTAAAATAATTTCTGATTGCTGGGCTGGCTACAATGATTTCACCAAATTCAGAGAACCGAATGGCGGTAGAGTTACTTGAAGCGCCATATCAAGGCAAGGCTTCGAAGGGAATCTCCGGGATAATCGCTGTTTCAAGGCGCTGTGGCATTTCAAATACCACGAACTCAACGAGATATGAGCCGAAATCGCCAAAATATATCAATATCCAGTTATCTAGTCATTTGTATGTCTTCCTTGTCATATGCAATGTTATTTAAATAATATTTAAAAATTGCAGAAAAATCTGGAATGTTCTGAAGTAATTTTCTGGAACATTCTGGAAAGCTTCAGAAACGTTGGAAAACAATGTCTATTAGAGTTGTAGTTTTGCACATATCAATCTGATTTTTGACATGAGATACGCGGACATCCAGATTGCTATATCAGCAAAATTTCGACAATTTATATCATTGTAGAGGCAGTTTTGAAGATTTTGGGTGTACGGTTCTACAGTATCCCAAGTACCCAGTGACCTCCCAAAGATATGGTTGCGAAGCGCTCGAGTGCCCATGATTCCACCCCCATATCAAAGTTGGAGGCCCACGTTCTTTTGAGTTATTCAAAGAAAAAACGTCCTGGACAGACAGACAGACAGACGGAAACACAGACTGAACTATTCGCTTAATAATAAGTAGATTTTCGTTGATTTTCAGTAAAAAATCTTTCGATTTGAAGAAGTTATTACACCGTCTTGAATGCGGCGCTATATCTATTCCCCACCCTGTACAAAGTCCCGAGTGCCTACTACCTTCCAAAGAAGACAACGGCAAGTCTCTCCCATTGCAGCTCTCCGACGAGCAAATTTTGATGAGGAAAAGATGCAGCAAAGGGTGCGTGCCAGGCGGGAAGAGAAGGAAAACCAGAAGAAAGAAGGCGAGAGAAGAGCGGCTGAAGTCATGGCGGATTTCAAGAGATCCCGAGGGCAAAGAATCAGAGATGCTCGGGAGAGGAAGAAAAATGACGGCAGCTAATCCTTTTTTTTACATATAATTTCTTAAAATTCCCGTTCCGTGTGTCTATCTGTGTGACCGTTTGTCTAGTTCTCCTGTTTTCTTTTCATAATCATCAATGTTCCTTTTTTATAATAATTTGCTCTAATTAATAATTATAATATTAATAATTTAACCAAACTATTATAATAAATTTTAGTTATAATTTCAAGGTGAACCGTTTGCAAAAAATTCTGTTATCAGCTGGCTCCACGACGACTTCAAGAATCGCGTGGAGCTCGTAAATAACGTGACAGGATTCAAAAGGTGTCGCCGTCAAGGACGCACGCAGGCCCACAGCTAATGTTATCCCAATACCGGCTGCAAAAGACGTCCGAAAAAGCTCTTCTGAACTAAGTTTGGTCAAATTGGGACTTATTTTAAGCCGAGTGTCTTATTGTGGAGGAAATGATTGTCAAGGGAGGCTGAGCGGTTTCACAGAAAAACCGTCAAATTGCCAAATGAGTACAAAATGTGGGTGAAATGCTATATTAGACAGAATTGTTTCTCCTTTGATCATCGTTTGCGCAATAATTGACATTCTCGCGTTCCCATTTTTATGTTTGTTTCTGAATAAAATAATTCCGGAGGAATCGTAAGCAGCTTGAGACTTTCTTTCGTAGTGAGTCGGATCAGCTTATGGGGGTGGTCCGAGAGGTCATTTTTGGTTTCGAGGAATCAATTCTTGTATCAGTTTCCTTCATCTTCCGCCAGTTCTTCGCTGTGTCTGGCCAATCCTAATTTGTTTGTTTATGTATTTAAGTGGGTTCGCGACTTGGGAGATCTTTTTAATATCTTCCGGTGTAGGTCTCGTTGGCGTTGTTCCGTGAGAGACATTCCTATTAATATTTTTTCTATTTTCTCACTAATTCTTACAGCGAGGTCCTGTGTAAGAGTCTACTTTTCAGATCCGTATGTGAGAACAGGAAGAACGATGGTGTCAAAGAGTTGATCAGAAATTCGGGGGCAAGAGAAAGAGCGATATTGTTGAACGCTATCCAGTCTGTCCGTTTTCTTCAGTAGAGTTCTGTTAATAACTCATTTCGTGAGTTGAGTAGCCAGCCAAGGGAAGCACACATCCACGTCTTCGACTGTTGTGACGGTGGAGTGTTTTCTGATGATCACTGGGTGTTTAGCTGCGTAAGTGTTTCTTAACACTTTAATTTTGTTTGTATCTACTGGGAGGCCTGCATTTGGGCACCTTTCTGTGAATTCTAGGATCATTTGGGTACCAGTTCGTGTGTCGTTTGCGACGATAATTATGTCGTCTGCGAATCTCAATGCGTGAGATTTCTGCCATTGATCCGTATTTCAGGTGTTTGAGCGCAGTCGTCATCGTTTCCTTTCAGATGGTTCCAAGAAAATGGTACGAGGACGAGCTCTAGACAAGCTGAGAAGAGGTTTGGTGATATAGGATCACAGTGATAGTTATGTATCTCCATTGATTAATAGCGCGTAGGTCGTTGAGCAGGTCAGGCTGTTTATATTTCTTGAGCTCGAGGGCATTCCCATATGGCTCTCGATTCCAGACTGTCAATTCACTTGAGGAAGTTAATAAAGACATTAAAGTTTCCTAGTAAGCTCTTTGTTTTTTGGTTAATAAAATTGTCTTAAAAATTGCACAAAATATACGCGAAGCGTTTTCCGAAGCAAAAACTTTGCCAAACGCTAGCGATCGCGCCGCTTTGAGCAGCGTGCATCCTAGAGATCACGGCAAAAAGAAGCTCAGAAAAACAATTTTTCGTCGCTGAATAATCTTCAGAATACCGTAGACAAATCTTGTACAACGTTTACCATTTTAGCTTTATAGGGATTTTTTAATTCAAAAAGCATGTGAAGGCCACGGTGTCTTAGTTTCACAAAAAACATAACAGAATGTTGTTGCTCAGTGCATATTGGCGTCAGGAGCTTGCGTACTTATGAAAAACGGTTTTCCTCTAGTTTTCCTCCATTTTTTTCGAAGAAACATCGGATTAACTATTACAAGGTGAACATTCCCCAGTGAAGCGAAATGCTTAAAGTAGCTTTGAGCAGAGAACACTTGAAGAAATGTGCAACTGCTCTCTAAATCGGGAAGCTTTAAAGAGTTCACTGACATTCACGAATTCATTGTTTAAGAAAACTTACCTCAGAGAGCCGATCGCAGAGCATCTGATGAGATGTAGATCCATTCATATAGATTGGCACACCGCGACTCCGAGTGAACGTGTGTGATTGCATCACAAAAATTGAAGATCATGTGATCATAAGAGGATAAGGAAGAAATCTGAAAATTATTCTTGAAAAAAAAACGAATTTAAAAAACAGAATTTGAAGAAAATTATGATTTCGTAAACTTTTCAATTCATTTTTGAAAGTAGAATACAAACTTCTGACGGAGCACACAAGGAGCTTCAGAAATTAATAGAATTCGGCGTGAAGACCAATAAAAATGTTCGGTGGTATTCACTCGTCCGGTTTCTTCGGCTTTCCCTCCTTTTTTCGCCTCCTGACTAGTCGGAATGCCCGACTCTTCCCTCAGAAGCGGGGGAGTCAGTTTTCTGCGTCTCGTCCTTTCCGTCGTCTGAAATTGCAATGTCTCATCATTTACCGTAATTCGAAATGCATGACGAGAAAGGAAAACACTCACAAACTCACTCACACTCTCACACACAAATGGATCTATGAGGTGGTGAGAAGGGAATACGGAATAAAATAAGAGAACAACATATATGTATACAAAGATCCACATAAAGATACGCCATCGGGTAAAATTTCCAAATTTTGAGCTTTTTAGGAAGACAATTAAGATTGGTATTGGTATCGGATGACTATTGCAATTACGTAATTACGAAAAAGGAAACAAAAAGTACAACACTCTCTTCAAAAAATAAAAAAAAGGAATTGCAACGGCCGTTTTTTGACGAAATCGAGCAAAAAGTGAATATTATCAATAGAATTGAACTTCTTTCCACCGAACACGTCGCTCAATCAAACGGATATAAAATGGGCAGTCCGCAGCTCTCCAGATATAAATAAAATTGAACACTTTCGGGTTCAATAGTGAGAAATATGTACGAGGGAAAGGAGAGTCATAGCAATGTTCAGGATATCAAAAAAGCAATCGTCGATGGCATCCTCTATGGATTCTCATATTTTTGATGCAATTGGCAGTGTATGTCGCTTCTAGATTATTTAGCGCTTTTCAAATATGATTTTCTCAATTTTCCCGTCACAACTACATACTTACGCAGTTAAACTTTCATTAATTTTCAGATAATTAAAAAAAAAGCATTTTATGCTCGAATTTAGGGTGTTCGAGCAAACAAGTTACCTTCAGGCTAATAACAAATCTGCATACTTGGATATTTCATTATGCAGATCATTGAATTATCGGAAAACTCGACGCCTGTCAGCAGGGAAAACAGCCCTGTTCCAGCATTTTTTTTTTTAGAAAAAAAAAAAATTTTTTTTTTTTTTTTAGAACACTTTATTTTAACGCAAAGTCATTTATAGAGTTTCGGCTTTTCGTTTTGTTCACCGCGCAATTTTTTCACATCATTAAGCACAACTCAAAACAAATTTTTGAATTTAAAAATTCAAACATTCAAAACGAAATTTAAAGAAAACCGAATTTGCGCACTCACATCGGGGGTCAGCAGTGACTTGACGCAAAACTGGAGAGGGATGAATTCAAAAAATGGGATTAAGACGAAACAACTCATGGAGGATTTTTTTAGGATTATGGTTTATCTAATGACCAACAATAGAGGAATTGATAAAGACCTGCATTATCTAAGGATTCTTCCTAGCGAGGTACATCTCGTTTTGAATATTCTTGAGATTTATTCAACTTTTGTCATTTTTTCTAGTCCCAGTGTTCGGATGAGTACTATTGATAACGTACATGATACTGAATGATTCTTGAAACCTCTATACAGTAAGGACAGAGATTCATACAGGAAATGGCTAATCCTCCAACCACAACTGAATTTTTGTGGAGAGCGTTGAGAAAACTTATCTGGAATTCTCCACTTTCAGCTACTGAAATCTTGTGAATTAAGAAAAAAAAGTTTATCAGGCCGAAATTGGAGATTCGAGCACCTACTTTTTGTAGAATTTCCAGATAAGAATAAGAGCAACAAGAAACAACAATAACTAGAAATAACTCAAAAACATTTTCAGAAAATATTAGCCTTCCACTAATTTCTTCTTCTTCTTTTTTTTGGCCATCAAAAGACCTTCATCTGCATCATCATCTTGCATCTTTTCGTCTTCAACCCCAGTACCTAACGTTAGGGTTTGAACTTCCTGCTCTTCATCGTCGTCGAGTCCATCTAACAGATCATTCACTTCTTCTTCTTCGCGCTAAAAACGTCCAACTAGTTAAAATGACAATTTATTCTAAATACCTTTCGCGAGGATCGAACGAAATGTTGTTTTTCGGTAACTTCCACTTCTTCGACGCTGTTTTGAAGAGTGGCTAGCTGCTCATCTAATAGAGCTTCCTCGTCTATTTCTTCCTGTTTCACTGATCCAACGCTTAGCGGATTCTCATTGTATATAATACTAGGTTGGTAGGAAGTATTTTGCGAGGGTAGGCTCACAGCTTTCGTTTCTGTGGCTTTTATTTCACTAGAAGCTGCAGTTCCAGTGGTGAGAAGAAGAGACGAAGTGGTGATAGCGAAGCCATCGGGGCGTTTGTACTCATTTCTGAATAGTCACTGGGCTTGGATGAACTATCTTTCACTGATGTTACCTTATTTTTTGATCCTGCTTTATGACATCACTAATAACAGTCGTCAGCGTTTCAGCGCGAGACATGGCTAATTTAACGCATCGTTCTATCTGAAATAAAAAAATTAATAAGACAATAATGCAGTCATTAATAGATACACCACCAAACCAGAAAACTTGAATAAATACCTGCTTTGTGGTTAGAACAAGATTAGTACTTTGATGAAGTGCGCACACTTCTTGACGTTTGTTGCAAGCAACGACGATAGAACCATCTAGACAAGCAGCTTCTTTTTCAGTGGGATCAATCACTACCATCTGGCTGTAAACATTGAAATATTCAACAAACTATAGTAAAAGAAGTAAAACTTACCCTTTATCTAACAATCCGATAGTCGTACAAATCGGCATATGATAAATGTTCAGCGGAACCGGAGTCTTTTCGTGCTCCAAAAACTGAAGAAGAAAATGTTGTATAACTTATATAAACGTTACGAACTGACAATAAGCGTGTGGTGTGGTTCCAAGGCAACGTTTGGTATCTTGAAGTGTTGAAGAGCTGTTATTGCTGCGAGACAAGCACAATCCAAAAGACTTCCGTCTTCGTCAAGAATTCGAACATCAACACGAATTTTCCATACTTCTTTTCCAGAGCGAATGCAAAGAGACTAAAATTGAGGTGATTTATTAGTGTTCGTTTAACAAATTAAAATTAACCTCCACATCAATGCATCTAGAATCTCTGATAATAAGCTCCAGAAGACGTATGAGTTCCATACCTTTGCTTCCGAGACGGTCATGCTCGTTTGCTGAAAATTAAGAAATTCAAGAGCATATATTTCCAAGTATATTTCCAATGCAATTTTGGACTCACCATAATTAGCCATTGGACTCAGATCCACATCAACGTTGATAACTCCTTTATGAGGGCGCATTGATGATGGTTCAGTAATCTGTGCACTCACTGCAGCCATCACTCTAAGAAAACAGAAAATTTGTTATTTTTTATTTGAAACTCTTATCACTTTGTGTTTCCAATTTTGCAGATTGCTGTTCCAATGTCAGCCCCAACAACTAACTTCACATCGCGAAATTCTTCTAGACCACGAAAATCAAACCTCTGAAAATGACAACCTTTAGAAAATAAGAGTTCGAACGCTTTACCTTCCCGCTCTTCAGGGCTTCCAAAATCACAAATTTTTCGCAACCGGTAACAGGTTGCAACCTCATTTCACCTATAAATTTTAAGAAATTATCAATCTTATTGATCAAATCTGCAGATAGTGATAGTGATGTTAACGCAGAAATATTGAAAACCAAATTGACTTTAAAATATTTATTAAACAAATGAATCAATGTAAGAAGAATGAGACATCAGTCAATGGAAACAAAGCAATGCGAGATTCAAGCAGCATAATCAACTTCATTGAGTGCTCATCATCGCAAGCTGCGATTGAACTTTACTCTGGAAGGCATCCGATATGTATGCACGGGTTCGTCGCTTCTCCTTCAAATATCCTTCGACTGTCTCAACCTGAAAATGTTGTGAATATACTTGTTAACCTGACTAAATTGTTTTATTTTATCTTACTTGTTTTGTGATGTGCTCTTTCTTGCGATCAAAAATAGCCTTAGCTTTTTCGCGATCCAGCTCCACAAAATATCCTGTTCCAATTTCCACCATGTGCTTTGTTGGATCCGCGAGTTCCGCGCGGATGTAGAGCTTTAAACAAGACATCATATGTGATATTTCAACAAAACACGAGCAACTTACGGATTCGGAGAGTGGAATCAAAGCAGTGTGTCCGGCTGTAGCACTCTTTACATCATTCAATGCAGCGATACTTTTTTCGTTTCGAGCCATAAGAACCTGGAAAAATTTATGTTTCTTTCATTTACTTAAAACAAAGGAAATTCGAATTTTTCGCATGGAATAAAGATTTCATACCTTAAGAGTGTTAAACGAATCTTGGAAGAAGGTTAACTCCTGCTCACAATTCTTTTGAAGCTCCCCAAGTTGCTGCAAGGTGAGATCTGAAAGCGGTACTCCTTTTGGTTCCTCTGTCATTCTGAAAGAAAATGAATTAGAATATGAAAAACGTATTAAGACATATATTGAAAATTCATTTCGAACGTTCAATATGCGGTGAAAAATGGCAAAAACACAATTTTCCGAATTACTGGGGAATTTAAGAAAACTTTTAAAAAATTTCAAGCCCGGGCGATTGTCTAGCTTATTTACCCTTATTTTAGGAAGTAAAAAAACTGAAAAAAAGTGAAGAATCGAGCGGACTCGCAGAAGATACCTGAAAAGCGGCGTCTCTTATCTCTAGCCCGTGCTCGTAGAGCGCGGTTGCATATCTATGTCGTCAGAATTCAAGAGGCATTAGAAGATACGAAGACGCCAAGCCTTTAGAACAAAAACGGGGCATGTTGTATTAGAGAATTTTCACATTAAATTTGAAAATATTTAATTCAGAAATATACTACAGCAAAACTAATTTATTTTAATATTATTTAGATTAAAAAGACAGTTTTTATTACGGCAAGCTCGCAGACAACGGGATTCACTACGACCATTTATAGCTGAATTGTTCAGAAAATTTGTTTATTTTTTATACAAGAATGTTATGTTTTTTGCATTCATTTTTAAGGTGTTCAGGACAAATAATGGAGAATAATCAGGGGACACGTAGGGAATTTTTATTGCAAGCGGGCAAGGGGAGTCGTAAGAAAATTATTGGCTTAAAATTAAATGTTTCCTTACTTTGTTGGTTACTTACTAAAAATATGGAATTAACAGATGTCAATTCGAGAAATTGTTCTCTTTCCTGGGACAAGTATTCCGCGAGTTTTGCGATTTCCCATAATCCCTTTAAATTTCGGTAGATTAGGATGCCGAACATTTTCCGAATTCTTAGAATTCTATTTTTAGATTTCTTAGTATCTTCCGAATTCTTGATCGTCGTCGGAGACGTTGGAGCCGTAGAATAAATGTTTATTTATCTTTTTTTTTGACGAGAAACATTTGTTTCACAGCAATCAACCCCGTCTTCTTCCCAAATAGAAGGCAGAAAGCGGTCCCCGAGCGATCGAACACTAATTATTTCTGCGGTAGAAGATGACGAGTAGGAATTTCATTGAATTCTGAAAATTTAATGAAATTGGAAAGAATTCAAATTTTTTAAAATGCTTGTTTTTATTTTTTAATGCAAAATTTTTCCAATAAACAAGCTTCGATTTAATAAGAAATGAAATTAAATATACAATGAGTGCAACAGCGCTCCACTGCTCTCATTGAAATCAATACAATTTGAAACTTTTATTGCGGATATTCACGTATATATCAACAAAGAAAAGTGAGAAAAAGCGAATCGGATTAAAATTTTGAGAATAATATTTGAAAATATATCTGTTGAAAACGTCTGAAGGTTTCCAAAATGTATATTTTTACACCGAGTTTGAATCCAAAACTTTCAATTTAGATTGTGAGAATTGATCCCAAAATTTCAAGCCGCCTATGCCCGCCGTTTTCAACATTTTTAGAGTGCTTTTCTCCAATTATTTTAGTTATAGCTCTCAGAGAAATGTGCTCAAAGTCTGCAGCACTGGTCGGCGTGAGCAAGACTCCCGTTGACAGTAGAAACATTAATTGCTCCGTGTCGGAAGCGCGTGTGCCACAAGTTCGGCGCCATGGTTTGGCAACTCAAGGCTCTGTTTTGGGCTCATTTTTTAATTTGTTATTAGCTTTTTGAGTTTCATTGCGACCTGACGTAACGTCTTTGGAAAACGTCATCACCTAATTTTCACTTCTGTGGAACATCTACTTTTGAAGTGTCCGGTTTTGAAACGACCTGTTTGAAAACGTCCCGTGTCGAAAAATACTGTTTTTAAACGTCTGGTTTTGAAAAATCCGGTAAAACGGCCGATGTGGAATATTCCGCGTTTCAAAACCTGTTCAGAATCGGAAGTTTCTAAACTAAGCGTTTTGAAACCAGATGTTCCCATACAGGGTGTTTCAAAACCGTTTGTGTAAAGGCACGAAGCAACACGGACGATTCGCAACCAGATGCTTTGACATCGTTTCAAAGCGGAGTGTTTCGAAACCATGCGTTCAAAACGGGACGTTTCAAGAAGTACATCTCGACATCGGACGTTTCAAAGCGGGGCTCTTCAAAACAGGGGGTTTCGAAACGAGACGTTTCGCAACCAAACTCTTCGACAACGTACGTTTCAAAACCAGAAAACTCAAAACCAATCGTTTAAAACAAGGAACGAAGCAACACGGACGATTCGCAACCAGATGCTTTGAAATCGTTTCAAAGCGGAGTGTTTCGAAACCAGACGTTCAAAACGACACGTCGCGAAACGTTTCTAAATCAGGACGTTTCAAAACAGTACATTTTGACACCGTACGTACGTTTCAAAACCAAAGATCTCGAAACCAATCGTTTAAAACAAAGAACGATTCAAGCGGGGCGATTCAAATCCGGACAATTCGCAACGAGATTCCTTGACACCGTTTCAAAACAGGCCGTTTCAAAAAGTACATACATCTCGACACCGGACGTTTCAAAGCGGGTCTCTTCAGAACAAGGGGACGCTTCGAAACGAGACTTTCGCAACCAAGCTCTTCGACAACGTACGTTTCAAAACCGGAGATTTCGAAACCAATCGTTTAAAGCAAGGAACGAACGATTCGCAACCAGATTCCTTGACATCGTTTCAAAGCGTCGCGAAACAGCCCATTTCAAAGCAAAACGATTCCAAATCGGGACGTTTCAAAACCAGACGTTTCAACACAGACATCAACAACGATTTCAGAGAGTATTCTGAAGATGTGATCTCTGATGAATAATGATGACGATTTCCATCGAACAAATTCCAATTTTTGATTCAAAAAGTGCACTTTAATAAATTAAAAACAATGTTTGTTTTTCATCAAGAACAGGTCTCCAATGAACATTTTGACAAAGTGCTGAATGTAATACTGATCAGAATCCGTTCACGTGGCAATCTACGAAACAAAGTGCGTTTACAGCCGTGTGATGATATCACTAAGCCATGTGTCAGGACAGCGATCACCAAATCTATTAATCAAACGATTAAGAACTGTAATCAGTTCATTTCGTTCACGAGGGACATTAGAAAAGGGGCGTGGCGAGTTGCGAGTTTCCTCGCCCGCGACGGTGTCCAAGGTAAATGTTTCCATATCATTGACACTAACACTTCCCCGAAATTTTCTTTCGTCTCCTCATATTCGTTCGTCTTTCAGTTTGTCTTGCAGTCGTCTTGCATTAGTCTTCGTTCGTCTTGAATTCGTCTTACGCAAGACTTACGCAAGTCAGACAAATTCAAGACGATGTAAAAAGATGAAAAAGACCAAGCATACAGCAATCCATGGCTCAAAGAACCAGGCTATTCTGAATTCTTAGACTTTGAACTCAGCTACCTGACAAATGCAACACAAAGCAAAAAAAAACAAGCGGAAGAGTGGAGTGTCGTTGCGACAACGACGCGCTGCATGGTTTTCTGGGGGGAACGAACGCGTAGAACGTATGATTCTTGATTGATGGCCACCTTCTAGGTACCTGACGTTATATGTATCTTGTTCTCAGCAGACTGATAAGAAAACGATGGAATACGGTGGGTTTCAAGAAAAATGGTCGCGGTATCGCAACAACCAACGATTCGCACCTAGATGATATCGACCAGGAGATTGCAGACGGTTTTAGGCGTTCTTGGCTAAAAATGGGCTCATAATACTCTTCAAATTTGGAATTCGTTTCAGAATTTCAGTGGGAAAACCTGGAATTATAGCTGAAACTACTTGACCATCCAACTAGAAGCCCGTCCTTGGCAATCACTGCCGCTTTGTCACATCGTTTTGAAGGAGGATTCATTGCTGGAATCAATCTATATCCCGATGGCGGGTTTTCGGTTCTCCGGCGTAAAGCTTCCAAGAAAGACGAACGATAAAAGTCCTTTTCGTTCGTCTTTCAGTTCGTCTTGCATTCGTCTTACGCAAGTCAAACGAATTCAAGACGAAGACGAAGACAACAAGTCGTATTCGTTCGTCTTTCAGTTCGTCTTGCATTCGTATTTGTTCGTCTTGCATTCGTCTTTGTTCGTCTTTCAGTTCGTCTTGCATTTGTCTTACGCAAGTCAGACGAATTTAAGACGAAGGCTTAGAAAAAAGTTGTCATCGTTCGTCTTGCATTCGTCTCGTGCAATGAACGCAAGACTTACGCAAGTCAGACGAATTCAAGACGAAGACGGAGAAAAAAGACTTATTCGTTCGTCTTTCACTTCGTCTTGAATTCGTTTTACGCAAGACTTACGCAAGTCAGACGAATTCAAGACGAGGATGAAAATAAAAAGTCGTCTTCGCTTATCTTGCATTAGTCTTCGTTCGTCTTTTAGTTCGTCTTGTATTCGTCTTACGCAAGACTTACGCAAGTCGCAAGTTTCAAGACGAAGACGAAGGCAAAAAGTCGTCTTCGTTCGTCTTGCATACCCCTCACGCAATAAACGCAAGACTTACGCAAGTCAGACGAAGACAAAAAATCATCTTCGTTCGTCTTTCAGTTCGTCTTGCATTAGTCTTCGTTCGTCTTTCAGTTCGTCTTGCATTAGTCTTTGTTCGTCTTGCATTCGTCTTACCAGCACAATGTCTATCTTTGCTTCAGACGAATTCAAGACGAAGACGACGACGAAACGATCGGTCTTATTTCGTCTTGCGCGTAAACCTTACTCCGGCGCTCTCCTTCCCTCACCGCCCCCCCCTCTCACATTGTATTCTCACAGAGAGAGAGAGAGAGGGAGTACTGTTTCATACCAGTGGTGTACCCTTCGCTGGCTTCATCTTCTATTTAACTTCGCACGTTTCCCTTTCTGATTCTCTCTCTCCCTCATTCATTCAGGTCAAGTTTTTTGTCTTTTCCCCTCACATCTCCACAATTGTCATCTTCACAGTCTTCTACTTTTTCAATTTCATAACGCCTTCTTCTTCTTCTTCTTCGTCATCGTCGTCATCGTCGTCGTCGTTCCTTTTTCTGCTGTATCTCCTCCCCCCGCCCTTACAAAAGTGGGTGGACAAAAAGCGGAGGGACACTGTTGAGATAAAGAGACAAAAGTCTCCTCCTCCCTTAGCCCCCCCCCCGTCCCTTCATTTCTCTTTACATAGTCATTGCATATACCATTCGGACATCAAGTGTCTCTTCTTATTGCTGCTGACTCCTCCTTTATTTCGCTTCTCTCTTTCTCTCCTCCTCTCTCTTTTTCTCTTTCTCTCTCTCTCACACCCTTTTGTGGTTCAGGCTGCTAGCTAGCGGTTGTTAGGTAACCAGCCAACTGTGCAAATATACAATTTCTGAGGGCTCGGCGCATCGGTGTCGTCTAGAGGTCTTCTCGCCGTTGGTTGTCACCTTCTCTGAAAATACTAGAAGCGCCATGAGAAGACGTCAATTATTTCTAATTGCATCTAGTTGCGAAGCGGCTTATTCAAGGGAGGGAAAACGACGAATGCGCTCTGAAATTCCGGGTGGAGAATCGTCGAACGAAGGTCAAGATCGGTGTCTTTCAAAGGTTTTCAGTAAAATTTTTCGCACTTGAACTATACAGCTAACCGGTTCGCTTCCTTTCTTCATTGTTTTCCCCCGGAACTTCAGAAGGCGTCCAGATTTCGAGCTCTTGAGGCGATTTTCATATTGAAATTGCTCAATAGAGCTTTCTTTGTGCTCCACTCTTCATTCACGTCGCTGTGCGCTGTGCTTCTTTGCTCATTTCACTCCATTTTCAGTGTTCCAGACTTGAATCCCTGCTTTTTCGTTTTCGAAGAAGAGTGATGAAAAGGCTCCAGTTTTCCATTACCCTATTTGTGATCTGAAATATTCTAAGATCTTCCAATTTACCTATTTTCAGTATGCTTAAACCATTGATATTACTCGGAATATGCTCATTGTGCACCGCCTATTCCCTGCGAGACCCATCACTTGAGGACGAAGAAGAGGCGCCTTCATCAGCTCCTGGAGTTAGAAAGCGGAGGATGATGTCTGAAGAAGATCGAAAAGTTGTGGACTTCTATATGGATAAGCTGAACAAATTGGCCGATGAGAAGCATCCTGAGGTACGTATTGATCGATTGTTTCATTTTAGTTTCTAGGGAAGAAAGGTGGTCGTGATCCTCTTGTTTCTGTTTCGACACGGTTTCAATTCATCTCTTTTTCTCGATTTCTCCATTATTAAATTCGTTTTCCAAGCACTGATTAAGTGATTCTTTAACCGCGGTGAACAGGTTTACACGCCTTCTTCATCATCATCTTCTCCTTCTTCTTCTTCCCCTTCATTTTGATTCTCGAGACACATTTAAGGCCAGTGATAAATGAATTGAATTTATTGGGGGACAACGTTGTCATTTATGCTGCTGTTTCTGATTCTACAGAAGAATAAAAGAAAGAAAAGAAGAAAAAAAGAAAACCGCGGATTGATTATCGGTGAAAACAAAAATGACAAAATGTTTGATTCATTGATCTCAATGGAACTTTTATGAAAACAAACGTTTTTTTAACATTTAAATAAAACGTAACTTTTTAAAATAACGGCAGGCGCGTTAACATTCGTTGTTTTTTCTAATTTTCCGAAATAAAAATGATTTAAAACTCTATTTACTTTTTTTATTCAAGTTGAATAACGGTAGACAATTGTACGCAACCACGGCGACGCGCAAATTGCACAAATTTTAAATTTAGTTTTATTTTTCGAATTTCCTGCTTTTTTGAATTTTTTATGTTTAGTCACGTAAAATTTTCAGAAAAATGTGAGATTCTGTCAATCTGGACGACAACTCTGATATTTCTGTAAGTTTCGAAACGACCTTACTAGTAATAAGGAGTAGGATGGCGCCAGGAAAGAAAACAGTGATTCTAGTGTATTGAAATAGCTGCGATTATTCTAATAAGTAATATTGTTGTTGATTTTTCAAAGGAATTCGATTAAGCAAATGCTTCTTCTAAAATTATTTTTTTTAAAATTGCTTTGATAGCCAGAATGGCACCACCTAAGCGCCTCTAGAATAATGGAGTCTGATAAATCTGTAAATGTTTTACGCTAGAGTGTGGACTGAAATTTATTCAATTATGCAGAAAACTGAAAACTCCAAAGAAGCGTTTTTTAAATATTCTCTAATAAAAGGGGATCTGATCGGAGGCCAGAAATAGTTTTTAGGTTCATGCTTCCATGCTTACAGCACGTAACATTCTGTAAAAATCCCTAAAATTTCATCCATTGTGACTTGGAAATTGAAAAATAGCCGAATGTCCCTCTTCTAAACGGTTTTTAATTTTGTGGATTTTGCGCCAATTTTGAATTTTACGGCTTGAAAAGTGTGGGTAAAACATATTAAAACTAATCGATGCGAGAGTTTTCTATTTTCTTTTGTATCAGAAGTAAAAAAGTTAAAATTTGATGTGTTCCATCCATGTGAGCATTCTTATAGTGTTATTCATGATATCTTCACTTCAATTCTGGAATTTAAACATTGTTGTTCAAAAGTTTTTGGCTGTGGAATCACAGAAGATTCAGTCAAAATGGCGATTTATTGGCTTTATTTAAAAATTAACCGCTCCCGCTCATTTTCCATTGCATATTCTTTACAGCAGCTCCAACAAGGAATCGAATCTCCAGAGTTAAGATCATGGGATCGTATGAAGGACAGTGTACTGAATCCCGAGGAACAAGGGAACTTCTTTCAGGGAGACATCGTATTGTTTCCAGATCAAGCAAAATCTCTCTACGAACAAGCGTTGATTGAAGGAAAATCACGAGTCAAAAGAAAATTTATCGGCTCCAACTTGAGAAGATGGGATACCAGCAGATCAATTGTTTATTCATTTGATGGGAGTCACAGTGAGTATTTATATTCTTATCTAACCAGTTTTGTTTCTTCGAGTTCATCGATATAGTTCCTATTATTGATTTGCGTGGAAAAAAGCTGGCCTAGTCATGACATACGTTGAGATGACCGCGCTAGTTCAATATACTTATTCGCTTTGAAATATTTTGAATTTTTTAGGTAGTTTCCAGAAAATGAAAAAAAAATGTATGATCAGCGAGTTTTTTAAATAAAAGAATTTAACACCTTGCACTTTGTGGCAACGGATAATTATTCTAATTAGAAGCCACGAGTTTAATTAGACAATCGCCGAATCTAGATTATGCATTATTGGAGGCACGCGCCTCGTGCGCGTCTTTAATTAACTATTCTAATTAGGCTAATTAGTAATTGGAAAGTTCGCGGTTACGCCGCTGTTCTAAAACTTTCTGCAACGTTCCGCAATGTCTTAGAAACTTTGGAAAACAGTTCTTATTAAAGTTGTAGTTTTGCACTTATGATGCTGATTTTTTACATATAATTTTGTGTGTACTGTTCCTCAGTATCACAAATACCCAGCGACCTCCTAAAGAAATGGTTACAAAGCGCTCGAGTGGTCATGTCTCCATTCCGCATATCAAAGTAGGAGGCACTCGTTCTTTTGAGTAATTCAATTTCGAAAAATTTATTAGTTAGAGCACTAATCAGCACTAAGCAATAATGAAGACATGCGAAAATCTGTATTGAACTAGCGCGTAGTTTTCAACGCAAGATCGATCAATTAAGGCTTCCATTTGGGGGAATTTTCGACTGTCTCCTCCAGTGTGTCGTTTCGAAAAATGATTTCTCGAAAAATTTCCGAAACATTTTCGAGAAATTTTCCTCGTTGATTTCTCGAGAATTTTTCGAAACATTTCTCGAGAAATCGCCAAAAATGATTTGAATGGATATAAGATAAACAACGCGCTTTGCGTTATTTCGGAGTGTCGTTCGAACTGCTTTATTATTATCCTTTATCGAAATGTTTTTTTTTCAAGAATTTCTCGAAAAGCTTTCGAAACGACACACTGGTCTCCTCTCGTCTTCGTCTTCGTCTTGAATTTGTCTGACGCAGAGATAAACATTGTGTCAGTACACATGCACAACTTTTTTATTGCGTAAGACGAATACGAGACGAAAAACGGGATGAAAGACGAATTTTTGCCTTCGTCTTTCGTGGAACCCTTACGATCAATATTCCTTTATTTAAGTGTCTGGCTGGGTGCGAAAAATTGCTCTATTTTGATGTTGATGTAAACTACTTCCCGTGTGCATTAAACAATTTAAAACGGTGTGATACATTCCTTAAAATTTGAGTTTGTATCGATTTTCCACGTCCAGAAATGAATGTTTCATAATAGTGAATAAGCTCAAATTATCTATAATTTTTTGTAATCTGAAATTCAGCACAACGAGAACAGCGAATTATTGAGCTCGCTCTGGAACATTGGCATAACATCACATGTTTGAACTTTGAAAGAAATGATCAAGCGACCTCCGGAAACCGAATAGTGTTCACCGATGTTGATGGATGTGCATCGAATGTTGGAAGACACCCACTCGGAGAGGAGCAACTAGTTTCTCTTGCTCCAGAATGCATACGTCTCGGAGTTATTGCACATGAAGTTGCTCATGCTCTCGGATTTTGGCATGAACAATCTCGGCCGGATAGAGATCAATATGTGACTGTTCGATGGGAAAATATTGATAAAGATTCAAAAGGGCAGTTTCTGAAGGAGGATCCAGATGATGTGGACAATGCTGGAGTTCCCTATGACTATGGAAGTATTATGCACTACCGCTCAAAGGCTTTTTCAAAATTCGATGATTTATACACGATCAGTACCTTTGTCACTGATTATCAAAAAACAATTGGTGAGTTGAACAGCTCAGTGTGTTAATTTCAAAAAGTCATTAACGTTGAAGAAAATTTCAGCGACTAAAACGTGAAAAACAAAATATGTAGATAATCAAGATTTAAAGAAATTTAAAAATACAAAAAAAATATATTTATCGCTTCACTTCACACATTTTTTAATGCTCGTTTTTCCTATTTCTCTATAATCGAAGAAGTCTTCAATATAAAAAAAAAAAAAAAAAAAAAAAAAAAAAAAAATCAACTAGAACTCCAGGCCTCTTCTGGGAGCTATTTTCGCGCTGGGTCTGGAGGCGTGGTCATAGTTAGACAGTTACAACCACTGAGCCTAGGGTGCTCTGTATGTTCTTCATTTGCGCGGTGTGAGTGATAAGGCGAGTCCGAATGTTACAATATCCTTTTTCTAAGCCATAAAATACGAGAACATTTAAAAAACTCGATTTCCTTTAAAATTTAAAAGGTTTCGCTTCGCTTCGAGACGACGAATATAATGGGTTCAATCCCATAATTTTTGCGCCGAGAAATTGTCTCTAGCTCACCGCTTAATCCGTTACAGAGATCTGTAGCAGACACGCACCCAAAATGCGGCGCTACAGTAAGTATAAAATATAATAAGAAAATTACTATTCCTTGAAAATTAGCGGTAGCTTCAGATTCATTTCAATCATTATTATTTGTTATTCATTAGATGTTTCGTTTTTTTTATTCAATTTTTAATAGATCGTTTTCTATGTGGGAAGAGGAATTGATAAACGCTGGTCATTTTACAGCAGAATTTCATTGAATTTCTCAAGGCGTATTTGAAAAAAACTGAAAAATGCTGGATTTTAAGTCTTCCATGAATGACGAAGACAAAAAGTCGTCTTTGTTCGTCTTGCATTCATCTTACGCAATAAAAAAGTTGTCAACACGCTGCGTCAGACGAATTCAAGACGAAGATGAGACGAGACAACCGAAATTTCGCCCAAATGGAAGCCTTAAATGAAAGTCGATTTTTCAAAACGAAAAATATTGTTTTCAGGACAACGCGACCAGCTATCTTTCAATGATATTCGTCTAATGAATAAGATCTACTGCTCCGCCGTTTGTCCTTCGCAGCTTCCATGCCAGCGTGGTGGTTACACTGATCCGCGTCGGTGTGATCGTTGTCGATGCCCCGACGGATTTACTGGTCAGTACTGCGAGCAAGTAATGCCTGGATATGGGGCAACGTGCGGTGGTAAAATCAGTTTAACAAGGTCGACAACTAGAATATCATCACCTGGATATCCAAGAGAATTCAAAGAAGGGCAAGAGTGTTCATGGCTCTTGGTTGCTCCTCTCGGCCACATCGTTGAGTTCCAATTTATTGGAGAATTCGAGATGTACTGTAAAGTAAGACATTCGCTGTGTATGGACTATGTCGAAGTTAGAAATTCTACAGATTTTGCAAACACTGGAATGAGGTTGATATCGAATACCCTGAAAACATGTTTCTATTCTGTATAATGTTTCAGGTACTGCTGCTACGGAACTCCACCAACTAGAATTCGTTCTGCTACAACCGACATGGTTGTTCTCTTCCGAAGCTTTTATCGAGGTGGAAAAGGGTTTGAGGCAAGAGCCCGAGCAGTTCTAGAGGCGGGTAACTGGAATTCTTGGAGCCCATGGACCGCGTGTTCTGCATCCTGCGGAGCTTGTGGAAGTCGCATGCGAACCCGAACTTGTCCACCTGGAAATGCATGCTCGTACGTTTCTCATCCTATTAACTGACTTTTTCCTCAATCCGCCAATTTGTGTTAAAACCATAATATTCCCCAAAACTGAATCGTTTGCTCAAATATAGCTTTTTTTCAGCGGAGAACCAGTGGAAAATCAGGTTTGCAATACTCAAGCCTGTACGGGTCTGTGCGCTCAGAAACGGGAGGAGGAGGGAGAGTGTGGCGGTTTCCTTTCTTTGCTACGAGGCGTCCGTTGTAGACAGTGAGTTGCATTGCATCGATAAAAGAAATACATTTCACTTGACACTAAATTTCAGAGAGAAAACAGTGATGGCACCATGCGAGAATGCTTGTTGTCCTGGATTCAGTCTTCAACGGGGAAGATGTGTCAGGTGATAACATATTCATTTTTCGAATTATCAACCCTGTAAACAACCGAACTCTTACATTTCTACGGGCGATTTCCTAATTAAACCAAGTTGTTGTAAACTTTGTTTCAAGCTGTTTTTCTTTCAATTTTAATGGAAAATCATCTCTCATTTTCTATATTCTGTTTCGAGTTTGTTTGTGTGTACGATTAAACGAGTTTGATTATGCGTTTATAATAATAAATATTTCTCATGCTTTGTTTTATCAAATGGCGTTACAGTTTATGATAGAGCTGAGAAACCTGTGCTCCGAATGCTTGCAACAGAACGAGAATTAACTGTGAAAATTTGAAGTAAAATAATATATTTAAGAAGTCATCGGTTGCCTGCGGACTTTGACGGCTCAGGTGCTAAAAGCAACTGACGCACACTAATTTTGCAACAAGCGGGCATGCTTCTCATTGCCGTTATGATGTTTTCTTTTCAGAGTAAATCGAATATTTATTTAGATATTTCAGACTTTTTTCTTTACTTCCGGGAAGAAAAATTTAGAAATTTTGTATTTTAAGTGAATTAATGCATCCTACATGGATGCAATGCTTTGCAGATTTGTTTTTTAAAATATTTTTTTTTTGCATAAATTTTACTATTTTTTAGAATGATAAAAATATTAAACCGGCTCCATAGAGGAACAGGCGCCGCCGGGATTTAAAGATTTAGTTTGCGGGAGAGCTATAGATTTCTCTCGCCGCCGGTTTCTTTCCAGAATGTCCTACTAAACAATCAAGCATATCAAGCTGAATAATAATTTAAAAAATAACAATTTTTGCCCTTACCCTGTTGTCAGTTGCTGATTAACTGAAATCGTGAGTTTAAAAATAGCAGAAAAAAATAAAAAATGAAGGAATTGGAAGAAAAAATAAAAAATAAAAGAAAATGACAAAGAGGAATATAGGGAAACGAACTTTTGAATTTACGATAAACGTATTAAAGCTAACAAATTTTCTGAAAAGTTGGCACAACTCTTCAAGTTGTTCCTTTAATGACTTCTATTTCAGGCATCTCGATGGAACCTGAAAAATTTGGTGTAGATTTCCGGTTTTAATTATTCTGCAACTAACCGCAAAGAGAGAAATTGAAAGCTTAATTATAATTATTATTCCGATTGCTATTTCCATGAGATCTCATTTTCCTTTTTTTTTCAACGTACAGCAGAGTATATTTTGAAAAGGCCGTGTCTCGCCCGCTTATAATGAGCAAGAACTCAAATAAATATTTTATTGAACATGTTAGTTGTGGAAAAGGTTATGAGGGTTTTTATAAATTTTTAACGGTGGTTTCAGTAAGTGTTTCTTTCCAGAAACCACCCAGAATCAAGCTGAAAGCACACGTGAAGAGACTCCGTCATAGACTAAGAACGTGTCCTACACTAACATCTGCATTGGCATACTTCCGATGCAAGGCGAAGCACACTACCGACAAACTATATTTTTCAAAAATTGCACTATCTGGTGAAGATGCTGCTTTGAGCCGGATATTAATTCGAAGTGAATATCATCATGAGAATCTTTGAAATCCGCCTGAATACGCAGTCGAAGAATGGGGCCAGTAAGATCAGCGCGTGGTACTGGGAAATAAGCTTGCGCCGCATTATTCCGTTGATTTGGATTAGAAGTGTTAATGGTTTCAGAAAAAACAAAGTTTCCAGCGTCCGTGTAAGAATCTCTTCCGTCCCCAGAGCCAAGCATGGCTTCACACGACGCATTAGAAGTGTGTAATTTCATTCTCTTTGGGCTGATTTCCATTATTAGAGCGTTAGCTCGCTTTTTTGTCCGCTGATTCGTCCATGTCACACATTGAAACTCGGCTATGACAGCAGAAGAGGCTTCTTGTCTAAGCCTTCCATTTATTAATTGAATTTCTTTCATGATATTGATGAAGCCTGGCTTCGGGCATTGAAGTAAGACGGGGCGATCCTATAAATATTATTTAGACTTAAACGTTTTATAATAGTGCTTACCATTGTCGTTAGAGAAATCGATTTGCTAAAAGTCCACGCTAACATCCAACGTTTGGTTTTACCTTGGTTTAACGGAAATACTCCGAATTTCACATCATCCCCAAATCTCTTAAGCCGCGTCTGCAGTGGTTTCAAGCTTAACTTTCGGCCTATCATTGTTGTGTAGATTCTAAACAATAAAAATTAGTTTTATTGCTGTGCTTCAACACTTATTCTTACTTGATCCTATCTCGCAGAATGACGCTATCATCGATGATTCGATTCACGAAAGCGACTTCTCCTCCCTCGACATACAACTCTGCAGATGAAGCTACCGTTGCCGAATGAGGAGCCGCTCTTAATTCGTAATCCATTTGATTTGAATACGTTTCATGGGACTTGGATGGAACTTCCAGGAACCTTTCTTCTTGGTCGGATTTCTCAAAGAATGGTGGATTGCACATACAAAATGCATATTTATCGTCTGGTATTGTATTTATAACATCCTGAAATTAAAAATAAGTTTGAGCTCGTAGCTTAATAGCGATCATACTATAATAATAGTTTTGACGTCGGGATTAACATGCACAATACAAATCGAGCTGCTTAGACCATTTCGTGCAACGTTTTCGTGTGCTATTTTGACTGATGTCTCGTCTCCTTCTGTTGCCACAAACTTCCAGCCGAATTTTCGTGCTCCTATCAAAGCATGAATACACGAGGTTCCAGTGCCAATATCGATTCCTACTACATTTTCCGTCAAATTATTGGCTTTCAAAATGTCATCAATTAGCAAACAGTAATTGAGCTTCTGCGGCACTCGAGGAACTAAATAGCCTTCAGGTATTTCGACCTGAAATGTAATGCGTTATTTTTGAGATGCATTCCTTCATGGAATTACGTCTAAATTGAAATATTTTTTCAATAGAGTTTGTGTAAGACATCTAACCGCTGCATCTTGCCGAAAATCAAATTTGACTTTTCCGTTGTTAACATATTGGCAAAACTGTCGGAAATTGGGATACTCCATTGCTAATTCTTTAAAGTCTGGTGGTTTGTTTCTGTACGGATTGCGAGGATGCATATTGTTATTCTGTGAAATAAAGAATATAGAATATTTTTATAGAAATTAGAAACAAATACAGAATAAATTAAGATTCACAATTGAATTTCGCTTCCTTCTTTAGTAAAATTAAATCACAAAAACATAGAGGTAGGTGGAAAACCATCAAAAACGTTAAGGAAGACATATAAGGGGATAGTCGCTCTCGTAAATCCTATCTGTGCAAACACATAACGAGACTCAGTGCAGAGTGCAGAAATGGCATCGAAATTTACGCGATGAAAATATATTACTTTTGGAAGCTCAAAAACTAAAGAAAGAAGATGAATTCCAGAAACGGAAAGGGGTGGAAAGGGAACAGTTGGCGGAGAGCAAGCAGTGCGGCAGTTTTAAGCTCTATACTGCCCCTCCCCATCCACTCTACCCCCGTCTTCGTTACCTGCTTTCAGCCCCTTTTGACCATACGAGATGGAAAGGAGCACGCAAGCCAAACCGTTGCAGTAAGCTGAAGCTGCACGTTTTTGGTTTTTCTCTTTTTGTGACTTAATTTTTTGTCGCTTCCGTCACCGTGCGCATTCCCTTTTTCGAAGAGCTCCACGTTTCCTTTTCTTCCTATTTTCGTTTCTTCCTTTTCTTCTATTTCTCTTTGCGTCGTCCTTCCATTTTCTTATAAATACCTAGATAGACGATCTTTGGAAAGTCGGACTGAATAGCCGTCATGAATAGACAAAAAAAACCATATTTCTGAATGAAAAACTACGAATAATTACCCGCTAAATGCTTTTTTCATAAAAATTGATTCACATTCTCCATTTTCGCTCTGTTTTCCTCAATTTTTATTTAACAACTATACCATCTATCCGAAAAAACGAAAATAAAAAATATATATTGCAGAATGCTTTCTTCCACACGGTTTCGTAACGCGGCGGTAAATTCACTGCGATATTATTCAAGAGAAATCATCAAGCCACCTGGATATCAGTCATCTGAAAATATTAATTACCTTAAAAAATTTATTGCTGACAAAATTAAAGCGTCTGGGCCTATAACAGTAGCCGAGTATATGAAAACCTGCGTATCAGCTCCACATGTCGGCTATTATGGACAGTTCTCTGAGAAACAAAAGGTGGGGCTTTTAATGCAAACTTTTTTTGAATTAAATTCATCATTTCTACATCATATTTGATGTCTTAAATGTTTTCAGTAAGTTAATCGTTCTTGAAGGTTTTCGGAGCAAAAGGAGATTTCATTACATCCCCGGAGCTCACACAGCTGTTTGGAGAAATGATCGGAGTATGGTATGGTTGATAAACTTTGAGAGAGATTTTCATTTTTTCAGGATTTTCCATGAATTGGCGAACACCGGACATAAAGGCGCATGGCAACTTGTTGAACTTGGGCCAGGAAGAGGGCAATTAATGAAAGACGTTCTGCAAGCGTTGTCAAAATTTAACGACAACGATTTTTCTGTGCATCTAGTAGAAACTTCCGATTCTTTGATTGACGAGCAGGAAAAGACATTGTGCATTTATAATTCGAGTGCTTTGAAAGGTAGTTTTGCGTGCCAGCTTAGGCTATATGATTATTCAAATACTCCAGATACCAGTTATGTGAGAAAAAACAAGACGGGCACAGGGAACAACGTTTATTGGTACAAATGCATTGACGACATTCCAGACGCTTTCACTGTTTTTATTGGCAACGAGTTTCTTGACGCACTTCCAATTCACCAATTTTATAAATCAGGCAAAGTATGGACAGAAGTTTACGTGAATCTAACAAGTGAAGGAAATTTATGCTTTATGAAATCCAAAGGAGAAAATTTGCATACGAAGTAAGTGTTCTAAAATTATTTTTTAAAGCTAACTGGTTTCTCAGAGGTCTTATTCCTCCAGCTGTTCGCAATGACGCCTCACGCGAAATTTGGGAGTGTTCACCCGAATCTGGAACTATTGTCTCTCAGATTGTCGACCGAATTACTGCTTTCGGCGGATTTTCTCTTCTGGTGGACTATGGACATGATGGTTCAAGAAATACTCCTTCATTCCGTGCCTACAAACGCCACCAGCAAGTAGACCCTCTTGAAAATCCTGGAACGGTCGATCTAACTTCTGATGTGGACTTTGGATACTTGTCATCTATTCTCAAGGATCAAGCTGTTATTTATGGGCCTGTTAACCAAAGGTTTGCATTTTCTGTGTTACTTTAAAGGATTTTCTAATAGAGAAATACAGTTTTTCGAGGTATGAAGACTACCTCGATATACGGTGCTTGATACGCCGTTAGCTTTAGGCCAGTAATCGGAACAGAAACAAGAAAATTCATGAAAAGATGCCATAGCTCTTGGAAACCTTCCTCACAATGAATCCTGAAACGTTATCGTTTCGCTTAGTTTCGTTGGCTAATTTTCGTCACAGGGTCCTTGAATATTTCGTAAGAAGTGTGCTATGTGTTAAAAAAAGAAATTTTTAGTCGCCGCTTATTTTCGAATTCTTAAAAATTTTTGGGATTAGCGTATGTGGAGCAATAAATGTATTTTTGTTTATTTTTCTATGTAAAATCTTTTTTAAATTTTGTTTTATAGAAAATTTGACTTAATATACTGCTTACATAGATATATATATATATATATAAACTGTTCATTATCACACAAATTTATTCAATTTCAAGTTGTATATATACATATATTGAGACACGTCAAAAACGGAATCCAACCTGTGACGGGTTACACGAAAAGGGGTTACATGAAGGCGGGATATTTAAAAAAAAAACGGGACTCGAGCGCAATTGGTGGAGCGCAATTGCGCGAGTCCGTTTTTTTTTTTAATCCGCTTCATGTAACCCCTTTTCGTGTAACCCGTCACAGGTTGGATTCCGTTTTTGACGTGTCTCCATATATTATCCATCCGCGAGTACGTGATTTTGCGTGTAGAGGCGGTGTTTGGGTCTCATTAGGGGATAGCGCATTTTAACGCGCCAATTTAAAAATTGTAAGAAAGTGCACACACTGCGTTTGTGATTTATTCAGTTTAAGAAATTTGACAATAAAAATTAATAAAAAAAACATGATTTTCGAAGCAAAATATAGAAAAAATTCCAATATTCGCTTCAATTTTCGAAAAGAAATCACAAACGCAGTGTGTGCGCTTTCTTACAATTTTTAAATTGGCGCGTTAAAACGCGCTATCCCCTAATGAGATCCAAACACCGCCTCTACACGCAAAATCACGTACTCGCGGATGGATAATATATAATATATATATATATATTTCCGTTTTCTGGCCTGAGGCAAGCGGGAAAAGGGTTTCTAGCATTTATATAAGAAAAGAACTGGAAATTTCCTGGAATTCTGTGTATCTTTTACCTTCATTTTTTATAGGGACTTCTTAGCGCAACTTGGAATCGAGTACAGACTACGCCGTTTATTGCAGCTATGTGAAGACAGGAAGAAACAAGAGCACCTCATCCGTAATTTTTGTTATATTATTCGTTAATCAAATGTAAATGTATTTTCAGAATCTTACAATATGCTCATGGGAGATATGGGAGAGAAATTCAAAGCATGGTCGTTGTTCCCGACAACTCTAAAATTTATATTGGAGCAAAGAGGAGGTCCCGTCGGGTTTTCTCAGTCAAAAGAAGCGCCGCCTCAAAACTAGTTTGTAATAGTGTGAATTCAGAAATTCAGAAGATTGTTACCGTTATTTTGTTTGTTCCGATAAATCTTTTTTCTAACGCATCGTCTTATAAATGTATCAAAGGTTCGGTTCCTATAATTTTTCTCTCACTTTTAAGAATGTCTGTTTAGTCTTTTCTTGCAGGCGAGCTTATCGTTTTTGTGCATCTAAGCGATTCTAGTAAATTGAGCATAAAATGGTAAGTAAGCATGATTCTAAAATGATTTAATCTATCAATAGTTGAATTTCCAGCTGGTTCTACTGATCGGTGATTTTAATTTGCCTCACCGATCAGCTAATATCTCTCCGAAATTCCGCAAGTTGTTGGTTCCAAATAAAATGCAACATGTTTTATGCACTGGAAACTTGTGCTCGCGTGAGACGTTCGATTACCTAAGGTTGGTTTTCACTGTTGCCAGGAGCCGATTTTAAGCTCCACGGAGGTATATTTCTATTTATTTTGCAGAACTCTATCGTCTGATGTGCATGTCGTTCGGGGAGACTTCGATGATGAAACTCTCAAATATCCAGACACCAAAGTAGTTACCGTTGGCCAATTTCGCATTGGGATTTGTCATGGACATCAAATAATTCCATGGGGAGATGCAAGAGTGAGTTGAAAACCTGGGTATACGGACGGGGGAATGCTCTCAGTGCCTCTGACCAAATCCTCGTTCGCTTCAACGAGAGCTATCGAGAGGGTAGGATGGTTCTGTGGTCTGCACGGTGGCTTTTGGTCTTCCGTAATTACACAATTCTCCAATTTTCTACCGAACTTATTGGCTAACGGTTGAAATATGGAGATTATTTGTTTTTAGAAGATGAAAACTGGAAATTCCGAAAATCCGATTCTTACCTAATCGATTTACCTGAAACTAGAGCATTTACTGAAATCATTGAACAAAATGTTTAATTCAATCACTACTGTAATAGTTTGTTTTAGAGAAACAAGCTGGAAACCACAATATTTCTGTAATTTTTTGATTAAAAACGTTTTTCTCGGTTTTTCAGTCATTACTCGCATAGCTATAAGAATTCTAGAAACATGAGATAGCATGGGGGGAACCCGTGGTTCTGTATTTATCTATAAACGTTTTGACAAGATTTATAAAACATGTTACCGTTTTCAGATGCTCGAACTACTCGCCAGGCAGCTTGATGTCGATATTCTTGTTACTGGAAACACATACGAATGCAGTGCAGTTGAGAAGAACGGTCGCTTCTACGTTGACCCAGGAAGCGCTACCGGTTCGTTCAGTGTTACAAAGACTGGACCGGTTACACCTTCGTTTGCTCTTCTTGATGTGCAAGCTGACAATGTCGTTACCTACCTATACCGTCTTATTGACGAAACTGTTAAAGTGGATCGCATCATTTACAAAAAATCGAAGACCGCATAATACTCATTTTCTCTATTTATCAATTCATTCCAAACATTGTCTCACTCGTGTTATGTTCCAGCTTGCTTTTCTTGTGAAATGTACAGTAATGTGTCTAGTCAAACGACTTATATTTCAGAGTTTAAGTAGTATTCTGAAAATATTTAGATATCTTCAATACAATAACGAGAACATTCACTACTCCGAGCTTCTAGACAACTGACAGTATGAGAATCAAGGTGGCATCTGCTCATATATATTCGACTACGTATCATTTAATGCAATTGTTTATTCCATATTTCTTTGTACAGTTCTGCCGAAGAAACAGGAAAAGTGTAAAATGTATTATCGGGATTCGTAAAAGTATAGAAACTGGATGCAATCTTCCGCCACGGAGGTGATCTTTTTACGGTTCATGGTCTTCCAGATGGATACATCAATAAATTGTATCAAAAAAGTTCTCTCTCACCATCAACGGCGACTTTTATATAATATAATGTGAGTTTCTGCACCTAAATATTAATCTTTAAAAATTATTAAAATTAAATTAAATTAAAATTTAAAAAATAATTAATAAAAAAAAGCGCTGCTCGGAAGACTAGCGTCGCGTAGTCGCGAGATTGCATTCAAGAATGAAGAAGTACATTGATTATTTAATCATCAATTTCTGTGTCCGAACGTATTCTCGAATCATCCTCCTTTTAGACGGAATATCGAGGCGGAAACGTCTTTCGCATCAAAAAATTACACCGCTATAAGACACATTTCGAATAGTCCATTCGAATCGCGCACATTGAAATGAGTCTCAAATTCGCGCAATTAGCGCACATTGAAAGAAATGATTCAATGAAATGAATGAAAGTCGACGACGACATTTGATTTAATTTAATTTTATAAATTAATTTTAAAACAGTAATAATTGTTTAAAGAGAAATTAGCATTTATAAAAATTTAAAGTGATTGAGAGAATTGAGGGAATTATGCTAATGGGAGCAGAGACATTTTTAAAAGCACCCGCTATAGAAAAACAATAATATTGTACAAAGTGAATATAGAAAGGAACAGAGGGATGGATATGTGTTGAACAGTCATTCGTTCCGAAAATTGGGATACTGTACAAAGTGCGAGGGACATCAAATAAGACAGCATGGAACGGAAGGAAATATTTTAATGCAGGAATAATCGGGACAGAATACGGCATGTGACAAGTAATAATTACCTTGATACTTCCATTTATACAGGAAAATTCTCAGATTTCATACATGGGAGTGAGAACTGGAAGACATTGCACGATTAACGTATACTTGCACAAGATTCATTTTTCCCGCAGATAACTTGCGCAAGTGCGGTTCCATGACATTCATTCCCATCCTATTAACCATGGCGACCAAACAGTAAACCGCCGTTTTCCGCACACCTGATGATGGGGAGTCATATGCCTTTAAAAAAATTAGTAGAACTTCACAATAATCATCTGAATCCTACTCTGATAGCACAGGGAGCCAGATCATCGATAACCGGAGTTAACTCATCGACTTGAAGCCCTTCGAAAAGTTTGGTCATCATTTTTAGCACCAAACTTGCTTTGGCTTCTGGCGTTTTTTCCTGAATATACGAATAATTAAGAACGCATGACATTCTGGAACCCAAACCTAGATTTTCAAAAAAACGAACACATAGCGCTAGTCCGCGAGGATTGCCTATCTTCATCTACTAATTTATAAGGGCGCTCGAAAACATTTCGCTATTTTCCACCGAAACAGTTATTTTCAACTCAAATAATAATTCCTCTCAATTGATTCGATTCATATTATATTTCTAGAGAAAGTTAATGCTTATTTTGGAATATTATTTTGCTATGAACCTTTTCACGAGAAGCAAAGTTTATTGAGGTTTGGGTATCATCAGAAGCTTCAAATATCTTGTGTTCAGAGTCAGTAGTCTTGAGGAATCTAACATTTTTACAATAACAAGTGAGGAACGGGAGATTCGTTTTCTTTTTGAAAAAAAAACTGTTGTTTCTAAGGGATATGGTTTGATTCAGAATACTTTTCAGCTTGTTTTGTCATGCGAAATCTGGACCTAACCGAGCAACAAATCTTCAAGTTCCCTTCGGTCGAATAAAACTCAGAAAATATTAGTAATAAAGCTTAGCATTGCAAGTTTAAAGAACGTAATTAATGATTTGACCACATATTTTGATTTAAAAGTTAAAATCCCTAAAATAAAAACATCATAAAGTCAGAAACTTGTGAATAAAATTCCTGAAAGCTTTCACGAAAAAAAAAGCAAACTAATTGATTTTCAGAAACAGGTATTCTCTTTTATATTTAATTGCAGTCATGCAGCGGCAATGTGATGACAGCTAAAGCTGAAACACCACACGTTGGAAATTTTGAACGATTTTGTACGCAATCCTCATTGAATCTTTCATTTTTATAGTATAGCTTTGTCGAACTTTTTGGGAAATCTGGAAATTTCCCAAAAAGTTCTACATAAAATATTTCGGTAAAAGTACAAAACTCTGAAGGTTTTTTGAGTTCATGTAAAAAAAAAAGGAGGCGTGATCTAAATGTGTGTCACGTTACCTTGGAGACCCAATTAGACTTAACAAACCTCATTAAGAATCAGCTGAGAAATGTTCACAATTTTTGCCAATGGAAGATGCGTGGCAAGAGTTTTCAAGCAATCGTCTGCTGTTACATTCATCGTTCCGTCCTTGGAGTTTACGGCTGCGTCGAGAACTTTACAAACAGCCATTTCAGTAGATGCGAAAAGCCGGGAAGCTTGAGAAATACACATCTTTGTGAGAACACGTAGTGCTACCTTTTTGTTTGCATCAGATTCACTTTTAGAAAGCACATCAAATACAGCAATAAGCAGTTTCGCAAAATTCTGCTCCCAAAGAGTAAATGAACCTTCGCAAAGCATTGTCTGAATACAGACTAGACCTTCGAATTGTTGTTCAACAGAATATCCCGAAATCTGTTCTAACTTGGAAGAGACGTACTTGCTTTGTTCAGCAACGTCGTCGATGAGATGAGTGGTCGAATCCAGCTGGAAATAATAAGTTTTTCATCCCTAATTGTCACATCAATAACAGCACGAGTGCCGCCGTCCTCTTTTATATTGGCGGTCAGCCGTACAACAATACAAAAAGAAATTTGAGATGACTTCAACATAAAACACTAACATTTAGAATATAAATTTAAAAAATAGTACGTCTTCTCACTTCTTATAAAAATTATTATTTTTTTGCAAATTTAGAATACATTTCCAAGGCTCTGTTTCAGCTACTTGAGCATACCTTCAATCTATCGAACGATTCGTTGAAATTGATCTCCACTCTTCTGTTTTGTGAGTTAAACTCGGAAGTCAATGGACGCAATGGCTCCGCGTCAGACCTTTTTAAATTAGGTGATGGAATTCCTATTGGTGATTTCTGAGCAGACATTTCCATATTTCTGGAAACCACAAAATCTTCGATCTGGGCGGCCGTGTTTGAAATAATAGCGCGCACACATGTATCCTCCCCGGAGGAATTTACTTCTGATGACATTGTATGCTGGTTGTGCCCATGAGACTGTAGGGTTCGATATGCCCAGTCGCGGTAATCCGCGTTAAAATCATTGAAAAGAGACGAAAAATCGGCAATATTCAATGCAAACAACGCACATATAACTTTTTCTCCATACTGAAAATAACCGTTTTTCTAAAGATAGTCCGTCTGACTGTACTCACCGGAGTTATGAGTTGTTCGTTTCGTTGATCGGTCATCCATGAAAACATTTTTAGAATAGCGGATTTCATTTCTTTTGAGTTAAAAGTCGATCCCTGTTCCATATGCTTTTCGAGAAGATCGTGGAGATATTCAAGTAGTGCAACCCGAGCTTTCGGAGTCAATAAATGGATAGGATCACACATTAATTCACACGTAGCCTTTAACTGGAGAGTTGGATCGAAGGATGACAAAATGCAGTTGATGGTAGACGATATTTGTTTCTTAGAATTCAGCATCATTTCTGATCCTTTTTTTGCAAACATCTTGCTAAGTCCAAGCTTGAGCCAATCACTAAGACGTGGGTGGTGGGCCTTCACAAGAGAAGAAACAGATTCCAAGACGATCTGAGAATATCAAATTTAACAATTGGCATTAGAAAAAAAACTGACTTGATTTGTCGCCTCTCCCAGCAATCTGTTTATGACCGCTCCTATGTCTTTCACTTCGCTTTGACTCAAATTCGGCTCCGAAACTATACTTGATAGCATTTTTATTCCTTCCCTCTTTTCGTTCGATGAAGTTGATGAGCAAGCTCGTATGACGGCCTCGACTCTCGAAATATCCATCGCAGTTTTTTGGAGAGGTTTCGGCTTTGCACGTTTCGGTAGCAGGAACTCATCATCATCCGTACGTGACGGCTGTTTGAGAAATTCTGTAGCGGTATTCATTGCCTTCTGAAGCTTCTCTGCTTCCTCTGAGGTTAACGAAGAAACAAAAGATCCTGCCCCTAGATTGGATTTTACTCGCTGCATCTCTGCCGGAAGCGTTCCTGACGGACGACGTGGTGGTGAACCATTTCTAGAACCTGGCTGCGACGTTGGAGCAATTCCTCGAGGACGGATATTGGATGACGTACGAGAACCAAGAGTGCTAAAAGCCGGCCTGGCGAACTTTGACCCTCCAGGAGAAGTGTCAACTTTGGACATTATTCTAGAGGTCATTGGCCTTGTATTATTGGGAGTTCTCGACACAGAGGTAGTCATTCTGTTGATTTGCTTGGTATCCATAGCAGATGCGCTCCTCTGTGCTAGGAAAGCTGAAAGTTGTTTTTGTTAAAAATCAGGATTTCTCGTTACAAGAAGACTCACTTGAAGAAATATTAGGGACGTTTCGAATCCCACCAATTGCAGATAATTTCGACCGAAATGGTGTAGTTCCTCGTTCACTTGCTATACTCGTACTCGAAGAAGCTGCGTCCGTCGCCCGCAATATTTTTTGCTTTGATGCATCCACGGATGCATACAACTTATCAGCATCCTCGGAGTGCATGGATTCCAGCTTACTGAACGCTTTTCTTCCAGCCGACCTAGTCTCTGGATCAGCATCACGAATGGCTCCTTTGATCAATTCGCATATTTGCGGCATAAAACTTTTTTTCAACTTTTCACTCCAGTGTTCGATGACTACTTCTAATAGAGCGGCAACCTGTCGTCGTTGAGATTTGTCCTTTGATGTGGCGTAAGAGGCAACGCAAGTGAATATTTGTTTTGTTCGAACATACTATAAAAAATTGTACAAATCAAAACCATATTTGCAAATTACCTGACAAATAAATAAAGTCAGGGTTGCACCAGAGGTTGCCATGACTTTTGTGCTCACTGACAGTTGCGAAAACGCTGTTGGCAAACATCTTTCGGCAATTTGGTGCACATCATTACCGTAACGTTCACAGAGAAAACTGCAGGTGATAGCGGCTTCTCGGAGAATTTGAGACCTTAGATCTTTCACGGAGAGTTGAAGACAATCTGAGAGACGGATGAGCTGCGAAATGAGCTGTTCTTTTCCAATTACATCTTCGCCGTGAATGACAATCGAACGAATCAATTTCAACTGGAAACAAGTAAATAATAAGTATTATTGATCCTAATTTTTGGATAAAGCAGAGAAATATCTGTTATGTATACTTGCTTATTCTTAAAGATATAAAATACACTAAACACAAACGTCCACTTCTTCATGAACCAGAACTTCAAAAGAAAGGTGAGATCAGATCTCGCATAGAAGTTGCTCTTCAGCGGAGCTCTTTTTCACTTTGCACTCGTAATCCGGAGATAATTTCATAGCATAACATTCCTTGGAAATAGGCTTTAGGTACAGCGCAATTAAGAATTGTTAGTTTATAAAGATTTAAAAAATATATAAATTCAAAACTGCGCAGAAAAATCACAACAACAATTTTTTAAATCCATCAGAAGAGTGAACATACAAGCTTTAGCTAACTTTACTCAAAATAAAATATACTGTTCGAATAAAATTAAGAGAAAAAACGAAAAAGGCTTTTAGTAGTATTTAAAAAAATGAGGGAATTTATCTCCGGTGGTTAGCAACAATTTTACGAATTTTTGACCTATTTTCTCTGAAACAAACTTTTGAAATGGAAAATGCATTATTTACGCCAATAGAAACATAACAAGAGCAAATTGTCAGTTTTTTTTTGCAATGATTTGCGGGAACTTCTAATGGGGTTATTCATGAAAAGCACAATTGCATTTTTATGCAAATAATGCCACTTTAATGTTATTCACGATTGCATTTTAATGCAAAAAAATGCATTTTTTTTTGCATTAAAATGATTTTGTGCTTTTCATGACTAACCCCATAACAAAAACCTAAAATGAATCTTTTCTAAATTAGAGTCTTAATAGGGTACGCATTAAAATGCAATTTTGTGAGCCCAAATCACCAGTATCGAGTGATCTAGATATAAGCCGGAGTCCATTTTCTTTTCTTTTTTTTTCAATTGTCTTTTTGTTCACGAAATAACGGGAATATTGTTATGAACAATTACAAAAAAAATATAAAAATATAAAAAATATAAGGAAGTTCCAGGAATATTAGAGCCGTATTTCAACCCTGATCGTTGAAAATTTGGAGTGTAAAGCGTCCGCGTTAAAAACCATGGCATTTAGTATACCGGTCCAAAATCGTTAGACTTACTTGATTCATCCTTTTCTGCCAATCATCTTGAACTTTCGAGAGGATCGCAATGCACTGATCCACTTGTGTCCTGACGTCGGACAAAGAATTTAACGCCTAGAGAAAAGCTGTTATACGAAAAAATCGAAAATTCCAGGACATACAGTGCTCGGAACGTCTTCAAAAGACTTTATAAAGTCGTCTTTGTTGACGACACACGTTCCCCCGGGCGTATTCCGGCTGACAATGCGGCTCATCCCAACTATCTGAAACTAGTAATGCCAAAAAACAATTTTCGGTAGTTTAAAGTACGAACACGACACTTGTTAAAAAAAAGTATCCTTATGTTTAGCGGCTCTCACATACAAAATGTCTACATTAAATGTATAAAACTGTCACCAGGTCTGCAATGCGGATCGAACTACACCGATTTCGGGCCGCGCTATTATCGCCGTAAAAAAGTTCCGACATTTTTTCGAGCCCGCGAAAATCGGGATTTGAATTTAGAGGCTCCGCCCATTTCATCAGCGCATTTGCTATGCGCGATATATTTTTGTCAGAAGAAACGAAAAAAAAAATAAATGACGCAAATTGATATATTTAAACATTCGAAGAAACGTGTAAAAAAATTCACGATTAATGCAATTTCGTTCTTTTAATCCAGTTTAATTTTGATAATTCAGAAGAAAAAATAAGGAGCCTCTAAATTCAAATCCCGATTTTCGCGAGCTCGAAAAAATGTCGGAACTTTTTTACGGCGATAATAACTTTTTCTTTTCTTGATTTGGATGTATAAGCTACTTCTAATGACACCGCCAACTATATAAAAAGGTTGTAAATTAAGAATTTCGTTGATTTCTGTGAAGCTATGTGTATATTATAGCAGTCATACAGTTGGAGATAAGATCGATAAGCGCTGTCTTGATTGGGGGGGGGCACATTTCACGAGATTTTGGCATGTTCGCTGTTGTTGTTTTTAATTACGGCGTTTGTAATCTTTACCACTAAAAATGTCTACAAAACATGAAGTGTGAAGAATAAACAGATCTTGCGGATCAATAATCAGTACCCAGGTTTTGTTTTTTTTTTGTTAATAAAAAATATCATAAAAATCGCTGGTCACTAAAAAGCTGCAAAAATCACGAAAGTGGTCGCCAACAGTGGAAGCGCCATTTACGCAAGGCAAGTATACCAGTTTTTTTCTGAAAGAAATTCAAATGTTACAGCAATTTACCATAAACAGGTAAACAAAACACAAATTGTGGAAAAAGTAACCAGGAAAAAAGGTACCCTTACTTTGCAGCGTCTTCCCATTTTATATTTTGGCATGAGAATAACACTCATACACGTATTTTTCAAATTAAAAAGGAACAAAGACGAAGAGGAATGAAACTCACAACAGTTTGTATATTTCGTAAGCAGACTAGCAGAAACACACGAGAAATAAGTGTCACCGTACCCGTGCGTGTCTCGCTACGGCCGAACATTGAATACTCAGTCAACAAGTCTCTGCAACGATTTTTTGGTGTTTTTAATTCCTTTTTTTTAATTTTGAGATGTTAATCAAGTATTCTCCAATTTCCTAATTTGTATAGATGGAAGACTAGTTTCTCTATGTTATAATACCGGAAATCAAACGATCGATTACTATTTAAGCTGTAATTATTTCCATGATTTGTCAAATTTTAGGATTTTTATCATTTACCATTGAACTTGCTCCCTTTGAACGTTATCCCCCCTGCGCATTATTATCATTATAATAATTGTTGCTAATTACCTAGAAAAAGAATGGATTTTTCAGGGTACAAAATGGTTGGAAAAAGAAACCTCCCGGTCATCAGCAGAAATTTCGACCTTTCACCCGGAGTACTTCGTTTCTCTGCAACTCGTCTCCGTTTGAAAAAAGGAGCACAGAAGCCAAAGTTCACTAAAACAACTGTACGTTTTTTTTTTCTTTGACAATAAATTATCTTCGAGATCTTGAGTCATTTTACCGGATTACCTCCGATTAGGTGCTAGGATTTCTCGAAAATGAGTCTGGTCGTATTATGCAAGTAGGGCTTGCTATTGCGCTCCCCTACTTCACCTCACTCCCAAACATCGATATGTTAACTCATGTTTTATTTAAAAATAGTTTTAATGCATTCCAATTCTTTTTTTTTCCAGAGCACCAAGCTTCCACGTCTTCAAAGAGATGGAACTAAGTTTGAACTCGGACACGCTAAGAAGACATCTCTTCGCAAGTCTCTTACCCCAGGAACTGTTCTTATTGTTCTCGCTGGACGTCATAAGGGAAAGCGAGTCGTTTTCTTGAAGCAGCTTCCCCGATCCGGTCTCCTCCTTGTTACGGGTTAGTTCTGTCTTTATTCTTTTTTAAACCGCATCGAAAAGGGACGAGCTTTCCAGCTGGATTGTCACGTATAATTTCGATGCAAAATTGTAGTGAGACATAGTGTTACCCTTCTTTACGTTAAACCGTATTTGGAGAGTGTCAAGTGTTTCCCACAATTTTTCGTTTAAATACCGTTTACTATGCGTTTGTGAAGATATTGATTTAAAAAAACATGTTTTTTAAAGTTAATTTTGATATTTAGGACCACACAAGATCAATGGATTCCCACTCCGCAGAATCGGGCAATCATTCGTGATTGCTACTTCTCTCAAGGTTGATGTCTCAGGAGTCAAGATCCCTGAACACATTAATGACGAATACTTTAAGAGAAAGGATACTGTTAAGAAAACCGGAAAGAAAATCTTCGCCACTGGAAAAACCGAGTACACAGTGAGTTCTCTTTGCATTAAGCATTTCTTGCATTAAAAAGGGACGGTTTTTCTCATAAGATATTCCGTATAGTTTTGATGCGAAACAGTAGAGAGGTGCAGTGTTACCCTTCGTCACGCATTTTGTGAAAGGAGGGTGTCAAGCGCTTCCCACAATAAAATAGTAAATCTAATATGAAAGTCAGTTTTTATTCGATTTTCATTCTATCCGTTATTAACTAATTAAAATCTTTAGGTGTCCGAGCAAAGAAAGGCGGATATCAAGACCGTCGATGCTCCAATTCTTTCTGCTATCAAAAAACACCCAGAGAGCAAATTCCTTTTCGGATACCTTGGAACTAGATTCTCACTCGGAAAGAACCAATATCCGCACAAGATGCAGTTCTAAATGTATTTTGTTATTGAATAAATTGTTGACTTTTGCTCATTATTCGTCTTCTAATTTGTTCCCTGCCGGCATCGTCAGTCTGATTCTGAATAAATGTGGAGCGTGTTAGCAGGTCCCGTCTGTAGAAACAATTATTAGTTTCGTGTTAGTTCTTTCGAAAACATTGAAATACGTTCGACCCGTTCTCCATTTTATGATTCTTCTTAAAAATCGATCGGCGGAAAATTGAGTCACGATCATAAAAATTATTCCTAGGCCGTTTTTTAGCAGCAGTGAAAAAACTTGCGTCTCATACCGGCTCAGGAATCCTTAAAATCCGAAAAAGGAATCCCCACAGAAGCGGCTGAAGGCAGAAATGCGGATGACAACCTTACGCACTGCTTATGACAACTCTGCAGAGTGCATATATTCGCTCAGCCCATTTTTCCCGCTTTCTGCAGCTTTCCTTCGGTTCTGTGGTAGATGTTAAATGCTAGAAAAATATTGCTGATATCGGCGTGGTCTATGAGTTGTTTTACGTAGAAAATTTTTTTTTTCAATTTTTCAGCAGCATAACGTCTTCGGCCGGGTCGACAATATAGATTTGGCTGTTTAGGTATATGTAACACAGCGCATTTGTTTTATAATCATCCATGTTTTATAGTTTTATTATTATTTCCGTTTGTTCGGTTGTCTGTCCTTCATTTAATTCATCCGCCCGTAGTCTAACTCTAAAATTTTTAATTTCCGGTCAATATCCACTATACGTTGTGGAAATGTTCAAAATCTTCATTATTCTCGTTTTTTCATGCTTGTTTCTTCTCGTCTGACTATTATTTATCATATTTCTCCCAAGAAATTTTCTCAATTTTCGGTTTATCTAACAGTCGAACGTAAGAAATCGTAAAAACTCAAATGAAATTCCCGCTAATAAAGGGGCGTTGAAAGCTGAACAGTATATGGTCTGCATTAAGCCGGACATTTCTAATCATATTGGTAGGTATATTTTTATCAGTGTTCAACGCGGAAACTTGAATAATAGATCCATGTAGTATTCGTTGTGTTCACGCGTTACGGTAATCGCTCGTGGAGCTTTGTTCTTTACCGTTAACTTTCGATATGCCCCACTGCTTAACACGCAAAATGCGCTTGTGATCTGTAATCGATGCCCCTATGCTATCCACACGACTCCAGCATTTGTTAACGGACCGCATTCGTGCTCCATTTCAGATTTAAAGTCGAAAATGGTCACTTACGCTGTATGTGTCTAGAGTGCTTGTTGACGCTAGGTTGAATCCTACTTTTTCGGCATTTTTCGGCAATACCGTGCCTGAATGGGAGATTTAAAAATTAATAATACCAAGAACTGCTTGCCTAGAGTTGGACCTTCTCTAAAATGTGAACCAAAATATCGGGTGTTATGTCATTATATTGCCTGAAAATGATTTTGACCGCAAACCATTCAGCCTTGCAATTCTTGGTTTCTGCAATTTTCTCGCACAGAGTTGTTTTTTCCTTCTTTTTTGTTCCTTTTTTTGTGTTTTCCTTCTTCGTTTCTCTCTATTTTCAGTTGGTATTCCTTAAGTAAAGCCCCCACGTTGGTAACAGCGAAAGTACAGCTCGCTCACCTCCCAGTGTAAGATTCAATGAAATTTTTCGAAAATAAAGACAGATTACCGCAATCTTGCTTATTAGCTGCCATAACGGCTTCAAAAAAAGTGGTCAAAACGTTCAAAAGAGAACTGCGGGTGTCAATATTGCCTGTTTCGAACAATGCGTCAATAAGGTCACCTTGCTAACTCGTTCCACTGTTCATGAGAAATATTTCCGTGGATGATTCGCTCGAAAGTAAATGCTGCTGGTTTTTTATTCGGATATAGCTAATATTGCTTGTTATATACGAACGTTGTAGATACACCATGTTTGGAGGCATCCGAGATCGTCTTTTTCGCTTCCAGAAACACAACCGAAGTGCTCGCAACGAATTTTTCGGAACCCGACCATCCTTATCAGGTTAATATTTTTAACAAAGTGCATATAAAAACGCTGCTCTTGATAGATTCTTATTTCATCTTTCCAACTCTGTACAGATCTCCCGCGAGACTATTTTGAGATAACATGTGCTAGCCTTGTGTGCTGTGCTAAAAACCAGCTATGCTGCAATTCACTGTGGTCAACGCAAACACAATGATTACACAATTTGGGGAGCAAGTGGAAAATGGGAGAACATGAAATTATTCTCAAAACATTCATTTTTTTAAATATGTGACTTGTAGAACAGTTATCAAAATCTTAAAATTTTGCAGATTTCTGAAAAATAGCAATCCTGTTAAGCGGATTTCGCAACTTTTTAGCCTAACGGTTTACCATGTTCTCCTTTTCGCTTTGGACCGAAAATCTTGAAAATATCAGCTAGCTATTTCTAATGTTCAATTTATGTGTCATCAAATGCTCGATACCACGATCTGATTTGAAACACATAGAATACTAACTGAATTTTTCCGAATAATGGTTTATGTTCATTTGACGCAGCCTAAGCAAGTGAATGTTTAAAGCTGTACCTGTTATTAGGCACATGGCTAGTCCCTGAGCCTCACTACCGAACTTGTGTAATTCGCCAGTTTGGGAAGGTTAGTTCTAAACTTATGTGGGATTAAAGCTAGTAATGTACGTCTTCGAAAGTATGGTCCCCTGTGTCAAAAGTTGAACAGGGCGGATCCTGAACGCAAAGCCGTCTCGTCCATTTCGCTTTCATCATTAACACAATCACCCAATGATCGACCGTGTTTTTCTTTGAGAATATACTTAAATTTTAGATTATTAATTGAAGAAAAAAATTAAAATTGAAATTCTCTTTCACTTTCAAGTTAAAATACATGTATGCGAAAAAAAATGCGCGGCAATTTTACATCTACGCGCCGCCCACACCCCATCCAATTCGTTTCCCCCATTTTTTCATGTTCTCTCCCTTTCGTATTTCAGTCATATTTTCGAGAAATGTTCATGTGTTACTTTCTCGTCTGCTTGCTTACTCATCAGTGGAAGAAAAATGTATTTTCAAATCGCTGCCCTCTGGTGGACTCTAGTGTAAACGCGCTGCGGTTAGTGTGTCGTGTCGATTTTGGAATTGATCGATTGAATCGAATTAAATCGACAATTTTTGAATCGATTCAATCGATTCAACATGATTCGAATTGCGATTGAATAAAAATCGAATCGTTCGATTCGATTCGATTTTATAATTGAATCGATTCGATTCAATTCGATTCACTTCGATAAAATCGAATCAACAAAAATAATGCAAAAATAAAGAAAAAACATTTTTTATTTCTATTTTTTTAATTTTTTTCGCGGAATCCGGAAAACGGAAAAATTTGTTTTTCGCGGAATCCGGAATCCGGAAAAAAAATTTTTTTTGCGGAATCCGGAAAACGGAAAAAAATTTTTTTTTGCGGAATCCGGAAAACGGAAAAAATTTTTCTTCGCGGAATCCGGAATCCGGAAAAAAATTTTTTTTTGCGGAATCCGGAAAGGGAAAAAATTTATTTTTCGCGGAATCCGGAAAACGGAAAAAAAATTTTTTTTGCGGAATCCGGAAAGGGAAAAATTTCTTTTTCGCGGAATCCGGAAAACGGAAAAAAAAATTTTTTTTGCGGAATCCGGAAAAAAAATTTTTATTCGCGGAATCCGGAATCCGGAAAACGGAAAAAATTTTTATTCGCGGCATCCGGGATCCAGAAAACGGAAAAAATTTTTTTTTTGTTGATTCGATTTTATCGAATCGAATCGATTCAAGTCGATTTGCCCGTTCAACAAATCGAATCAAAATTGATCGATTTTTGAATCGATACGACACACTAGCTGCGGTTGAGGAAAAAGATATCTCGCCACGATTATTGTAGGAAGCCGCACTAAGGTTTCCGCGTTGAAAAATTTTGAACGTTGATGGTATTTTCTAGCAGAAATATTTTCGGTATTTTCTTCTTGGTACCTGAAAACAAGTGAAATATATAAATTGATTTTCAGAAATTTTTAATCGCTCCTAAAATGATTTTTCGAAGAGAATGTGTATGCTTATCTATCTAGACATATGAAATTTATAATTTCAAACGTTTTATCCATCGGGAAAACCCTCTTCTTCGTTAAATTTGGTCCACAAATGTGATCGCGAGGCATTCTTATCGAAATTGTCAGATTTCAAATGCAATATTCCATTAATTAATTGTTTTATTGTTTATAAAATATAAATTTTGTAATGGTTTACGATATGTTTTCTTTCAACCTTACTGATATCGTTTTCTATCTCTCGAATGTATTCTTCTGGAGCCGAAGAAAGATTTTGCGGAATTCCTGGTATTTCTGAGAGAATTGAGGTTTTTCTGTGTATTTTTTCTAATATATTTACCTGAGGCTTCCATTTGGGCGAGATTTCGGCCGTTTCGTCTTGATTTCGTCTGACTTGCATAAGTCTTTCGTTTATTGCGTAAGACGAATGCAAGACGAATTGAAAGACGACTTTTTGTCGTTGTCTTTCGTGGAAGCCTTAGATTTACCTCATTTTAAGTGTAATAGAAAATCATTAAAATTTATTTAAAATCCTCTCCGAATAGGTCTTGATTTTCTAATCAGTGTATTGTTTTAATGAAGAAAACACTGTTCGCTGTAGTGATATTGACAACCGAGTTTAATTTCATAGTTGAGTGAGTTGAGTGACGTAAAAGTTGACTTTGCGATCCATAGAACTTCATGATAAAGCCCTTTCCAATTTCAAAACTTCTTTTATAGTTGTCATAAAATAATAAACAGGCGCACTAGTGACGTCGAGCTCAAAATAGAAATTATATAACAAAGCTCATTTAGAAATAGGTTTTATTAGAATAGGTTAAGCCTCTTTATATAAAAAATGATCTCATAACATAAAACATTCATTAAGGGAGCTGAAAGTGCCTTCATTATGTTTTTACGATTTGAGATACTTTCGGCATTGGTGCCGAAAATAAATAATTAACAAATCTCTGATTTTCCTCGTCCCCGAACCTGTGACTCACGTTTCTTGATGAAAAACGGCACGTCAGTAGTATTTTTAAATGTTTTCTCCGTTTCATGCTATCATTCATTTTTCTTGTTTCTTCCATCCTTCGCTCGTTGCCATTTTCAAATTTGAAGAGCCCGAATTTTGGAAATGATCACGTAGCCTTTGCAACAGAAACATTGATGAATTTTCTAATTTTTGAGATAGCTTTGATATCGATTGAAAATAACATTTCTTCCGATTTGCTTCGAAAGTTTGAAACAACTCGTTATTTTTCGAAAGTAACATTTTAAAACTGGAAATGACGCCCTTTTTTAGGAGTGTTTTTAGTCATTCTAGAACAATTTTGAAAAAATTATTCTTTAATTCATGTTTCATAAAAACAGTAGAAAATGGTGGAAACAAGTGAAGGTGAACACCAGAAATTAATTTAAAGGAAGCTTAAATTAAAATTAAAATATGTAAGTTTTACGCGCTAAGCATCGGACCGTTCGGACAAGATTCTGTTTTTTTTTCGGCGATCACAGTACGCTTTGCCTGTTTTGAATCTTTTAAATTGGCTCGAGATTTCCGACGCCTGCTCCTGCGAGATGAGCTTTATTTCCCAAGGAGCGCGTTTACGCGGACGTCCACTTACACGCGAATAACCGCAATTTTGTTGCTTTCGTCTTGATTGATTTGCTTTTTCCACTCTCCCTGACTCTGCACGAATTAATACAATAAAATTGAGTTTCCCATTTTATTCTCATTGAATGTTGTGATATTAGTAAACTTGTTTTCTGATGATTCTATTCTTGCGCGGATAATGTGCTCTGCTTTTCGCCGAAGAAGTCATGTGTCTAGCAACTCTCAATTGGACACACACATGTCTATGTGAGAGGCAGCAAAGACTGCATTCACTCTCGCTGGTTGCCGAGCAAAAGCGTTGCTAACATATTTGGTTGCCTATCGAAGCTTAAAATTAGGCAGATTCTTGTGGGAGTGATGAATGTAATGATAGTGCTTTAAAATTAACTTTTTTCAATTTTTTTATTGCAAAAATTCATTTAAATAATTAATATGAATCCTGAATCATTACTGAATTTAAAATGCACTCGAACATTAAAATAAACGCTAAGATTGCTTTAAATTTTAACCCCATTAATGTAACCACGAAATTTCGGTTCAATGTAGTCTTCGATGAGTTAAATATTTCAACTGAAGAGTGAGCACTTTCAATTGTCGATATTAAATGTCCACTTTTTGTTTTAAAAGGTTGGTTTTCGATCAAACTTTTTCTATGGGTCTATAGTGTCTCTCTCTCTCACACAAATTCATCGCTATCGTCTTTCTCGATTAACCACGCAACCCTTCAAGTCGTGTGTCCTCGACAAAAATAATCACTATAATGCGATAGCACATTGAATTTTGTTATCGGCCCGGTTCCTCAATTTTTTGTACTTTCCGTTATTACACAAATTTCATATTTCGTTACATTTCTATTTGAGAACTTTAACCCGAACGACAGAATCCCATTATCATCGTATGTGTAGAAGTGGTCCCAGTTAACGGGAACGCGAACCTTTAACACAATCGATTCCCGCCACTTAGAACTTCGCGTTAAAAGTGTTCGAACTTTAAATGTATTGTCTTGCAGAAAAATGAGAAAGTGCTCACTAATTTAAATTTCACGAACAGCGCTAATCGAAAGCGTATATAAGGACAATGCGAAATTTTGTATTGAAACGAAATCGGTAGGTTCCTTCCATTGAAGTTAACACATTTTTTATATTGAATATCGCAAAATATTTTTTTATTTTTGTATGGTTTGTACTGCGAGTCACGCCTTTTTCACTTTTTCAGCTCTGCAACGTGGGAAAATGGAAGTGGGTGTGTCTTACTACTTCGTAATTAGGCAAACTGCGATTTCGAGAGATAATTGTTTCCCCTTCTAAGGTAAAGCTTTTGGCGTTTTATTACTTTGATCATACCTCTTCGTGCTGTAAAACGTTTAAACCACCGCGCGTTCCAATAGCGACTTGATGGAAGCAGACAATTAAGTGAATGAAATCTCTGTTCTCTATTGTTTCTCTGAAGCTATATTCTATCTTACTTCAATGATGGCTGCATAGTTCAAGGATCAGATGTCCAAAGTGGCCCAAACTTCTGCGCGTTCTTCTCATTTTATGCCATTCCATGCTCTAAATTATGCAAATTCCTCGTTTTGTTGCCTGTGCTGTTGTACCCGAAATCTTTCTCCCGCCCACTCCTCATCATTTTTTAAATCTGCCGCCTTCATTTTGTGAACATCTATAATTGTAATATATCGTTTCGTTTTTTCTTTGTCTCTCGCGATCTCTTCCTCTCTCGTCTCTCTGCATCGTCTGGAAAGCGCTTTGATCTTCACCCGCCAATTCTCATAATTTTCTTAATTTCCGACGATTTAATCGACCCGCCAACCGTTGGTCGACCATCGCGCCAAACAGTGTCAACAACCGAGCCTCCGACGAATTCTTCGCAACCTGTTGCTTCGAAACCATCCGACACGGCACACCAGGAAAGATTCTCGTTTGGTGAGGTTTTATTAAGTTTACCAACTAATTATGAACTTGAAAAAGCATTTATAACTGCTCCTTGCAAATAAAATCGTTAATAAGTGGTCAGATCATTGCATTTTAACAAGAATGTTTCAAAATCGAACAGAGCCTAAACTCTTCAACCTAAGTAGAACTGTTATCGAAATAAATTGCTATGTACTCTTCCATGCGTCGTACTACGTTGAAACATGAAACACTGTTTTTGAGGCAAATTTGATAAAAGCGAAATTTTTCAACGACGACTTGAAGCGGGAAAAAATATAATTCAAGTAAAGTCTTAATTATTTCAGTTGTAGAAAATCCATTAAATTTAAGCTTTTCTAGTAGTTCTGAAATAGTTCTAATCATGCCTTCATGTTTTAGTGTATAATCTAAGCTGAAGATTATGAGTACAAAAGTTGCCGCCTCTCGTGTTATCGTTAACTCATTAAAAATCATTTTATTTCCACAGTGGTTGAAACCAACTTGAAACCTGACTTCTGTGAGTATATAGACTTCTACAATGAGTGGAGGAAATTTCAAATTTATTAAAGGTATTTCTAAACAAAAAAAAATCGATTTCTCATATATCACTTGACACATTGACAGTTAATTAAACATGTATTTCGGACTATCAATTTTTGTTAATTGAAAAATGTATTCAGATAGGAGTGTGGGACATTCCCAAGTGCACAAAGAACACTCAATTCATCTCCCGACTCCGCCTCATTCGTTCTTCTCATCGGCTTCATTAGCGATCCATTCCAACACCAAAGCGACTAATAACCCAAGCGAAGAGGATCTCAGAATGCCAAATATTAAGGTAAGATCTTCTCTTAATGCTTCGATAAACGGAGCTGTACTTCTTATTATGCCCTGTTACCTTCTGTCGTATGGGGTTTGACAATTTCTGTTGAAATTTAAGTAAATCTGCTAGCTTTAGTTTCCTAATTTTCACGTGTAAATTTAATAATTTCAATAGATAATAAATGTAGCAACAATTATTAACACTAGTTGTTTAGTGCTGAAACCTGCTAGGGTACTGTGAACACATTGGCGTGTTGCAACGAGCTTTTGTAATTTTTTCCCTAATTATTTCGTATCTTCACCATTTTTCTTTCATCGTTTACTTTTGACCAGGGATTTACAAACAACTGTGGCGAGATTTTTTTTTCAAATTTCGGCTCAAAATTACAGGGTGGCTCCTATGTATGGAGACTTTTTCCGAGAGCTGCTGGCACGGTGCCAAAGAGTGTTTTCGAATATTTTCGAAATTAAGTAAACAATATAAGAGGAAATAACAAGCATAAGTCGTCGCTTCATTTGCATCGCTAACTGTAAGAGCTTCTCCGCACCCATTCCTTGATCGCCAAGCTGTACGCTGATGAACTGCGCGTGTGTGACCTTGTTCACCGTCTCCAGATTCCAAAGTCAATCAGGAAGACCACAAAGTTTCAACTCTTCTCTGATCTGTGACACCATCAAAATAAGATAGCCTGGAATGATGCGTTCAGCATGAACAGGCTGTCTGAATTGATCGGAATCGATCGCCGACCCGTTCAAAAAATCGGGAAGAAGGATTTTGTTCTTACCAGTGTCCGTCTCGTTATTTGGCAGTATCTATCCGACCGGTCAAAGAGAAATCGACTTCGAAATTCCAAAAAGTTTATTGCAGCCCTTAAGGCCTACCGCCTCTCCGACGTCATTTGGACTGATGAGAATATCTTTACCATTAGACCACTTCCGAACCACCATAACCAAGTCCTAGGACTTGTGGCCTGGATTATTCCGCCTGGGGATTCTTGGAGCAGAAGGTCTTGGCTCACCCCCATCCAAATCTGAATTCTCTGAAGAAAGCGTTGCTCAAGGCATGGGAAGAAATTGACCAGGACTACCTGCGGTGTACGGTCGAGTATTTTTCGACTCGTCTGAAGCCGTGCATCGAGGCGAAATGATCAAATTTTGAGAATTTTCTCAATTATTTGTACCTTGTGTTCGGTCTACTCTAACAGAAAATAAAGTTGATTTTATTTTACGCACTGTGGTTTCCAAATTTTAGTCAAAAACAAAAGTCTCCATATATAGGAGCCACCCTGTAAAATGTGAAAATATTCTCCTTTCTTACTGAAACTATAGGCAACTAGTTATAATTGCTATAGTCGTTTTTAATTTTCAAGGAAAGCATCGCTGCTGTCATCGATTTTACGTGTTGCGCAGAGATAACAAAATTTGGTTTTGTGATTTCCTAGAAAGTGCAAGAATGTTTGTATCAGAAATTTCAGCCAATATTGTTGTGAGATGTTGGTTTCAAATTATCATTATTCACATTTTTGAAGATCCCAAGTTTAAGTGTTGTTATTGCTTTCTAGCTTGTGTCCATTCTTCAAAATTAGGTAGAAATAAGTTTTTGCAAAGGAAAAATCTCCATTTTTTTTCGACTGTTGCAACAAAAAAGCAAAAAAAACACATTAACGGCAACCTCATCAAAGCAAAACGAAGAATAATCTATAACTAAAAGAAATAAGTATTTAAAAAATATTTTTAATTTTTTAAAGTTATTTTTTGAACCCAATTTCGATTGTTTTAACAATTCTGAAAAGAGATGGCACGTTTTCGATTCTCCATCATCATGGAATGACCACTTGAAAATGTGTGCTCAAATTCTGAAATTCTCGTGATAAAAGTGCATTTTAAAAGTTAGAAAAATCGGATTCTTTATCACACTATTACGTAAGTAACCATCACAAACTTTGAATAATTATTAGAGAAAAACAGTAATGAAACAAGTGAAAATGGCAAAATTCCAGTGCAGAACGAACGCCAAAAACTTTGTATTGGTTTAAGGAAACCTTGTTTATCCCATTTTTACAAGCGATTCTTATCAAATGGATGAATGATATGGGAAAGAAGATAGCCAACGTCAGTTTGTTAACAGCATGCTTTGAACGCTCATAGTAACAAAGGTGTAAAGGATTATATTGTTACGATGAATGGGTTGCCGGAGTCTGATGGAATGAATAGTTGTTTAGTGTAATTAGGTGAAAGAAGAGCCAAATTAATTGAGTAAACTTAATGATTCACTTTCTGTGATATTTTCTGCAAACTACATGTTTATTTCGAAAATTATCAAAGGTCCCGTCAGCAAAGATTCGATTTTTACAGGTTTTCTCTGGCTCATCTCACCCGGACCTTGCCACCAGAATCTGCGAACGCCTTCAACTGGAAGTGTCCAAAGCTTCGTTGAAGAAGTTTAGCAACAAGGAAACAAATGTGGAAATTGGAGAGTCTGTTCGTGGAGAGGATGTTTACATCATACAGTCAGCCGCCGGAGAAATCAATGATAATATTATGGAGTTGCTAATTATGATTAACGCTTGCAAGATAGCCTCCTCGTGCCGCGTGGCCGCTGTTATCCCAGCGTTTCCATACGCCCGCCAAGATAAGAAAGACAAGTCGAGAGCTCCGATTTCAGCGAAACTAGTGGCTAATATGCTCTCGGTAGCCGGTGCTGACCACATCATCACAATGGACTTGCATGCTTCGCAAATTCAAGGATTCTTCGACATCCCTGTAGACAACTTGTACGCCGAGCCGGCTATTCTGAAGTACATCAAGGAATCTATTCCTAACTGGCAAACTTCCGTAATTGTGTCTCCTGATGCTGGTGGTGCTAAAAGGTGAGCTGAACAATTTTTAATATACATAGTATTCGAGATGGCATGAATACAATACGTTAATACAATTTACAAATTTCAGGGTAACTTCTATTGCTGATCGTCTCAACGTGGATTTTGCTTTGATCCACAAAGAACGCAAACGGGCAAACGAAGTCGAAAAAATGACATTGGTAGGATGTGTCGAAGGGAAGGTTGCGATTTTAGTCGATGACATGGCGGATACATGCGGAACAATTTGTATGGCTGCGGACAAGTGAGAAACGGATGTAAAACAATGCTGATTGTGGCACGAATTTTCAGACTGGTCGAAGCGGGCGCGAAGAAAGTGTATGCTTTTTGTGTGCACGGAATCTTCTCGGGACCAGCTCTCACCCGTCTCAACGCATCTAAATTTGAAGCTGTTGTAGTGACTAACACCATTCCTCAAGATGAGAATATGAGAAAGTGTCCAAAGATTCAGGTAAACGAGGCGGGATAGCCCTTGCCCTTAAGTACTAATCACCCTAACTTTATGAATACTGTTAGTTGCATCAGTTGTACCTTGCATCTGGAGCGGTTCACCGAATATTTTTTCTAAAATGTGAAAAAAAGTGCAATTGAATCGATGTATTTAAAGATTTACTACACAAATCTTAATTAATTCATCTGAATTATAATATTGTAACTTAAAATAGCCTCTTTGTGCAACCTACTCAATCCCAATTTTTCAGTGCATTGACATCTCTATAATTCTGGCCGAAGCCATCCGCCGTACCCACAATGGAGAATCAGTCTCTTACCTCTTCTCACACGTACCGATATGCTAAGTCGGCTAAATCTATAGTTTTATTCGGGTTTAAATAACCTCACTATCACATTTCCTTCTGTTTCAAACTTATTTGTTTTCAATTACTCAAACAACCGTTTTTTCCCCATCTGTTACATCTTTCGTTTTTGAGCTCAAGTTTGTAGTTGCCACATACGTTTAATTTTCACCCAACTCTGCCCCTAGGCTTCACTGCAATCTCATTGCATTCTTCCTCGAAAAGTGTTCCAAACATTTTTCATCCAAGTTTGCCATGTGAGCATTTGAATATGTGAATTGTGTTAGAGCATTTTTGCGGTGTTTTTTATACAATACACTTGTTGTTTTTTAGAAATTGTGACGAAGCAACTAGAATCAGATCGTTAAAAATTTGTTCCTTGCAGGATTTTGAGCGAAATTTTTATTAATTATAGAAAAATATGGATTTAAGAAGCACTGAAATAGTGGTTGTTATCCTGAAACGAGGGAAATGCATTGAACGCCTCCATTCCGGCGAAAACGTTAGTCTTTTAGGATATTAATTTTAAAAAGTGGGTTTGACGAGGAGGACGAAGCCGGCATACGATCTGGAGTCTTGCCACGATTGTTTCTTTGGCGCGAAGTTTAAATCGATAAGGAGGATTAGATGGATACGATTTGAAACGATTATAGGAAAAAAGAATATAAGAGAAAGAGAAATATGGCAACCAAATAACTGTGGTGAAAACCAGAGTAGCGCGGAATTGGATTTTGGGAACTCGGATTCCGGAAAACGGAAAAAAACATTTTTTCACGGAATCTGGAATCCGGAAGACGGAATGAAAAAAAACGGCGGAATCCGGAATTCCGCCCTTCTTTGATAAAAACGCCATATTGCGGATTCCTGAATGCGGAAAACGGAAAAAAAATTTTTCACGGAATCTGGAATCCGAAAAACGGAATGAAAAAATCCGGAATTCCGCCCTTCTCTGGTGAAAACTATTAAACCCCGCAATTATATGGAAAAAAATATGGCAGAATTCCGCTTTGGGAAGGGGGGGGGGAACCTGTGCAACGGTAGAAGCGCAGTGCTTCAAGGTGAGCCTGTGCACATGACGATGCTCCTGTGTCTCCAAACTCGTTTCGCTGTTATAAATCTCATTGAGTTATGCTGGAGAGAAGGCTGGATAAGGTAGAAAGTCTCAGAGAAAACGTGGATCATGGACATTCTTTTCGAATCAGATCGCCTGGAAGGAGACCGGTTTTGTGGAAGATGCGCGGGTGCTTCGATAATGTTTTACCGAGGAATGAGCTGGGATTGAACTCATAAGTATCGAGTGCACGTTTTCAAACGAGTCGGCTCGGATTCGACTGTCTTGATGCACTCGGAGCCATGCGAAGGAGCATGTATCATCCGGACTGTTCCTATGCTTATTGTCGCTTTCCTGCCCTCTCCCCCCCCCCGCTCCCTTCCACGAGGACCTGTGGAAAGAACCCCCGAACAACTGACTCCTATCCGTCTCTGCTACTCTGCGTTCTCTTCAATCGAAACAATCTCTTCTCGATTGAGCACATCCTACGGCAGGACGAGAGCCATTGTGCCTTGCAATTTAGAGGCACATTATCTAACAACACATCACCTCCTTTTGCTTCTCTTTCTCTTACATTAATTCATTTATTATAAAATTTCACTGAAAAAAGACTCACTGTATGTCCTCTCTGGAGCCGTCTCGGAGCCTTCATTCCATTCGCAAATCAATCCCGTCTCTTTGCTCTGAAACTCTCCCATTTTCAGAGTGTCTCAAACTATGAGGATACACCTCTACCTACGTCTCTTATTGGCCTTCCGTTCAGTTTTCGTTTTCGGATACGAGCAGCGATCCGACTGCGTCGAGTCGTGCTCGCATTTGGACACGAGTCAAGAGTTTGGCGATTGTCTCACAAAATGCTCGCGACGACCGCGAAAAGATCATTTGGGTGAATCGCATTGTGAGTTGATTCAAGAGATAATTTCTTAAAAAATGTGATGATTTCTCAAGAAAAAAAACAACATTTTTATTGGATTTCAGACACTTGTCATCATAATTCTCTTATCAGATTGAGAAAAATGCTCCATTGCTCATTTAACGCACGCCTTTTTGTTTTGTTAATTGCGCAAAATTTCAGCAAAATTCCAACAAATACAACTAAAAACGAGATTTTAAAAAACCCAAAAATTAAAATCGAATTTGAAAGAAAATGAAATTCGCGCGCAAACACACTCCGGGGTCAGCAAAGGATTGGCGCCAAACTGGAGAAGGAGTGGGGGGAAATTCAAAAAAAAATGACTAAGATGTGTATTTTTAAAGGTTTTTATTGAATTTTTTTTTCTGAAATTTTGAATTATTCAATAACAAATATAATTTAATAGAGAAATGAAAAATTCCGGCGCATTTTTTCAATTTTATTCCAAAAAAAATGAGCGAAAAAGTGCAGCTGTCAAATTTCCCGAAAACTTTAAAAATTTCAATTAAAAATTGCAAATTTTTAATTATAATTTTAAAGGAATCTTATAGAGAATTGGATTGAAAAACGCGTGAATTTCCACGATTTTTCTTTTGAAAAATGCTCAATCGATTTTCCAAATTACATTTGCATTTAGTTTCGAAAAAGACGTGCCGGCCACCATTTTGATTTTGAGACAGAGAGCATAGCGCTGAAACATCAAGCCACGTGTTTTGGCTAGAACTGTCTTGGCTGGGGATGGCCTGGAGTAGCGACACCCTGGAGTCACCCCCACAAGCCTTCCTTGTTTCGCATTTCTCTAGCTTTCCATAGTTTTCACCTCCGGGTCGAAGCGGGCGAACTTTGGGCGGCCAGGCCCGCTTGCTCAATTGATTTCATTTAAAAACTGTTAGAGCTCTCCAAGATCTTTAAATTTCAGCCTTTCTCAGTCTTTCACATTCATTTCGTAGAAAGCAACCGGCTTTCGGCTCGCCCTTTGATTCAGACATGGAGTCGAGATCAAGCTCCGAATTCCGTAAAGATCAGAGAGATCTGAGCACCGAGAGAGAGAGAGAGAGTGCTAGACAGATTGAAGCGCGGAGCAGGTGCGGTCAAGAAGGGCATTCGCCCGCTATGCTTCTAGAAGTGCTTACAAATTGGCTCAACGTTTCGTACAAACTTTGCTCCACGCTTAGTACATCCATTAATCTTGACAGTGGACTCACTCTCAATATAGGATCCCTAAATCTGCGACGATCAACAACTGTCTGATCATCATGCGAGCCGTCCGTCGTCCAGCTTCTTTTTCGTGTATCTCTCACGATGTGCACCTGACCCTTCTGGAGATCACACATCTTCATCATCGTCGTTGTCCCGCCGTCGTCAACTTTTGAGGATCCCGCTCCCGCTCCTTCTCTCTCTCTCTCTCTCTCTTCTCCTTCTGCCAGTAGTGTACACATCTCTCGGATTTGATTGGGCGCTGTCGTCCGAATGGATGGATGGACAACTGTTTCGGTGTGGCGCTTGCTTCAACTGCGTCTCTTGAGCGAATCTCGGGTTTTTCGAGCACCTCCACAGAGCTTTTTATGAGTTGAAAAGCGCTTTCTGAGGGTTTACGCTGCCGCTGCAATTGCTGTTGCCACTGATGAGCGTTCTGTAGCAATCCAGGTGCTACCATAGGAAAAGCCGGGGCTGGAAATCTCTGAAAATTCGGTTATATATGGTCCACAATACCTTTGTGAGCCCGGATGAGCGTACAGGTCTAACCAAGAGCAGGCACTGAAATTGAAGATGGCTCCGCGAGTTTGCTCAACTTCTGAACGATTTCTGTCTACCATAAAACCTCTAATAGACTTGCACCTCCTAATTGAATTGCTCTCAAAGAGGCTCTACGAACAATGGTATTGCATGCAAGTCTATTTGAGTTTTTACGGTATATCAACTCAAACAGATCACCAGAGTTGGGCGGAATTGGATTTTGGGAACTCGGAATCCGGATAACGGAAAACGGAAAAAACATTTTTTCACGGAATCTGGAATCCGGAATACGGAATGTAAAAAACGGTGGAATCCGGAATCCGGAATTCTGCCCTTCTCTGCAGATCACCGACATCTACCATTTGCGATATTTTCAATTTTGAGCACTGAAACTCCGCCGCTCTATCTGTAAAAAAAACTGTAACTACCGTAGTCGAACAGTAATCCATCTGGTTCTCGGGAAACAAATTAGCAAAGTGTCTATGAACTTTCCCTCCCTAGAGGATTGGTTTCTGCACAACTTTAGCGTCGCATTTTAGAACTTTTCGATTACTGTAGCTACAGTAGTAATACAGTAATCTATTGGAAATTTCTAGTAATTCTGTTGATCTAACAACGGAATTATTGCTCTCAATCGTTTACTGTTTTTCCATTAAACTGCACTCTGATTCTATTGTGCTCCGATATTCCTGAATGACTTCTGAAGGCGAAAACTTCCGTCTGAAATTCTGTTTGAGATTTCATCCTGAACACCGTTTACTGTGGCGGTGCACTCCATCTTTCTTGGTAGAGACTTCTGGATGTAAAAAAATTTATCGAAATAAAAACGCTATGAGCTGAACTCGAACCATTGATCGTTGATTAGTGGACGCGCCACTTAACCGCTAGGCCACGAGAAGCAACGTGTTCAGTTTACTAAAGTAAGTAATGAAAGTGGAGATTTGTAGATTTGTATCAAATGTGAAATCGCTTTTAAATTTTCAGAGAACAATTTCAAGTTTCCAAGTTTCAGAAATCTCATAGGCGTCTGAAAATATAGTTTCAGACGATTATCTGTTACAGCAACTTACAGTAATCCAAGTGAAGAAAAGCGCTCATTTTAATTAATATTATGGAGTATGAAGCATGGAGCATTTTTCCCGGGCTGAAATTGGGTGGCCCACTTGATGTCCAGTGTCTGAAAGTGTGGGGGAGTGTGAAAATTACTGTATATCTCATAAATATTGATATTAGTGTTTGCGTACCCGCCAACGGATGTGGAAATCGAAACAAAAGTAGTGATGGACGGAGGAAAGATTCTGGAGACTACGATAACTTGGAACGCCGATGAGAAAGGTGACGAGGGCTTCAGCGTGATGCTTCTGGTGTCTGGGATTCTTCAGAATCGCTTTTAGGAGACTAGTGTGTCGTGTCGATTCAACGATCGATTTGAATCGATTCGATTAAATCGAATCAACAAAAATAGTGCAAATGCGCTCTACCGATCAATTCCTTCGGCGGCGGTTTGAAGTCGTATTTTTTTTCGCTTTCATTCAGATTCTACGATTTTAAACTGTCGCCAAAAGCATTGTTCGGTAGAGCGCATTTGCATTATTTTTTTTTTTTTTTGCTTTTTTGATCAACACGACAACAGTCGAATTGGTTCGATTCGAATCGAGTCAAGTTGAATCGATTGAATCGATTCACAAATTGTCGATCCAATTCAATCGATTCAATCGATCAATTCCAAAATCGACGCGACACACTATGGGAGACGGTGTCAAACCGTAGATCGCGGCTTCAATGCTCTATTGCTCCACATTGATTCATAGAGCTCGCCAAGATCTATAATTTGCGATCCGTTTCCAGCAATAAGCCTAAGCCTAAGCCTAAGCCTGGTTTTGAAGAAGCCCGTTTCGGCCCGCATGCCCAATAGATTTGACCGTTTCCGTTTCAGACACCCGTCGCGAAGGCTTCTACATTCGATATACGGCGGTGAATTCTTCGTGTCAAAAGCATTTTCCGGGATACTTCACGTCTTCTATTCTGTCGGTAATGCTTCGTCGCCTCCCCCCCCCCCACTGAAAACATCTGAACATTTTCAGCATGAAAGATCTCTAACGATTCCAGCGGCATTCAATGGGCATGCACTTGTCATTGATCACGCCTGCTCTTATCATCTTCAAATTCGAGCGAAACCGTATCCACCGGGAGACGACAAATACATCATCGAGAAGAGGCACACCGTACCCGAGTGCATCGGAAAGTACTGCACTTGCCGTGCTGGAGACGTGCCACCTATCAGAGACGTCTCTCTGGATTCTGAATATTGGCTGAAATGGAAGTTTGATGAAGTGACTGACAAGGAATATCTGTTTTATGTGGATGTTTATGAGAGGTTTGCGGCTTAAAATGCTTCATGACGAAGCAAAAATTTTCAGAATCGCAATGCCGCTTATGAAGCAAAAAGGTTCGGAGCCAGGCTTTGAGGATTACACTTTCAGAATCGCCAATTCTGAATCCTACGAAATCTCGGCTGAAACTGCAAAGGTGCGCCGCTCCGCAGCGATTCTAATTTCTCCAATCAGCCGCTTTCAGATTTCTTCTCAAACGTATCGTTACCAGATTCCATTTAACTTTATCTCACTTCACCAATACAAGATCTCAGTGTTTGCCGTTGATGACAGTTTCTGCCACAATGAAGACGTCTTCTACATTTTCAATGCTACCAATTTCACGTCTTCAGCCTCGGAGATTTTAGACGAAACTAGGACGACTTCAATTCCAGAAACCTTCGGTTCAGCAATCACCAAAACCACGATGCTCATGGTACGTGGCGATCTTCAACTCGCCCCTCTCGAAGTAGTTAAAAGTGCGCTCTATTGAAATGCCGCGTTCAAAGTTGATTTACAGGAGAAATTTCCTGGAAAAACGCTGTCCAAAGCGCCAGATTTTCCGGAAACTGTCGTAACGAGTGTTACCGTAGTTTGCCTCTTTTTTCGAGATCTTCAGCGATTTCTTTGTCAGAATCCAAAATTTGAGGAGAAATATTCAGAAAAAACAGCCGAATATAGCGAAAAAAAGTTTAAAATTTTGAAAAAATTGCGTTAAAAAAGAGCAGTAAATCGTGCGCCGGTCGGTGGTCTCGAAGGGAAGAGGCAAACTACGGTGACATGCGCGCTGTAGAAGCCGGCGAAATAATCAGTAATTTACTTTAATTAATTTTAGGAATCTTCCGTTCTTGTCATATTCCTTGTTATAGCTGCCTGTACATCCCCAATTTGCACAATTTTCGTGCTTTTTCTGCTCAGACGGTTTGCTCGTTTTCGCCCGGCAAATAAAGAAATAATGGTTCGAAATTTCAGAAGAAGGAAAGAAATCAAGAAGCGGCACCACTTCTTACATCGCCGCTCACTTTCGTGCTCTCGTCACAGCATAATCGAAACGAATATTTTGTATAGATCTCCAAATGAAGTGAATGGAGGAGCAACCGGGCAATGGCTCATTAGAGGACAAGATATCGTCGTGGGAACTGTCATTGGTTCGTTTTCACTATTTTAATATTGAAGAAAAACCGCAATAATCTATTAATTGATCAATATTTAATAGAAAAATTAGTTGCGTCATGGAGTTTCTGAAAAATCGCTAAAATAGTGAAAATTCCTATAAATGCCGTCGAAATGAAGAAAAACTAACCGTCAGCCGTGTTAACTCAAAAATAATGTTTAGCTCGGCTTGCTGTCCGTGTATTGTGAGCGTTAGGAGTTCACACTCGCCCATTCACTTTAAATTTTCAGCTGTCGCTTCTGAGAGGCTAGAAATGAATGTGTCTCGGGGCTCCCGAAATACGCTAGCAGTCTCACGACCTGTAATTCGCCGGGCTCCACAAGCAGATTTGTGTCAAGAATTCCTTTTCGAGTCGCGCAGAAAGCATCGTTTTAAGGCAGCGGAAAACTTCTCAATTTCCACTATTGCTTCGCGAAAAGCGAAAAGTTTCAAAGAAAAACCAATAAAATATGTTTCAGTAAAAAAAAACAAAAAAAAAAGATTTCAGCGTTGAAAATCGCTTTTTATAGTCATTTTCTGCATTTTCCCCGTAATCTGTCGAAGAAGACTTCATCCAAGAACAAAATATCGAACAAAACTGAATATTATCAAGTTTTTAAGCATTGAATGCTAAGTTTCTCTGTATATTTAAGCTGGAACATCTCCTTCGCAAGCGCCAAACGGCGCGACCTTCGCATTCAAGCGCTTTCAACGACTTCTGATTGCAGAAGGACGTGCAGGTTACGCTTCTCCTTGCTGAAAATAAGTTATCCGTGTGGTTTCGGATTCAGTGGCCTTTGTACGATAATACACGATTTGTAAGAGAATTACGAAATTTATTCTTATCCAAGAAAAAATCCGCAATTAATGACACAGAATTTAATAAGTAAAACCAGGAAAAAAACACAAAACAGAACACCAGAAAACGTAACTGAACTAAGAAAAACCTCAACTAAAACTAAAAAAACAAACTCCCGGGCGGCGAGATGGGCGATCCGCAAACTGCCAGCGTGCGGGATGTCGGAGTGTCGTTGCGAACGTGAGCGAGACCGGCAGAATGGGGTTTTAGATTCGGCGGGAATGCCATCCGGCAACTTCCCCCTCCTCTTAGAAACCGGGCCCCGACCGGTGCATACACGGTGCACGCCAGCTCGTCTTACATTCTTCTCCTAGTCCGCCAACACGACAGACCGTCGCTTACACACCCACTCTACTCCCCTCATTCTTACAACACAATTATAACTTACAACACAATTATAACTGATTTTATGCCCTATTGGCCTCACTTTTACACAAAATTACACTTTGTCCTAATGACCTCAAACTACGCGTGTTAGGTTAACAACAAACAACAAGATTAATAAATAACTCGGCCTTTTGCCTTGATCCTAATGCTTCCTTGGTTTCTTGACCTTCGGCTCGATATCCTCGACATCTCCTCTCAATCTCTCCACCAGCGGATGCCCCGGTATCACCTGTGCCAGGTACTCGATGGTCTTCTCAAGTGAACCATGTTTCATCTCGTTCAGGATCAGAGGGGTCTTCTTCGCTCCAACAGGAGTCAATGGATCCCCGATCTCCACATTTGGTGCCGTCCGTCTCATCTTCATCCACTGCTCGGTGACGTGTGCGACTTCGTCGTACGCACAATCCATCCGGATAGGGACCACCACTACCTCCTCCACCTCCTTGGCTATTTCCTCCACTAAGTGAATCAATCCTTTCATTTCGATGTCCTTTTTGGTCCATTCCACCAATACTACCGCTTTCTCCACCTTCTTCCAATCAAACTTCTGTATCCAAGTACTAATCGTCGATGATCTCACTTCAAAAACAGCTTTATGCTTCAAGCCCATCCTCTGGCCGATGAGCACTGTCTTCTCTTTTATGACCGCTTTTTGTGGCTGATTCCTTTGGATCACCTCCTTTTTCACTGTCTCCGCAGCCTCCTGCCATTCAGTCCCCTCCAACGTTCCGGTCATGACCTTCTGAGCCCATGATGGACACTTTTTCGCGAATCGTCGAAGAGCTTCGGCTCTTTCCTGCTTTCCGACTTTCTTTCGAATCGACTCATCGAACATCATCAGATGCACGTCTTCTGCAGCAACTTTCTCGTTTTCGTTTTCCGTCACAAGCCTCAATGCCAAGTTCATCGGGTTGAACGATGGTCCACTGGATCCATCCACGAAGTGGCCACTTCCTTTCCGGCATCCGCACTCATCCAATTCCGAGTTTCTGGAAGAATTTGCATTATCCAACACAATATTCTTTTCTTTCTCTTCACACAGTTTCTCTTTTTCGCGCAGTTTTACTACATTCACCGCGATTTTCTTTTTTCTACCACGCTGTCCTCTTCTCGCGCTGGTCTCACACTTCATTTCTCCAACTTCTTTTGGCACCTTCCTGAGTTGTTCCCAAGGAATCCATAATTCCTCTTCTCCTCCGATATACTGTACTCTTGCCGAATTTTCTGTAGTTTCCACCACTCTGTACGGCCCTTTCCACTCATTAACCAACTTCGTATTCCTGGCTCCCAATTTCTCCGCAGGAATCTTCACCAATACCCGATCTCCCACTACGGGATACTTCCTCCCAGCCACTTTATGCTTCTCGTCGAACCGTTCTTTCATACCCTCACGCTCCTTCTTCATATGCTCTCTCGCCGCTTCTTGGGCCAGATGCATCTGCTCCGCGTGGCGTAACTTATACTCGTCTACGTCCACCTGATACTTCCCCACCAACTCCTCCTGCTCAACCTTCAACGGTATCCTCGGGTCTCTACCATACATGAGGTAATGTGGACTTTCACCTGTCGCCTCATGCTTACACGCATTATACGCGAACACTGCGTACTGCAGTTTCTCGTCCCACTCTGTCGGCACCAACGTGATCTTCTTCAGCACTGTCTGAATCGTTCTGTTGAACCGTTCCACTCCTCCATTCATCCTCGAATGATACCCTTTCGTCTTAATCATCTTGATATTCGACATCTTCGCGATCTTCTCAAAGGTAGAATTTGCAAATTCTAATCCTTGGTCCGTCAAAATCGCTTTCGGAACTCTCCCTTCCTTCAGCATCCAATTTTCTAAAAACGCCTTTGCAACCGTCTCTGCTGACTTATTCGGAATTGCCACCACACCAGCGTACTTGCTGAACATATCCACAATCGATAACACATATCGATTTCCACTGGAACTCAACCCCAAATCCAACAAATCCAACGCTACGATCTCCAATGGCTCACTTGCTTCCACCGGTGTCAACGGAGATGTCAGAATGTGTTTTGCATTACCACACAAACACTGTTGACATTCTTTCGACCATTTCCCGATCCATGCCCTCATTCTTGGCCACCAAAACTCCTTCCCCAACAACGCATCCACTTTCTCCGGATTCCAATGCCCTCCGAATGTTCCTCCATGTGCTTCCAGGAACAACTCTTTACGCTTTTCCACCGGCACGACCCTCAACGTTGCTCCATACTTCGTCACAAACACCAATTCGCCGCCGACAACCATGAACTCCCTGAGTTCTCTTTCTCCATCTCCTGGGACTTCCACCTTTCCTTCTTGGATCCCATTCTCCAATTTCTCTACGATCTGTTTCCAACCGTCGTCTTTCATTATCAGCTCTCTCCAGCTTCCTCCTTTACGTTCATCCTCCTGAACCACTTCTACTACATTGATAACTCGCTCAATCTCCGTTCTTGCTTGCTCATGAGCTTCTTTCATCTCTTCAGTCTCCTGCGCTCCACCTCTAGACAACGCATCTGCCACTGCATTCGCCTTTCCCTTCAAGTACACCATGTTCAATGCGAAATCTTGCATTTCCATTGACCATCTCAACAATCTGTCCGCCAAGTTTTTCGTCTTGAATAAACTTGTGAGTGGCTGGTGGTCAGTGAACACCGTCGTCGGACATCCGAAGATGAAATGCTTGAACCTTCTCGTCGCAAACAACACCGCCAACGCCTCTTTATCGCTCACATGATAGTTCTTTTCAGCCGGACTTAATGCTTTCGACGCGAACGCAATCGGATGTACTTTTCCGTCTTTTCCCGTCTGAGCCAATACCGCTCCAATCCCATATCCAGACGCGTCCGTAAATATACAGAACGGTCTCTCAAACTTTCTCGCCGCTTCGATGTCTGGCTGTGCCAGCACCGGCGCACTCGTCATTCTCTTCTTCAACTCCTCAAATGCCTCCTGCTGCTCATCCGTCCATCTCCAAGGAATCTTCGGAGAAGTTAGAGGTGTCAACGGAGCCGCAATACTCGCGAAATTCAACACAAAATTCCGATAGTACGCGCACATCCCCAAAAACGAATGAAGTTCCTTCCTGTCTTTCGGCACCGGGTACTTCTCCATTTTCTCCACTTTCTTTTCATCTGTCCTGACTCCCGTCTCATCAATGATGTGCCCCAGATACTCAACTGATTTCTGTGCAATCTTACACTTTGACGCCTTCAGTTTCAGTCCACATTCCCTGATTCTCTTCAGCACTTTCACCAGATCTCTCACATGCTCCTTTTCACTCCCACTAGCAATCAGAATGTCATCGATATACACGTAGACAGACTTTCCAATGAGATCCCCTAAGACTTGCTCCATCGCCGTCTGAAAAATCGCCGGACTCGTCGCCAACCCAAATGGCATCACTTCAAACTGATATTGCTCGTTCAATACCGCGAACGAAGTCTTTTCTTTTGAGCCCTCTTCCATTGGTATCTGCCAATATCCAGCCATCAGATCCAATGTGGTAAACCACTTGTTCTCTCCCAACGCTTGCAAAGTCATCTCGATGTGCGGTAATGGGTGGGCATTCAGCTTTATCACACCATTTAACTTCCTGTAGTCCACACACATTCGGATACTTCCATCCTTCTTCTTCACTAAAACAACCGGACTCGACCACGGTGACTGACACTTTCTGATCACCCGTCTCCTTTCCATGTCCCGCAACATTTCTTTCACCTTCCCATGAAGTGCCAACGGTACTGGTCTACACTTCTGTCTTATCGGTTCACTTTTCTCCAACTCAATCTCACACTGTACCATTCCAGTTTGTGTCAACTCATTATCATCAATGGCGAAAACATCACTGAACTCTTCTACGATCCTCTGGAAATGTCCATCTGGAAATTCTCCATTTTCTCTCAACACCTTCATCACTTCGTTCAATCGCTCTACGCCCTTTAATTTTTCTTTCTTCTCAAGATCCATCATATTGACCATATGACTCTCTTTTTCTTCCGTCACCAACTTCCAATCTCGATTGACTACACCAATCGGATGGTTCTTCTTTATCAACAATGGCTCATCTTTCCAATTCGAAACGACGACCATCATCTTCCCATTGCCTTCTTTCCTACACAAACTCGTCGGCAGCCACTCTTCTATCGACTCCAACAACATATCATCTCCCAAGTCAGTTTCTACTCGCACTTCGATTTGTGCACAACTCTGCGGTGGCACTCTCAGCTTCTGCGCAGTCACTGCCACTGACTTCTCTGCCTTCCAATTCAACTCTACCCCCATACTTGCGAAAGCATTAGTTCCCAACAAGAACACGTCCAACTCGTTCTCCACTATCTGGAAAATCACCTCCGACTCGATCCCTCTCACCCGAATCAACGTCTTCATCTGCCCCACTACTTTCATTTGGTTCTTCGACGCGTCTCTCAGAGATAGCCCTGGCTTCTCCAGCATCTCCACCTTCTCTTCCCACTTCCGACTCAGTCTATTCAACAATCCAGTCGAAATAACCGACACAACTGCTCCACTGTCTATGACTATTCTCTTCTTCTTTCCGAGAATCTCTGCAGTTTCTACCATCTCCCTTCCCACACTACAGTTCTTTGCCTTCCTCTCGGCTTCAACTTCATTGAGCCCTTTTGACGTACACTGTTTCGCCATGTGGCCAACACCTCCGCAATTGAAACATTTCCTAGATTCGATTGGCTTACGATCACCCATATCACGCCTTCCCCCGCTCACTCCTTTCCCTTCACTATCTTTCGGTTTCTCTCCCGACTCCGACTTTCCGCTCCGGAATTCTCTTCTTTTCCCTTTGTCTGTTCCGAAGCTTCCTCTCTGCTGGTTCATACGGAACTCTTCGTTCTCATGCTGGAGTACTATATCCTTGAACAACTCATACTGCTCTTCAAGCTTCACTTCTACTCTCTTCGTGATCAACACTCGATGTAACAATGCATCCCGCTGAACCGCCTTCATCAACTTGGTCACGCGCATCTGAGACATCGTTTCTGCCGGAATCTCCCCGTACGCCTTCTTTGACCACTTCTCAATCTCGATGCAGTACTCCCACATCTTCTGTTGCGGACTCCTTCGCAATCCTTCAAACACATTCAACGCCTCTGTTTTCGCATCTCCCTGTCTCTTCCTCAGTTTCGCCTCAAATTCCACGAACAAATCTTTAATCGATCGGTCATACCGATTATTCAACGCTTTGAAAATCGATTTCGCCGGACCTTTCAAGAACTGAGACTCCAAGATAGCAATCAACTCTTCATCCGATTCCGTTACACTTTGATACTTCAACAGGAAAGACCTCCGAAATTCCCGAAAATCATCGGCCCCGTCATACACTTTTGGTGTCGGCAACGCCGCCGCCCTCGCCGACGACTTCAGCATGTCTCCCATATTCTTCACTAAATTCTCCATCATACTCATACGCGAGCCTCTCGACGCGCTCTCCCACATTTCATCGCTGCGCACATCTCTACTGCTCTTTCGTGACATCTCCTCACCTGAGCTGCTGAATCCACCGGCTCGCACTCTCCTCCAGTTGCCGCTCGTCGGCTCCCTTGTCTCCTTGGACCTTCGAGATCTTGCCTGCAATTCACTTCGGTTTTCCTTCTTCTTCAATTCGTCTCTCTCACCTTCAAGATGCGCGATGCTGCTTTTCAGGCCTTCCGACACCTTCTTCTCTTTCTTCATCGACGCTTTCAGCTTCTCCACCAACTTTTCGGCTTCCTCGAGCTTCTCCTGCAGTGTCTCCACTTCTCTTTGGCTCCTCTGGATGTAGTCCTCCAATTCGCAGTTTTTGTCTTCCAGCAACCTCTGCAAATTCTCATTTTCTTCTTTGAAAATCTCGTTTTCTTTTTGCAATTCCTCTTTTTCTTCATCCATACTCTGATTTCCCTTCTCACACGCTTCACGCAACTCCTCTATAGTTCCGAGCGCCTTTTCCCTCATCAACCGCAATACTTTTCGCTGCCAACCGTCGCATCGCACTTCTTCATAGCGCTCGCGCAACTCTCCCAAATACTTTTCCACTGGCACCGCGACCAGATCACTTTTCCTCGCGTTCAACGTTGTGTCTCCCAGCGCTTTCCTCAATTTCTCCATCACTTCCGCGGACTTCTCGACGAACTTCCCCAGTCCCTTGAGCCGCTTCATTTTTTCCTTTGCACTCACCTTCGTCTCCTCGAGCTCCGTCAACTCTGCCCAGAGCGATCTATCGGTGGCGCTGCTCCCGTCTCCGCCGCCACTTCGATGTTGTCGATTCCCTTCAGCAACACCCGTCGGCTCGGTTCCGACGTCCATCTTTTCTTCCGGCTGTTCGGTGGCCATTCCTGGAATTAAAACGTTTTATACAACGTTTTCTGCGGCAAGCAATCGTTACTACGTCCAATTATACGATTTTTGCGAAATTTATCCAAATTTCGCGAAAATTTCACCTAATCCTCGCAAACTTCTGAAGTCGATCGGGTTTTATACTCGCCCAATCAATACTTTCAAAAACTCGCTAAGAAAAGGCACAAAATACGATTCGGCCCCCAAGTTATCCGTGTGGTTTCGGATTCAGTGGCCTTTGTACGATAATACACGATTTGTAAGAGAATTACGAAATTTATTCTTATCCAAGAAAAAATCCGCAATTAATGACACAGAATTTAATAAGTAAAACCAGGAAAAAAACACAAAACAGAACACCAGAAAACGTAACTGAACTAAGAAAAACCTCAACTAAAACTAAAAAAACAAACTCCCGGGCGGCGAGATGGGCGATCCGCAAACTGCCAGCGTGCGGGATGTCGGAGTGTCGTTGCGAACGTGAGCGAGACCGGCAGAATGGGGTTTTAGATTCGGCGGGAATGCCATCCGGCAACTAATATTAGTTTGCGATTCCATTTTTCGGAATGTCCTTTCCCTCTATAACTGCGCATCGTAGTTTCTATAAAGTAATTTGCCAGAGACGCCTTTCAACATTTATCTATTTATCGTAACTCCAGGAGAAGGAGCATTTGGTCAAGTGTTCAAAGGAATCCTGCGTGGCCTCAATGGTCAAGTCATACCAGTCGCGGTGAAGCAGCTGAAAGCAAACGCAATTGATGAAGAGAGGGAAGAATTCGTCAGAGAAATTCAGATGATGCAAACGGTAGTTCATTTTATAAGAGGCTGAAAATGTATTTTTGGTTTTCGTAAAGGTCGGCCAGCATAACAATATTGTGGCAATGTATGGATATTGTATGGACGAGCAATTGCAGTGTATGATTATGGAATATGTGCCATATGGGGATCTGAAGCATTATCTGCAAAACATGAGGAAGGAGAAAGTAAGAATATATTTTTTAATTATCAAAGATTAATTCATCTAGTCATATCATAAAACTTCGTTGAAATTGCTTCTTTCGTATGGAAAAAATAAAAAAATAATAATAAATCAGATGCGTTAGTCTTCTTTCTGCGCTATTTCAATGACGATGACGAATTTGAAGTTCTTAGAATTCGCATATAATTTAACCTTTACTTAATTTATATAAATGCGTTAGTTGAATGAAATATAATTTTCAGGACCCCGACAGCGCGATTGACGCCAACGAGTTCCACTCGTTCTCCGGACAAGTTGCCTGCGGAATGGCTCATCTTGAATCAGTTGGAATCATTCACAGAGATTTAGCCGCACGAAACATTCTTGTCGGCACTGGAAAAGTTTTGAAAATCTCCGATTTCGGGATGTCTCGACCTGGAATCTACATAAAAATAAGTAAAGGAGTGATTCCGCTTCGTTGGTTGTCTCCAGAAGCGATCAAGGATAACACCTATTCCAGTAAAAGCGATGTTTGGGTGGGAAATATTAGACTACGAGACTTTCAAACTGAATTTGTTTCAGGCGTTTGGAGTCTTGTTGTGGGAAATTGCAACTCTTGGAGGGTTCCCCTACAACAACGTCGCCGACAAAGACATTTTGAATCAGCTAACTGAAGGAATGCGGTTGGAGCAACCGACGAAGTGCTCAGACGAAATGTAAACTCTTGTTTTTGTCAGGTTTTTCGTCAGAATTGTGTATTACAGGTACATTCTTATGAAGTCGTGCTGGAATTTAAAGCCCGACGACCGTCCATCTTTCATCTCAATTTTGAATCAACTGGAGCAGATTTCGACAACAGATTCCGATGTTCCCCCTTCAGATCCTCCGGCTAAGCACTAATTATATATATATATTCAACTGTAATTCTTTCTGTTTTCACAAATTGTAACGGGTCTCCTTTTTTTGTACAAACCGAGCAAGATTCGATTATTTATTTGGCATATTTTTTGAGAAAATTATGAAATAACTTTGAGAAGAACAATTCAAAAAGGTTAGAAACAAAATAATAGAGAAAAGGAGCGAGATCATAGCTCAATGTCCAAACCCAAATCCGGTTCCACGTCCCATATGAGTTGTCTCTCTAGCAATGGCATATTGCTTCTCCAGGTCGTTGAGCATTTGGTTTTGACGATTTTTTTCGGCAGACAATTTCGACGAGTCTTCCTGTAATCAATCAATAAGCAACGGTTTTGAAATTTAATATACGTAGGAGTGAAAGGTTTGATTTGCTATTTATCAATTGCATATCGTTGGAATTTAATTCAACGAGTTTTGGCAATCTAGCGAAAACAGCTTTGGTATTCTTTGGTATTTAGGATAATCGTTTTTGGCCTAATTCGAATTCCAGATTCTACAAAGGAAATTTGGGATTCTAATGAGAAAAATTATGTTTATATACAAGATTCTATTCTGATTATAATTCTTAGGAATATGAAACGGTTCTAATGGGGTTATTCATGAAAAGTACGAAAAGCATTTTAATGCAAAAAAATTCATTTTTTTTTGCATTAAAATTCAATTGTGCTTTTCATGAATAACCCCATAACTGAACCCTGAAAACTGCAGCAGAACACATTTTAGAAAATTCACGGAATATTTCGGGGTCCAGGAGTTCCGGATTTAAATAGAAATTTTTACGTCTCTAATTAGAAAATGAGTTTTTTGAATAGACATTCTACTCTACAAATTGCGATAAAAAAATGAAGCGCAACTTTTCAAAAAAGGATATGGAATAAATATCGAAAATAGAAAGAAATTTCATACAGTTAGTTTCCGCACACGATCCTTTTTTCTACTTTAATTTCGGCGCTATTTTTCTTTAAATGTTTTTTTTTATTAATTACCGTTGGCTTCGGGGCATTCTTAACACCCATCAATCTCATGAACTTGTTGGCCTGCGAAGAGTCCACTCCAGTTGCTGCAATAGCGGATGACCACAGCTTCTCATTTTTCCCAGGAATTTCAGGAGACGTAGTGATAGGCTCTGATGCAGTCTGGAAAAAGAACAATTTGAAAACAATAATGCTAATTAATTTAAGAAAATTTCCTACCGAGAAAGGGGCTTGGGCTTTTTTGTTACCCCAGAGTGCTTTTCGTTGAGCAGCAATTTCTTCCGCGGATAGACGTTTCCTGAGAAAAACCAATTTTTTCACTAATGCTCCAACAAAATATTACTTTTCTTCTCGTTTCGGAATATCGTGTCCATGATCACTGCGGTCATTTCGTTCTCGCTTCCAGTTGCTTCGATCGTTTCTTCGGTCATCTCGGCGGAAATCTCTCTCGTGTTCACGACGTCTTCCGTGATCTTTATCGTCTCGCCGACGTGCCTCGCCCTGAAAACGAGTATTAAAGTTTCCAGTCAGAAATCTGGCTGAAACATTGTAACTGACACTACGCTTAGGTGAGCAAAACCTGAAAATTTTCATATTTTTTTGGGCCTTCTATCTGAATTTCTCACCTCTTTACCAATGTGGGTGATTGTGCATTCTGTTTCAGATTCCAGATCACATCGGCAAACAAAACTAAATTCGTGAAAAAATTAGATTTTGTTTGCGAAATTTAAATTATTTCTAAATTGACTTGTTTTCGATCGACACAAATTTTTTTACCTTTTCAGCATGGTGTTCTCTCTTTGGCGATCTATTTCGTTCTTTATGTGGCGAGCGACTTCTGTCACGCATTTCTTTTTTTCTTTTATCTTCTCTTTGAGTTTTCTTCCCGCTGAAAAGGAATGAAATTTATAAATATAAAATCAAAAGCTTCTTAACTCACTCTTCTAACGGTTCCTCATCGCTGTTGTCGAACTTTGTATGTTTTCCCATTCTGAAATTCTCCAATTCGAAGAAGAAAGTGTACTTTTTAAACGCAATTTCAGTAAAGAATGAAAAAGCCGACACCTCATGCTTTTGTACGGCCACTGCACTTTATAACGAAAAAGTATTAAAAGCTCACGAGAAAACAATTCTCTCTGCGTCTCTCACGTGCAAATGAAGCACGTTTGCATTGCACGTATTAAAATACGTCGAAGACTTGGAAATCGCCATATTTATAGAAAAGAATGAAGCAGGAAGGAAGAAAAAAACAACTGCATTTTTTAAGGCCAAGTTTTTAAAGAGATAATCCATTTTCTCTACTCGTAAATCGAAATCGGAGAGTATGGGAGAAGAACAAGCGATTTTTCTTGCCTAATCGCATGATTCGTGATTAGAGAACCTGGAAAAGCTCAATTAATTATTAACCGGCAAATCGGCCTAATTTACAAATGTTCACAGAATAAATTTTTTAAAAAATTTACAGATTTGTGAGATTATTCGACAAAATTTATGAACAAATGCTAAGGATATAGCAATAATAAAATTTATCTTAAAAATTATCGCTTTTTTTTCGAAAAATCGCTTGAACAAGTTTTTGATAGATTTTTACGGTTATTTAAAGCTGAAATTTAAAAAGAATGGATGACAAAATGACTAGAAAATATAAATATCTTAAATCGTCCAAAACTAAATAAAAAAAGCCACACGAATTGTGGTACGATTTTAAGACGGCAGAAAGAAAAGGAGAAGGTAAACCGCGCGGTGCTTTTGCAAAAACTTCTTGGCAATTAAAAAAAAATATTTTTAAATGCGCAATTTTCGCAGAATTTTAGGTTTCTCTAGTTTTTAAAATGTTTTTTATATTCTGTGGCCTGCAAAAAACGTTTAAAGAAGGTACAAATGAATAAATTAAAAAATTAGAGGTCAGAAAGGGATGAAATAAAAAAATAAATTAAAGCCCACGGCTAGGGAATGTTTCTGAAAGTATAGATTTCACAAGTTTCTGGCGGTGAGCCGTTTGCGTCGCTTTGGCTGAGTGTCGACGCGATAAGTCGTGTGAGAAGCTGGCAGCTTGGTATAACACATATTTTATCGCGCATGCACTCAGCTGACGCAACGTAAGTCTTTTCGCACAAAAATACCGGTAAAAATATACTCTCAAAACACAGATTAAGGTTCTGCAGGTTGTGAATCAACTATAAAACCGTGCCGTGAGCCAGAAAGCTGCTTAATTTTAGGCATGGCTACACGTACCTTTGGGCGCTAGGTTTTTACAGAATCCGTAACTATAAACCTTCCCTTGTTGTGGCGATTTCTGGTCTGAAAAATGCTAACGACGCTGTCGTAAAATTTAATGTAAATTGTTCCTTTCAAAGGTTTGATATTGCGTACTTTTGAGCACCGTAATCTCAAATTAAATTATCGAATTTATAATTCCGCTTTATAATCTCTTAAAGGATATCAAACTTTTAAAATATAAATTTTTAAGATGCTTCGTTTCAACGGAAGTAATTTAGCCGCCAAGTTGAAAACCGCTGTCGAAAAATCATATCGATTGGGCTCCACAGTAGCGGGAACAACGGGACACAAGCTTCAAAGTGAGTTGCGTATGTAATGCTTATGTAGATTTATTTACCGCAATTACAGCCAAAGAAGAGAAAAAAGATGGAACAACATATGTTTCAATGGAGCAAGTATCGGACTCTCGTGGTGCACGAAAAGCGGATGAATTCTGCTCATTGTGCACTTGCAATGTGCCGGTTAAGCTCTCTTACAGGTGAAATCGGCATGAAATTAAAAAAAAATTTTAGTTGTCTTTTTTAACATCACATTTCAATAATTAATAGGCTTATTAATGTAATTAAAAATGCGTTTTTAAATATTCGTGATCGCTGGAAAGTTCTTGAAAGCTTTATTTGTATTTTCCTGCATACGCGAAGAGCAAAAAAAAAGTTTTTAAAATTTAATTTCTTTAATTCATAATTTCTAATTTTCACATTACAGAGATGTTCTAATTTTGGAGCAATTCATGCGAGATGACGGAACTGTCTTGCCTCGTCAGCTCACTGGTCTTTGCAGAAAGCAACAGCTAAGAGTAGAAAGGTGATTCCGGTAACTTATAAAGTGAAACATCAATTTTTATTTTAGATGTGTGATGCAGGCCTTCTGGTCAGGACTTTTCGGTGATAAATATGGTAACGAAGCAGATCGAGCAGGTTACAAACGATTCAATAGGTACTGGAAAGATGATATGTCAATGTACCAGTTAGAGATTAAGGAACGGCCCGGTACATGGTTTTATATCAAAAGGTATATAAATTAAATAACGAAGAACTTTAATCAAACTTTCTTTTTGCAGATATCCCACGAAAAATCAAACGCTCTTCAAAAACCCCCTGAATTAGATAAATATTATTTTTTTCTTAATTGTTTTGATTTAGATTCTTTTTTTTTGTTATTCTGCTTTGTTCAAAAGAAATTCTGTTTGATCCAAAGTTATTGCGTTGTTTTCTGCATAGCATGTTTAATGCATTTTGATATATCTGTCTGTCTACCTCGTTCTATTCACCACTGTAATCACATGTTTCAGGAGCTCAACCGATGCTCTGATACTGAAAAAAAAGAGAATGCAGAAGCTTTTAATTTTCGCCTTGATTCTTCTGAAGCTTCATATTGCAACATCTGTTAAAAACGAGACCTCGGTAACTTCTGAACTTCTACACCTTCAATTGGAAAGGTGTCCTCAAGTGCTTGGTTGTCGGTGTGTCGAAGGGTCTACAAGAGATATCCAATGCTTTTCAGTTGGTGAGATTTTTCATTTTTTTTTCATATTAAATGTGCTTTCATAATAACGACAGACGATATCTAAAAAATTTTTAGTAGTTGGTATGCCTAATTAAGGCTTTGTTCTTGAATTGATTTATTGATATCGTCGACAATTCGATATTGTTGAAGAGCTGACTGAATCATTGCAAACAGAGTTGGATCTGGACAAATCCACACTGAAAATTATCAAAGTGTCTAGTAGCCACAAATTAAGGCTTTCACGAAAGACGAAATAAGACCGTCTCGTCTTCGTCTAGAATTCGTCTGATGCAGAGAGAGACATTGTGTTGGTATGCATTTTAATGGTATGGTGTGTTGGTGTGGTGTGTTGATTTTAATTGACGATGCCAGACGAACGAAGACGACTTTTTGTTCCCGTCTTTTGTAGAAGCCTTATGTCTAATAGTAAGAGCAAGAGCAGTGTTTACAATTAGTTTTAACTTAACACCGTCATTAAAGAAATTAAGCGTATTCCATTTATAGATGAGACAAAAATTGCTGAAATTAAAAAAATTTATGGCTCTGATGTTCGACGATTGGAATTGCACTCGTGGCAACAGTATAAGCTTAATCTAGACACGTTTGCTTCTCTACCTCATCTTGAAGTGCTTATTTTTCGAGGTAAATTATGCAATACATATTACAAAATATAATTATAAATAATACTTTTTTTTAGATAGTGAGCTAGAATCTATCAACGGAACAGCCATCCATCCATTGCTCAAATCAGTGTCTTTCGTAAATTCAGAATTGACTTCTGATTCAGATGTTTGTCATATCATTGGTCTTCTCCCGAATCTTGAGAAGCTGTCACTTTCCAAAAACTACTTTGAGAAGTTTGAATGCAGCGACCGTAATACGAAATTGCACAGCCTAGATCTGAGTAATAATCAGGTTTATTGATATATGAGAAACCAGTGTTGATCATATGCGAAATTCCAGATTGCTCGCCTACAGCTTCCTGACACCATAAGGTCTCTGAATGTTTCAAGCAATAAATTAACATCGTTTGAGAATATTTCAGCGACGCTAACTGATCTAGGTGACTTTAAAAAAACTACCTAATTCTCAATTAAATATTTATTTAGATATTTCCTTCAATTTATTGTCATCGTGGCCATCTGCGGATAATTTGACGTTCACCCGCTTAAAGAATTTCTCTTCTGCAAAATTAAAGATAGAAACCGGTTTTGAACTAGATGCTCCACTCCTCGAATCTCTGAATATTGATGATGGAGCACTCCGATACTTGGACTTCCACCAAATTCGGACACCAAAGCTAAAAAAGTGGTATGACGCTAGATTTCAATAATTGAATATTTGTTTTCAGATTTTCCGCTCGGTACTTGAGAAATCTTCGAAATGTTGCCGGTCGATTGCCTTCGACTGTAAATGACATTGCCATCACTCACACATCGCTGAGAACTCTTCCAGCCGACTTTGTATCAAGGTTCGCTTTCAAAATCTGAATCTGATTGTTCCAGATCCATGTTTTCAGTAATCCAGCAAGAATTGCATTCGATTTTTCAACAAGCCGTCTTCTATGTGATGTCTGCTTGCTTCAATGGTCTCTACCTGTATTCGCACAAACTAACATTCGGAAAGACTGCAACACAACGAGGTAAGGCTTGTCAAAAAATTAAAAAAAAAACATAATTTATCGAAAAGAACATTAAAATTTTCCTTCCAGGGACGAGATCGCGGCAGCCTCTTGCAACCTGGGCGTTGTAGCCAATGATACCGGAATTCATTACGGAAAATACGAAAAACCAACAGCTCTTTCATGTTTTTCATACGGAACTCCATCACCGAAAGTTAGTTGGTGGCGTTTCCGGCCTGCTGAAAAGCTTGGATCGTATGACCCCGTAAGCAACGAAATCAGCTACACTAATGTATCTGGAGTATCAAGAGAAATGTGAGTTCCAGCTACTGCTTGTTTTTTGTTTTCAGGTGATAGTGTTTCTGAATAGTATGCAATCCTCATGTTTTTCAGTTATTCTATTCAATCTGGAGGTTCCCTACTCATTCATTCCCCAAATCGGTCTCACGTAGAACGATACGTTTGTGTCGTGGAAAATGTGCATGGAAAGGATTACGGTGTATATAAATTCAGGTTATTTCTCAAATATTTCAATTAAATATCAGAAAACTTTACTTTCAGACTCGACTATCTTGATTGGTACAGCTTTAACGTTTTCCATTCGGTGTTTTGGGGTGGGCTCGCAACATCACTAATCGTATGTCTCATCTCATTCTTGCTCAATATTACATGGATTCTGACAAGAAAAAGTGCGCTTTGGTGGATTCAAAGGTACTATTTTCATAATTCAGTGTGCCAGTGTTAATTATTTTATCAATGCTATTGCAGAGCTGAACGCCTGTCGCGGGTACGTAAAATGGTAGAGGCCATGGAGAAATATCGTGTTCGCCAAATGGAGTCGCTTCACGAAAAGTACACTAGGCGAGTGCAATTGGTTCGTGACAACTATCATCAACAAGTGGATGCGCTACGTGTTTCTTACGCTGCTCAGCAAGAAAAGTTCCAAAACTACAGAGCTGCTCAGGTGGATGCGGTTCACTCCCATTTGGATGCAATGAGGGACGGATACAACACTCAGCTAGGCAGAGTGAGGGAATATGGATCCAAACGGGCGGAGCAACTATGGGAAAGTTATGAAAGACAGGTATGCCCGGACCGAATAGAATTTGAATATTTTACACTTCAATTAAATTCAGGTCAATCGAATGCGTACGTTCAGTCTACAACATCGTCTGAAAATGATGCGACAGTACAAAGTCAAGCAGCGCTATGTTAACAAGCTGCTCGAATCATTCCAAGCGTCATCTCCAGATGTGCAGCTGGAAAATGTTGGTTTCCAAGTGTGTTCAGAACATGAATAAGCGCATTATTTCAGGAAGAGAAGATTCGTGCAGCATTGGAAATTCCAGATGACTTGGGAACGATTGATGGATCGATAGATACTCCAGCTCGTCTTTCTCGTAGCTCGTCATTTCACAGTCTCCCTGAGTATATAATAGACGAGCAAGGAAACGTACGGCCAGGAATCCTTCCCACCACTTCTACAAGCATACGGTAGGTGGTGCTAGCCTTTGCAATCATATCCTCAAACAAATATTCAAGGTTCTCTTCAAAACCAACCACTTCTGCGATGCCAGACGGCGATTCTTCTCCATGCTGATTGATGAGGAGTTTGCCGATCTCCATATTCCTAGCCAAGACAACGAAGTGATTCCTAAACCGCTCCTAGGTATGATTGCTTACCTAAAATAATTCTTCATCGGTGCCATTCTTGGTTGTATTATTTTCTTCTCTTCTGTCAATTCTAAAACAGCTAATTATTAGCAACAGAAGCTTGTCTGCATCTAGATCTTTGTGACTGAGGGCTTTATAGGTCAACCTCAGAAGCATCACTTATTTTTTCGTGCACAATTCATATAATTTCTATTCATGTCCTTTATTACTATTGATTCCTATTACATTAATTTAGCCACTTCACTTTTACTGTATTAAAATATATTTTAAAAAAATTTATTTTACTTAATTACATGTTCGACTTCTGAACTGCTGATTTTTCCATCAAACATACGTGATTATGACAAGAGTGAAAATCGGGACAATTTAAGTCATTGACGCATTTGAAGACGTGCTCATTCCGATGGAAACAGTGGCGATTAACACATTTTTGGTTTTTTTCGAAATTCCGATCAATCAAACATTGCCCACAAGCCGATGAGCATAAATGGAGAGGAAGCAGTTGCAACAGCTGAAAATGAGAAAATTCAAGTTGTATTTCTGTAACATTTTTGGTGTTTTTAAACCGTTACTTTTTCTTATTCAAAATCGTTCGAAAAGTACATTTTTTAACGGCAGTTTCATCATTTTTTGCAAAAACTTCCTACGGTTGTTGATTGGGTCGAATGTATATTCAAAACGTAATTTAGCACTATAAATTACTTTTTGAAAATACATTTGAACACAAAAAATAACCGGCGGGAAAAAAAAGTTTTAAAAATGCCGCGTTCAAAGTTGATTTCCAGGACAAATTTCCTGGAAAAACGCTGTCCAAAGCTGTCATTTCTTTTTCCCGATTTCCCGGAAACTGTCGCCTTTAATTTATTTTTGGCTTTCAAATATATAATTTTACTATTTTCTCACCATTGCCATAGTAATTTTACGCTTTTTCGCCTCCTCATCGTTCATTTTTGGCTGTAAAATATTAATTGTATCAAATTAATTTTAATTTCTTCCGAAAATGTGAATTTTTCGCACATTATGAGTTCTTCTCCAAAAAATTGAGGGCCTCGTAAATCGACACATTAAAGGCGCATAGACTTTCTCGGGGACGATATCCAAAACCGCCTTGCATTTTAATTGAACATAGTAGTGAACTGAAATGGATTTTTTTTGCATTATAATGCTATCGTGAATAAGATTAATGTGCCATTTTTTGCATAAAAATGCATCATGAATAACCCCATTATAGACCAGCTTATAACTGTCGCATATAGCGCATTTGTTTTCTTGTTTTATCTGCGTCTCTCTTGTTTTTTCTTTGGTTTTTAATTTCTTGTTTTGGCGCTAAGGTAGTTGGGGGGGTTAAAGATTTTTAGTCATTTTTGGAGCTTTTTTTTTGGATTTTTTTTCTGAAAATGTTATTAGATATTCTCGAATAACACTAGAAATTTTTAGAACAATTTTATTGGCAGACAACAAAAATACGCAAAAAAAAAGAAAATGACTAGGTGACTGGATATTTCTTGGCCATTCCGGACCATAACTCGTAAATTTTCGCTCAATCATGATATTTGAAATGCCACAGCGCCTCAAAGTAATGTTCATCCCATAAATTTTCTTTGAGGCCACACTTTGGCTTAGGCTTAGGCTTAGGCTTAGTCTTAGGCTTAGGCTTACTTCAAGTCGAGAAGTGCATCAGCTGCGGTTCTATATCTATGATTAAATAAGTTATTAGTAACTAATAAGCGAAAAAAAATCCAAAAAAATTGCAAAAATTGCTCATTGTTGAAGCGCGCCACGCGTGAAAAAAAGTGGAATCGTAGTTTTCGTGCCAAGAGTAAGCGTCACGAATGAAAAAAAAACAACTTACAGATATTTTAACAATAGCAACAAACATTTTCAGAAAAAAAAATTAAGAAAAAAGCTCCAAAAATTACTAAAAACCATTGACTCGCCCCAAATACCTTAGCGCCCTTGTTTTTATGTTTCGATCGAAAATTATCTTGCTTGAAATATGGAAAAATTTATATTCGAAATGGATAAACTTATGGGATTATTCATGATGCATTTTTATGCAAAAAATGTCACTTTAATCTTATTCACGATTGCATTTTAATTCAAAAAAATGCATCGTAGTTCAGTGCTATTTTCATTCAAAATGCAAGGTGGTGTCAGATATCGTCACCGAAAAAGTCTATGCGCCTTTAATCTTTCAAATAAATAATTTTACTATTTTTTCACCATTTCCATAGTAATTTTACGCTTTTTCGCCTCCTCATCGTTCATTTTTGGCTGTAAAATATTATTTTTATCAAATTAATTTAAATTTTTTCCGAAAATGTGAATTTTTCGCACATTATGAGTTCTTCTCCAAAAAATTGAGGGCCTCGTAAATCGACACATTAAAGGCGCATAGACTTTCTCGGGGACGATATCCAAAACCGCCTTGCATTTTAATTGAACATAGTAGTGATATAACTCAGAAAAATTAATTCGAATAATAGTCAAAACTCGAAAATGTGGTTTAGAAATAAGTTCCAGGTAATCAATTTTGTTTCACTTTAAGACGCGAACGCGAACTTATTTAGGAAAATTTATAAATTACAAACGCGAATTTAACGTCGCCTTTAGAAAATTTCAAATTAATTAAAAATTACCTATTATCATCATCTCATGATGAAGTTTTTACATGTAATTTAACATTCCTCGATGATGATAGAATCTAAGTGTTGGGAAGGCACGTGACCTTCCACGTTGGCAATAACACGTGACAACGACGTGGCACGAGAACTATATAAGTAGTTGCATGAGATTATTAAGCCGAGTTTTCCAACGTATATTTCTACTAATAAACTATTATCTTCTCACCGCAACGACACAACATATTGGCGATCAGGGTAGTAAGTCCTCACGAAAATGCCTGAAAAATACGCGCAACTAGGATTGACTGATGCGTTAAAAGCAATTACGCTGCAGTTGCAAGCGCAGACTGAGCTGTCCCGGCAGCTTATGGAGGATAATCGCGAATTGCGCGAGGCTCGTGCAGAGCCGCCTAGGATGGGCGCAGGCGGAACTAGATCAAGTAACAACGCGAGACTCATGGGTGATTTGGGTAGAAGAATACCCAAATACCAATTCAGTATTGCGGAGCCGGGAAGTTTTAAAAAATGGATAGCCAGACACGAGCTGGTCTTCACGGAAGACGGAGCAGAATTGTCTGAGCGAGAACGGACCCGGCTTCTGCTGAGCTGTTTGGAGGAATCCACATTCCATCGATATGTGGATTCGCAAAGAGACCTCGACGATGTTTACGAGGTCAAGTTCGCGGATACAGTCGCGGCGCTTACTAAAGTTTTCGGTTCGCGGCGTAGTCTAATGATGCGGAGACAAAATTGTCTGCAAATTAGTCGTAGTTCGGGGGAATTCGCAGATCCGCTGCAGTACACTAACTTCGTGGGTGAAGCAGTTTTAGAGGCGCAGCTCGCGAAGATGACCACAGATGACTGGTCAGTATTCATTTTCTTACGTGGTATGGACGCGACGGGGGATGAAACAGCAAAAGCATACTTGATGCAATATGTGGAGAAGTGTGAAAAATCAAATGAGAAAATCACGCTCTCCGATATCCACGACGAGTGGATACGTTTCATCCAAATGAGGCAACAAGTAAAGGTGGTCTCAGCGTCTAGTAAGCATCCACCACCTGTTGAGGTACAGAAATTGGATTTTAAGAAATCCAACGGTAAGAAAAGGGTCCCCAAGAGCAGCGAAAGCGATGGTGAGAAGAAGCACGGGAAAAAGTCTGGGACTTGTTTCAAGTGCGGGAAAACGGGTCATTACGCGCGAAATTGTCAGTCGAGGACAGGAAAGTCGCGTAATGATAAGGACAAGAGACGCGTGGATACTGTCGGAGTTACTGTAGTAACCGACAGTAAGCGCAGTTTGCCTGTTGAAGTCGAGGGGAAAACGGTGATGTTTCAATTGGATACTGGGAGTCAGATAACTCTCATCAACTCAAGGAGTTGGAAAGCAATTGGAAGTCCACATCTAGAAGCCGTTTCTCACAGGATCTCATGCGCAAATGGGACTCCAATGACTGTCAAGGGTAGATGTCGGGTTTCGTTCAAATTGAAAGGTGAAAGGTACACTGAGTATGTTTATGTCCGGGAAAGAGACACGAACCTGATAGGGATGAGTTGGCTTTGCCATTCACCAGAGATGCGACAAGCAATGGACATTATGGTCAACGAGATGTCCAACAAGGAAGATGAAGTCAGGAAAATTGGGCCGATCAGCGATAAAGACATTCGGAAGGATTCGGAAAGGGACAATGAAATAGCCACCGTGATGCGATTGGTTAAAACCGACTCGTGGAAGCCAAATCCGTCTTCAAAGCTTGAAAAATATTGGACCCGCCGCAAGGACAGGCTGAAAATTATCAGCGGATGTCTACTCGTTGATGAAAGAGTTGTAGTGCCGAAGAGCATACAAGGTGCTGTTTTGAAGCAACTTCATGAAGGACACCCGGGTGTGGTCCGAATGAAGCAAAAAGCGCGTGCATTTGTGTTTTGGAGAGGTCTAGATGGAGAAGGGCTGTTTACTTATCGAAACACTCCACACTCTGCTCTGAATGGTGCCACACCATCAGAATGTCACTTCTGTCGTAAAATCCTAACGACGATGTCGCTGCCTTTGCCACGCGTAAATCTAGGTAACCGCGTTAAATTGTCTAAGTATCAGCAAAATATGAAACGCCAGTACGATTCTAGAAGCGCGGCGCGCGACAAATCATATGAAGTGGGGCAACAGGTGTACGCAAAAGTACAGCACGGGAACAAATGGCAGTGGGAACATGGGGTTGTCAGAAGAAGAATTGGTAAGGTTCTTTATGAGATCCAAATAGGGACACGTTATCAACGGAGCCAACTCCGTCAGCGCCATGGCGAGCGTAGTCGTGAAGAAATTTTCACAGACACAATGTATCCTATATTTTTTGTTTCCAAACCGTCAGTTCCACAGAGGGGGGCCGGGGGAGATGCTAATCGTTGCAAGATTGCAGATTTGGCTCGTGTTAGTTCAGATAGTAGCATTGGTCGATGTCCTGGAAGCAACCAGCCCTCACCAGTCAGTGCTTCTCAGGGAATGCGCGATGTCGTGGATCCAATAGAAACTACTGACGTGAAGAGAACTCCGATGTTAAAAAGAGGGAAGATGGTCCATGGAAATTCGGACAACAATGCATCAGAGCCACGAACAACTACAGAAGCACAGCCAATGGTCCACCCGAAGCCACGGGATGGTTTACGCGGTCAACCTAACACCCTCCTAAGCCATTCTCCGAGACGAAGCCACAGATTTCGACGAGCTCCCATCCGATACGATCCGTGTGCCTCCACCGATCAAGGAGCATTGCGAGGATCGGGTAACCACGCTACCGATCAAGCCGTCACTCGCAGCAGAAGACCCTCCACTTCTGGAAACCGTCAATCTGCCTCTTGCCAAGGTCAACGTGGATCTTCGTCGAGGGGGGAGGTGTTGGGAAGGCACGTGACCTTCCACGTTGGCAATAACACGTGACAACGACGTGGCACGAGAACTATATAAGTAGTTGCATGAGATTATTAAGCCGAGTTTTCCAACGTATATTTCTACTAATAAACTATTATCTTCTCACCGCAACGACACAACACTAAGACATTGGAATAAAATTCTGAGTTTAAAAATTGATAAAAATAGAAGTTTCCTTCGATCTCTAAGTTACTGCCAGCTATATTACTAGGAAAATAAGCCTACCAACATACTGAACCTGATTATATCTCCGATTTAAGCTGCACACATGTCCAGGGTGCTACAGAAGTATTTCATGGCATCGAACTAAAGGTTTGCCAGCATTTTTGGTGCTGTAAACCGTGAAGTTTTATCAAGAACTTAAGTGCAAACGCGCCATATTACACAAATATATTAAAAGTGCAAACATCTAGGGGAAATACGATTCTGAATTTGGTCAAGTAGAACTGTCTCAATGTTTTCCTATGATTTCGTTAATTTATTAACACAGAAAAACAGAAAACGTTTACTTGTATCCAAAAAGAATGAAATGAATGCTAAAGTTAAAGAAATTAAACCTTGTTCTACCGGATATTAGATTTATATTTTAGCCAGCCAGCGTTTTAATAAAAAGTGGCAGTTCTACTTGAAGTTCTATATTGAAAAGTTCAGAATCTAATCGTCACCCAAAAATCAGGAAACTCAATTGCAATATTATTAGAAATTATTAGAATCTAATTTCAGAGAATTTTGCGCATTTTGCAGCTAACGCGTCATTATTAGCTTCTAATGACTTTTAATTAAATTAAGTGAACGTGAAAACAACGAGCTTTCGTGTCAACTTGAAATATCTGAATATTCTCAAATTTTGATTCGAAATTCACAGGTTTTCTAATGATAGTGCAATCGAGTTGCCTGAGAATTTATCTATCGGCGCTGGATCAAGAATTCACGTAGTTTATCGATTTTTTTAAGTTTATCGCTAAGTTAAAATATAATCTATGTTTTAAAAATTGCATTAATCGAAATTTTAATACGAAATATTCAAAAAATCGAAAGGAATCTTTAGATATGGGATTTTATCCATCGAATTATTAATATTGTTTTAAATCTGTGCATTATCGCGTCACAGTTTTTGCGGAAATAGTTACTGTAGCCACACTTTGCGATTTAAAACGAAGACCGCCTATTTTCCGCGATTTGTTTTTTGAAAGTGCTTTATGAATCCCCGTGGGCATTCAAAAAATCAAACAGCATTCAAAAATCGGCAGATGTTTGGAAGAGTCTGAAGTCTGAAGAAAAGCGTATCCGTCGGGAAAAAAAGGAGATTTCTCTGAGGAACGTAACTTGGCCCAGTTGAGTTTATTGTGGCGAATGAGACGCACATTTCAATTATCGAAATCGCAGCCGCTATAAACCGTCGTGACTTCTCAAACTATCATTGAAATATTGTGCTTGTGTACTACATAATGGTAAGAATTTCGGTTATTCTAGAAAAAAAAAGATTGATCTTTCTCAGTTTGAAAGTTTTGAAGCATAATTTTTTGTTTTAGGACCTGGACCCCACCGCCCCCCTTCTAAATGAAACGGTTTTTCTTACTGATAATCAACATGAAGTTGTAGTAATAGACGAACCAGATGTGAGAAATTTCGCTGTGCTTGATGCCTTCGAACCCCCAACTGTAAAAAGGGTAGATGCTGATCTTTGAAAATCATAAAAAGCTTTGAAGTCTTCACTTACAAACTATGGAACTCCTCAATGAAAATCATGGAACCATTGACGTTGGATGTTTGGATGTTGGCAACAGCGTAAATCGGAGAAAATAGAAGACGCGGAGCGGCACAGATTACGCACAGAGTCTACATTCAGAAATCTTTTATGAAATCTTCCCGAATCCCATTTCCCCTCACCGCAAAATTCTTCCAGCCTCTTCCGTCGGATTCGTAGAAGTATGCGATGGCCAAAACTAGTGCAAGTGCAATAGTTACACCTGCATAAATTTCTCCAGCTCCTCGAATGAACCATGCTCCAAAGAAAATGTACCAAATGGTAGTAACACTTATGCCGGCATAGAGCACTTGGAGGAAACGCAAAGAAATCTGAAAATGAGATAAAAGGAAATGAAAATAAAAAAAAAGTATAAAATGAGCCTCATCTTCGGTGTTTTTTTCAGTGGTTTTGAAAGCCCTCTATCGATTATTTCCAATATTTCAATAGTCATGGCTGTAACCTGCAATGCTGAAAATGAAGATTTGCGCGAGCTTGAATAGAAGTGAAACGTGCGATTTGGTCAGTTGTTTTGGCTGAAATCACGAGATCTCTATGGAAACTGGTTGGTTATGACTGCACATCAGTGTTTGGAGAAAAGCGAAACTTGTTGCCAAGGCAACGATATGTGAAGGTATGTTTCAGCTACCACAATCGAGCCGAGTAAGCCGAAATGCTCTAGAAGCAGGAGCGACGTGAGTTTTCCGAGTATTCAGTGAAGTTTGAATGGAAGTTATCAGTTTTATTTAAATACCACGGTTTATATGGAAGGAAAGAAAGTTGTATGTCTAGTGCGGTGATGGAGCTGGAGCTGCACCCGGTGCTCCAGATCGCCCTGAGAAGCACTAGCAGAAGCGCTATTTTTTTTTGGAAATCGTGTGGTGGGATTTGATTCATTGCAGTTTGCCGAGTTCAGATTGTTGGTAAGTTGCTTAACGAAATAACGAAAACGTAACAATTAGTTCCAATTTTTCTTTTTGTTTCTATAAAATCGAAGCTGTTTTCGAAGTTCACCATTTGGTTTTTTTCGGTTGAAAATCGATAATTTTGGACATCTGCCATAACGCTTTAAATTGCTGAGTGAATTCTACACAAATAGAACTTCATTGTGGTAATTGCCAACTGTTTTGTGCGAAAGTTGCCCACGGATTCGTACCTGTTACAAGAGAACTCCCTTCATATTGCCGGCATTTGCACTGGCAGCGTGGAAAATGAAGTTCAATTCTTGTTGAATTCGCTCAACAATTTTTGGCATAATGACAAGAAGCAAAATACGACGTTATTCAACTGAAAAGCGCAAAATGTTGATATTTCTTCGGACTCTAATGCACGAAATTTTCTCGGTGAGCCACTCGCCCCTAGTCAATTCCAATTTTTCTTCATCGTCACGCTAACAAACATTATTTTTACCATCCAATCCAAAGGTCTTAACGACAAATATTGCAGCTATTCCCCTCGACTCCCTAACCGTTTGAACTCGACCTCCAGGGCTAAAGCTGATCCAAATCGGTCATTTTACTTATTTGTTCTCGTACAATCCATTTTTTCTCTTCGGTTCTCCAAATTGTCATGTGCCATTAAATTAAATTAAATTTTATAAATTAATTTACAACACTTAATTGTGTAATATACAATATATTTTACAAAGTTAATATAATACAATATATTTTACAGAGTTAATATAATACAATATATTTTACAGAGTTAATATGTGTGGGAAAGAAGGGAAAGAGGGATGGATGTGCATGTTACAAGAAATAATTTTCATTTATATAGGAAAATTACCCGAATTCATACATGGGAGTGAGAACTGGAAGACGTTGCCCGATTTACGTATACTTGCACAAGATTCATTTTTGTCGCAGATAATTTGCGCAAGTGCGGTTCCATGACATTCATTCCCATCCTATTAACCATGGCTACCAAACAGTGAACCGCCGTTTTCCGCACACCTGATGATGGGTAGTCGTATGCCTTAAAAAAAGTAGTAGCACTTCTCAATAATCATCAGAATCCTACTCTGATAGCACAGGGAGCCAAATCATCAATAACCGGAGTTAACCCATCGACTTGAAGGCTTTCGAAAAGATAGGTCACCATTTTTAGCACCAAACTTGCTTTGGCTTCTGGCGTTTTTTCCTGAATATACTAATAATTAAGAACGCATGACATCCTGGAACCCAACCCTAGATTTTCAAAAAAACGAACACACAGCGCTAGTCCGCGAGGATTGCCTATCTTCATCTACTAATTTTATAAGGGCGCTCGAAAACATTTCGTTATTTTCCACCGAAACAGTTATTTTCAACTCAAATAATCTTTCCGCTCAATTGATTTGATTCATGTTAAATTTTTAGTGAAAGTTAATGCCTATTTTGGAAAACTATTTTGCTATTAACCTTTTCCGGAGAAACAAAGTTTATTGAGGTTTGGGTATCATCAGAAGCTTCAAATATCTCATGTTTCAGAGTCAGTAGTCTTGAGGCATCTAACATTTTTTACAATAAGGGAAATTCTTTTTTTTTTTTTGAAAAGGTCACTATTTCAGCTTGTTGTATCATGTGAAACCTGGACCTAACCGAACAACAAATCATCGATGAATTGTACGACAACAAGCTCACTTACTACATCTCGCCTTATACTAACCATATAACCGTCGAATAAAGCTCAGAAAATATTAGTTATAAAGCTTAGGATTACAAGTTTGAAAAACCTAATTAATGATTTGATCACATATTTTGAATTTAAAAGTTTAAATCCATAAAACAAAAAGCATCTATCTAAATGTGTGTCACGATACCGTGGAGACCCCTTTAGACTTAACAAACCTCATTAAGAATCAGCTGAGAAATGTTCACAATTTTTGCCAATGGGAGATGCGTGGCAAGAGTTTTCAAGCAATCGTCTGCTGTTACATTCATCGTTTCGTCCTTGGAGTTTACGGCTGCGTCGAGAACTTTACAAACAGCCATTTCAGTCGACGCGAAAAGCCGAGAAGCTTGAGAAATACACATCTTTGTGAGAACGCGTAATGCTACCTCCTTGTTTGCATCAGATTCACTTTTGGAAAGCACATCAAATACAGCAATAAGCAGTTTCGCAAAATTCTGCTCCCAATGGGTAAATGAACCTTCGCAAAGCATTGTCTGAATACAGACTAGACCTTCGAATTGTTGTTCAACAGAATATCCCGAAATCTGCTCTAACTTGGAAGAAACGTACTTGCTTTGTTCAGCAACGTCGTCGATGAGAAGAGTGGTGGAATCCATCTGGAAATAATATGTTTTTCATCCCTAATTGTCACATCAATAACAGCACGAGCGCAGCCATTTTTTTTAATATTGGAGGTCAGCCGTACAACTGTACAAAACGACATTTATGGTTTAGTTTCGAAGGTGTTTTAGCTACTTGAGCTTACCTTCAATATATCGAACGATTCGTTGATATTGATCTCCACTCTTCTGTTCTCTGTGTTCAACTCGGAAGTCAATAGACGCAATGGTTGGCTCCTTTTTAAATTAGGTGATCGAATTCCTATTGGTGATTTCTGAGCTGACATTTCCATATTTCTGGAAACCACAAAATCTTCGATCTGGGCAGCCGTGTTTGAAATAATTGCGCGCACACATGTATCCTCCCCAGAGGAATTTACTTCTGATGACATTGTATGCTGGTTGTGGCCATGCCGCTTCGGTAGCAGGAACTCATCATCCGTAACTGATGGTTGTCCGAGAAATTCTGTAGCGGTATTCATTGCCTTCTGAAGCTTCTCTGCTTCCTCTGATATTAACGAAGAAACAAAACATCCTGCCCCTAGATTGATTTTTATTCGCTGCATCTCTGCCGGAAGTGTTACTGACGGACGACGTAGTAGTGAAATATTTCTAGAACCTGGCTGCGACGTTGGAGCAATTCCTCGAGGACGGATATTGGATGACGTACGAGAGCCAAGAGTGCCAAGAGTCGGCCTGGCGAACTTTGACCCTCCAGAAGAAGTGTCAACTTTGGACATTATTCTAGAGGTCATTGGTCTTGTTGCAGTTGCAGATAATTTCGACCGAAATGGTGTAGTTCCTCGTTCACTAGCTATACTCGTGCTCGAGGAAGATGCGTCCGTCGCCCGCAATATTTTTTGCTTAGATGAATCCACGGATGCATACAACTTATCAGCATCCTCGGAGTGCATGGATTCCAGCTTACTGAACGCTTTTATTCCAGCCGACCTAGTCTCTGGATCAGCATCACGAATGGCTCCTTTAATCAATTCGCATATTTGCGGCATAAAACTTTTTTTCAACTTTTCACTCCAATGTTCGATGACTACTTCTAATAGAGCGGCAACCTGTCGTCGTTGAGATTTGTCCTTTGATGTGGCGTAAGAGGCTATGCAAGTGAATATTTGTTTTGTTCGAACATACTATAAAAAATTGTACAAATCAAAACCATATTTGCAAATTACCTGACAAATAAATAAAGTCAGGGTTACACCAGAGGTTGCCATGATTTTTGTGCTCACTGATAGTTGCGAAAACGCTGTTGGCAAGCATCTTTCGGCAATTTGGTGCACATCATTACCGTAACGTTCACAGAGAAAACTGCAGGTGATAGCGGCTTCTCGGAGAATTTCAGACCTTAGATCTTTCACGGAGAGTTGAAGACAATTTGAGAGACGGATGAGCTGCGAAATGAGCTGTTCTTTTCCAATTACATCTTCGCCGTGAATGACAATCGAACGAATCAATTTCAACTGGAAACAAGTAAATAATAAGTATTATTGATCCTATCTTTTGGATAAAGCAGAGAAATATATGTTATGTATACTTGCTTATTCTTAAAGATATAGAACACACTAAACACAAACGTCCACTTCTTCATGAACCAGAACTTCAAAAGAAAGGTGAGAGTAGATCTCGCATAGAAGTTGTTCTTCAGCGGAGATCGTTTTCACTGTGCACTAAGAATCCAGAGATAATTTCATAGTATAACATTCGTTGGAAATAGGCTTTAGGTACAGCGCAATTAAGAACTGTTAGCTTAGAATGATAGTTTTTAAATATAAATTTGTGTTAAAAATGTTCAAAACTGCACAGAAAAATCACAAGTATTATCGCCGTAAAAAAGTTCCGACATTTTTTCGAGCGGAATTTGAATTTAGAGGCTCCGCCCATTTCATCATCAGAGCGCATTTGCTATGCGCGAAGAAATTTCAGAAGAAAAAATAAAAATTCAAGAAATATATCGCGCATAGCAAATGCGCTCTGATGATGAAATGGGCGGAGCCTCTAAATTCAAATTTATCAGAAGAGTGAACATTCAAGCTTTAGCTAATTTTTCTCAAAATAAAATATACTGTTTGATTGAAAGAAAAAAAAAACGAAAAAGGCTTTTGGTAGTATCTTTTTAAAAAATTAGGGAATTCATCTCCGGCGGTTAGCAAAAATTAAACGAATTTTTGACCTATTTTCTCTGAAACAAACTTTTGAAATGGAAAATGCATCATTTACGCCGATAAAAACATAAAATGAGCAATTTTGCAAAGGTTTGCGGGAATTTCTAACAAAAACCAAAAAAAAGGGTAAGCTTCCGCGTTAAACACCATGACGCTTAGTGGTAAATACCGGTCCAAAATCGCTAGACTTACTTGATTCATCCTTTTCTGGCAATCATTTTGAACTTTCGAGAGGATCGCAATGCACTGATCCACTTGTGTCCTGACGTCGGACAATGAATTTAACGCCTAGAGAAAAGCTGTTATACGAAGCAAATTGAAAATTCAAAGACATACAGTGCTCGGAACGTCTTCAAAAGACTTCAAAAAGTCGTCTCTGTTGACGACACACGTTCCATCGGACGTATTCCGACTGACAACGCGGCTCATCCCAAATATCTGAAACTAGTAATGCCAAAAAACAGTTTTCGGTGGTTTAAAGTACGAACACGACACTCGTTGAAAAAAGTATCCTTAGGTTTAGCGGCTCTCATATACAAGACGTCTACATGAAATTTATAAAACTGCCACAGAATCTGCAATCCGGACCGAACTACACCGATTACGGGCCGCGCTAACTTTTTCTTTTCTAGACTTGGATGTATAAGCTACTTCTAATGTATAAAAACATAATAAATTAAAACTGTTTGAAAATACAAGAGTAGTTTTATTTTAATTGTGAAATCACGCATTGTTCGAAATAGGGAAGTTTCGCATATAGTGCAATTCAGAATTCCGTTCAGCGCAACATCGAAATGTATGGCTCTTATATTTAAAACTGACTAAAGCTTTATTCCAACAAGAAAATAATCGATAAGGACACATAAGAAAAACAAGAATTATCTCCACCAAAACAAGTCAAAACTAGCGAGATCTCTCCTAAAAAAATATCTCAAAAATTCCCGCCTCGTGTTAGCCAAAGAGCGCGCGCCCAGTTCTATAGAGTGTCGTTGCGAAGTTATTCTTACAAGTGGGTAGGACAGTAGGTAGGCATGTCATTGGCAATTATATAAAAAGGTTGCAAATAAACGAATGTCGTTGAGTTCTGTGAAATTATGTGTAGATTATAGAAGCCATACAGTTTGAAATATTCCTATACTTTCTTGTTTTTCCTATAGTTCGGTTAAAGAACCGATCGCCGCACATTTCGTTCCGAATTTACTGAAAAATTGAAATAATTAAGTAAATTTTCGAGCGAAATTATGGTCTTTCTAAACTTTTTCTCGCCATATTTTGCTGCCGAATAAACACCCAAAAACATTTTTTCATTTTTTCATTTCCAAACTGTTTTATCAACTTATTCGAACTTTCATAAATACTCAAAAATAATTCGAAAATTGAAGATTTAGTAATAATAAATAACATTTTAAAAATGTAATAAAGAATCTAGAAAAAAAAACCAATCTTTATGCAGATTCTCATGTTTTTGGTAAGATTTGTAGCAAAAATAGTGGATAAAAGTATTTAAATATGAAATAGATAAATACAATAAAAATCATATTGAGACTTTCTTACTTACTTATTACATAGTCGATTAATCGGCCCACATTGTGAGACTCATTACGAAAAATTATAAATAAAATCACAATTTTCAGCCTGGTATTGATTTTTGAAACTTTGGTGCCCAGTGAAAACGTGGTGAGAGGGGCTGCATTAAACCTGCGAGGATTTGTGAGACTTATGGTAATTTTTCTTTTTTTTTAAGCAATAAGCAGCTTCAATTCACAAATAAAAACGTCAAAAAAACAGAAAAAGCTGAAGAAACGCCACATGAAGAAGTTAAGGAAACGACGACGGAATGCCGTTGCATGTTGGTTCCTCCCGATGTCCATTGTAGTTTCACAGGTAGAGATTTCTTCATTTTGATATATAATTTTATCTTTTGTAATACCGTGCTTCAAAGTTGTGCTCTTTCGGTTCATCTCAAATGATTTCTAATTCGATCACAATCGAAATTTCTAACGAAATGAACGACACAAAACTATACATACCTAAATTTTTAGAAATACTGAAAACCTGTAATGACATAAATCGATATAGACATCATATTGACCGGACGTTCAAATGCTATTGCGTAAAAAAACTAATTCTCAGTAAAATATTTATTTAGATATTTCCTTCAATTTATTGTCCTCGTGGCCATCTGCTGATAATTTGAAGTTCACCCGCTTAAAGAATTTCTCTTCTGCAAAATTAAAGACAGAAACCGGTTTCGAACTAGATGCTCCACTCCTCGAATCTCTGAATATTGATGATGGAGCACTCCGATACTTAGACTTCCACCAAATCCGGACACCAAAGCTAAAAAAGTGGTATGACGCTAGATTTCAATAATTGAATATTTGTTTTCAGATTTTCCGCTCGGTACTTGAGAAATCTTCGAAATGTTGCCGGTCGATTGCCTTCGACTGTAAATGACATTGCCATCACTCACACATTGCTGAGAACTCTTCCAGCCGACTTTGTATCAAGGTTCGCTTTCAAAATCTGAATCTGATTGTTCCAGATCCATGTTTTCAGTAATCCAGCAAGAATTGCATTCGATTTTTCAACAAACCGTCTTCTATGTGATGTCTGCTTGCTTCAATGGTCTCTACCTGTATTCGCACAAACTAACATTCGGAAAGACTGCAACACAACGAGGTAAGGCTTGTCAAAAAATTAAAAAAAAAACATAATTTATCGAAAAGAACATTAAAATTTTCCTTCCAGGGACGAGATCGCGGCAGCCTCTTGCAACCTGGGCGTTGTAGCCAATGATACCGGAATTCAATACGGAAAATACGAAAAACCAACAGCTCTTTCATGTTTTTCATACGGAACTCCATCACCGAAAGTTAGTTGGTGGCGTTTCCGGCCTGCTGAAAAGCTTGGATCGTATGACCCCGTAAGCAACGAAATCAGCTACACTAATGTATCTGGAGTATCAAGAGAAATGTGAGTTCCAGCTACTGCTTGTTTTTTGTTTTCAGGTGATAGTGTTTCTGAATAGTATGCAATCCTCATGTTTTTCAGTTATTCTATTCAATCTGGAGGTTCCCTACTCATTCATTCCCCAAATCGGTCTCACGTAGAACGATACGTTTGTGTCGTGGAAAATGTGCATGGAAAGGATTACGGTGTATATAAATTCAGGTTATTTCTCAAATATTTCAATTAAATATCAGAAAACTTTACTTTCAGACTCGACTATCTTGATTGGTACAGCTTTAACGTTTTCCATTCGGTGTTTTGGGGTGGGCTCGCAACATCACTAATCGTATGTCTCATCTCATTCTTGCTCAATATTACATGGATTCTGACAAGAAAAAGTGCGCTTTGGTGGATTCAAAGGTACTATTTTCATAATTCAGTGTGCCAGTCAGTGTTAATTATTTTATCAATGCTATTGCAGAGCTGAACGCCTGTCGCGGGTACGTAAAATGGTAGAGGCCATGGAGAAATATCGTGTTCGCCAAATGGAGTCGCTTCACGAAAAGTACACTAGGCGAGTGCAATTGGTTCGTGACAACTATCATCAACAAGTGGATGCGCTACGTGTTTCTTACGCTGCTCAGCAAGAAAAGTTCCAAAACTACAGAGCTGCTCAGGTGGATGCGGTTCACTCCCATTTGGATGCAATGAGGGACGGATACAACACTCAGCTAGGCAGAGTGAGGGAATATGGATCCAAACGGGCGGAGCAACTATGGGAAAGTTATGAAAGACAGGTATGCCCGGACCGAATAGAATTTGAATATTTTACACTTCAATTAAATTCAGGTCAATCGAATGCGTACGTTCAGTCTACAACATCGTCTGAAAATGATGCGACAGTACAAAGTCAAGCAGCGCTATGTTAACAAGCTGCTCGAATCATTCCAAGCGTCATCTCCAGATGTGCAGCTGGAAAATGTTGGTTTCCGAGTGTGTTCAGAACATGAATAATCGAATTATTTCAGGAAGAGAAGATTCGTGCAGCATTGGAAATTCCAGATGACTTGGGAACGATTGATGGATCGATAGATACTCCAGCTCGTCTTTCTCGTAGCTCGTCATTTCACAGTCTCCCTGAGTATATAATAGACGAGCAAGGAAACGTACGGCCAGGAATCCTTCCCACCACTTCTACAAGCATACGGTAGGTGGTGCTAGCCTTTGCAATCATATCCTCAAACAAATATTCAAGGTTCTCTTCAAAACCAACCACTTCTGCGATGCCAGACGGCGATTCTTCTCCATGCTGATTGATGAGGAGTTTGCCGATCTCCATATTCCTAGCCAAGCCAACGAAGTGATTCCTAAACCGCTCCTACGTATGATTGCTTACCTAAAATCATTCTTCATCGGTGCCATTCTTGGTTGTATTATTTTCTTCTCTTCTGTCAATTCTAAAACAGCTAATTATTAGCAACAGAAGCTTGTCTGCATCTAGATCTTTGTGACTGAGGGCTTTATAGGTCAACCTCAGAAGCATCACTTATTTTTTCGTGCACAATTCATATAATTTCTATTCATGTCCTTTATTACTATTGATTCCTATTACATTAATTTAGCCACTTCACTTTTACTGTATTAAAATATATTTAAAAAAAATTTATTTTACTTAATTACATGTTCGACTTCTGAACTGCTGATTTTTCCATCAAACATACGTGATTATGACAAGAGTGAAAATCGGGACTATTTAAGTCATTGACGCATTTGAAGACGTGCTCATTTTGATGGAAACAGTGGCGATTAACACATTTTTGGTTTTTTTCGCAATTCCGATCAGTCAAACATTGCCCACGAGCCGATGAGCATAAATGGAGAGGAAGCAGTTGCAACAGCTGAAAATGAGAAAATTCAAGTTGTATTTCTGTAACATTTTTGGTGTTTTTAAACCGTTACTTTTTCTTATTCAAAATCGTTCGAAAAAAAAATTCAAAATCGTTCGAAAAGTGCATTTTTTAACGGCAGTTTCATCATTTTTTGCAAAAACTTCCTACGGTTGTTGATTGGGTAGAATGTATTTTCAAAACGTAATTTAGCACTATAAATTACGTTTTGAAAATACATTTGAACACAGAAAATATCCGGCGGGAAAAAAGTTTTAAAAATGCCGCGTTCAAAGTTGATTTCCAGGACAGATTTCCTGGAAAAACGCTGTCCAAAGCTGTCATTTTTTTTCCCGATTTCCCGGAAACTGTCGCCTTTAATTTATTTTTGGCTTTCAAATATATAATTTTACTATTTTCTCACCATTGCCATAGTCAATTTACGCTTTTTCGCCTCCTCATCGTTCATTTTTGGCTGTAAAATATTAATTTTATCAAATTAATTTCAATTTCTTCCGAAAATGTGAATTTTTCGCACATTATGAGTTCTTCTCCAAAAAATTGAGGGCCTCGTAAATCGACACATTAAAGGCGCATAGACTTTCTCGGGGACGATATCCAAAACCGCCTTGCATTTTAATTGAACATAGTAGTGAACTGAAATGGATTTTTTTGCATTACAATGCTATCGTGAATAAGATTAATGTGCCATTTTTTGCATAAAAATGCATCATGAATAACCCCATTATAGACCAGCTTATAACTGTCGCATATAGCGCATTTGTTTTCTTGTTTTATCTGCGTCTCTCTTGTTTTTTCTTTGGTTTTTAATTTCTTGTTTTGGCGCTAAGGTAGTTGGGGGGGGGTTAAAGATTTTTAGTCATTTTTGGAGCTTTTTTTTGATTTTTTATTCTGAAAATGTTATTAAATATACTCGAATAACACTAGAAATTTTTAGAACAATTTTATTGGCAGACAACAAAAATACGCAAAAAAAAAGAAAATGACTAGGTGACTGGATTATTCTTGGCGATTCCGGACCATAACTCGTAAATTTTCGCTCAATCATGATATTTGAAATGCCACAGCGCCTCAAAGTAATGTTCATCCCATAAATTTTCTTTGAGGCCACACTTAGGCTTAGGCTTAGTCTTAGGCTTAGGCTTACTTCAAGTCGAGAAGTGCATCAGCTGCGGTCCTATATCTATGATTGAATAAGTTATTAGTAACTAATAAGCGAAAAAAAATCCAAAAAAAATTGCAAAAATTGCTCATCGTTGAAGCGCGCCACGCGTGAAAAAAAGTGGAATCGTAGTTTTCGTGCCAAGAGTAAGCGTCACGAATGAAAAAAAAAACAACTTACAAATATTTTAACAATAGCAACAAACATTTTCAGAAAAAAAATCAAGAAAAAAGCTCCAAAAATGACTAAAAACCATTGACTCCCCCCAACTACCTTAGCGCCCTTGTTTTTATCTGTTTCGATCGAAAATTATCTTGCTTGAAATATGGAAAAATTTATATTCGAAATGGATAAACTTATGGGATTATTCATGATGCATTTTTATGCAAAAAATGTCACTTTAATCTTATTCACGATTGCATTTTAATTCAAAAAAATGCATCTTAGTTCAGTGCTATTTTCATTCAAAATGCAAGGTGGTGTCAGATATCGTCACCGAGAAAGTCTATGCGCCTTTAATCTTTCAAATAAATAATTTTACTATTTTTTCACCATTTCCATAGTAATTTTACGCTTTTTCGCCTCCTCATCGTTCATTTTTGGCTGTAAAATATTATTTTTATCAAATTAATTTAAATTTTTTCTTTTTTTTTTTGGAGTTCTTCTCCAAAAAAATTGAGGGCCTCGTAAATCGACACATTAAAGGCACATAGACTTTCTCGGTGACGATATCCGTCACCACCTTGCATTTTGAATGAAAATAGCACTGAACTACGATGCATTTTTTTGAATTAAAATGCAATCGTGAATAAGATTAAAGTGGCATTTTTTGCATAAAAATGCATCATGAATAACCCCATTAAAAATTAATATTAAATATTTTCAAGAAACCATGGATAGACCAAGCACATCGATGTATTCCGAATATTTAAATGAAGAAGAGGAATACTCGTATGACATGGATGAGGTTACCCATACTCTTTTAAATTGTTGATTGTGATAAATTATATGCATTTCAGGACAAATCACCAAATCTAGCACCTGGTCCACTAAATATTCCAGCACGACGTCCTTGCCACATTCCCAAAAAAACTGTACTTTTGAAACAACGTCCAAATTCGTGAGTTTTTTGAGTATAAACCAATTAGCAAAGAATATTACTAACATATTTCAGATTTGCTGCTCCGTATTCATATTCATCAGTTGAACGATACAATGAAGACGTAACAATGCGATTTTTGTTCGGCAATGGGAAACCCCTCAGTACAATAAACGATGCAGACTTTCAAACTTTTTTGAATGCCCTGAACCCTTCAAGAATGCCTCCGGAAGCAAGAAACATGACATCTAAAGCGATGACAGAAAAAAAAGTTAGCTATTTTCTTCCAATTTAGCGATTATATTACTGTTTTAGCAAAAGCTCGACTATCTAAGAAGTATTGGTCCTATCAATGTTACTGTCGAGGCGATACGAAAAAACGAGAAAGTATATCTGGCGATTTCTGTCCATTATTACGATTCTCAAGGAGAACGCCAAAATACAATACATTTCGAGAAGATTATCATAGCAGAGTTAATCAAATCATTTTAATAACTATTGTAATCAATTGTAAAATTTACAGTTATGAAGGTAAAGTGATAGCAGAAAAATTACGTCGAGTTGTGGATCCGGTAAAAGCAATGAGTTTTGGGATTTCTAACATTATGTCCCCAAATTTAAGGTTGCTGAAATCAGTTCATGAGAGCATGCCGGTTGGTAACTTTGAAAATTGGTGAGTGTTAATATCGTTAATACGATCTTTAAAGCGAGATCATTTTCTAATGACTAAATATTTTCAGTTTCGCATGCTTCTTCTCGTATTTGACTAACATAGCACGTGAAGTCATCCAACTTCCAGAATTTTTGAGCAGTCTTAAATTACTCCGGGAGTACGTCAAAGCTCTACGCTTAACGAAATAACGAAAACGTAACAATTAGTTCCAATTTTTCTTTTTGTTTCTATAAAATCGAAGCTGTTTTCGAAGTTCACCATTTGGTTTTTTTCGGTTGAAAATCGATAATTTTGGACTTCTGCCATAATGCTTTAAATTGCTGAGTGAATTCTACACAAATAGAACTTCATTGTGGTAATTGCCAACTGTTTTGTGCGAAAGTTGCCCACGGATTCGTACCTGTTACAAGAGAACTCCCTTCATATTGCCGGCATTTGCACTGGCAGCGTGGAAAATGAAGTTCAATTCTTGTTGAATTCGCTCAACAATTTTTGGCATAATGGCAAGAAGCAAAATACGACGTTATTCAACTGAAAAGCGCAAAATGCCGATATTTCTTTGGACTCTACTGCACGAAATTTTCTCGGTGAGCCACTCGCCCCTAGTCAATTCCAATTTTTCTTCATCGTCACGCTAACGAACATTATTTTTACCATCCAATCCAAAGGTCTTAACGACAAATATTGCAGCTATTCCCCTCAACTCCCTAACCGTTTGAACTCGACCTCCAGGGCTAAAGCTGTTCCAAATCGGTCATTTTACTTATTTGTTCTCATACAATACATTTTTTCTCTTCGGTTCTCCAAATTGTCATGTGCCATTAAATTAAATTAAATTTTATAAATTAATTTACAACACTTAATTGTGTAATATACAATATATTTTACAAAGTTAATATAATGCAATATATTTTACAAAGTTAATATAATACAATATATTTTACAGAGTTAATATGTGTGGGAAAGAAGGGAAAGAGGGATGGATGTGCATGTTACAAGAAATAATTTTCATTTATATAGGAAAATTACCCGATTTCATACATGGGAGTGAGAACTGGAAGACGTTGCCCGATTTACGTATACTTGCACAAGATTCATTTTTGTCGCAGATAATTTGCGCAAGTGCGGTTCCATGACATTCATTCCCATCCTATTAACCATGGCTACCAAACAGTGAACCGCCGTTTTCCGCACACCTGATGATCGGTAGTCGTATGCCTTAAAAAAAGTAGTAGCACTTCTCAATAATCATCAGAATCCTACTATGATAGCACAGGGAGCCAAATCATCAATAACCGGAGTTAACCCATCGACTTGAAGGCTTTCGAAAAGATAGGTCACCATTTTTAGCACCAAACTTGCTTTGGCTTCTGGCGTTTTTTCCTGAATATACTAATAATTAAGAACGCATGACATCCTGGAACCCAACCCTAGATTTTCAAAAAAACGAACACACAGCGCTAGTCCGCGAGGATTGCCTATCTTCATCTACTAATTTTATAAGGGCGCTCGAAAACATTTCGTTATTTTCCACCGAAACAGTTATTTTCAACTCAAATAATCTTTCCGCTCAATTGATTTGATTCATGTTAAATTTTTAGTGAAAGTTAATGCCTATTTTGGAAAACTATTTTGCTATTAACCTTTTCCGGAGAAACAAAGTTTATTGAGGTTTGGGTATCATCAGAAGCTTCAAATATCTCATGTTTCAGAGTCAGTAGTCTTGAGGCATCTAACATTTTTTACAATAAGGGAAATTCTTTTTTTTTTTTGAAAAGGTCACTATTTCAGCTTGTTGTATCATGTGAAACCTGGACCTAACCGAACAACAAATCATCGATGAATTGTACGACAACAAGCTCACTTACTACATCTCGCCTTATACAACCATATAACCGTCGAATAAAACTCAGAAAATATTAGTTATAAAGCTTAGGATTACAAGTTTGAAAAACCTAATTAATGATTTGATCACATATTTTGAATTTAAAAGTTTAAATCCATAAAACAAAAAGCATCTATCTAAATGTGTGTCACGATACCGTGGAGACCCCTTTAGACTTAACAAACCTCATTAAGAATCAGCTGAGAAATGTTCACAATTTTTGCCAATGGGAGATGCGTGGCAAGAGTTTTCAAGCAATCGTCTGCTGTTACATTCATCGTTTCGTCCTTGGAGTTTACGGCTGCGTCGAGAACTTTACAAACAGCCATTTCAGTCGACGCGAAAAGCCGAGAAGCTTGAGAAATACACATCTTTGTGAGAACGCGTAATGCTACCTCCTTGTTTGCATCAGATTCACTTTTGGAAAGCACATCAAATACAGCAATAAGCAGTTTCGCAAAATTCTGCTCCCAATGGGTAAATGAACCTTCGCAAAGCATTGTCTGAATACAGACTAGACCTTCGAATTGTTGTTCAACAGAATATCCCGAAATCTGCTCTAACTTGGAAGAAACGTACTTGCTTTGTTCAGCAACGTCGTCGATGAGAAGAGTGGTGGAATCCATCTGGAAATAATATGTTTTTCATCCCTAATTGTCACATCAATAACAGCACGAGCGCAGCCATTTTTTTTAATATTGGAGGTCAGCCGTACAACTGTACAAAACGACATTTATGGTTTAGTTTCGAAGGTGTTTTAGCTACTTGAGCTTACCTTCAATATATCGAACGATTCGTTGAAATTGATCTCCACTCTTCTGTTCTCTGTGTTCAACTCGGAAGTCAATAGACGCAATGGCTGCCTCTTTTTTAAATTAGGTGATCGAATTCCTATTGGTGATTTCTGAGCTGACATTTCCATATTTCTGGAAACCACAAAATCTTCGATCTGGGCAGCCGTGTTTGAAATTATTGCGCGCACACATGTATCCTCCCCAGAGGAATTTACTTCTGATGACATTGTATGCTGGTTGTGGCCATGCCGCTTCGGTAGCAGGAGCTCATCATCATCCGTAACTGATGGTTGTCCGAGAAATTCTTTAACGGTATTCATTGCCTTCTGAAGCTTCTCTGCTTCCTCTAATGATAACGAAGAAACAAAACATCCTGCCCCTAGATTGATTTTTATTCGCTGCATCTCTGCCGGAAGTGTTCCTGACGGACGACGTGGTGGTGAAACATTTCTAGAACCTGGCTGCGACGTTGGAGCAATTCCTCGAGAACGGATATTGGATGACGTACAAGAGCCAAGAGTGCCAAGAGTCGGCCTGGCGAACTTTGACCCTCCGGAAGAAGTGTCAACTTTGGACATTATTCTAGAGGTCATTGGTCTTGTTGCAGTTGCAGATATTTTCGACCGAAATGGTGTAGTTCCTCGTTCACTAGCTATACTCGTGCTCGAGGAAGCTGCGTCCGTCGCCCGCAATATTTTTTGCTTTGATGAATCCACGGATGCATACAACTTATCAGCATCCTCGGAGTGCATGGATTCCAGCTTACTGAACGCTTTTCTTCCAGCCGACCTAGTCTCTGGATCAGCATCACGAATGGCACCTTTGATCAATTCGCATATTTGCGGCATAAAACTTTTTTTCAACTTTTCACTCCAATGTTCGATGACTACTTCTAATAGAGCGGCAACCTGTCGTCGTTGAGATTTGTCCTTTGATGTGGCGTAAGAGGCAATGCAAGTGAATATTTGTTTTGTTCGAACATACTATAAAAAATTGTACAAATCAAAACCATATTTGCAAATTACCTGACAAATAAATAAAGTCAGGGTTGCACCAGAGGTTGCCATGATTTTTGTGCTCACTGATAGTTGCGAAAACGCTGTTGGCAAGCATCTTTCGGCAATTTGGTGCACATCATTACCGTAACGTTCACAGAGAAAACTGCAGGTGATAGCGGCTTCTCGGAGAATTTCAGACCTTAGATCTTTCACGGAGAGTTGAAGACAATTTGAGAGACGGATGAGCTGCGAAATGAGCTGTTCTTTTCCAATTACATCTTCGCCGTGAATGACAATCGAACGAATCAATTTCAACTGGAAACAAGTAAATAATAAGTATTATTGATCCTAACTTTTGGATGAAGCAGAGAAATATATGTTATGTATACTTGCTTATTCTTAAAGATATAGAACACACTAAACACAGACGTCCACTTCTTCATGAACCAAAACTTCAAAAGAAAGGCGAGAGTAGATCTCGCATGGAAGTTGTTCTTCAGCGGAGATCGTTTTCACTGTGCACTAAGAATCCAGAGATAATTTCATAGTATAACATTCGTTGGAAATAGGCTTTAGGTACAGCGCAATTAAGAACTGTTAGCTTAGAATGATAGTGTTTAAATATAAATTTGTGTTAAAAATGTTCAAAACTGCACAGAAAAATCACAAGTATTATCGCCGTAAAAAAGTTCCGACATTTTTTCGAGCGGAATTTGAATTTAGAGGCTCCGCCCATTTCATCATCAGAGCGCATTTGCTATGCGCGAAGAAATTTCAGAAGAAAAAATAAAAATTCAAGAAATATATCGCGCATAGCAAATGCGCTCTGATGATGAAATGGGCGGAGCCTCTAAATTCACCGCTCGAAAAAATGTCGGAACTTTTTTACGGCGATAATACAATTATTCAAATTTATCAGAAGAGTGAACATTCAAGCTTTAGCTAATTTTTTTCAAAATAAAATATACTGTTTGATTAAAAAAAAAAAACGAAAAAGGCTTTTGGTAGTATCTTTTTAAAAAATTAGGGAATTCATCTCCGGCGGTTAGCAAAAATTAAACGAATTTTTGACCTATTTTCTCTGAAACAAACTTTTGAAATGGAAAATGCATCATTTACGCCGATAAAAACATAAAATGAGCAATTTTGCAAAGGTTTGCGGGAATTTCTAACAAAAACCAAAAAAAAGGGTAAGCTTCCGCGTTAAACACCATGACGCTTAGTGGTAAATACCGCTCCAAAATCGCTAGACTTACTTGATTCATCCTTTTCTGGCAATCATTTTGAACTTTCGAAAGGATCGCAATGCACTGATCCACTTGTGTCCTGACGTCGGACAAAGAATTTAACGCCTAGAGAAAAGCTGTTATACGAAACGAATTGAAAATTCAAAGACATACAGTGCTCGGTACGTCTTCAAAAGACTTCAAAAAGTCGTCTCTGTTGACGACACACGTTCCATCGGACGTATTCCGACTGACAACGCGGCTCATCCCAAATATCTGAAACTAGTAATGCCAAAAAACAGTTTTCGGTTGTTTAAAGTACGAACACGACACTCGTTGAAAAAAGTATCCTTACGTTTAGCGGCTCTCATATAAAAAACGTCTACATGAAATTTATAAAACTGCCCAAGGGTCTGCAATCCGGACCGAACTACACCGATTACGGGCCGCGCTAACTTTTTCTTTTCTAGACTTGGATGTATAAGCTACTTCTAATGTATAAAAACAGAATAAATTAAAACTGTTTGAAAATACAAGAGTTAGTTTTTTTTAATTGTGAAATCACGCATTGTTCGAAATAGGGAAGTTTCGCATATAGTGCAATTCAGAATTCCGTTCAGCGCAACATCGAAATGTATGGCTCTTATATTTAAAACTGACTAAAGCTTTATTCCAACAAGAAAATAATCGATAAGGACACATAAGAAAAACAAGAATTATCTCCACCAAAACAAGTCAAAACTAGCGAGATCTCTCCTAAAAAAATATCTCAAAAATTCCCGCCTCGTGTTAGCAAAAGAGCGCGCGCCCAGTTCTATAGAGTGTCGTTGCGAATTATTCTTACAAGTGGGTAGGACAGTAGGTAGGCATGTCATTGGCAATTATATAAAAATGTTGCAAATAAACGAATGTCGTTGAGTTCTGTGAAATTATGTGTAGATTATAGAAGTCATACAGTTTGAAATATTCCTATACTTCCTTGCTTTTCCCATAGTTCGGTTAAAGAACCGATCGCCGCACATTTCGTTCCGAATTTACTGAAAAATTGAAATAATTAAGTAAATTTTCGAGCGAAATTATGGTCTTTCTAAACTTTTTCTCGCCATATTTTGCTGCCGAATAAACACCCAAAAACATTTTTTCATTTTTTCATTTCCAAACTGTTTTATCAACTTATTCGAACTTTCATAAATACTCAAAAATAATTCGAAAATTGAAGATTTAGTAATAATAAATAACATTTTAAAAATGTAATAAAGAATCTAGAAAAAAAAACCAATCTTTATGCAGATTCTCATGTTTTTGGTAAGATTTGTAGCAAAAATAGTGGATAAAAGTATTTAAATATGAAATAGATAAATACAATAAAAATCATATTGAGACTTTCTTACTTACTTATTACATAGTCGATTAATCGGCCCACATTGTGAGACTCATTACGAAAAATTATAAATAAAATCACAATTTTCAGCCTGGTATTGATTTTTGAAACTTTGGTGCCCAGTGAAAACGTGGTGAGAGGGGCTGCATTAAACCTGCGAGGATTTGTGAGACTTATGGTAATTTTTCTTTTTTTTTAAGCAATAAGCAGCTTCAATTCACAAATAAAAACGTCAAAAAAACAGAAAAAGCTGAAGAAACGCCACATGAAGAAGTTAAGGAAACGACGACGGAATGCCGTTGCATGTTGGTTCCTCCCGATGTCCATTGTAGTTTCACAGGTAGAGATTTCTTCATTTTGATATATAATTTTATCTTTTGTAATACCGTGCTTCAAAGTTGTGCTCTTTCGGTTCATCTCAAATGATTTCTAATTCGATCACAATCGAAATTTCTAACGAAATGAACGACACAAAACTATACATACCTAAATTTTTAGAAATACTGAAAACCTGTAATGACATAAATCGATATAGACATCATATTGACCGGACGTTCAAATGCTATTGCGTAAAAAAACTAATTCTCAGTAAAATATTTATTTAGATATTTCCTTCAATTTATTGTCCTCGTGGCCATCTGCTGATAATTTGAAGTTCACCCGCTTAAAGAATTTCTCTTCTGCAAAATTAAAGACAGAAACCGGTTTCGAACTAGATGCTCCACTCCTCGAATCTCTGAATATTGATGATGGAGCACTCCGATACTTAGACTTCCACCAAATCCGGACACCAAAGCTAAAAAAGTGGTATGACGCTAGATTTCAATAATTGAATATTTGTTTTCAGATTTTCCGCTCGGTACTTGAGAAATCTTCGAAATGTTGCCGGTCGATTGCCTTCGACTGTAAATGACATTGCCATCACTCACACATTGCTGAGAACTCTTCCAGCCGACTTTGTATCAAGGTTCGCTTTCAAAATCTGAATCTGATTGTTCCAGATCCATGTTTTCAGTAATCCAGCAAGAATTGCATTCGATTTTTCAACAAACCGTCTTCTATGTGATGTCTGCTTGCTTCAATGGTCTCTACCTGTATTCGCACAAACTAACATTCGGAAAGACTGCAACACAACGAGGTAAGGCTTGTCAAAAAATTTAAAAAAAAACATAATTTATCGAAAAGAACATTAAAATTTTCCTTCCAGGGACGAGATCGCGGCAGCCTCTTGCAACCTGGGCGTTGTAGCCAATGATACCGGAATTCAATACGGAAAATACGAAAAACCAACAGCTCTTTCATGTTTTTCATACGGAACTCCATCACCGAAAGTTAGTTGGTGGCGTTTCCGGCCTGCTGAAAAGCTTGGATCGTATGACCCCGTAAGCAACGAAATCAGCTACACTAATGTATCTGGAGTATCAAGAGAAATGTGAGTTCCAGCTACTGCTTGTTTTTTGTTTTCAGGTGATAGTGTTTCTGAATAGTATGCAATCCTCATGTTTTTCAGTTATTCTATTCAATCTGGAGGTTCCCTACTCATTCATTCCCCAAATCGGTCTCACGTAGAACGATACGTTTGTGTCGTGGAAAATGTGCATGGAAAGGATTACGGTGTATATAAATTCAGGTTATTTCTCAAATATTTCAATTAAATATCAGAAAACTTTACTTTCAGACTCGACTATCTTGATTGGTACAGCTTTAACGTTTTCCATTCGGTGTTTTGGGGTGGGCTCGCAACATCACTAATCGTATGTCTCATCTCATTCTTGCTCAATATTACATGGATTCTGACAAGAAAAAGTGCGCTTTGGTGGATTCAAAGGTACTATTTTCATAATTCAGTGTGCCAGTCAGTGTTAATTATTTTATCAATGCTATTGCAGAGCTGAACGCCTGTCGCGGGTACGTAAAATGGTAGAGGCCATGGAGAAATATCGTGTTCGCCAAATGGAGTCGCTTCACGAAAAGTACACTAGGCGAGTGCAATTGGTTCGTGACAACTATCATCAACAAGTGGATGCGCTACGTGTTTCTTACGCTGCTCAGCAAGAAAAGTTCCAAAACTACAGAGCTGCTCAGGTGGATGCGGTTCACTCCCATTTGGATGCAATGAGGGACGGATACAACACTCAGCTAGGCAGAGTGAGGGAATATGGATCCAAACGGGCGGAGCAACTATGGGAAAGTTATGAAAGACAGGTATGCCCGGACCGAATAGAATTTGAATATTTTACACTTCAATTAAATTCAGGTCAATCGAATGCGTACGTTCAGTCTACAACATCGTCTGAAAATGATGCGACAGTACAAAGTCAAGCAGCGCTATGTTAACAAGCTGCTCGAATCATTCCAAGCGTCATCTCCAGATGTGCAGCTGGAAAATGTTGGTTTCCGAGTGTGTTCAGAACATGAATAATCGAATTATTTCAGGAAGAGAAGATTCGTGCAGCATTGGAAATTCCAGATGACTTGGGAACGATTGATGGATCGATAGATACTCCAGCTCGTCTTTCTCGTAGCTCGTCATTTCACAGTCTCCCTGAGTATATAATAGACGAGCAAGGAAACGTACGGCCAGGAATCCTTCCCACCACTTCTACAAGCATACGGTAGGTGGTGCTAGCCTTTGCAATCATATCCTCAAACAAATATTCAAGGTTCTCTTCAAAACCAACCACTTCTGCGATGCCAGACGGCGATTCTTCTCCATGCTGATTGATGAGGAGTTTGCCGATCTCCATATTCCTAGCCAAGACAACGAAGTGATTCCTAAACCGCTCCTACGTATGATTGCTTACCTAAAATCATTCTTCATCGGTGCCATTCTTGGTTGTATTATTTTCTTCTCTTCTGTCAATTCTAAAACAGCTAATTATTAGCAACAGAAGCTTGTCTGCATCTAGATCTTTGTGACTGAGGGCTTTATAGGTCAACCTCAGAAGCATCACTTATTTTTTCGTGCACAATTCATATAATTTCTATTCATGTCCTTTATTACTATTGATTCCTATTACATTAATTTAGCCACTTCACTTTTACTGTATTAAAAAATATTTTAAAAAATTTTATTTTACTTAATTACATGTTCGACTTTTGAACTGCTGATTTTTCCATCAAACATTCGTGATTATGACAAGAGTGAAAATCGGGACAATTTAAGTCATTGACGCATTTGAAGACGTGCATTCATTCTGATGGAAACAGTGGCGATTAACACGTTTTTGGTTTTTTTTTCGCAATTCCGATCAGTCAAACATTGCCCACGAGCCGATGAGCATAAATGGAGAGGAAGCAGTTGCAACAGCTGAAAATCAGAAAATTCAAGTTGTATTTCTGTAACATTTTTGGTGTTTTTAAACCGTTACTTTTTCTTATTCAAAATCGTTCGAAAAAAAAATTCAAAATCGTTCGAAAAGTGCATTTTTTAACGGCAGTTTCATCATTTTTTGCAAAAACTTCCTACGGTTGTTGATTGGGTAGAATGTATTTTCAAAACGTAATTTAGCACTATAAATTACGTTTTGAAAATACATTTGAACACAGAAAATATCCGGCGGGAAAAAAGTTTTAAAAATGCCGCGTTCAAAGTTGATTTCCAGGACAAATTTCCTGGAAAAACGCTGTCCAAAGCTGTCATTTTTTTCCCGATTTCCCGGAAACTGTCGCCTTTAATTTATTTTTGGCTTTCAAATATATAATTTTACTATTTTCTCACCATTGCCATAGTCAATTTACGCTTTTTCGCCTCCTCATCGTTCATTTTTGGCTGTAAAATATTAATTTTATCAAATTAATTTCAATTTCTTCCGAAAATGTGAATTTTTCGCACATTATGAGTTCTTCTCCAAAAAATTGAGGGCCTCGTAAATCGACACATTAAAGGCGCATAGACTTTCTCGGGACGATATCCAAAACCGCCTTGCATTTTAATTGAACATAGTAGTGAACTGAAATGGATTTTTTTGCATTACAATGCTATCGTGAATAAGATTAATGTGCCATTTTTTGCATAAAAATGCATCATGAATAACCCCATTATAGACCAGCTTATAACTGTCGCATATAGCGCATTTGTTTTCTTGTTTTATCTGCGTCTCTCTTGTTTTTTCTTTGGTTTTTAATTTCTTGTTTTGGCGCTAAGGTAGTTGGGGGGGGGTTAAAGATTTTTAGTCATTTTTGGAGCTTTTTTCTTGATTTTTTATTCTGAAAATGTTATTAAATATACTCGAATAACACTAGAAATTTTTAGAACAATTTTATTGGCAGACAACAAAAATACGCACAAAAAAGAAAATGACTAGGTGACTGGATTATTCTTGGCGATTCCGGCCCATAACTCGTAAATTTTCGCTCAATCATGATATTTGAAATGCCACAGCGCCTCAAAGTAATGTTCATCCCATAAATTTTCTTTGAGGCCACACTTTGGCTTAGGCTTAGTCTTAGGCTTAGGCTTACTTCAAGTCGAGAAGTGCATCAGCTGCGGTCCTATATCTATGATTAACTAAGCTATTATTAACTAATAAGCGAAAAAAAAAATTAAAAAAAAATTGCAAAAATTGCTCATCGTTGAAGCGCGCCACGCGTGAAAAAAAGTGGAATCGTAGTTTTCGTGCCAAGAGTAAGCGTCACGAATGAAAAAAAAACAACTTACAAATATTTTAACAATAGCAACAAACATTTTCAGAAAAAAAATCAAGAAAAAAGCTCCAAAAATGACTAAAAACCATTGACTCCCCCCAACTACCTTAGCGCCCTTGTTTTTATGTTTCGATCGAAAATTATCTTGCTTGAAATATGGAAAAATTTATATTCGAAATGGATAAACTTATGGGTTATTCATGATGCATTTTTATGCAAAAAATGTCACTTTAATCTTATTCACGATTGCATTTTAATTCAAAAAAATGCATCGTAGTTCAGTGCTATTTTCATTCAAAATGCAAGGTGGTGTCAGATATCGTCACCGAGAAAGTCTATGCGCCTTTAATCTTTCAAATAAATAATTTTACTATTTTTTCACCATTTCCATAGTAATTTTACGCTTTTTCGCCTCCTCATCGTTCATTTTTGGCTGTAAAATATTATTTTTATCAAATTGATTTAAATTTTTTCCGAAAATGTGAATTTTTTCGCACAATAGGAGTTCTTCTGGAAAAAAAATTGAGGCCTCGTAAATCGACACATTAAAGGCGCATAGACTTTCTCGGTGACGATATCCGACACCACCTTGCATTTTGAATGAAAATAGCACTGAACTACGATGCATTTTTTTGAATTAAAATGCAATCGTGAATAAGATTAAAGTGGCATTTTTTGCATAAAAATGCATCATGAATAACCCCATTAAAAAATTAATATTAAATATTTTCAAGAAACCATGGATAGACCAAGCACATCGATGTATTCCGAATATTTAAATGAAGAAGAGGAATACTCGTATGACATGGATGAGGTTACCCATACTCTTTTAAATTGTTGATTGTGATAAATTATATGCATTTCAGGACAAATCACCAAATCTAGCACCTGGTCCACTAAATATTCCAGCACGACGTCCTTGCCACATTCCCAAAAAAACTGTACTTTTGAAACAACGTCCAAATTCGTGAGTTTTTTGAGTATAAACCAATTAGCAAAGAATATTACTAACATATTTCAGATTTGCTGCTCCGTATTCATATTCATCAGTTGAACGATACAATGAAGATGTAACAATGCGATTTTTGTTCGGCAATGGGAAACCCCTCAGTACAATAAACGATGCAGACTTTCAAACTTTTTTGAATGCCCTGAACCCTTCAAGAATGCCTCCGGAAGCAAGAAACATGACATCTAAAGCGATGACAGAGAAAAGAGTTAGTTATTTTCTTCCAATTTAGCGACTATATTACTGTTTTAGCAAAAGCTCGACTATCTAAGAAGTATTGGTCCTATCAATGTTACTGTCGAGGCGATACGAAAAAACGAGAAAGTATATCTGGCGATTTCTGTCCATTATTACGATTCTCAAGGAGAACGCCAAAATACAATACATTTCGAGAAGATTATCATAGCAGAGTTAATCAAATCATTTTAATAACTATTGTAATCAATTGTAAAATTTACAGTTATGAAGGTAAAGTGATAGCAGAAAAATTACGTCGAGTTGTGGATCCGGTGAAAGCAATGAGTTTTGGGATTTCTAACATTATGTCCCCAAATTTAAGGTTGCTGAAATCAGTTCATGAGAGCATGCCGGTTGGTAACTTTGAAAATTGGTGAGTGTTAATATCGTTAATACGATCTTTAAAGCGAGATCATTTTCTAATGATTAAATATTTTCAGTTTCGCATGCTTCTTCTCGTATTTGACTAACATAGCACGTGAAGTCATCCAACTTCCAGAATTTTTGAGCAGTCTTAAATTACTCCGGGAGTACGTCAAAGCTCTACGCAGGCATGGAATAGTATATGCGAAATTCAAAAAGTGAGACCTATCAAGTTGTCAGTAACGTCCGGCGCTATCTTAGTTGGGGGGGGGTCCAATGGTTTTTAGTCATTTTTGGATTTTTTTTGTTTCTGAAAATGTTATTAGACATACTCGAGTAACACTAGCAATTTTTACAACAATTTTATTGGCAGACAACAGAAATACTCGGAAAAAATGACTAAAAAGGAGAAAAAAAGCAAATGACTAGGTGACCGGATATTTCTTGGTGATTTCGGCCCATAAATCGTAAAATTTCGCTTCATCATGATATTTAAAATGCCATAGCGCTACCATTATTCAAATTTAATTTATCCTTATTTGTCACGATCAAATTAAAGAAAAAGAGCAAAAAGAGGAAAGATGGGGAATGAAGGGAGCGAGTAAAGGGCGCGGTGCTCAGGATTTTCAGATTGAATGGTGGTTTTCGTGCCACGGGTAAGCACCACGCGTGAAAAAAAACCCAAAAATATTTTCACAGTAACAACAAACAATTGTACATCCTTCCTGTTTTCCAGAATGCAAATAGAAGCGAACTCCATTGTTGATCTTCCTGCATTGGACTCAGATGCTGACTGGTTGTCGACTCTACAATTACTCTCAGCTTGTGGAATTCTTAACGAGACTTTCACAAATCTCCGCGAAAACTGGTGTATGCCTCAGTACCTCGATGCGATTCAAGAAAATGCGATGGCCAATCTATATGATTTTCTCTTGGTGCTCTGTAGGATATCCACTCAGATATGCAATGAAGACAGCTGCATTTCTCAAGTTCTTTATTGCATGTCAATTGTGAGCAACGCTGTTGAAAACTGCGGTATTCGGACAGTTCGAGAAAAAATGCGAACAATATTTAACAAGTATCGCACTGCGATATCGAATGGAAAAGTTGGAGACTTTTATGCGTTATCCGCGTTTTTAGACCCTCGTTATGGATATTCCACCATGATTTTCTCGGAACAAGACTGGCAGGATGTTGAAAACAGAATAGTGATTGAATTTGGATCAACTGGTCGAGAAACTGAAGTCATTCGTAGTGAAATAATTGATTACCACCAACTACTGACCGTTCGACCAGAGTTCGGCGAAGTATTGACCCCTTCTACGTGGTGGTTTACGCAACAAGATAAACTTCCATTCCTGTATAAGCAATTCCTGCAGTGTTCCGGATTGCCAGCAGTATCTATCGATGGAAAGCGATTTTTTGCAAAAGGGGGAAAGTTCGCTCACCTTTTCGAAACGCTTGATGAGGAAATGCATCTCAAAGCAATGCTTTTGGCCCAGAGTTCGCAAGATTTTATGTAAGCATTCGATTCTGTTACATTCAATGTGTTCAATTCGTATCAGAAATTAGAATTTGTCGACATTCCTGCATCAGTAATATACTTTTTTCAGTGGTCGTGGAAGTTCAAGTCATTTGATATTCAGTCAAATCCCAGATGGTGTTTGTACATTCAGAAAATTGGAAGACGAAAATTATGCAAAAATGGAAGTTATTGAGCAAATTATAAATGTGAATAACGTGGAAGATGTAAAACAAAAGTAAGACAATGAGATACTCATTAAATTAAAATAATATCTCACATTTTCAGAATTGATGAGTCATGTGACAACGAATCTGATACCCTTGAAAAAATAGAACAATTCATAAAAGAAGAACATTTTTAGGGCATTTTAGTACAAAGCTTGAAGTAGGGCTGGGGAACAAAAGGTTTTTCCTCCAAAAATTAAATTAAAAATAAATAGGCGCCGCCCACTTTTGCATTTACGGCGCACACTGTCTTCACTATTGAAACAAACGAGCTATCAGTACTCAACTTGTTTAAATCACCTGACAAAGTATCTCAACGCAGAGTTATGGAGCAAATTGATTGACACAACTTGAGAGTAGCTCCGGCACTTTCAATCTTTATATAATTATACCAGCGGAAATTTCGCGGCTACGCCGCGACTTCCACTGGCTTCCACTGGCTTTCGTTTAGAAAGAATTGTAGTCGTTCTGTTTTTCCACTTGTAAATAAAATAATTTATTAGCAGATCGTCAAAAACCAAATAAAATTTACATCCCGTCCCGTATCCCAACTACACTGCAACCTCTTAAATAAATGAATGTGAAGCGCCCGGGTGGTCATGGCTGCATCCCGAATATCAAAGTAAAAGACCCACGATCTTTTGAGTTATTCAAAGAAACGTCTTGGACAGAGTCACAGACAGACAGAACTATTCGTTTAATAATAAGTATGTTCCAAAAACGTTGGAAAACAATGTCCATAAAAGTTGTAGTTTTAATGATATCAAGCTGATTTTTTACATGTGATATACGGACATCCCAATTGATATACAGTACCGTGCAAAAGGTTGTCCACTCTGGTTTTCGAGCATAACTATTTTTCGAGTACAGATATGGAGCCAAAATTTTTACCAGGTGTTTCTAAGATGGCTTGACGAATTGTGGCCAAATTTCATAAAGAAATATAAAAAATCCAAAATATTCGATAAAATTGGAATCTAATGTACCTTGACAAATTTGGAGTTTTGTTTTAGATCATTGTCTTGTTGGAAAATGATCCCACGACCCATGGCTTTGTAATGCGGCAGCATTTTGAATTCTAGGATATCCTTGTAGACGTGGCGGTCCATGATAGTTGTGATGCGGTGGATCGGACCAATGCCTTTTCCGGAAAACGCACCCCAGACCATACAGCTTCCTCCACCATGCTTCACTGTTGGTAATTGGTATCTGGGATCATACCGGGAGCCAACTGGACGCCGAATTCATTGAATCGGGGAAAATCCGGAAAAGGCATTGGTCCGATCCACCGCATCACAACTATCATGGACCGCCACGTCTTCTAGGGATGTCCTAGAATTCAAAATGCTGCCGCATTACAAAGCCATGGGTCGTGGGATCATTTTCCAACAAGACAATGATCTAAAACAAAACTCCAAATTTGTCATTGTACATTAGATTCCAATTTTATCGATTATTTTGGATTTTAGGATTGGTTCTTGAGTCGTAGAATTCGCGTTATGGACTGGCCCAGCCAGTCCCCTAACTTGAATCCGATCGAACATTTGTGGGAAGAGCTGGAGAGAAGATTGGCAGGAAAAAATGCGAAAAATGTGGACGAGAAGTACCAACAACTGGAAGAGGAATGGAAGAAGATCCCACAGTCCGTAATCGACACTTTGATCGACTCTATGCAGCGCAGATGCCAGGCTGTTATTAATTCTCGTGGCTTTGCAACAAAGTACTAGACCCAATTTGTTAGTTTTTAGATGTTATGTGTTGAATAGAAGCGTTTTTCGAAATTTTGATTTTTTGAAAAATTAAGGTCAAATTTTGATTTTTTTTTTCGAAAATTCGATTTTTTTATCTAAAAATTTTATTGTTTAATATTTCTTTATGAAAATTGGCCACAATTCGTCAAACGTTCTTAGAAACACCTGGTAAAAATTTTGGCTCCATATCTGTACTCGAAAACCACAGAGTGGACAACCTTTTGCACGGTACTGTATCAGCAAAATTTTGGGTTTTTTAATCGTTGTTAAGACAGTTTTGTACAATTTGGGTGTACGGTTCTACAGTATCCCAGATACCCTGCGACCTCCTGAATATATGGTTTCGAAGCGCTCGGGTGGTCATGACTCCATCCCGAATATCAAAGTAAAAGACCCACGATCTTTTGAGTTATTCATAGAAACGTCTTGGACAGACAGACGGAACTATTCGATTAATAATAAGTAGATGGTTTCCAACTCTTTTCAGTGAGGAGGAGAGATCATGAATAGACATTGCTTTATTTATTATGCAGAAAAAAAATAATTACAAAATTGATTTTGTTTAAAATAAGATTAATGATCACCATCGAAATGGAATACACAGACTGATAATACACAAACTGCCTGGTGGGCAGTCCAATCTGTTCTGGCATCTATGGAATGAGAATGAGAGCTGCTTTGCTCGTTTTTCCGCCAGACATTTTCCATCGTAGCACGACGCTTCTGAAGAACAGTCAGAATCAATTGAGCATCGTTGAATGAGTGGAAGATATGGTATATCAGTGGTTGAATGCAACTCATCGAATTCTTTCGATTTATGAAGAGCTAACTCAAATGATATTTCATCTTGTTCTTCTTTTGACGAGGGAATATGAAGCTCCTCTCCAGACAATGCCAAGCTTTGCGATTCTTCAGAAGTCGTGATGTTTCCATCGCCTTCCTCGCAGATGGAAAATGAAAGCAGTGAGATGAGAAAAATCTGAAAAAAAAGTTTAAAGAAGTTCCTGAGTCATAAATCACCTAAATCAATATGCGGAACGGAATTAAGTATTCTGAATTTTCAAATTCTCTGAATATTCCGAAGAAAAACATTCGTAATAACAAGAAGTTTACTGTGCGTTTCGAGAA